>CM060394.1:46368557-47568557 GCA_030545235.1 Helianthus tuberosus
TTTTTATGTTAAAATCGCTACTTTTCCTAGCAAAAAATTTTTTTTTTTAATTTTTTTTTGCTACGAAAAGTAGCGATTTTTTTATAAAAAAAATATTAAAAAAAAATTTGTGTGATTTTTAGCTATTTTTAGGCATTTTTTGTTGTGTTCACATTTGTTCTCGCGGTTCTCGCAATAAGAGGTGGTTCCTAACGAATCTTTGTCCTATATATATATATATATATATATATATATAGGGGACCGCTAAAATGAGAACCACATCCAGTTGTAAGAACCGCGAGAACCACTTTCTAGCTATTAGATCAAGTAGATGGATGGATGAGATTAAAAGTATTTAAAAATAATATTAAGTATTTTTTGTCTTATTATATCTTTAATATTTTAATCCAAAAGAGTATTTAAGAAAAATTACTCTATTTTGTCTTTTTGAGTTTATTGTTTTTTATTACTTTATTGTATTATTATTATAATAGATTTTTATTTTTTTAAACATAGTTTTTTTATTAAACATTTTTATTAAACGTTTTACGTTTTTACGCCCCGGTCTTTTCACGCCCCGTTTTTCGACGCGTCGTTTTTACGTCCGGCTTTTTCACGCGTCGTTTTTCCAACGCGCCATTTTCACGTTAACGTTTACGTTTTACGCGCCGGTTTTTTACGTTAACGTTTTTTTACGTTTTACGCGCCGGTTTTTTAAGTTAACGTTTTTTTACTTTTTACGCTCCGGTTTTTTACGTTAACGGTTTTTTACGTTTTACGCGCCGGTTTTTTACGTTAACGTTTTTTTACGTTTTACACGCCGGTTTTTTACGTTTTGCGCGCCGGTTTTTTACGTTTTACTAAAAATATTTTACGTTTTACGTAAAACTTTTTACGTTTTACGTTTTTACGTTAAACTGTTTACTTTTTACGTTAAAAAGTTTACGGTTTAACTTTTTTTTTTTACAAAACTTTTTTACGCAAAAACGAACGCACCCAGAAAATCGTTACTCTGTAGGTGTCTCAGATATATCGTTATCATCATTGTTGGTGCACACATCTGTCGTCTTCGTCTTATATCGAGTCTCGGGTTTGTTGCGGTTTTGTTCAAGCATGATGTCATGATGACATCATCAATGACATCATCTTAAAAGACAAAGCAAGATACAAATCAGATTGTTAATTCACAAGAAGACAAAACAGATTGGTGGGTTTCACTTCAAGACAAATAGAATGATCACATGGGCTTTCGCTTGAATCAAGTATGTTATATTGAGGGTTTCGCTTCAGCTGACTTATGTGTCTTCAAGCGAAAGCCTATGACAATTAGAGGGTTTCGCTTCAGGGACATGTGTGTCTTCAAGCGAACCTGATTGGCTATATATAGGGTGATAGGCTTGTCATTTGTAACGATTTCCAGAGTGTGATACCGAGGTGCTGCCGGTTTTCCTTTTGATTGTAAACAGTGTCAAATCAATATATAAGAGGATTAAAGTGTGAATCAAGCTATTTTCACGTCCGTTTCTTTGTTTCCGCCTCTGAAACGGATTTGAGCTCTTCCGAACGACTCGTTTAGGTCGCAATCCGATCCTACAATTGGTATCAGAGCTCAGGAGGAGGAGCTCTTGGATTTTCAGCTTTGATTTCATAATATTTCTGTTTCTACACCATTCTATCACGTTTTTTTTCAAAATTAACCTAGATTTTCTGGATAAAA
Source organism: Helianthus tuberosus (assembly GCA_030545235.1). Classification (NCBI taxonomy): domain Eukaryota; kingdom Viridiplantae; phylum Streptophyta; class Magnoliopsida; order Asterales; family Asteraceae; genus Helianthus; species Helianthus tuberosus. The sequence continues at coordinate 46,370,254 of CM060394.1, forward strand.
TGAATTAATTTTCAAGTATATTGTGCGAAACTGTGTTTTAGACAATCTGTGAAAGTTTCAGACCTTAAAACAAATTAAAACTTGATCAATTGTATAAAAAACCGATCAGATCGTTTGAGATTTGTCTAATACACACGAACAGGAACTTCAAACTCAGATTTACGAAGATTCAGCGGACAATTTTAAATGAAAATCATATCATTGTGATCGGAATTCATTGAAGAACAATCCTTGAGAATATCAGAACTAAAATCAACTTAAAAACCGGTTAAAATCATCTGCTCGCTTGAAATCTGTTCGACTTTTGCTGATGTCATGTACCTCTCGCTTGAGCTCGTATAAATAACACCCTTTCGCTTGAAAAATTTGGTGGTGTTTGAAGCGAAACGCAGGCTCTCGCTTGAGATCAGCAGTTTGTTTGAAATACGTGTGGCTTTCGCTTGAAAACACGTATCGAATGTTGTGAATATATCGGTTGATGTGAATATATCGATTTATATAGTGATTGTGAAGAATCATTTCGGGTCCGGCAAATAGCTTTTGATAAAATCAAGTAATGCATGAGATGATATTGTCTGCCATGTGACCTGAATTAAATACCAGTAGTCACGTGATTAACATTGAACAGAACAATTGTATAGGTCCATAGCATGTGAATAGATAAAGGTCTGATAAAGTGGTATGCATGTAAAAAAAACAAATCAGTGTTGTTGTCAAGATAGTGGGTTTTGAGGTCCAATAGAATTTTTATTGGTAAGTGTTTTGTAGGTTTTGACTAAAAAGAATGTGCATGTGATAAGCCCACCACACATTAGCGGCCCATTCATTGTTTTTGAAGTATTAATATTGTCGGATGCACATGTATTGGAATTGTGAAATTCAAAGTATGATTTGATATTTGCAAAGTATAGATCCATTATAAATTGTCGGAAATTTGAAGTGCTATATTTGATATTGTCTTGAGAACCAATCATTTCATTTCGACCAAGTCCATTCATTCATTGGTTTCACTCGAACAACTTTGGAACAAGTTCGAAAATCTTCGACACGAGTCTTAGATTGGTTTCACAAATACACTGTTACGTATTCAGTTAGTTTAAACTGATCGTTTGTTTGATTGTTTGTAGGTGTTTTTTACGAGATTTTTGCTAAAGTATATCAAATTTTCCGAAGTATCTTCTGATTACTGAAGCATGGAAGAGGAATTCTACAACGCGTTTGCCACACCAGTCGCTCCGGTTACTGCTGCTGAAAATTTATACAGTGAAAATGAAACGGGAACTCATCAAAAGCCGCCAAAGCTCATGTACATTGAAGACTTCAAAGGATGGCAAAATCGATTCGAGAACTGGGTTCAGGCATACAAATTTGATGCATGGTGTTCGTTGGAGAAAGACTATGAGAAACCGAAAAACGAACGTGGACTTGTAAATGTTGGGATTGAACCCTATCAAAGGAACAGATAATTAAAGCCAAAACTGGATCAGCGCAGTGGATCCAGAATAAGCAGATGTTTATATACAAATCTCTCTCCTTGAAAGTGATTTCATATCTGCTGACCTCCTATCTGCTGATCTTTCAAGATGCTGACCTACAACTGCTGCTCAATGTCAAAGACTGATGGAAGACCAAAGCTCTGCTGATTCAATCTACTGCCTTGAGTCAAGTACTGCTGATCCGGACAAGCACTGCTGGGTTCACAGCAGTGGAAGGATGCAACAGCTGTTTAAGTGTCTTTTATGTAATGAATTGTAATAGCAGTAGTTAGTACATCAGTGTTTGTTTAGATCAGAGGTTAGAGTTTGTTAGGAGGTTAGATGTCACTTTCATGGTGACGTCAGCTAAAGATGCTCAGTAGTTTGCAAGTGCCTATAAATAGTTCAGTACTTTGTACTGTTCTATTAGCTCTTTAGTAACATCGTCTTCTTTGCACGAACAAACTACTGAGCTCTGGCTGAGGGGGAGTTTGCATTCATTCATCAATCATTGTAATCGTTGTTGAAACAAATTCAATCTTTCGATTCATTGTGTAAAGATGTTTGATTAAAGTATTACTCTCGTTTGATTGTATGCAAAGTTTGTTTTCATCTTAATTCCGCTGCACAACTCTTTCATTTTCATCTTAATTTCAAACGAAAATACAATAAAAAACAAACTCAGATCCAACAATTGGTATCAGAGCTTGGACAGTCAAATTTGATTTAACAATCATTTTGACATAAATAGTTCGGCTCATAACAGTTGATACTGATCGTTTGTTCGTCCGTTGAAAAACAGAGCAAGGATTAATCACCATTAAAGTTGATTTCTCAGTGTCTGTAAAACAACAAGAATGACGTCACAATCTCAGGATGATAAAAACAACATCGGCTCACTTTTTAGACCACCTATGCTTAAAAGAAATGAGTACAACATCTGGCAGAGGAGGATGGGTCACATCCTCGCTCAACAAAGCACAGGTTGTTGGAGGTCTGTCATTTATGGTCCCCGTGTTCCTTGAGTGCCAAGCGCTGAAGATGCTAAAAAGTTCGTTCTAAAACCAGTTGAAAATTATACCGAAACCGACTTTCAAAAGATCGAACTAGATGCTAAAGCTTTTAGCATCATAGCATCAGCGCTGCCCAATGAGATATATGCTGGACTGTTACACTGTAACAGTGCCAAAGAGTTATGGGACGCACTTAAGGAACAGTTTGGGGGGACTGAAGAAGTCATAGAAAACAACAGGGAAATCCTGAACCAACAGTATGAAACATTTTGCTACGTTAAAGGTGAATCACTAACGCAACAATTTGAGCGGTTCAGTTGTCTCATCAGTGAACTGAGGCTTGTTAACACTACTTTTACAAACTCAACTCAAAATAGCAGGTTCCTCAGGTCACTGCCAGAAAAATGGGACACCATAGCTTTTGTTACCCGAAACTCACCTGAATTCAAGGATCTGACCTTGACCCAACTCCACGGTCGACTCCTGACCTACGAAAGGGAGTTGAACCAGAAAAGGAGGTTACAAGAGTCAGGAAAAGTTACCGATGATTACACCTTCGGTAACACTGCTCTTCTGGGTCAAGAAGAATCTGGGAGCAGTGGTAAGGATCAGGGTTATGATCACTTTATTGACATAACTGCTGGTGCAAATTTTAACAACCCTGATCCTCACTCTGCAAGTTATGCATTCACTGCTAACGAAAACCAGATCTCAGATAATCTAAGCTTTGAACTCAATGATTTACAACATTTTGATCCCACTGACTTAGAGGAAATGGACATTCTGCACCAACTGGCTTTGCTAAGTGTTAGAACTAGCAAATTTTACAAAAGAACAGGGCGAAAATTCCCAGGTTTGCATGGGAATCTAAGGGCTGGGTTGGATAAATCGAAAATCAAGTGCTACAAGTGTAATAGGTTGGGACATTTCGCTAGGGAATGTAGGAGTCAAACTACTGGTCCCATAATTACTCATCCTAGCTCAAATCCTAGACCTCAAAACCAAAGCACTGTGCACTATGCCCAATATGCCCCAGCAGCTCAAGTGAACACTGCTCACTATGCTGCTGCCCCTGTGCCAGTACATTATGTCCAAACTACTGTTCCACAAATCCAATATGTTCAAACCCCTGCTCCACAGGTACAAGTGCAACCTGTTGCACCTCAAACCACTGCTCCAGCAGCAGCACAACCAGATCAACAAAGTTTTTTCACTCAAGGGTTTGTTGACTGGAGCAGTATGCCTGAAGACCTTAGTGATGAAAATTTTGCACTCTATGCTTCTAATGATTCTTCTCATGATGAGTTTTGTTTGATGGCATTAGAGTCAATACAGGAGGGGGTTGAAACTGAGGAGGAGCAGCAGAGCTTTGAAACAGTGGAAGAGGTGATTGAAGCAGTGGTTACTGCTGTGGCTGGTGAACTACTGTTGGGAGAAAGTTCAGGTACCCTGATTGAACCAATGACAGATCCATGGTCCCAAGAGGACAAAGAAGAAGAGAAAGAAGAAAAGGCTGGTGAAAAGAAGGTGAAAGCTGATGTTGAAGAAGATCATCAATGTGATTGTGCTATGATGGCAGCTGCCAAGGTATCTCCTCAAGTTCTTGAAAAACTGTGTTCTGACAATTGCATAATTGCTTTTGCTAACATCAAAGAGGTGAATGAAAACCTTCGGGATAAAATCTTGACTGATGAGGTCAAATTTGAAAAGTCTTTAAAAGAACTTAAAAACAAATTGACTGAAAAGGAAAAAGAAATCAGCTGTCTAAAAGAAGAGCAAAGCATCACCAAAACCCAACTTCAAACTATGGTAGAAAAATACCAAGTTTGCACAAAGGAGTTGGAATCCACCCAGATTACTTGTGAAAGATGGGTGGAATCCTGCAGAGGATATGAGGTGATGCTTGCTAAACAGATTGAAAGCAATGTGAAATTTGGGGTTGGTTATAGAAAATATGATGATGAACATATTGCTTTTGAAAAATCTGTCCAAACCACTGATGAAGCTACTGAGCTCATCCCCACAAACAAGAATGGCCAAGAAGTGAAAATCACTGACAAACTTGGTAACAAAATCACACTTACCAGACCAATGGGTTCCTCCACTTTCAAGGAGCTTGAAGATCATCAGTTTAAACCAAAATGGTCTGATGAGTGTGATATTCTTGAAAACTTCAAGCCAATGGACTTTACATCAACTGATGGTGTTAAAGCTCCAAAAGCTAAAGTCATACCTCTCAAGGACATCCCAGCAGTGGTTAAAACCTCTGCTGCAGAGGAGTCAGAAAAGAGAAAGAAGAAAGAAAAAATTGATAACCTGTTTTGTGAATTCTGTGAGAAAAGGAATCATCTAACAAAAGATTGTTTCCACTTAAAAGCTTATGATTTAAACAGAACAAGTGTCATTGTCCCAGCTGAAAGATGCATTGTTTGTGGTAAAACAAACCACAAAACTCAAGCATGTGTGTATCTCAAAAACTTCGATGTGAAAAAGAATGAGTACATGGCTAAAACATCCTTGAGTCCACCATCATCATCAACATCTGTCAAATTCACCAAAAAACAACCACTGTTTGTGCCAGTTCAAACAGCTGTCACAAAACAGCTGAACCAAACATCTGTCAAAAGAGATGTTCAGGTTACTGATGCACCCCCTGCCAATCAGTTCAGAAAAGGCAAGGAAAAACAGTCCTTCCAAAGGATTCCACACGTTTATGAGGCCTACAAAAGGCCCCCTAAACCTAAAGTGAATAGGCATCCTTTTGGTTACCAGCAGATGATAGGTCAGGACCCACAACAGTGGTTAGAGAAACACTGTCCTAAAACAGTCCAAACCCCTGACCTAACCACTGTCCATCATTCTGCATCCACCCCAGACACTGTTGAGACCCCATCCAAAGCCTTGTTGGCTTTGGAGACCTTAATGAACTAATCCTTTTACTTCATGTGCAGGGAGCTTCTGCATGCTTTGATAGTCTTTGGTATGTAGATAGTGGAGGCTCCAGGCACATGACAGGATGTAGAGCCCTCCTCAAAGACTTTAAAATCCATGGAGGGGGTGATATATCCTTTGGGAATAATAGTAAAGGGAAGGTTCTTGGGTCTGGTACAGTGGAGTCTGGAAAAGTAAAATTTGAAAATGTCAATCTAATAGACAATCTAAAATTCAACCTTTTGAGTGTGTCCCAAATGAGTGACAAGGGATTTTGGTCATTCTTCACAAAAGACTGTTGTAGGATTGTTGGACCAGAAATGGTCAAAAAGATTGAAGCAATAATCAAAACTGGTCACACTAAACTGGTTGCTCAAAGAAGTGGCAATGTTTATGTTGTTGACATGTCAAAAGAGTGTCCCAGAGCTGATGCCTGTCTGTTCTCAGCTGCCTCTAACAAAGAGACAGAACTTTGGCACAGAAGGCTGGGGCACACAAATCTTAAGACAATCACAGAAATTTCAAAAAATGGTTTGGTGAGAGGCCTACCACAAAAATTGTTTTCATGTCCTGAACATTGCATTTCCTGTTTAAAAGGAAAACAGCATAAAAGTTCTTACAAGTCCATTGAAGAGTCCAAAACAACCCAGTGTTTGCAAATGCTACACATGGATTTGTTTGGCCCAGTTCAAGTCATGAGCCTTAAAAAGAAAAGATACTGTTTGGTTATTGTTGATGACTTTTCTAGGTTTACATGGACTTTCTTTTTACACTCTAAAGATGAGACTGCAGGCATTTTGCAAGACTTTGTGACACAGGTTGAAAAGCAATTTGACCTTCCAGTGAAAAGCTTTAGGAGTGACAATGGCACATAATTCAAAAATAAGGAGTTGGATGCCTTCTGTGTGAAGAAAGGGATTGTAAGGCAGTACAGTATCCCTAGAACACCAGAGCAGAATGGGGTAGTGGAAAGGAAGAACAGAACTTTGATTGAGGCTGCCAGAACCATGCTTGCAGATTCAGGTTTGCCATTAACTTTTTGGGCAGAGGCAGTAAACACTGCTTGCTATGTTCAGAACAGAGTTTTAATAAACCCCAGGCACAAAAAGACTGCTTATGAAATTCTGTATAAAATCAAACCACTGATCTCATATTTCAAAGTGTTTGGCTGCCCATGCTTTATTTTGAACTTAAAAGATTTCATTTCAAAATTTGCAGCCAAAATTGATTGTGGTTATCATTTGGGATACTCTACCACTGCCAAGGCCTACAAAGTGTTCAATACACGGACCAAGGCAGTGGAGGAGACTTTGAATGTAAAGTTCAATGAACTTTCATCAATGAAAATCCCAGCAAACCCTGCAGATCTGTTTGATCTTGAAAAATTTACTTTTGAAAATACTGCTGTCAAGACTAACAGTGCAGGTCCATCAGAGGATACAACACCAGACTATGGGTATGAAATCATCATCCCTCAAAGGTCTGCCACAAAGGGAAAAGCACCAGCTGTTCAAAACAGTTGTCAAAGCTCAACCACTGCTACCTCAACAGTTGTTGACCAAAGTAGCCCATCAACCACTGCTTCCACATCCTCAAACACTGCTGACAAAAGTCCTCAAACAGTGGATAAAAGTCAGCAGTTGTCCACTTCATTACCTCCTATTCCACCACCTTTTGAAGCCACTGCTGGATCATCAAAGTCCCCAGCAGTGGTTAGCTCAGATGATACACATTTGCAGCCTTCACCAACCAATGCCATCATACCATACCAAGGAGATTTAATCTTCTTGCGATCTCATCCACCTGATCAAATTATTGGCAACATAAATGAAGGGGTGCTCACAAGAAGCCAAACCCAAAACATTTGTCTTTTTGCTGGTTTTCTATCACTCCATCAGCCAGTCAAGTACCAAGAGGCACTGAAAGACAACAGCTGGGTAGAAGCCATGCAAGAGGAGCTCCAACAGTTTAAAAGACAACAAGTATGGGAGCTTGTACCACTGCCAGAAGAGGTTAGTCCCATTGGCACAAAGTGGGTCTTCAAGAACAAAACTGATGAAAGGGGTATTGTTGTCAAGAATAAAGCCAGGCTTGTGGTTCAAGGTTACAGACAGGAAGAGGGGATTGATTATGATGAAACATTTGCCCCTGTTGCAAGATTAGAAGCAATTAGACTGTTCCTGGCCTTTGCTGTCAACCACAATATGAAGGTGTTTCAAATGGATATCAAAAGTGATTTCCTCTATGGTACAATTCAAGAAGAGGTGTATGTTTGTCAACCTCCAGGTTTTGAGGATTCATTTTATCCAGATCATGTCTACAGGCTAAACAAAGCCTTGTATGGCTTGAAACAAGCACCAAGGGCCTGGTATGAAACTCTTTCCAACTTCCTACTCTCAAATGGTTTCAAAAGAGGTACCATTGATAAAACACTGTTTTTAAAATGGAGAGGGAAGGATTTAATGATTGTCCAGATTTATGTGGATGACATTATTTTTGGAAGCACATGTAACTCAATGTGTGAAGAGTTTAGAGAACTCATAACAGCTGAGTTTGAAATGAGTGCAATGGGTGAGCTGCAATGCTTTCTTGGTCTCCAAGTACAGCAAATGCAAAATGGAACTTTCATTCATCAAAGCAAATATGCTAAAGAACTTTTAACCAAATTTGATATGAATGATTGTAAACCATGCAGCACACCCATGGCAACAAATAAGCTGGTCATGTCTGATGAAAAGGATGAGCTAATTGACCAAACACTTTATAGAAGCATGATTGGGTCTTTACTGTACCTAACTGCATCTAGACCAGACATCATGTTTGCAACATGTGTCTGTGCAAGAAGTCAATCAGCTCCTAGAAAATCAAATCTCATTGCTGTAAAAAGGATCTTCAGATACATAAAAGGTGCTCCCACACTTGGTATATGGTATCCAGCTAATGGGAACATCAAGCTTTCAGGTTTCTCAGACAGTGACTTTGCTGGATGCAACACAACAAGGAAGTCCACATCAGGAGGGTGCCAGTTTCTAGGTGATTGCTTAGTTTCATGGCAAAGCAAAAAGCAAGCAGCTGTTTCAACATCCACTGCTGAAGCTGAATACATTGCTGCTGCATGCTGTACAGCCCAACTCCTGTGGCTTCAAAATCAGTTACTGGATTTTGGTATCACTGCCTTAAAGACACCACTAATGTTGGACAGTCAGGCAGCAGAAAATATCATCAAAAATCCAGTTTCCCATTCAACCACCAAACACATCGACATCAGACATCACTTTGTGAGGGATTGCTATGAAAAAGGTTTGATTTCTCTGCATCATGTCCCAACTAAAGACCAGCTGGCAGATGTGCTCACAAAAGCACTTGATACAGCCACTTTTGAAAGCTTGGTCTCTAGGATTGGGATGCTGAACATGGAATAACAAGCAACATCTTGTTTTTCTATGAATAAAAGCAACAAAATGTTTTCAGAAAATCAAAAATCCATCCTTAAAAATAGCTAAAAATGAAATTTTCTTTTAAATCCTTAAAAGTTTGCCATTAACCACTGATTGTTCAAAAGTCTGCTTTACTTCAAAAGCCTGTCCACTGCTGAAATGCAACCCCTGTTCTCTCATTCCTTTGATAAACTCTATTGTTCAAAAGCAGTGTCTTATCCACTGATATACTATCCACTAATAGTGAAAATCATCCATTGCTCTCTTCCCACTGCCTTCATCAGTCACTTTCATAAAAGTACACTCCTTCACTTTCACCAGGGGTTGTCATGTGGGCAGTACATATTGGTCAGACTTTTTGTAACGGCTGCCACCTCAGCATTCACTTTCTTCCCTATAAAAACCCCCACTCACCACCAAAACAGGGTTTTACTGTCGAATTGAATTCTTAAAAATTCTCTTCTCAAAGCAGTTTTTCTTCTCATCTCTCACAAATTTCTTCGATCATTCATCTTCAAAATGACAAAATCGAAGTCATCTTCAAAACCCTCATCCAAATCATCATCGAAAACAGCCTCTCAAAAGGCAATCACCACTGAAATCCCACATAAACCAAATCACAACCTCCTGGGTCTTCTCACAAAACCAGGAACCACCAAAGTTTTCGATTCCATCCTTGACATCATGGCAAAATCAAAGTACAAAACTTTGTTCACCGCCGATGCACCAATCTACTTGGCAACCCAAAGAGAGTTCTGGAAGAATGCAACCCTTGAAAAACAAGGAGACATTGCAACCACCATAAACTCTTCCATAAAGGGTAAAGCTGTCCAAATCACGCCACAATCCATTTCAGAGGTCTTTCAACTCGGTGATCAGGAAGGTAAAATTTCTTTCACTAAAAACGAGTTACAAACTGACTTCATTGAGAGAGGGTATGAAGCCACAATGATGAAGAAAATTACCTTAGAAAAAGGTTATTTTCCGTCTGCAACCAGATTTTTATTTCATACCCTCCTCCTATGTGTTTCAAACAAAACCACTTCTTTCAATGAAATCCCTTTAAAGATTCAAAATCTGGGATATGCAATTCTTCAAGGAGAAAAATTTAACTATTCTCGGGAAATTTTTAAAGATTTGGTTAATAATGTTGAAACAAAATCATTCTTACTATTTCCAAGGTTTTTAAGTTACTATTTTGCAAAGAAATTCAGTAAGGATGATTTAGCTATAATAAACCAAGGTGATTCTACTCAAATAAACGGTTTAACAACTGAAACTTTTTCACGAATGTTAGCACCTTGCAAAACACAAGCAGAGGTGCCTGAGCAGATTTTAGCAGTTACAACTGCTCCTCAGGTATCTGCTGCTGAGCCCACTGCTCAAGGTGATCAAAGCAGCAGACCAACTGTTTTGAAACCCACACCTACAATCACCAAAAAGACAACAAAAAGAAAAACTCAAAAACCCCCAAAACCAATCAAAAAGGCAACTCTGGAGGATGAGATACCAGAGCAAATGCCTGTGACAACACAAAAGTCACAAGAAACCACTGCTGCTTCTTCCTCACAGCAGTTGGTACAAATATCTCAACCCATAACCAAAACTCCTCCTGCTTCTTCACAAAAAGAACAGGTTGTACAAATAGGGTCTCCACATCATGATGCTCTGGAATCACTTGATTCCATCATCCACAGTCAACTGCCCGGGACACATCCTCTTTCTACACCTATCATCACATCCACAATTCCCTCACCAATAAAACCACTGTTGGATGCAATTGATTTGAACCAGGCATTAACCAGTCCTTCTCAATCACCTGTTAATGAGAATATACCTCAACAACTGACTGGGTCTGATGTATCAATCTTTGCTAACCCACCAACACAACCTGAGGAGGTTACACCCCATGAGTTACAAGTAACTCTTGGTGGTAATCCAAGTGAAGCAGCTACTACAACTGTTGAACCTACAGGTTTACAGTTGGACAATGGTTACATCAATAAGACTTCCTTGGAGGCAATTCCTTACATAGCACCTCTGCCAACCACCAGTGGATTTATTTATCCTACTGGCAACATCAAACGGTTGTCAAGTGTTGAAGGAAGAAGACCCCAGTACCAAGAAAAAGGGGCATCAGTGGTTAATGTTTGGAGTACACTCCCTACATCAACTACTGATAAAACCACTGCTAGTGGGAAATCAGATGATCCCATTAAATTGGGTGATGGTTTAAAGTACCAGAAATTGACGGATCGTATTGACAAACTTGATAACTCTGTTGCAGAACTCAAAGATATGCTGCAACAGGTGTTACAATTACAAAAGGTACAATCCACTGCTGTTCCATCTCAAGCACCTGCTTTACCACCAGCACCTGCTACAAATGAGCTCTGGAATTTGTTTCAATCTTTTCTCCAACAACAAGCACAACTAGCAGATCAGCAACATGAAAAACATGAACAAATGCTGAGAAATACCATGGAGTCTAGATTCAAAACCACTCAGGCTGATCTCAAGGCTTTAAAAACTCAGATCCTACACACCACTGGCACTGCTCCACCAACTGTCCTATTCATTGATCAACTCCCTGACGATAATGCCAAAAAGGGGGAGAAAATTAAGGAGTGGAAAAAGAAGGGTATAGATAATGGTTTGTACATTGAACCAGAGAAAGAAAACATGACCAAAATTATCCCTATGCCAGATGGTAGCAAGAAAGTTGATGTGACCACCAATGCACTGGCAGATGCAGTTGCAAGTGTCAAAAAGGATAGAGAGGCCAAAAGGAAAGCCAGGGTGGATCATCCAGATCAGGGTACTTCTGGGTCAAAGGATCATGAAAATCCTGTTGAGGAAAAGAAGAAGCCTACTAGAAAAGTAAGGCAACCCAAATCCATTCCAACCAGACATTCAAAGTCTGCTAAAAAACCACCATACAAAACAGCTGATGCAACAGGAGTTACAAAAACTACTGCTTGCCAAACATCTGTTTCATCAACACACACCACTTCAACACACACAACATCCACTGCTTTACCATCATCACCACCAAAAACATCACCTGCTGACAAACAGCAGAAGACAGCAGATGTTATAACATCTGTTGTAATGACAACAGTGGTTGAAACACCAGTTGTTTCAACAGCTGTTAGTCAATCACAATCCACTGCCAATACATCCACCACATCCAAAACATCATCAGTCCCTCCTACAAAAAGGAGAAGACTAATTCTCAAAGATAATGACACTTCACCACCACAAACATCTTCAAAATCTTTAGCACTTGTCACAATTCCTAAACCTGTTCCTCTCTCTTCAGTTCAAATGTACAAGCCCTTACCTCCTGCAGGTGTTCAATTTCCTCTTGAACTAGCAGCTGTCAGAGATGAAATAAAATCTTTTTACTATGAGGATGACCCTGCCAAAAGGAGTTTGCCATCAATAAGGGGATATCCCTGGCCTAAAAATGTTGATGAATATCTGGAAATCAAGGCCAAGCAAGCAGAGGATATCTCAAAGAAAAACACACAAGGGAAATCTAATAAAGAAATTGCACAGAAAAGTCAATATCTGCTCACACAAGTCAGATCTCTAGAGCAATTTGCAAAAAATGTCAGTCAACAAATTTCTGAAAGAGCAGCTGAAACTCTGAAGAAAGACTACATTGAAAGCATTATGGCTCACAAAAAGTACAAAGGAGAGAGATACATGTACAAAGAATGGACTGTTCCTGAACTTGAAAATGAAGCAATAAGAATTCAAGACATGATAAAAAGGAAAGTCACTCACACTCCTCCTGACTGGGCAAAGTTCAGAAAAAATGTACCGGATAAACAAGAAGAGCTGAAGAGGATGAAAGAGGAACTGGTTGCTGCTGATTATGGGAACAAAAGACAAATTGCTAGATGGAAAGAAGATGTGGTCAGGGCTACTTATAAAAAGTTGGAACAACTAAGAAAGAAAGATCCCACAGTTCCTCAAAAGCCTGACTATTCTAAAGCAGAGGTTTCTAAAAAACCACCAAAGCTGCAAGTCAAAAGAACCACTGCTCCAGCTGGTGCTGCCATCTACAAAAGAAGGAGCAAAAACCAGTTTAGCATGGAAACAATTCAAGATCTATTAGCTGGAGATGCCATTGTAAAAGCAGGCACGAAAGTAATGATAAAAGAAGATCTTGAATTGGAACAATCTGCAAGTGCTGCTCAGCCAGTCATGAACAGGCCAGCCTCACCAAATACTTCTGCAAATAAACATCTCCCAAGAAACCCTCCAGGCTCAAAAATACAAAAGTGGGAAACTGACAAACAGACCTGCGTATTGACTTTGCTCAGGTCTGGTGGAGAAGTGGAGAAAATATCAAGGGAACAAGCTCTTGGCCTGAGTCTTGAAGATTTGCAGGATCTCCTTGATCTTCCACTTGGCAGGGATGATGAAGATACAGATGCCCTAGACTTTGAATTACAATTTAAAGGTCAGATAAGGGAACTGTTGATGAGGCAATAAAGATTTCCACAATAATGAAGAGTTTTGGCATTATCTGTTCCAGGGGGAGATTGTTGGGATTGAACCCTATCAGAGGAACAGATAATTAAAGCCAAAACTGGATCAGCGCAGTGGATCCAGAATAAGCAGATGTTTATATACAAATCTCTCTCCTTGAAAGTGATTTCATATCTGCTGACCTCCTATCTGCTGATCTTTCAAGATGCTGACCTACAACTGCTGCTCAATGTCAAAGACTGATGGAAGACCAAAGCTCTGCTGATTCAATCTACTGCCTTGAGTCAAGTACTGCTGATCCGGACAAGCACTGCTGGGTTCACAGCAGTGGAAGGATGCAGCAGCTGTTTAAGTGTCTTTTATGTAATGAATTGTAATAGCAGTAGTTAGTACATCAGTGTTTGTTTAGATCAGAGGTTAGAGTTTGTTAGGAGGTTAGATGTCACTTTCATGGTGACGTCAGCTAAAGATGCTCAGTAGTTTGCAAGTGCCTATAAATAGTTCAGTACTTTGTACTGTTCTATTAGCTCTTTAGCAACATCGTCTTCTTTGCACGAACAAACTACTGAGCTCTGGCTGAGGGGGAGTTTGCATTCATTCATCAATCATTGTAATCATTGTTGAAACAAATTCAATCTTTCGATTCATTGTGTAAAGATGTTTGATTAAAGTATTACTCTCGTTTGATTGTATGCAAAGTTTGTTTTCATCTTAATTCCGCTGCACAACTCTTTCATTTTCATCTTAATTTCAAATGAAAATACAATAAAAAACAAACTCAGATCCAACAGTAAAGGATTTCAGTGACTTTACGGAAGCTGACAAATTGAAGTATACTAGTGAGAAAATGATGATCAGTATTCTTCAACAGGCAATCAAAGAAGATATATTTGTTTTGCTTCAACACGATAATACAGCTAAGTCAATTTGGGAAGCATTGATTCAGAAATTCAAAGGAAGCGCAAATATGATTAAAAACAGAAAGGCGTTGCTGAAGAAATCATTCGATATGTTTGTAGCTTTTGATTACGAATCAACGAAACAGACAATTGACAGATATTGTCATCTTGTCTTGGAAATGGGGAGATTGGATATAAAGAAGGATGATGAGGAATGGGTGGATAAACTTGCTGATGCATTACCACAACAGAAATGGGGAACTTATTTGTTGATTATCAAACACATGAGAAAATCTGAGAATATGAGTCTAGCAAAGTTTATTCAAAAGATTGAAGAGCATGAGTTGGATATCCAGAAAACAGCTATCATGACGAATCCAAATGCTAAACAAGATGTCAGTTTGTATTACAGAGGGAACAAGTTTGAGGCTAACCCCAGCCCGAGCCCAAAGATCCAAACTGGTTTCGGTGCTGACAGTTCATCTGGAACAAAGGGTAGTAATGTGACACAAAGTGGTGGATCTTCATCCTCATTCTCAAGTTTTGATCCGAATCATACAACATCAAGTCCTCAAAGACAAAACTCAACAAATTTACAATGCAATGTAACTTTGAACATTCAAAACGGTCAAGATATGTCTCCTGAAATTGCCAAGCAGCACATGGCATCACTGGTTACTATGTTAGAATCTTATAAAAATTTGATCGGTGGGAAGATTGGAAATCCGATGCTTACCAAAGAAGATTATGACCAGATTGATGCTGAAGAACTTGAAGTGAAATGGTGCTTAGCAAGTGCTTGGAGAAGAGCTGAAAAGTTTCAAGAGATTACTGGTAGGGATGAATTTCGAGGAATGGCTACCTCTCCGTTGGGATTTGATAAATCAAAGGTTACATGTTTCCGTTGTAAAGGAAAAGGTCATTTTAAACGAGAGTGCAAAAATAAAGAAGCTACCGGGAATCAAGATAGAAACAATTATTATCAGAAATCAATCTTCCATCAGACTGATCAACAACCTCAAATTACACATGCTCATGCTACTAATGATGGAAAGAAGAAAGCTTTACTTATCCATCAAGATGATGAATTTGTTGCTGAAGGATTTAGTTGGGACAAATACATACCTGGTTCAGCTTGTGTTGCAAGAATTCAGGGTGAAAATGAGACTAGTGATAAAAGAATTCCAATTTTTCCAGATCTTGGAAGTGATGTAGATACCGATGATGAGGAAGAACATCTCAACAGAGCTAGAAAAGGCATTGATCCCACTAGTTTTAATTTGTTTTTTGCAGATAAAATGGAGATGCTGAATCAGAAGAAGATTGCTAGATTGAAGAAAGAGCTGGCAGCAGCAAAAATGCAAGCTGATGAAAAGACAAAGACAGAAGCTGGAGAAGCAAATGTTGATCAAGTGATTGAGAAAGTTGTGGAGAAAATTGTTGAAGCAGAGAAAGTTGTTGAAAAGATTGTCGAGATAGAAAAGGTAGTTGAAGTTGAAAAACTAGTCGAAGTTGAGAGAATTGTCGAGGTAGAAAAGTTTGTTGAAGTAGAGAAATTCGTTGAGGTTGAAAAAATAGTTGAAAAAATGGTTGAAGTTGAAAAACCATGTTTGAAAT
Organism: Helianthus tuberosus; assembly: GCA_030545235.1. Classification (NCBI taxonomy): domain Eukaryota; kingdom Viridiplantae; phylum Streptophyta; class Magnoliopsida; order Asterales; family Asteraceae; genus Helianthus; species Helianthus tuberosus. The sequence goes on from CM060394.1 coordinate 46,386,129, forward strand.
GTTTAGAATCTTGTGAAGCTTGTGAGGTGAAAGATAAGAAGATTATTGATTTAGAGAAGATTAAGGAAGATCTATTATCTGATGTGAAGTACATTAAAGAATCTTATGATGTACTGAATAGAACAGTTGATGGTCTGAAGAAGACAAATTCAGAAACCGAAAAAGCAATGGATAGAATGAGTGCAACTTTAATGACAAAGCAGAGCGTCATCAATGATTATATTGAAGATTGTGCTAATCTGAAGAAGGAGCTGGAACTTGAGAAGATTGAGAGTGAAAGGATTAAACGATTATTGTTGAGTTACACTACTTGTGATTACTTGATTGATCGTGTTTATCCTACTGTTGCAGGTTTGGAGGCATTCAAGAAAGAAAAGACAGAAGATACTGATACTGGTAAGAAACCAAGTGTCAAGTATAACAAATGTCCGCCCCCGATCCATGAAACTTATTCTCCCAGAAAACCAAATGAGGAACGTGTTAATAAGGCTCTAAACATCAAGTTAAAATCTGAAACCATTGATGAGTTACCAGATAATATTGATGTCACATTCACAGCGTCTGACACTGATCATGAGTCTGAGTTAGTTAAGAGAGTTGTCGATCAGGTGTTGGATATGGATGAAGAGTCAAAGTCGGAGTCTAAGTCAGATAGTTCGAGTTCGTCTGAGAAGAGTCAGAGTTCGCCGGTCAAAAGGGTTTATAATAAAAAATTCTTGTTATCAAAGAATAATTTGAATGATGAAATGTTTAAGGTTGCCTATACCTTGAATAATTCAGACAAATTATTTTCTGATGAAGAATTTCCAATAAGAAGTGTTAAAACTGAAATGATCAAACAGGTTTTCAAATTGACAGAAATTAATATTTCTGAAATAAAAGATTTAAATCTTGCTGAAAAACCTAAAAAATACACTTCAAGAGTTCAACAGAGATTGAACAAGAAAAAAGGTTGTGGTTCTGGTTATGGTTTTCAAAAGAAATCAAACCATAACGGTAATCTCAAAAAGAAAGGTCTTGGTTTTAATTCTTCAGAAAATTATAAAAATTAGAAAACTTATAAACCAAAAACAAAATTTGTTTCAGGAGGAAGTTTAGAGGATGAACAGAAGAAACCGTTCTGGAAACAATCGAATCAAGAGTTTCTTGCTGAAGTAAAGAAGAATGTGAGAAAGTTTGCTCAAAGAGTTGACAGAAGAACCTGTTTCAAATGCCAGGAAGTTGGACACATAGCTTGGAATTGCCCCAAGACCAACTACCAAAAACAGGAAGTTTCTTCTAACCCTGTTTTGAGAAAGACTTGTGTTGATAAGAAAGAACAACCTGTAAAAAATGTTAAAAAGTTTGAAAATTCTACTTCTGAGGAAGGAGAAAGTTCAAAACGGTTTTACAAAAGAAGAGGTGATTTGAGTAAACAAAAGTGGGTGGTTAAATCTGAGGGTAATTCTGACAATGAATCTGATTCCATAAAATCAGAGGAGTCTTTGGTTGAAAAAAAGATTGTGAATTCCGTTCCAGAGGTGAACGATGAAAATTTTCCTTCATTGTCAAAGGAAAATTTGATGAAGAAAGTGGGAAAGGTAGAAATCTCAAATCAATTATTCGCTGATAAGGGAGAATTTGATGTTGAGAAGGCTTTTAATGGAAAAGTTAAACATATTTTTGGGAAAATGGTTGATGGGAAAGTTAAAAGTGCTAAAGATTTTTACAAATCAAAATGTTGGTGGGACAGATGTTTGCCACCAAAATCACCCAAGGCTGATCAGGCTTGGGTGGACATAATGTTTGAGTAAATACTGGACTTGCCGGAGCTCCCAGGTTGGTAAGAGTGGAGCAGGAATCGACATCTTTCTTAGCAAATGATCCTACAAGTGGTAAAGTTGGTAAAGTACAGGTGGTATATTTTAATTGTTATATTTGGTTTTACAAGTGGTTATGGTTGGTGAATGAACCTATAAGTGGTTGAAAGAGGTTTTCATTTTCAAGTGGTTAATCAAAGTCATTAAGTTGAACTTGATTGGACCATACTTAAAAGTGGTATTTTGGAGAATAAAATGATGAATTGATCCCCTAACCTACAAATGGTTTATTAAAATCAACAAAACTTATTTTCCGGAAAAACCATTTGATTAAAACAAACTTAAGTGTTTTGAAATCACAATGGGAAAATAGTTTGTTGTGAGGGGGAGTTCTGATTGTTTATGCCAAGTGGATGGCAATTTGAAGCGATTTGATATCAGTTGTCAATTTATTGTACAGTTAGTTTTCAAATTTCCTAAAAAGTGTTTGCATTTTAGGGGGAGTAAAAATTTTCAGAAAATCCAAAAACATTAGAAAATTTGAAAAAGCCAAAAACATGATAAAATCAAAAATGAGTTTTGTTGTGAAAAAGAGGAAATGATAGTACATCAGTGGACGATCACGGCATGCTAAAGAATTGGAAAGTTAAATAGTGATAAACGGTCTCACTGATGATGTGTCAGTAGGTTTTTGCACATTTAGTAGATTGTGACGAGATATAAACCTAAATTCAAACTTGCTTATATCGTGGGTAACATCTCTCGGATATATGGGTAACCCCCGAAATCTCGTTTGAAAGATTCCTTTTTCTGATATACTAGGTTTGTTTACTCAGTGATATCTGGGGTATTATTCCGGGACTTCTGCTGAACGGTAGTTCTGACCTAGTCCTCGAATAATACTTTCTGCAATGCTTGAATCATAGCATCACCCTCAGCATATATGATAAGACAATAAAATTGCTTAGCAATGCTGTTGTAAAAAAGATCCTCTAAAGGGGACACACCCAAAAGTCGAGTCATGATCTCTCTGCTGAACGGTAGTTCTGACCTGAGCTCTCATGATTCTTCATAATTTATTAACCCCTTACAGATATCATTTGTGTCTCTGAGGTGGGACACTCGAATAAGTTTAAGTCTCTAAGACATTAATCTCGTATCTCGAAACAGTTGAACTTTGTGTGAGAATTTAAGTGGATCAGTATACTGACAATCTAAGTGAATCGTTTAGAACTTAAAATGTATAAAGCTTAACGGTGTTGGTGATTTGTCTCATAAACTGATATGATCCTCTTACACAAACTCACAAAAATATTGTATGTAAATATTTCTTTACTGCATTTCATTTCTGTTATCGAAAGTCCAAAAAGAGTTTCGGTGTGTTTTAGCATAAATTTTGAAAAAGTCAAAAAGATTTTAGACGACTGATGTTGAAATGCTGATTTTCAAAATTCCGAGTGCTGAACATGACGAACAGGTTTGGGAAAGTTTGTTTAAAAATGAAAAATGATATATATTCAAGTGGTTCATCAGAAATTGACATGATAAATCTTTATATTCAGGGTTGTGTCTTCAGGTGATTAGTGAAGTTTCTAAATTTGTTAAATGTTAAACTTTGAGAAACTTACTTTTGGGTAGAGAATATGCAGGTGAGTCAGGTTACGATACCTGAACCTGTGAAAGTTAGACTACGATCCCAGCACAAATTGAGGGGGAGTCTGTTAGAGAAAGAGAGTCTGAAGATGAAAGAGCTAGGAGCCAGAGATTCTAAAAGAGACTTGAAGATAGGATAGAGCCAGATAGAGATCCTGAAGGAAGTCCAAAGACTGATAAAGACTGAAGATTGAAAAGACTCGACACTTAAGACTCGTCAACATCTGAGGGGGAGTCAGTTGGTGCACACATCTGTCGTCTTCGTCTTATAATCGTGTCTCGGGTTCGTTGCGGTTTTGTTCAAGCATGATGTCATGATGACATCATCAAGATGACATCATCAATGACATCATCTTAAAAGACAAAGCAAGATACAAATCAGATTGTTAATTCACAAGAAGACAAAACAGATTGGTGGGTTTCACTTCAAGACAAATAGAATGATCACATGGGCTTTCGCTTGAATCAAGTATGTTATATTGAGGGTTTCGCTTCAGCTGACTTATGTGTCTTCAAGCGAAAGCCTATGACAATTAGAGGGTTTCGCTTCAGGGACATGTGTGTCTTCAAGCGAACCTGATTGGCTATATATAGGGTGATAGGCTTGTCATTTGTAACGATTTCCAGAGTGTGATACGGAGGTGCTGCCGGTTTTCCTTTTGATTGTAAACAGTGTCAAATCAATATATAAGAGGATTAAAGTGTGAATCAAGCTATTTTCACGTCCGTTTCTTTGTTTCCGCCTCTGAAACGGATTTGAGCTCTTCCGAACGACTCGTTTAGGTCGCAATCCGATCCTACAATCATCGACTAGAGGGGAAAAAATACAAAAACATCAAAACAAAGTGTATCTCGAAAATAAAACGGGGTTTGGCTTAGATTATCCGATAATAAAAAGGCTGCAAAAGTGGGGTTGCAGGTTAAAAAACCTACCCTCCGCCGTCCTTGCCGCGCCATCGTCATTTAAATCTACGGTTTTTTTTTTCATCATCGCCACCCCAAAATCAACCATATCAAAACCCACAGATCAAAATCCCCAACATTCTAAACCCAGAATCAAAACAAATATCCAGATCAAGATCAAATTCCCCCAACATACTAAACCCAGAAAACAAATATCAGAGAAATCAACAACCCCAAAATCAACCATATCAAAATCCCCAAAATCAACCATATCCAAATCCCCAAAATCAACTATATCAAAACCCAAATCAAAACAAAAATCAAGATCAAATTCCCCAACATACTAAACCCAGAAAAATCAAGAACACATGGCAAAAAAATACCAGAGAAATCAACAACACAGGAGGAGACCGGGACCTCCGCCGCTCACTGCGGCGCTGCCGCCGGCCCACCACTCAGTCGTCGAACCGCCACCACCAGCCACTAACCCACTGTTAGATCCACCGTCGCCGATCTTGAGATAGAGATTAGGGGATGAAGGAGATGATGAATGAGAGTTGGGTTTGGGGGTTGGATTTTCAAGAGAGAGAGATGATGAATGAGATATGCAATTTAAAAATGAGAGAGAGATTAGAGTCTGCAACTAATTTAAAAGAAAGAGGAGAAGAGACAGGAAAATTAAAAGAAAGACAGAGGAGAGAGATAGGATAAGACATTTGGGGTAAATGACCGATATACCCTTTTTGTTGGCAACACCTGATTGGTGGAGATTGGTTCTCATGGTTCTTACAACTGGAGGTGGTTCTCATTTTAGCGGCTCCCTATATATATAGGGGCCCATCCCCCACACCCTAGGTCCAACTCCTTTACACTCATCCGCACACCCGCTGATGTGGACGCCTACATAACGGGTCATCCTTTAAGGACTACCCTCCTTCACACCCCATAGCCTAACTATAAGCAGATATAAACATGCAATTTTGTGCAACTGTTATGCTTTAGAAAATCAATGAGTAAGGGGTCAGGTTCAATGACAAAGCCTTCTTGAATAAAGTGGAGCTCTTTTTTAAAGACCAAAAGTTGGAACCTTGGGAGAAACATTTCCTTATTAAACAAGTTTTGAACACATTAAGTTGTGAATGTAATTAATTAAAATATTATCAAAGTTTTCGAATTCTCAAATATTTTCTTTGCAATTATTAGTATCAAAGTTTTCGAAATTGATGGTCTTAAAATGTGGATGGGTTTTTGGTTAAGAATATTAAGAAAATTCAGCATGATTCTTTCATGCGATATGTTAATTATGGAATGGAGTCGATGGATTCCTAAAAAAGTGCAATATTTTTGCATAGAGGTCAGAGATGGTAGACTTCCTACAGTGGAGGCGTTAAGGAAGAGAAACATCGTTGTTAGCTCGAATGGATGCGTTTTTTGCAGTTGTAGGCAAGAGACTTCAGATCATCTATTTTCGGGTTGCATGGTGGCAGCGGTGATTTGGCAATGGGTTAGTAACTGATGTAAAATCCCTAATATTTTTGGCTTCTCGGTTAGGGACCTGTTGGAGTTCCATAATTATATTGGTCCCGGAGAGCTCAGGAAGAAAGTTGTTCATGGCATTATCATCTTAGCATGTTGGTGCATTTGGAATTGTAGAAACGAGAAGAGTTTTTGGAATAAAGACTAGAGAATTGAAGACATCACAAGTAGAATTAAATCTTATGGTATTAAACTTGTGGGCTTAAGGATATGCACAAGGATATTTTTTAAAATACATATTAAAGAAAGATTTTTTTCAACTCTAAACAATTAAATATATTAAAAGAATTTTTATAACATTGAATATAACATATTGGTTATCTTGAATAAGGAAGTCAAGTAACCATTGAAATTTAATAAAAGGATTTGCGCCATTGAAATTTTCAACCTGAGATTTTTTTACGTAAGGTTGCTCAAAGGTAATTGTAAGAAAAATGAGGAATATAACTATAGATTGTGAGGTGTGGATTTATGTACAACAAAATTATCAAAATTTTATCCATAGGGAAGTGAAGAATTATAAGGTGCAGGATAGAAGAATGCAGTTTTGTCCTGGATAGAAGAATGCAGTTTTGTGGATGATATTTTTGCACTGATTATCCACGACGACTTGCAAAGTCTTCCATGGACCATTAGCTCCCGTCCATCTACATAACTATTACTTCACGTACTTTGTTCATCATAGCAACTCTTATTTCATCTCATTTTTCTTAAAAGTTGAGGTTGAATCATGGGAAATCAGTGGGTTTGGGGGCTTCATCTCTGTTTCTTAAGCATGCTTTTGGTTGCAACCAAACATGCTTGTCTGGGTGCTCAAAATTCGACAAGAAGCTGCCATGAACGAGAGAGATCAGCACTACTCGAGTTCAAAGACAGCGTCAAAGATAACTTTAAAGTGCTCTCATCATGGGTTGGCATTGATTGTTGCTCATGGAAAGGAGTCCGTTGTGACGATGCCACCGGAAGAGTTGCCGCTCTTCATCTCAGAGGAGATTACCACATCGCCGGTTTTTACAATGATACTTATGATTACTATGCAGAGAATTACTACTTAGAAGGTGATAACGTGAACGTATATTTTGGTGAGTTAAGGCATCTGAAATATCTGGATTTGAGTGGGAATAATTTTAAAGGAAGTCAATTTCCTAAATTCATTGGATCCTTCAAGCAGCTAAGTTACCTTAATCTCTCTAATACATATTTTAGTGGTACTATTCCCCAGCACATTGGAAATCTCTCCAATTTGAAGGTTCTTGATCTTGGTTCATCATTCTATCATATGCTCAGGTCAAATGATATGGCATGGGTTTCTGGCCTTTCTTCACTTGAGCATCTTGACTTGAGCACTGTGGATCTTTTTCGAGCAAACAACATTGATATGGTATTTCACACGATTCCTTCATTAACTTATTTAAGTTTGAGACTCTGTGAACTTTCTAATGCTGATCTTGGTCTTCACCTTAATTCAAGTAAAACGCTTCCCTTCATTGAACATCTGGATCTTAGCTTCAACATGTTTGAAGGTCAACTCCCACACTTTTTTCAAAACATGACATCCTTAGCATTCCTTGATCTTTCAAACTATAATCTTAGTCTGGCATGGAACTCTGTAAACCTGCTAAACATAATGCCTTCTTTATCAGAATTGCATTTGTGTGATTGTGGGCTTCACAGTGCCCCCTTTTCACCCACTTATTTGAATTCCAGTGCCCATTCTAACATACAATATCTTGATCTTAGCTTTAATTCAATTGAGGGTAGATTTCCATATGAATTAATGAACACCTCTTCCCTAAAAGTCCTTGACCTTTCATACAACAGTTTGAACTCATCAATTCCTGTCATGCCTAACCTTCTAAAGCTTGATGTTTCTGATAATAACTTTGAGCACATCGAGCTTGTTGGGATTTGGAGACAATGTCATCTGAAGGAATTGAGCTTATCAAGAAATTATATTCGAGGAGAAATGATAGGCCCATCATCAAACACGTCTGAATGTTCCCACTATGCTTTAGAGGTGTTGGAAGCGGATGAAAGTGAATTAAACGGTTCGATTCCAGAATCTGTTGGAAAACTAAACAATTTAAGAGTCTTAAGTCTCTCCTCTAACAGATTTACTGGTTCAATTCCAAAATCTGTTGGAAAACTAAACAATTTAAGAGTCTTAAGTCTCTCCTATAACAGCTTTACAGGTTCAAATCCAAAATCTGTTGGAAAACTAAACAATTTAAGAGTTTTAAGTCTCTCCTATAACAGTTTTACAGGTTCAATCCCTAAAGCTTTGGAGAGATTAAGATCTTTAGAAGTATTAGATCTGTCTTCCAACAAATTAACGGGTCCCATTCCAACATTCCTTGGAACCCCTACCAAACTTGACCTTTCTAATAATCAATTGAGTGGTTCTATCCCAGAATCATTGGGAAGATTAACAGGTTTAATTCATTTAGGTCTGCAATCAAACCTGTTAACTGGTACAATCCCAGTTTCACTTTGGCAACTGAGCAAACTCATTTCTTTAGATATCTCTAACAATTCTTTAGAAGGAGTGGTTTTGGAAGCCCATCTTGCTAAACTCTCGATGTTGAAGAACTTGGATGTATCTTCTAATCATAAGTTGATTATCAATATGTCAAATGAGTGGATACCTCCATTCCAACTGAAGATTGTTAAACTTAGTTCTTGCAAGATTGTAAATGGATTTCCACAGTGGTTGCAAAGTCAAAGGAAGCTTGAGGTGTTGGTGTTGTCTAACACTAGCCTATATGGACTTCTACCAACATGGTTACGGAATATGCACATGCTTTCTGAATTAGATCTCTCTCACAACAAACTAACTGGATCATTGATAAACCTTCCATTTAACGAAAATATCAATTATTTACTTCTAGTAGACAACCTTTTCAATGGGTCAATTCCAAGTTCTGTATGTAGAAGTAGCTGGTTGGAAGTTCTTGATGTTTCCGGCAATCAGTTATCTGGAAATATTCCTGATTGTGTAGGGAATCTACCAGTCTTGAAGCTGCTTATACTTGGTTCAAATAGGCTGTCTGGAGTCCTTCCAAGTTCTTTAGGAAATACTTCCTCATTACAATGGTTAAAATTAAATGACAATAACTTCAATGGCCAAATCCCACAAGATCTTAGAAATATGAGATCCTTAGAAGTTTTAGATTTGGGCAATAACGAATTCTCCGGAACCATACCAAAATGGATTGGAGAAGAGCTTTGGGCATTGAGGATTCTCAGGTTGCATAAAAACAACTTCACAGGAGGTATTCCTCATTCTTTGTGCCAATGTTCATATCTTCATATTTTGGATGTCGCACACAACAGCTTAACAGGATCCATCCCTCATTGTTTTGGAGAGTTAAGCTGGATGAATGGGACAAGAGATACAGATGATGATGAACAAAGTTACAGAGACATTGATAAGCTCAATGTGTTTCAAGTCATTAAAGGAATGGAGCTTGAATATACAAAGACGATGCATTTAGTTGTTAACATGGACCTTTCAAGCAATAAACTTACAGGAGAAATCCCTCCAGAGATAACTGCACTTGCTATGCTGATGGGTCTCAATTTATCTCATAATCAGCTGAGTGGGAGTATTCCAGATAGCATTGGAAACATGAAGGCGTTAAATTCTATCGATTTCTCAGACAACCAATTAAACGGGACAATCCCTCCAAGCATGGCAGCTTTGAACTTTTTGAGCTTTATGAATTTGTCACACAACAACTTGTCAGGAAGAATTCCAACCGGAAATCAATTGCGAACACTTATTGACCCATCAATGTATGCTGGTAACAGGGATCTCTGTGGCGCACCTCTGCCAAATAATTGTTCCAATGATGAAAACCCACCAGCCACAGCAAGCAAGAACAAATACAAAAAGGCTAATGGGCTAAGGAAGGTATGGTTTTACTTGGACATAACGTGTGGATTTGCAACAGGTTTTTGGGGTATTATTGGAGTTTTGGCATTCAAGAAGCAATGGAGAAGGAAGCTTTTTATGATTGCAGAGGTAACCATGGATAAGGTATATGTGGCGGTTGCAGTGAAGATTTCCAAGATTAAAAGAGGCACACAAGCCTAATAGATTCTTATAATTGACAATATTTGTAAAATTGTTGTTTTGCTTTTAAATACTTATGTTGTGTTGAATATTTGTATCATGGTTGTGTTTTATAATAATAAAAATATTGCAATACATGAGATAGAATGCAGGTGACAGAAGAAGTGAACGAAAGATTAGAAATGCATAACTTACCAATGCCGAGAATACATGTGACGACAGCAGGTTCGCTCTTTATTTGAATGTCAGTCTCTATTTGAATTTGTCACTTTTATTGAGTTTTCCAAAATTATAGTTTCGGTCTCACCCCGTTCTCTATTAAAATTAGATCTTCCAGTTGATTGCTGAAAAGAAATAAAAGAGCAACAACAGCAGCAATGATGATGACTGAGAATCAATCCAAATTTCAAAAAGAGGTATGCAAAAACTATTGTTCAAGAAGTGTTAAAAGCAATTATTCAGAGAACCAATCTCTGATTCTTGCTAGTTCTTTAGTCTCATTATCTAAATTTTTCCTGCAAAATTCTATAACTCATGATAGCAAATTTCCCTACGGCATTTCATCGCACACCCTGTGTGCGTCTTGAAACTTCTAATTCACAATGCCTTCCCCTGAGACCATTAAGGGTGGATGAAGATAATCATCTAACATTGAAATACAAAAATACAAAAAAAAAAATAAATAAAAAAAATAAAAAAAAATTAAGGTCGATGTAAAAATATGAGGCATCTTAATTTTTTTAATCTTTGATCAAGGATTCATATCGTTTGGTTCTCGGTTCTGAAGATATAGCAGCCTTACGGTCTTTTTGGATCTTGGAATCAGGGCCGGCTCTTGGGCTGGCTAACCCGTGTCGATGCCCAAGGCCCAAATTTTTAAAGGGCCTGAAAAGTCTTTATACGCTTTTATATATTTATTAAATTATATATTGAGTATATTCATCCATTTATTATTCAAAAAAGTGTTGGTGGTGTAGTGAAAAAAACCATCTTAAGATAATGTAAAGGTCCCAAGTTCAAGTCTTATCTCCACCACTAAGGTTTATTTTTTAATTCATTTCCCATTAACCACAATTTTGGGCCCAATTCTTTTTGTCGCCCGAGTCCTAAATTTTTTCGAGAGTTTTCGGGGACGGCTCTGCTTGGAATCGACCATTTAAACTTTTTTATTAACTTTTCTTTTAGTTTTTGAAATATACAGTTATATATGTGTATCATATTCATAATCATTTTTAAAAGGTTATGTATGTGTTATATTAATCATCACTAGTTAGCAATTAGTATGCTTTAGTTTATCTGTACATATTTCTAATTAATCATACAGGAAGTACGTATACTTGTTTAAATAACGTTTTCACAACCGGACCGAACCGGGAATCGGTGAGCTTAGTGGTCCGGTTGTATGTAGTTGGGCCGTTTTACAAAGAACCGGCCAGTTAGGCGCGGTCTGCGGCCGAACCGGATCAGAGGTTCGACCGGAAAAAAGAGAAGAAGATGAACATAAAGAAAGGAATAAGAGTGTTATTAAAAAAACCAAAGGGCTACATTTTGTATTGATTCTTGATTCTCATCCTTACAATGGAAGAAGCCTTAATTTATAGGCTTTACAATAAACAATATGGAAATTAATGAACATGCAGAAAATGGGGAAATTAATGATGCGTGAGACTTATGGAAATGTGAACATCATTATTATTGGACACATATTTCCAATAAGTGTTACCTTACAAATCTAAGTCTCAAACTTTTATAACTAACAATTCATAAACACAGATTATGAATAATGATTAAAAAAAATTAGTAACAAACCGAACCAGCTGAATTGTAATTTAGCTAATCACCCATCTTCTTATTCCAAAAATCAGCTTCAACCTTTCAAAAGCCATTCACTTATTGAGCAAATTCATATGAAAACCCAGCAACCACTGCCACAGAGAACACATCCCAATATCCATTGACGAACACACCAGCGGCTGCAATTTATAGCCCGCAACCGTTTCACTGACTTCCTCTGGATCACAAGCAGTCAAGACCAACCCAACTTTGCCGTTAATATGAGGAATTGCGCCAACAAAAGCAGGTTTTCCGGCAGATGGGGCATGGATCTCGAGTGAGCGCCTCATTAAAGAATTCTTACCCATGACGACAGATGAGTGGGGTCGCAGTCCTTGCCTTATGGCCTGAAGTTGGTTCACACAAAGATTGTCGGCACTCACGATGACGAGGTGTGTGTTATTGTCTTTCAGGTGGTTGCGTAGCTTCTGGAGGTAGATTACCTTCCTTGCTGCCTTGGAAGCCATGGGGAAGATGACAAGGGAGGTTGGTTTAGGTTAGGGTTCTTTGTGTTGTTGATTGGGTGGGTGTTTGGGTTAGCTTATTTTAGAGCAACTTATAACTTATTCACGTAGTGGTAAGGGTAAATAATGCCCCTACTTTCGGGCGTTTTTCGCCATTTGTCAGTCCAGTCAGCAAGGGGCATTATTGGGCGTTTTTCTAAAATGGGTGTAGTGGGGATGTGTGTATTATGTTAAGAAGGAGTTTAAAGAATTAAATAAAACAAAAAAGGGGATTGGTCAAGAAATAGTAGTATACATCTGATTGGTCACCCCAAACCCATTTGAGCGTGTTCTAAACAACGCTGGAGGGGGATTTCCGCAACATAACGCTGAATCACGCGGGGCGGTGGTGAGATGGCGGCATTATCAGGCGTGTTTGATTGGGTCTAGTTTAGAAGCCCATGGAGTAAAAATACGACAAAAAGACCAAATTTGCCCATGGTTTGTTAAGTTTGTTTGTTTTTTAAGAATAAAATGCCAAAATGGTCTTGAGTTTAAGACACTTTTCGCTTTTTTTTTGTGTCTAGGTCTTTAAGATTTTATTTTTTTGTCATTTTCATTCAATTGACAAAATAAGTTAGAATTTTCTATTAACTTCTCCCCTTTTTTGTCGTTTTCCTCATTTAAACGAAGGGTATAATCGTCATTTTATGTCATAATGTATTTTAATTAAATGAGAAAAACGATAAAAAGGTAGAGGTTAACAGAAAATTTTAACTCAGTTTGTCAAATGGATGAAAATGATAATAAAAATGAAACCTTAGGAACCCAGATACAAAAGGTTTCATTTATTGACTGATGTGTCAAAAGTGACCTAAACTTATGGACCATTTTGGTATTTTACTCTTTTAAAAAAAAACTACCTTACCTTTAAATATTTAGCTAAGGTGGCACTCCGACGTTATCTTTTTTTTTTTTTAAAGAAAAGTTTATTAACACATTCCCGGCCGAAATGGGCAAGAGGCCAAACAAAAACACGACCCCGACCCAAGCGGGCAAGAGACCAAATTTACAATATATACAAAGGCGATTTGCACCAATCCTCCCAACGTATGGACTTAAAGGAAGACCTATTCTTAAACCAAACAAAACTTCTAGACTTAACTTTACCTAACACTTCCATTGGACTATATTTTTTTATTTTGAAAATGAGCCTCATTCCTTCATTTCCAATTAGACCACAACGTGATTATAATTAAACCGTGAATAATCTCTTCGCTTCCTTTCCCACTTGTAAGTAACCATGGATTTCCATTATATCTTTAACCATGAACACAAACATAGGAGGAATTTGACACCACGTGCTAAAACTCAACCAAACACGATTTGAGAAGATGCATTCTGTGAAAAGATGCTCCATCGTTTCCTCGTACTCTATGCATATCACGCACATCTTGCACATGACCGATGGAATGTTCACGTTCTATCTTTTGAAATTCACTTGGGTGGCTAATCTATCCAAATTAGCCCTCCAAGCCGTTATGTTACATTTTAGGGGCACTCACTTACACAATTTAAACTCCGCTCATTTGCCACCTCCTCTATCTCCTTCCATCATTTTTTGACCAATTTAACCGAAAGATACCCGTATCAACACCTGCCCAATTCCAATGGTCCTTTTCATTTGTCATCCGCACCTCCGCTATTGGATCTTGACAATCCTGCCATTCCAGCCACTCGATCTCCGACTCCGGCTCTCTATGCCACTGCCAAGCTCCTTCGAACCTATCTTGATCTGAAAACACCATGTATGCCACTTTACAAGTCTTATTCTTCTCCAAATTAAAAAGGTGTGGCCGACTATCCTTAAGCGGTTTATCTCCTAACCAAGTATCGTTCCAGAATCTAATGTTATTTCCATTCCCCACTGTAACACCTCGAAAATTCACGTCCTATAATGTGTTGACACGTGTCATATCTTTGAACGTGTGAAAGAATGTTCTAGAAGGACTAAAGTTGACAATCATGGAAAGTATGTGAATATACGAGTTCTAAATGTCAACAGTGAATAAATATATTGTACATTAACCCTACATGATGCTCATACCTTCAAACGAATAAATCATGGATCATACGAAGCTAAATATGAAAGAAAGTGAAAGATTACAAACTACAGGGGTTAAATGTGTCAACATGTTTATGTTATACCTTTGAGTGACCTTTTGACAAACCCGAAGCTTTGTAACAGTTAATTATGCTCACTAGAATGCACGATATAAATTTCATAAAGTTTCGTTATCGTATGAGAAAGTTATGATCAAATTCGTATACAAGGGGTTAAAGCGTCAACGTTGAAAGTTATGACTTTTCGGGTAACAATAAAGTTAACCGAGGACTTAACAAAGTGGGTATATGTCTTAAAGCCCTTATAAGTTAATTTGGAGGGTTCAAGGTGCAAGAAATAAAGTCGTAGCAAAGTTTCCAAGAGCCAAGGACCAAAGCATAAAAATCAAAAATTTGAGATTTGTTCAGATGGGGCGTCGCGCCACGCGAGGACCCAGGGGGGGTCTACGCGTGCCGCGAGGGGCCTTCTGCTCCGAATTCTTTGGGTTCTTGTCTGCCAACTCCATTTTAACCGACTTTAATCCGATTTTCCACATCTTGCACGACCCCTAAGCAACCCCTAGACACTTAGGGACATCTGGAAGTGATCCATGGCCATTGTTAGGCTTGTGTGTCAACAATCCATGAGATTTTGAACACTATAAAAGGCCACAAGGTTGCAACCATTTCTTCACACCTCATTTCTGCATTTCTGGAGCTTCTTGGAGCTTAAGAGCAGACCCAAGTCTTTCCTAATCGTGCATAGGACTTCAGTAAGTATGCTTAACCTTTCTTAGTTAAGTTTTTGCTTAGTTTTAGCTTAAAAGTCAAACCGTCGTAATTAACGGTTGACTTCAAGATTAATCACTAATGGTCCAGTGATTAGTCGAATTGAAAGTAGTTATAAGTTGGTAATTATGTGGGCAATAAACCCTTAAAAGGGCACCCCTGATTCCCACTCTAACTAGGTCTAATGTCGGGTCAAACTTGTTATTAAAAAGTCAACAGAATGCTTAATTTCCAATTTATGCATAATTAGCAATGTAGGACCCATACAACCTGTTTAATCATTAATATAACTTGGTAATTAATGTAAGAACATGTCTAAACATGTTCAACCCAACAATTTTCTGTTTAGACCCGGTTCGGAACCGAAAGTCGCAAAGCTTTGACTTTTGCTTTGACTTCAGTTCTGACCCGTTTTGGTATGTTTTAGAAATACCTTAGAGCTTTAATTGGACTAGGTTACATGCTAGTATAACCCTCTGGGATTATACACCTTGGTTCATTAGTTATCCAATTAATATGCATGATTCCGTTAATTGCTCATATGTTGACCATTATGCCCTTTTCACCATAAAACATGATTTTTGAAAATGTAAAAGTGTAGAAACCTTAGTTACTGAATTATAAACTTGCACCCAAAATTTGACATCAGTTTGAGGTGTAGATTGAGAGTTATGCTCATTAGCGTAATTAGAAAGCTTCTTTAGCGATTAAACGACATAATTAGCGTATAGCCTATTTAAACATACTTTTTGATATCAAACTCTTTACCCACTGATGTAATATATTATTTTGGGATTTTTGAAGATTTTTAATTAATTTTAGGCTGAGCATAACTTAGAGTCATAGGCTTAATCCGGTAATTGTCGGTTTTGCCCTTTTGGGCTATAAAATGAGTTTTACATATCTTTTTGACCCCAAACCTTTTGCTACTGACTTCATATGATAAATAAATTATTTTGAACCTTCTAGAATAATAAAAATATCAGTTTTCTATAGAGAACCCGGAAACGGCTTCTAATCGCCTTATTAAGCGTTTTTAACACATAGTATGTACTAAAACTATTTTAAACATACAAGGGTTGATACCTACTGATATTTTAGGCAAATTATGATATTTTAACAGTAAGCAAAAGTTGTTTAACTCAGACTTCAGTTTTGAGCTTTTCGGCTTATGTGAAATTACCAAAATGCCCCTACGGTGCATAGTTTGGTTATAATTGATAAATTTCACATATATACTTTACCCTACTGTTATAACTTATTAAATTGAGTATTTTTGCTGATTACATCAGACCTGTAACTCAGGTTAATACTTAAACTCTTTTATAACCTTGTAAATGACCAAACTACCCTTACGGGGCATAGTTTGTGTTTAAATTCGTTTCGGGCATAATAAAAGACATCTTACTGATGTCACAACATATTTGAGGCATATTAACTTAGGAAACCTGTATATGGCTCTCATGGTCACCCGTTACGCCTCTCGCGCGTTCGGTTCGGTTTATGTAACTAGTTTGCATAAATTAGCCGAAACGGGTCAAACCTTATCGGTTTTATCTCAAAATCCAGAATGTGTATAATATACCCATATTAAGCAAGTCTTCAAACTTGTCGGGTCTAAATCACATTCTATCCCGGTCTTCGCTTAATCGTGCGTACGAACCGTATCTTTAAAACTAACCGGTCTAAGCTTAGGCTTTACTAAAGACCCGTTAGGATTCTAATAGGTTATTATAAACCTTCGTTCCAGAATAGGAGGACCAGTAAAAGCTACTTGCATTTTCTTATTGTGATTATTACTTTGCTCAGGTAAATACGTTTAACTTATTTTCCCTTATACGGGCTTGGGGTACGGTATATAAAATACCGCTTGGTCGGGCATTAAATCTTCCATGTATGGTGGTTAATTGATATTTGATCGGCCCGTTTAAATTGTTTTGTTTACTTAAAGCCTTTGGGGGGTTAATGACCATGTCCCGAATATCCTTGGCATCATTTTACGAAATGGCCACGACCTAAGCGCGGAGTGTAGGCGTACACTCGTCAGTGCATAAATAAATAATGTGGTGTGTCTATTGATCTTTAACCCGGCACGATCCGGGCTACTGAATGCATAAGGAACATGTAATTCTTTTACAAGTTTATATATTTAAATAATTATCCCAAGTTATAAAATGTTTATGCCACGTGCATCTAAACCAATTTTTAATCATTTTTAAAATGAGTCGGTTAATTGTATTTACCAGTGTAAACTGACGTGTTTTCCCAAAAAGATTAAATGCAGGTACTAAGCGTAATAGGCTGGATTTCTCCTTAGCATCAATAGAAGTCTCGCAAGCTTAAGATGCCTAAAGTCTGTTGAACTACTGTTTCCTATTTATTTTTGATCCGTCTGTGGATTTAATTTCAACTGTTGTGATACTCGATATTACAATATTAAATTCGGTTGAAATATATCTTTCATTTGCTTCCACTGTGCATTCAAATATTGTGTTGTTTGACTATTATGTTGCCAACCACGTCACGATACTCCCCACCGGGCCCACCGGTGACACGTGGAATTCGGGGTGTGACAGGTTGGTATCAGAGCCAACATTGAGTGAATTAAACACTAGCCTTTTGTGTTTAATCTCAATGACACAATTGCACATTCCTAAACTTTCGAGTCTAGACAAATAACATAGGACAAATTCTACTTGTTTTGTTTTGTCCTTTATTTTATATATTCTTGTCGTTATCTTATGTTGCATTGACAGGATTAAATATGCCGCCAAGATTCTTTCGACGAAGAGGATGAGGCAAGGGGCCAATCACTGCCCCCAATGACGACGAGGCCGGGCCTTCGCACATGCGAGCTCCTTCCACCACCGCGAGTGCTGACCCTAGAGAGAACAGGAGAAACCTTTTTTAGCCTGCGAGACGGTCTGTCTCGCACAGTTCGACGCCTCCCATTCATAACTCTTATGGGCCACATTCGGAAAATGAGCCCGATAACCCTCAACCTTCTTACATACCTCTACAGCGATCCCTATCGCACCATTCTTTTGGAGACTCCACACCTGTTTTTCGGGGCCGGTTTAACCCGGTAAATTACATACAAGAACCAGTGGGTTTTAACCCACTAGGGCCAGATGACCATTTCTCCGGAGATCATGCAGAAGATATGGACGAGGACACCGATCCCGTCGAACCCGCAACCGGAACCCCCAACCATCCTATAGAGGTCTCCGATGGTTTGTCTTTTCACGGATCACCCTACCATGGTCCGGACAGTTACCAGGCACGATTCAATCAGTACGAGTGGTATTTTACACCCTCGCACCATTCGTCGCCTCACCAGCAACAGCAGCAGCAGGATCCCTCTGGGGATTCACGTTTCGTGGCTGTCACGCCACCGCCTCCACCGCCACCAGTTCATTAGGCACCTCCGCAACCGCCGAGGCGTAAGAGAACCGGTGTACGTATGTCTGCACGAGCAGGGGATTTTCATTTTAGCTCCCCTCGTCAATCAAGTGGCAGTCATTATCCGCCACAACAGGAAGACCCGCAAATGGGTGGACCTTCTAACCCAGCTGCACCACAGCCACCACCGATGGGTTTTGATAACCCGATTCTGGCATACACTGGTTCGATGGCGTACAACCTGTTTGAGCAGCTGGCTTACACCAACTATGGTTATGCTGAAGCCGACCCATACATGGTAGCGGCCAATTACAACACCCTTCACCCGGAAGGACCGTATGGAACTCCTTGGGGAGTGGGGTACCCGACTCATGGGTACCAAATACCTGCTAGACCTATAATTTGGCAACAATCGCAGCCGCCAAGGTTCTCCCCACCAGAGCGTGAAGAAATTCTACAAAGGTTGGACCAAGTCGAGCGAGACTTTCACAGGGACCGTAGGGAGCGACAAAGTTTCTTCCAAGGATTGACAAGCCTAATAAAAGGGAAGAGCAAGAAGGACCATTGAATCCTTCCACTGTTGTTGTAATTTCCTTGTATCAGTTGAGCCCCTGCGTGGGCCTGTCTTGCTGTATTAACCCCTGTGAGGGTATGTATGTTTGTTTTGACCCCTGCGTGGGTCTATCTTTCTGTTAACCCCTACGAGGGGGTGTCGTATGTTTAAGTCCCTGTGTGGACTAGTATTTCAATTTAACCCCTGCGTGGGTATATTGCTTTATTAAAAAGTCCTGTTTAGGGCGACGTGTAACCTATTAATAATTAATGGAATGTTTAATTTATAAATTTCATTTTTGCCATTATGTGCATAAATAAAATATATATGAAATAAATGGATCAAAATCATTCCTTTTAAAAATAATCTGCCTATTTAAATATTAACCAAGAATCTTAAAGGTAAAACCTAGCCTGCATGTCATTATAAGACCTGGCCAAGATGGTAAAACCCGTTAAAAAGATTCAAATCCCAGTTAACATCTGAAAACATGTTAACGCTCCTGGCATATGTGATTCATTAAAATCACCCACGTCATTTTAATAAGATTCTTCAAAAGATTCCTAACCCAACTTAATGATCTCTGAATCATGGGTTTAAATCATCAATTAAGATGATCATATTTTGACCATACATTGGCAATATAATGCCTACGGGCCCTGCTCATTTTCATATGAGACAAATGACAGTAATAGTCTTTGACCCTGTCTGAAAAAAGGTAAAGAACTATGTTCAAACCTTCATGCCTTGATTCTCTGAAATCATGGCTTATAATTTAAATGTCCCTGTGACTAGGCCTTGTGTGCTAATAATACTGTTATTGTTTATAATTAGGATAAATTATAATAGAAATCCTAAATAAATGAGAGTAACAAATTAACCAAATATGGTCTATGTTTACCATGGTTAATGAATTACCCTAAGGGACAATTCCATAATAAACTCTCAAATAAACTATTGTCATTGTCTTATGCAACAGTTCAAATTAAAATGGCTGACTCGGATGAAATTAATAGTCACCCAAGGGAGAATAATGATAACGCCCGAATTAATATAACGGGTGCTGAACTAAAAGCGTTAGTAGACGACGCTGTTACAAAGGCCTTAGAGTGGCAGTATGAAGATTATAGTGGGACTCGAAGTAGGACCCAATCTGCACCGCATTCAAAGCCTAAAACTCAATCTGAGGCTCACAGCAAGCCTCCTCCCAAGAAGGAAGTACCCAAGAAAGTTGATGACGATCGTCAGTCCACAAATCAACAAAGTGTTCCATCCCAAAAGGTCGTACCGAAACAAGGGACCCATAATAAGGGTTGCTCCTATAAATATTTTGTTTCATGCAAACCCAGAGATTTCACTGGGGAGAAAGGAGCTATAGATTGTATGACGTGGTTGGATGAGATAGACACAGTTGTTGATATCAGTGGGTGCGCTAAGAAGGATTGACGTGACCGTGTCGTCCCGATCAGTCAAAAACCCAATTAAACCTAGGTAGGTAGGGTAAGTCGGGTATCGTATCCACGAAGAGCATGTGGTCAGTATCGCATGACCCGTTCGATTAGTTAGATTATTTACAAATAATGTACCAAGTGATTATGAAGTTTGCTAATTTTTATTTGTTTGTTTGGTTTTGAAAATAAATTGGAATGAACCGACAATTGGTTATTGTCTAAAACAATGTTTGATTAACTAAGATTGCAAACTAAATTACTAAATTGAAAACAAGAATTGGGAAAAAGTTCCACACCCAGTTCGATAATTGTAAGTCCTAGGGTTTCTACAAGTTTTTAGATCCAACTCAATTGCATACGATTAGCTGATTTAGTGTACCGTGACTTAGGTGCCAATAACTATCAACGCTTCGAAAAACGGACAAGAATGCACTTTGTAATCAACACAAGTAAAACCTAACCACGACAATGCATAACTACACATAACCATTTCGTAAAGTCATAACTTTTAACATCGTTCGACAATTTACGAATACGAAACAAATGTAAACTATTGTCAATGGTTTCAAAAATCAAACACAATTTGTCACAAAGTTGAAGCAAGAAACAATTGCATAAACCCTAGAAAATCTTACAACAATCCACACCGGGGTGAAACCGAAGAGACTAGCCGTTCATGGTTGAATGGACGCGATCACCGGGCGACGAGCGCGAACACCGAGCCATGACTTTGAGTCGAGGAAGAGTGATGGAGGTTAGGGTTTGAAGGTGAAGGTGAAAGAATGGGGGAGAATGGATGAAGATGGTGGTGATGATGGAATGATGATAGTAATGGTGAATCGGTTAGGGTTTAAGGTTAGAGGTAAGTTAGATGATGTTGGAGATGGATGGTGGGTGTTAGAGGTGGATTAGCTGAAGGTTGAATGATCCACCATGGTGTTTTTATCGATCATCACTCGTAACCCCCGAAAAATGGCTCCTAAAACCATTACAACTCGTCCAAACTCAACAAAACTTGAAATTCGCGATACAAGAAACGGAAAGAGGGCGTCGGCGACGCCCTCTACAATTGCCAGTTTCTGCCAAAACTGTTTTCTTCATAACTTCTTCGTTATAGCTATGTTTTACTCACCGTTTTCGCCTACGTACTCGTAATTCAGCCCTCTATCATGCCATATTCCAATATATTCATTTTAAATCCATTAACATCCCCTAAAACACATCCAATCTTCGTGATTAACCCGATTTTGTTCATTTCACATCCCCGGTTGATCCCGTTCACTCCCAGTGCTCCGTAAAGCTCCCAAATAGCTCCTTAAACTCCGTAAGACCTGCAAAACACAAATCCCATTAAAAGTAGGCTATTAGAGATTAAAAGTTAAGCAAATACATGAACTTAAACATTAACGAACACCGGTTTTCGACCACGTATCACATCCCCATACTTGTCGTTTGCTTGCCCTCAAGCAAAACTGTTTTTCACTTTCACGTGGGTCGAACAAGAAACACACTTCCCATTCTTGAGACGTAAGTTATGGTCTAAAGTCATACCCGGTTCAAACTTTTTACAATTTACGAAATATCTAACGGTAAAGTGAATAATCACATATAAAATGGTTATCCAAGATTAACCCGCCCTTGAAACCAATAAATAATGCACATCCCTCACAATGTTCTCTCCACTCAGTTAAAAATTTGGCTAATTAGATAATGAATTAGCACTTTTTAAGTAATCACTCAAAACCAATTAGAACACGTACCCGCATATGCTTGCAACTCAATCATTCTCCACCACCAAACACGAATACCAAGCACAAGTCAAAAGGGCTTTAAAGGGTTGTAACGGGGCTAGGCTAAGGGTATGGAATAGGATATTTTTAAAGTGGCTAAGGTGACGAAAACTCGATTTTTTATTACAAAATAACTATGCTAAACACAACTATCTACAAACATCGACTAGAAAGCAACAATTTTCGCTTTTTATTCAATCAAACTATAAACACATATTTTTGTGCTTTTCTTAACAATTTTTTTCTTCTTTTTCACAATTTTTCTGCATTTTTTTTCTTTTCTTTTTTTTTTGCAAATATAAACCACAACTATACAAACAAATAATCCTAAAATCGAATTTCCATCACATGGGTTTAAAAGAAAAAGGTTTAAGGTTATGGACTATAGGGTGGTCAAATGAAAGGGTTAGGCTCAAAATTGGCTACTAAGGGTTAAGTTTTTGGATACGGATATATAAATGGTGTAAAAAGGAAAAGGTTTACCTAATGCCTTAATCATTCTCGTGCTTGTATTCGGTCTATGGTCTCAAACGTATCAAGAGTTGCAAGTTCTACAATACATGACTAATGGTTCACTCAAACAAAGAAACAATAGTATGTAATTCTATGATGTAAAAGTGGCTCAAAACCTCACATGTATCAAGGGTATGGTATGTGATATGCATGATGTGCTAGTTTCTTAGGCGAATTATTCCCAAATAACCACCCGCTAAATACCCGTCATGCTATTAATTTGAACTTAACCATGACAAAAGACCAAATGGGTTGTGCCATCCCTCGTTGACTTAGTTACTTGTGCTTTTTAGATCTCTTCAAACAAAGACATTTTTGAAAAATTTTTGAAATTTTTCCCCCATCCCCACACTTGAGGTAAACATTGTCCTCAATGTGTAGTGTTTAAATGAACGGGTCAAAAATCGAAAACTTTTACTAACTCCCCCATCCCCACACTTGAGGTAAACATTGTCCTCAATGTGTAAGAACTAGAGTTTTTAAAACGCACAAGAGATGTGACACGCCTAACCTCCCCAAAATTTCACCCCAGAAAATAAAATACAATTTACAATCCACTTATTTGCTAACTAAAAATCAAAAGTAAAAAGAAACGTATGCACCTGATTTTTGAGCTCATTCCTCGTGTGCTCTTCTTCTCTTCAAGAAAGCGGTTGTCCCACGAACACAATGTACCTACGAATCTTAACTCTTGTGTAGAAGCATGCTTCTCACAACCATCAAAATTTGTTAGTTACCTAGTTCTACCACTTTTATGAAAATATTACCATGCCATACTTTATTTTACTTTGATTTATGTGGAAAATAATTTACAACAACAACAAACCTAACTCACTTTCGTAGGAATCACGGTTGCATTTAGCTTATGCAACAAGCCCTTTTAAACCCCCCAATAGCTTGGGAGGACGAGAGGTCTCGTGAGGGTTATATAGGGAACACACCCACAATGTTCATTTAACTAGGCAAAAGAAAAGAAAAATAAAAAATAAAAAATAAAAATAAAAATAAAACGAATAATAGTACAAACTCTACAACAATTATACCTGATTTGCCTCTCATGGTGGTCGAAGTGCACATTTTCCTACCGAGTTGCCTACATACGCTCGGTGTTTGGCATGCCGGATCCATTCTCTTTTTATTTTGCTCGGCATGCATATTGTACAACTTTGGGGTCGCTTCTTACTAAATTGGCCTATGTCTTGCAACGCCACCCTTCGAATCCTTATACCCGCATCCCCAACTTTGCTGGTTGGAGTGATAAGTATGGGAGAAGGATGGATATGAACGTGGGCATCTTTCGGATCCGACTAGTCTCGCGGTGTGATGTCTTCCGCTCGGTTCAAACATTCATTTTCTTGCTCGGGAAGATCGATAACCTCTTCCACCACATCACCATCCACCACTGTACCACTAGCCAACACCTCTTGGTCTCGTCTAAGTTGAGCCAATTCTTCGGCGAGATGACCCACTTTCTTTGCCAAGTCTTCATGAGCTTTATCTCTTACTTCAAACTCTTTCCTCACTTCGGTTGTAAGGGTACTCATAGCATTCATGAGGGCATCAAATTTGGAACTTATTGAGTCTTGAGGTTCCTCGTATGCCGGTTGAGGGTATTCATTATAATAATCATCATACACCTCCCGGTAACTTGAGAAATGTGGCAATTCGGGTTCATAGTATTACTCTTGATAATGTGGTGGTGGTGGATTATCGTATGGATAATATGAGGATGGACCATTGAAATCTTCATAATCTGCCCTCCTATATTCAAACAATCCGCTGAGGTAGTCTTCCCATTCCTTGTTGGCTTGAACTTTTTCGTAGAAAACAGAGCAATCCTCTAAATAGTGCTCTCCGCTTCCGCAACACTCACATGGATCATCATCTACCCAATTCATATTGAAAGATGGTACCTGCAAAACATGTACCTGCACAAACAAGCTCGACCACCCAAAGTAAAATCACGAATATACAAGAAAGAAAAACTAAATTAAATCGAACAAGCAATGAAATACTAAGCGCACTAGCTCCCCGGTAACGACGCCATTTTGACGTGACCGTGTCGTCCCGATCAGTCAAAAACCCAATTAAACCTAGGTAGCTAGGGTAAGTCGGGTATCGTATCCACGAAGAGCATGTGGTCAGTATCGCATGAACCGTTCGATTATTTAGATTATTTACAAATAATATACCAAGTGATTATAAAGTTTGCTAATTTTTATTTGTTTGTTTGGTTTTGAAAATAAATTGGAATGAACCGACAATTGGTTATTGTCTAAAACAATGTTTGATTAACTAAGATTGCAAACTAAATTACTAAATTGAAAACAAGAATTGGGAAAAAGTTCCACACCCGGTTCGATAATTGTAAGTCCTAGGGTTTCTACAAGTTTTTAGATCCAACTCAATTGCATACGATTAGCAGATTTAGTGTACCGTGACTTAGGTGCCAATAACTATCAACGCTTCGAAAAACGGACAAGAATGCACTTTGTAATCAACACAAGTAAAACCTAACCACGACAACGCATAACTACACATAACCATTTCGTAAAATCATAACTTTTAACATCGTTTGACAATTTACGAATACGAAACAAATGTAAACTATTGTCAATGGTTTCAAAAATCAAACACAATTTGTCACAAAGTTGAAGCAAGAAACAATTGCATAAACCCTAGAAAATCTTACAACAATCCACACCGGGGTGAAACCGAAGAGACTAGCCGTTCATGGTTGAATGGACGCGATCACCGGGCGACGAGCGCGAACACCGAGCTATGACTTTGAGTCGAGGAAGAGTGATGGAGGTTAGGGTTTGAAGGTGAAGGTGAAAGAATGGTGGAGAATGGATGAAGATGGTGGTGATGATGGAATGATGATAGTAATGGTGAATCGGTTAGGGTTTAAGGTTAGAGGTAAGTTAGATGATGTTGGAGATGGATGGTGGGTGTTAGAGGTGGATTAGCTGAAGGTTGAATGATCCACCATGGTGTTTTTATCGATCATCACTCGTAACCCCCGAAAAATGGCTCCTAAAACCATTACAACTCGTCCAAACTCAAAAAAACTTGAAATTCGCGATACAAGAAACAGAAAGTGTAACACCCCGAAAACGGGCTTAGTAATTAAACTCTGTTAATACTAAAAGACGGGTAACGTACCGTTATTAGTAAAAATAACCCGACAAATATTTGGATTTAAATAAGAAATCCTAATATTAAATAAAAACAAATCAAAGTTTTAAGGAATTGAGTTTATAAGAGCCCGAGTCAACGGGACTTAAAATAAAACGGGTTTTAACTCCCGGAACCCACTAAGTTAACTAAGTAAAATTAACCTAGTTAGTAATGGGTAATTAAATAATAAACTATGAGTTATAGTTTCATTTATGAATCTCTAAACATGAGGGACTAATATGGACAAGTGGGAAACTTGTTTTATTAAAACAAAAAAAAAATATATATATATAATACACACACACACGCATTGTGTGCGTGTTCTGAACGACCAGGAGAAGCTCCATGGGAGCTCAAACCCTAACTTCAACAAATCAACAAAATTGAAGGTCAAATCTAGCCCGAATCGGATGCATGAACACGTATTAATGATCACCTAGTCGTGGGGATCACAAGGTATGTTGAAATTTATGATTTAGTGATACTTTGAGATTATGATGAACAATCATAATCGAAATTCTGGAATGAATTTTGAATCAATGAGTGTTATTGTGATTATATCTTGGTTTAGAAACAAACCCTAGTAGAGAATTTGATGAATTGTTGTCAAAACTAGGGATTTGGTAATTACCCTATTATGTGTTAAATGGGTTTATTGACAATATGATGAACACTCGGATTAGGGTGTTAAATTGATGAATATTGGTTGCTATGATATAAGTTTTTGATGTAGTTCATGAACACTAGACATAGAGGTTTGATTATTATGTAAATCTTGGTGAAAATAATTAGTTATGAACTAGTTAGTAAATATGTAAAATTATGCACATTAGGTGTTTGTTAAAATGCCTAAATGAGAACTAAAGTATTGAATTTAGAGTGAAAACACGTTTTTGAATGATATGGCAATTACGCGTGATATGAAGTGATAAGAGTTCTAAATACTATGTTGATTTAGACTTAATGTAGTAAACATGTGATTGAAAGTAGTTAACTTTAAATAAGTTAAGTTAGCTAATCATGAAGCCGAACAGTAGCTTCGGCATAGAAAATAAGTAAGGTGGAATAGTCGTGATTGTTAATGACTAATTTAACCACCTTGTAAATGTTTGACAATAGTTTGACGCGTAACAAGCTAGGTGAAAGCTTGGAGGAGGGAGCGGGTCAAACGGAGCAAATACGGAAAGAAAAGTGTGGCGTGGATGCGAGGTAAGTGTAATTTACACACTTATGTAGAATACTCGTTTATTCAATACGTTGTAAACGTGAAAATGATAATATTGGAAATTCGGAAATTTGTCAAGTGTTGACTTATGTAAATCAAGGTTAAAAGGATACCCATGGCGTAAGCCGAAATGGGTTGAAACTGTAAGAAAAGAGTGTAAAAGAAAAAGGGTATGGTTATAAAATCCGGGATGGGATGATGTATGAATTGGAAATCAAAAACGGTGTTTTTGATTTAAATAGATAATGTTGGGCATATAGTCCAAACGGGTCGAATGGTGGTGATAACACCATTTGACAATATCGACTAATGTGGTCGTCAAGTCTTATGTTAACAGGACCGATTAGCAAATCGGATAGTTGCTTCATCATTGATGGTGTGATAATGAAAACGAGGTATAAACTGGGTCTACTTGTTGATCTGGGCCAGGTACGCATAATTATGTTGTAGTTAAAGTGCTATTTTGGTCGAATAATTTGAGGGAGAGTCCTTCGTCATAAAAGGACTAAAATCGACCAAAACGCCCTTGTAGGCTAAATGGAACAAACGACCCTTAAAGGTTGTTTGGAAACGAGTTTTATGACTATGTAAATACTTAGAATAAGTATAGAAACTAAAAGAGGTATTATAATAGCCAAATGGCACTATTTGAGTTTTTGCCGTAAAATAATGGTTCGAGAGGTAAAATTTGGTTTATATTGATCACCACATTAAACCCGCCATAAACTCAGTTGTGGTGGTAGATTATAGGATAAGAAATGTGGTGATGAAGTGCTAGAAGTAATCGAAAGCGATTTTAGGCTCGAAAGCGCTTAAATACCCTTAACGGGTCAAAATAAGAATATGAGCGAAAACGGGTTTAAATGGTGTAATAAACCTTTGATTAGAACCTAATATAGTAGGTAACATTAATTTAAAGAAGTTTATGAGCTATAGGAATCAAATAAATACGTTTGTTTGATAAAATGCATAAACGGGTTAAAATTCGGTAAAAAGGTAACGAGTCGAGGGCTTAGAAGTCTCAAAATTTCTTATGTTGGATGTAGGATTTTAACTCCATAAGATGGAGGATTAAATTACGGACGCGTAGGAAAAAGAATCGGGAGTTATGGCCGTTTCCGTGAAATCAGATCGTGCTGGGAATATGCAGCAACCAGCTGCAACAATCTGGTGGATTAAGGCAGTGGCGTAGCGCGACTGGCAGTGGCGCTACGCGAGCACTAGCCAGTTTTGAGAAAAAATGATTATTTTAAATTATTTTGCGTTGCGAACCCGTTTTAATACGTTTTAAGCTACGTAGGACTAATCCAACTCATGTTTTATGAGTTTCAGGTAAATTTTAGCACCGGAGGACGATCAAGCGACGAGCAAGAACCGAACACGATCACGAAATAAGCTTCCGCACTATGCATCGTTATTCTGTTAAACAACGAACGTACACATGATATGTTGTATACTGTTTAAATTGTAAAAAGTTTTTATAAACCCGTAATTTCCCATGCATATGTAATCTTAATTACATGACTGTTTTTCGTAAATGATACGTTAAACCTTAATTTATAAGAACGGGTGTTACAAGTTGGTAATCAGAGCTCAAGGTTGTTGACAAATGTGTTCGGTTCGAGGCTTGATCGCAAATCCGGTAAGTACAGGTATGTTAATGGTTTAGCATGCTAAAGTGTTGTAAACAACACATAGGGCTACCGTGTGATACACGTTACCCCAATTGAAATGATTGATATAGTTGACGAAAATACGTGCATTGACGCATATAGTAGAAAAAGCCTTGTATTAGAATACGGGCGATTATTGAAGTAGATGTTACTAACTTTTGTGAATGTTTTAATTGAAGGACACTCGCGTTTGAAGACGACGAGAGTCAAACGAATTGTGGATATGATGATGGCATGGTCCGAGATATGACAAGAAGAGCATGCTCATTAAGGACCTAAATCGCGTAAGGGTCGCAAACAAGGCTAATGGCAAGAAAAGCCCGTTAGGGCAAGCATTTACCAGGTGCACGTTTAAATTATTGCATGAATATAAACATGCAACCAATACGTAGAAATTGAAAGTTGCATATGTAGATTAAAAACTTGGAAAAACCCGAATAGAAAATGTATTCGGGATATTGTTTTCAAGAGAAACAAATGGAGGCGTTACTTACATAGGGCGTGATGTGAAAACTATAAAAAGGTCATGTGTGTCATGTGTTAATCGCTTACTCTGGCCAAGTAAGTAGTGGCATATGATACCATGAACTTCTTATGGCGGACACATCTACATCCGATGTAGTAAGGGCGGGGTGAATGGGACTAATTAAAAAGTACCCAAATGAATCAGATAAGCAAAATATTTGATAATAATGTAAACGCACAACCGAGTGACGGAAGCGTATTACATTAGGATAATGAGCCCGAGTGAAGGGACAAAGAAACATGTAAAATGATTTAGACAAGTATTGGGAGGGAGTGTACTTACACTCGAACCCAGAAAACGCAAGCATGTAAAATGATTTAGACAAGTATTGGGAGGGAGTGTACTTACACTCGAACCCAGAAAACCCAAGCATGTAAAATGATTTAGACAAGTATTGGGAGGGAGTGTACTTACACTCGAACCCGGAAAACGCAAACATGTAAAATGATTTAGACAAGTATTGGGAGGGGGTGTACTTACACTCGAACCCGGAAAATGCAAACATGTCCCTTAACGGGTCGTTTTTGTAAAACGTCAAACTTAAGGACAAAGTCGAAATATAAAAATGAAGCGAGGTCTTAATGCATACCGGGAGGGTTGCAATAATAACGACTTCGGTAAAACACCTGGTTGATGGGTAAGAATTAAACACATGCGTAAACCAAGAGACGTGAACGCGGGTTGAAAAAAAAATCAAAGGACTTGGATTACGAGTTATGACTATAAAATCTCGTATATAGAAATTGTGAGTAAATATGTTCAACTATTCGAAGTCGAATGGGTTGAATAAAGAATAAAGTTGATTGTTTATAAGTGATGGATTTCACATTAATAGGTCAAACAGGTTGAATACAATATAACGCCGAATGGCACAAATGAGCGCTAGCCAGATAAAGGTAGCGTTAAAGGCAGGAGAATAATGAGCCTGGTAACGGGATATAACCAAATAAGAATATATGCAAATCAAATAACAGTAAGCATAAGAAGAACTGACGCATAAATGACGTGAGAAGTCATAAAATCGGAAAATTGTCCGAAAGAAAACAATTATAGCCATGAGACTACAATTAAGGTTAACGGGACCTAAGCTTGAAACTAAACGATTCTTCGAACAAAAACAGGGTGCCTTGACACCAAACATGTATTTTAAGAATGACATGAGTAAGGAGTGATCTACGGGATCAACATAACCTTTAGGGTTATAAACAAATGAAAGATCTACGGGACTAAAATGACCCACGGGTCATGATTAGAAAGAAGTTATAAGGACTTCGCCCTAAAGAGGTGAAAGTCTAATCAAAATAGCCCATAAGGCTAAGCGATAAAAACCTACGGGTTAATTAGATAAAGCGAGGGAATCGGTTGAGAATCCCCGCATAAAATTAAGACTGTAAAAGAATAAATTATGGACTGTCAATATCCTGGTATGGATAATTGACAAAAGTTAAAGAGAAGATCCTAAAACTAAAACTTCGGTTTTAGTAAGAAATAACGTTTTTACAAACATAAATTCTGATAGGAATTTAAATAGTAAGCATGAAAGATACAAGTCTTGACACTGATAGGCGCAAGACAATATATTCGAAAAGTGATATTTTCGAAAATGAAAGGTTGATACAAACTAAACACGATGTGACACGATCACGGTTAGGAAATGTAATGTGAAGTAAAATCACATTATAACCAAGCGAGCGGCGAAAAGTAACGGGACTAATAAGTCTAGTTAGTAAGACCGGTTAAGGCCAGTAATTCAAATCAATAAAAAAATTGGTTTGCTTGTAAGCGGTGGATTCGGTATAACTGAACCGAATAAATAAACCTGAAAACAAAAGAAATTATTGCTAAAAGTGAAATATTTCACTAAAGACCTTTAAATGGGTCAAGGTAACAGATTCACCAAGAGTTCGATAATATATAAAAGCGATGGAAATCGCTAAGTTGACTAAACTAGTAGAAATAACAGAATTATGTTATTTCAAGTTACATTATGTTGTATGAGGTACGTAGAGGTTCTGTAACCAAAAAGATATTACCATAATTTTTCTGGTAATACTAACAATTGGTTAAAGTATGAATAATGCTTAAGAGATTACTCAGGTCAAACGCATTGAGTTTAGAACTCAATGAACTATGTAAGCAAGGTTTCGAGGACGAAACCTCTTTAAGGGGGGTAGACTTGTAACACCCCGAAAACGGGCTTGGTAACTAAACTCTGTTAATACTAAAAGACGGGTAACGTACCGTTATTAGTAAAAATAACCCGACAAATATTTGGATTTAAATAAGAAATCCTAATATTAAATAAAAACAAATCAAAGTTTTAAGGAATTGAGTTTATAAGAGCCCGAGTCAACGGGACTTAAAATAAAACGGGTTTTAACTCCCGGAACCCACTAAGTTAACTAAGTAAAATTAACCTAGTTAGTAATGGGTAATTAAATAATAAACTATGAGTTATAGTTTCATTTATGAATCTCTAAACATGAGGGACTAATATGGACAAGTGGGAAACTTGTTTTATTAAAACAAAACAAAAATATATATATATAATACACACACACGCATTGTGTGCATGTTCTGAACGACCAGGAGAAGCTCCATGGGAGCTCAAACCCTAACTTCAACAAATCAACAAAATTGAAGGTCAAATCTAGCCCGAATCGGATGCATGAACACGTATTAATGATCACCTAGTCGTGGGGATCACAAGGTATGTTGAAATTTATGATTTAGTGATACTTTGAGATTATGATGAACAATCATAATCGAAATTCTGGAATGAATTTTGAATCAATGAGTGTTATTGTGATTATATCTTGGTTTAGAAACAAACCCTAGTAGAGAATTTGATGAATTGTTGTCAAAACTAGGGATTTGGTAATTACCCTATTATGTGTTAAATGGGTTTATTGACAATATGATGAACACTCGGATTAGGGTGTTAAATTGATGAATATTGGTTGCTATGATATAAGTTTTTGATGTAGTTCATGAACACTAGACATAGAGGTTTGATTATTATGTAAATCTTGGTGAAAATAATTAGTTATGAACTAGTTAGTAAATATGTAAAATTATGCACATTAGGTGTTTGTTAAAATGCCTAAATCAGAACTAAAGTATTGAATTTAGAGTGAAAACGCGTTTTTGAATGATATGGCAATTACGCGTGATATGAAGTGATAAGAGTTCTAAATACTATGTTGATTTAGACTTAATGTAGTAAACATGTGATTGAAAGTAGTTAACTTTAAATAAGTTAAGTTAGCTAATCATGAAGCCGAACAGTAGCTTCGGCATAGAAAATAAGTAAGGTGGAATAGTCGTGATTGTTAATGACTAATTTAACCACCTTGTAAATGTTTGACAATAGTTTGACGCGCAACAAGCTAGGTGAAAGCTTGGAGGAGGGAGCGGGTCAAACGGAGCAAATACGGAAAGAAAAGTGTGGCGTGGATGTTAGGTAAGTGTAATTTACACACTTATGTAGAATACTCGTTTATTCAATACGTTGTAAACGTGAAAACGATAATATTGGAAATTTGGAAATTTGTCAAGTGTCGACTTATGTAAATCAAGGTTAAAAGGATACCCATGGCGTAAGCCGAAATGGGTTGAAACTGTAAGAAAATAGTGTAAAAGAAAAAGGGTATGGTTATAAAATCCGGGATGGGATGATGTATGAATTGGAAATCAAAAACGGTGTTTTTGATTTAAATAGATAATGTTGGGCATATAGTCCAAACGGGTCGAATGGTGGTGATAACACCATTTGACAATATCGACTAATGTGGTCGTCAAGTCTTATGTTAACATGACCGATTAGCAAATCGGATAGTTGCTTCATCATTGATGGTGTGATAATGAAAACGAGGTATAAACTGGGTCTACTTGTTGATCTGGGCCAGGTACGCATAATTATGTTGTAGTTAAAGTGCTATTTTGGTCGAATAATTTGAGGGAGAGTCCTTCGTCATAAAAGGACTAAAATCAACCAAAACGCCCTTGTAGGCTAAATGGAACAAACGGCCCTTAAAGGTTGTTTGGAAACGAGTTTTATGACTAGGTAAATACTTAGAATAAGTATAGAAACTAAAAGAGGTATTATAATAGCCAAATGGCACTATTTGAGTTTTTGCCGTAAAATAATGGTTCGAGAGGTAAAATTTGGTTTATATTGATCACCACATTAAACCCGCCATAAACTCAGTTGTGGTGGTAGATTATAGGATAAGAAATGTGGTGATGAAGTGCTAGAAGTAATCGAAAGCGATTTTAGGCTCGAAAGCGCTTAAATACCCTTAACGGGTCAAAATAAGAATATGAGCGAAAACGGGTTTAAAGGGTGTAATAAACCTATGATTAGAACCTAATATAGTAGGTAACATTAATTTAAAGAAGTTTATGAGCTATAGGAATCAAATAAATACGTTTGTTTGATAAAATGCATAAACGGGTTAAAATTCGGTAAAAAGGTAACGAGTCGAGGGCTTAGAAGTCTCAAAATTTCTTATGTTGGATGTAAGATTTTAACTCCATAAGATGGAGGATTAAATTACGGACGCGTAGGAAAAAGAATCGGGTAAAACGGATCAATAACCAAGAAGTTATGGCCGTTTCCGTGAAATCAGATCGTGCTGGGAATATGCAGCAACCAGCTGCAACAATCTGGTGGATTAAGGCAGTGGCGTAGCGCGACTGGCAGTAGCGCTACGCGAGCACTAGCCAGTTTTGAGAAAAATGATTATTTTAAATTATTTTAAATTATTTTGCGTTGCGAACCCGTTTTAATACGTTTTAAGCTACGTAGGACTAATCCAACTCATGTTTTATGAGTTTCAGGTAAATTTTAGCACCGGTGGACGATCAAGCGACGAGCAAGAACCGAACACGATCACGAAATAAGCTTCCGCACTATGCATCGTTATTCTGTTAAACAACGAACGTACACATGATATGTTGTATACTGTTTAAATTGTAAAAAGTTTTTATAAACCCGTAATTTCCCATGCATATGTAATCTTAATTACATGACTGTTTTTCGTAAATGATACGTTAAACCTTAATTTATAAGGACGGGTGTTACAGAAAGCCGTCGGCGACGGCCTATTGAGGCGTCGGCGACGCCCTCTACAATTGCCAGTTTCTGCCAAAACCCGTTTTCTTCATAACTTCTTCGTTATAGCTCTGTTTTACTCACCGTTTTCGCCCACGTACTCGTAATTCAGCCCTCTATCATGCCATATTCCAATATATTCATTTTAAATCCATTAACATCCCCTAAAACACATCCAATCTTCGTGATTAATCCGATTTTGTTCATTTCACTTCCCCGGTTGATCCCGTTCACTCCCAGTGCTCCGTAAAGCTCCCAAATAGCTCCTTAAACTCCGTAAGACCTGCAAAACACAAATCCCATTAAAAGTAGGCTATTCGAGATTAAAAGTTAAGCAAATACATGAACTTAAACATTAACGAACACCGGTTTTCGACCACGTATCAAGGATGTGGTCAACTTTGTGTCTCAATCATTTAAAGGTGAGGCCTTAGCCTGGTGGAGGTCGCTGATTTAAGCCACTGGGAAGATCCCATTGTACAACATGTCATGGGAACAATTTCTTGCCCTCATCAGGGAGAACTACTGTCCTCAGCACGAGGTCGAAAAGATTGAGTCAGATTTTCTTTCGTTGGTAATGACCAATCTAGATTGCCAAGCTTACCTCATGAGCTTTAATACAATGTCGAGGTTGGTTCCGTATTTGGTGACCCCGGAACCCAAACGAATAGCTCGTTTCATTGGGGGTTTAGCCCCCGAGATAAAGGCAAGCGTGAAGGTCTCCCGACCGACTACTTTCAGATCTGTGCCTGATATATCTTTGTCCCTCACATTGGACGCGGTCAGACAAAGATCGCTGAGGAACAAGGATGCTGAGAAAAGGAAACGTGAAGATGACAATTCACGAAGGTCAAGCAAGAAGCACCGAGGAAATGGTGACAACAAGAAGGGGTCTAAGTCAAAGAAGGATGGGCATCAGTCTGGTGATAAGCCTAAGTGCAAGATCTGCAAGAAACAGCACTTCGGGAAGTGCAGGTTAGAATCGAACTCGCAGAATCAGTCGAGAAGTTTTTCTTGCGGGATATGCTAGTCCAAGGAACACAAGACCTTGGATTGCAAAAAGTTGAAGGATGCAACCTGCTACAGCTGTAACGAGAAGGGGCATATCAAGACTAACTGCCCAAAACTCGCAAAGAAAGCTGATGAAGGAAAGAAGACCAATGCTAGGGTCTTCAGAATGGATGCGAAGGAGGCTGTGCAAGACGATAACGTGATCACAGGTACCTTTCTCATAAATGATGTCTATGCAAGAGTACTTTTTGATTCAGGAGCTGATAAGTCTTTCGTAGATAACAAGTGTTGTGAATTGTTGAAATTGCCTGTTAAAACCTTAAGTGTGAAATATGAAGTGGAGTTAGGAGTTAGCAGATGGCACCATAGAAACTGCCTCAACCATATTAGATGGATGTTTCATATCCATTAAGAACCACTCTTTTCCTCTGTCCCTACTTCCTTTAAAGTTAGCCGGTTTTGACATCGTATTAGGCATGGACTGGTTATCTCGTAACCAGGCCCAGATTGTCTGCAATAAAAAGCAGGTGGTGATCAAGGCTCCATCTAACGAATCACTTACCATTCAGGTAGATACCCGGTATGGATTGCCTGAGCAAGTGACCATGCTCAAGGCCTCTAAGTGTTTAAAGAAGGGTTGTGTCATCTACATGGCACAAGTGACTATTGATGAGCCGAAACCTAAGATGGAAGACATCCCCGTCATTTCTGAATACCCCGAAGTTTTTCCTGAAGAACTACCTGGTTTACCACCAGATAGGCAAGTGGAATTCAGAATTGACATCATCCCTGGAGCAGCACCTGTTGCTAGAGCGCCTTATAGGTTGGCGCCAACAGAGATGGAGGAATTGAGGACACAACTGGATGAATTGCTAGCCAAAGGTTTCATTAAACCTAGTTCATCTCCGTGGGGAGCGCCAGTCCTGTTTGTCAAAAAGAAGGATGGATCGATGCGTCTGTGCATCGATTATCGTGAGCTTAATAAGGTCACAATAAAGAATATGTATCCTTTGCCCAGGATCGACGATTTGTTCGATCAATTGCAAGGGGCAAGTTATTTCTCGAAGATTGACTTGAGGTCAGGCTACCACCAACTGAAGGTTAGAGATGAAGACGTACACAAAACTGCATTTAGGACTCGTTATGGTCATTACGAGTTCCTAGTGATGCCTTTTGGGCTCACTAATGCACCGGCCGCGTTCATGGATCTCATGAATCGCGTTTGCAAGCCGTACTTAGATAAATTCGTTATCGTCTTCATCAACGACATTCTCATCTACTCGAAGAACCAAGCTGACCATGAGAAACACCTTCGCTGTATTCTTAAACTCCTACATCATGAGAAGCTTTATGCCAAATTCTCTAAGTGTGAATTCTGGCTTCGAGAAGTCCAATTCCTTGGACATGTGGTTAGTGAGCGTGGTATCCAAGTGGATCCCGCTAAGGTTGAAGCTGTTATAAGCTGGCAAGAGCCGAAGACGCCTACAGAGATTCGTAGCTTCTTAGGCTTAGCAGGATATTACAGGCGTTTCATTGAAAATTTTTCAAGGATTGCTGCACCCCTAACTTCTTTGACTAGGAAGAAAATAAAGTTTGATTGGGGCCCTAAGCAGCAAGAATCTTTTGATATCCTAAAACAAAAGTTAAGTAACGCTCCTGTACTGACATTGCCTGAAGGTACTGAAGAATTCGTAGTTTATTGTGATGCATCACACACTGGCATGGGGTGTGTGCTTATGCAGAAGGGCAAGGTTATTGCCTATGCTTCAAGACAGTTAAAGGTGCATGAGAAGAATTACACCACCCACGATTTGGAGTTGGGTGCCGTTGTGTTTGCACTGAAGCTATGGAGGCATTATTTGTATGGTATCAAGTGTGTGATCTATTCTGATCACAAGAGCCTCCAGCACCTGTTTAATCAGAAGGATTTAAACATGAGGCAGCGCCGTTGGATGGAGACTTTAAATGATTATGATTGTGAAATCAGATACCATCCGGCAAGGCGAATGTAGTCGCTGATGCCTTGAGTCGAAAGGAAAGGGTGAAACCCATCCGAATCAATGCAAGGAGCATTGAAATAAAGAATAATTTGATTGAAAGGTTGTTAGCTGCACAGAAGGAAGCTGTGTTGGAAGCTAACTATCCTAATGAAAAGTTAGGAGTAACTGAGGAGCAGTTATCTCTTGGTAAGGGCGGAATTCTGAGATTGAATGGACGAATATGGGTTCCAATTTATGGAGGACTTCAAGATGTTATCCTCCAGGAAGCCCATAGTTCTAAATATCCCGTTCATCCTGGAGCTGATAAGATGTACCAGGATCTAAGGTCAAATTATTGGTGGATAGGCTTGAAGAAGTCTGTAGCTGCCTATGTAGCTAAATGCTTGACGTGTGCGCAAGTCAAAGCAGAACATCAGAAACCGTCAGGTTTGCTACAACAGCCTGAACTTCCCACTTGGAAGTGGGAAATGGTAACTATGGATTTTATCACCAAGTTACCTAAGACAAGGAAAGGAAATGACACCATTTGGGTGATCGTAGACAGACTGACTAAGTCAGCACATTTCCTACCCATTAAGGAGACTTATAGCTCTGACATGTTAGCCCAATTGTACGTGGATAAGATTGTAGCTTTACATGGCATACCTGTGTCTATTATCTCTGACAGAGATACTAGATACACGTCACATTTTTGGAAAAGCTTCCAACAATCTTTGGGCACGCGTTTAAATTTTAGTACGGCTTACCATCCTCAGACGGACGGACGGCCAGAGTGAGTGTACTATCCAAACTTTGGAAGACAGGCTTCGAGCATGCGTCATCGATTTAGGTGGTAGTTGGGATAACCACCTGCCATTGATAGAATTCTCCTACAACAATAGCTACCATACCAGCATTAAGGCTGCGCCTTTCGAGGCCTTATACGGTAGAAAGTGCAGAACGCCCGTTTGTTGGGCGGAAGTTGGAGATGTCCAATTATCAGGACCAGAGATAGTCTTTGAAACGACGGACAAGATTGTCCAGATTCGTGACCGTCTCAAAGCTGCCCGAGATAGGCAGAAGAGTTACGCAGATCCAAAGCGTAAACCTATGAAATTCGAAGTAGGTGACAAAGTGTTGCTTAAAGTATCACCCTGGAAAGGGGTGATGCGATTCGGTAAGAAAGGTAAGTTAAGCCTGAGATATATAGGACCGTTCGAGATTATCGAATGTGTTGGGTCAGTGGCTTACAAGTTAAACTTACCTGAAGAGCTCAGTGGTATTCATAACGTATTCCACGTCTGCAATCTGAAGAAATGCCTAGCTGACGAATCGCTAGTCATACCACATACAGATGTGCATATAGATGAGAGCTTGAAGTTTGTGTAAAAAACCATTGTCGATTGAAGATCAACAGGTTAAGAAGCTTCGAAGGAAGCATGTACCTATTGTAAAGGTAAAATGGGATGCCCGTAGAGGTCCCGAATACACGTGGGAGGTTGAGTCCACAATGAAAGAAAAGTACCCTCATTTATTTCAGTAAATCTCGAGGTCGAGATTTCTTTTAAGGGGGTGAGGATGTAACACCTCGAAAATTCACGTCCTATAATGTGTTGACACGTGTCATATGTTTGAACGTGTGAAAGAATGTTCTAGAATGACTAAAGTTGACAATCATGGAAAGTATGTGAATATACGAGTTCTAAATGTCAACAGTGAATAAATATATTGTACATTAACCCTACATGATGCTCATACCTTCAAATGAATAAATCATGGATCATATGAAGCTAAATATGAAAGAAAGTGAAAGATTACAAACTACAGGGGTTAAATGTGTCAACATGTTTAAGTTATACCTCTGAGTGACCTTTTGACAAACCCGAAGCTTTGTAACAGTTAATTATGCTCATTAGAATGCACGATATAAATTTCATAAAGTTTCGTTATCGTATGAGAAAGTTATGATCAAATTCGTATACAAGGGGTTAAAGCGTTAACGTTGAAAGTTATGACTTTTCGGGTAACAATAAAGTTAACTGAGGACTTAACAAAGTGGGTATATGTCTTAAAGCCCTTATAAGTCAATTTGGAGGGTTCAAAGTGCAAGAAATAAAGTCGTAGCAAAGTTTCCAAGAGCCAAGGACCAAAGCATAAAAATCAAAAATTTGAGATTTGTTCAAATGGGGCGTCGCGCCACGCGAGGACCCAGGGGGGTCTACGCGTGCCGCGAGGAGCCTTCTGCTCTGAATTCTTTGGGTTCTTGTCTGCCAACTCCATTTTAACCGACTT
Source organism: Helianthus tuberosus (assembly GCA_030545235.1). Lineage (NCBI taxonomy): Eukaryota > Viridiplantae > Streptophyta > Magnoliopsida > Asterales > Asteraceae > Helianthus > Helianthus tuberosus. The sequence continues at coordinate 46,425,974 of CM060394.1, forward strand.
TAATCCGATTTTCCACATCTTGCACGACCCCTAAGCAACCCCTAGACACTTAGGGACATCTGGAAGTGATCCATGGCCATTGTTAGGCTTGTGTGTCAACAATCCATGAGATTTTGAACACTATAAAAGGCCACAAGGTTGCAACCATTTCTTCACACCTCATTTCTGCATTTCTGGAGCTTCTTGGAGCTTAAGAGCAGACCCAAGTCTTTCCTAATCGTGCATAGGACTTTAGTAAGTATGCTTAACCTTTCTTAGTTAAGTTTTTGCTTAGTTTTAGCTTAAAAGTCAAACTGTCGTAATTAACGGTTGACTTCAAGATTAATCACTAATGGTTCAGTGATTAGTCGAATTGAAAGTAGTTATAAGTTGGTAATTATGTGGGCAATAAACCCTTAAAAGGGCACCCCCTGATTCCCACTCTAACTAGGTCTAATGTGGGTCAAACTTGTTATTAAAAAGTCAACAGAATGCTTAATTTCCAATTTATAAATAATTAGCAATGTAGGACCCATACAACCTATTTGATCATTAATATAACTTGGTAATTAATGTAAGAACATGTCTAAACATGTTCAACCCGACAATTTTCTGTTTAGACCCGGTTCGGAACCGAAAGTCGCAAAGCTTTGACTTTTGCTTTGACTTCAGTTCTGACCCGTTTTGGTATGTTTTAGAAATACCTTAGAGCTTTAATTGGACTAGGTTACATGCTAGTATAACCCTCTGGGATTATACAACTTGGTTCATTAGTTATCCAATTAATATGCATGATTCCGTTAATTGCTCATATGTTGACCATTATGCCCTTTTCACCATAAAACATGATTTTTGAAAATGTAAAAGTGTAGAAACCTTAGTTACTGAATTATAAACTTGCACCCAAAATTTGACATCAGTTTGAGGTGTAGATTGAGAGTTATGCTCATTAGCGTAATTAGAAAGCTTCTTTAGCGATTAAACGACATAATTAGCGTATAGCCTATTTAAACATACTTTTTGATATCAAACTCTTTACCCACTGATGTAATATATTATTTTGGGATTTTTGAAGATTTTTAATTAATTTTAGGCTGAGCATAACTTAGAGTCATAGGCTTAATCCGGTAATTGTCGGTTTTGCCCTTTTGGGCTATAAAATGAGTTTTACATATCTTTTTGACCCCAAACCTTTTGCTACTGACTTCATATGATAAATAAATTATTTTGAACCTTCTGGAATAATAAAAATATCAGTTTTCTATATAGAACCCGGAAACGGCTTCTAATCGCCTTATTAAGCGTTTTTAACGCATAGTATGTACTAAAACTATTTTAAACATACAAGGGTTGATACCTACTGATATTTTAGGCAAATTATGATATTTTAACAGTAAGCAAAAGTTGTTTAACTCAGACTTCAGTTTTGAGCTTTTCGGCTTATGTGAAATTACCAAAATGCCCCTACGGTGCATAGTTTGGTTATAATTGATAAATTTCACATATATACTTTACCCTACTGTTATAACTTATTAAATTGAGTATTTTTGCTGATTACATCAGACCTGTAACTCAGGTTAATACTTAAACTCTTTTATAACCTTGTAAATGACCAAACTACCCTTACGGGGCATAGTTTGTGTTTAAATTCGTTTCGGGCATAATAAAAGACATCTTACTGATGTCACAACATATTTGAGGCATATTAACTTAGGAAACCTGTATATGGCTCTCATGGTCACCCGTTACGCCTCTCGCGCGTTCGGTTCGGTTTATGTAACTAGTTTGCATAAATTAGCCGAAACGGGTCAAACCATATCGGTTTTATCTCAAAATCCAGAAACACTAGATAAATGGTCGAAACCGAGATATCTAGGGGGTTTGAATCTGCATAAAAGGGTTAGTTTCCTCTCGGTTGATTCAGGTACTGCTAATCTACTTCTCCGATAACTCTGCAAAAAAGAGCACCGTTAGCCTCGCCAAGGGGAGAAGAGGGTTCTCTCCTTGACCCGACTAAGGTGTGAGAATAAGTATTGGTTATGAAGAAGAAGATGTATTTGAGAAGTGAGTGTAACTTGAATTCATACCTGGGTTGTTTCTCATATTTATAGCCGGGAGTCGTTTTAGGCGGGAAAACCCGTTAGTGAAAAGTTGACGGAAGATGCTAACCCCGTAAGCGGTTACATTTCCTTCCGTCAAACTTCTTGATCCGACGTGAGAGCACTCGGATCGTGGCTTTAGATCGAAGGCTGGGGATTTGCCACGTGTAAAGTGATCAAGTGGAGATTATGTTGGGATTGAACCCTACCAGAGGAACAGATAATGTAAAGCCAAAACCTGATCACAACAGTGGATTCACAATAAGCAGATGTTTACACTAAGCTCTCCCCTTGACAGTGGTTACCTATCTGCTGATACACTCTAAGTACTGCTCAGAAGAACAACTGATGAACCAAACACTGATGAAACAGCTAAAGACTGCTAAAAGGCAAACACTGAGCTCTATCTACTGCTGTCTCTTAAGTACTGCTGAAGAACCAAGCACTGCTCATTCAAAGACTGATCACCTTTTGAAGAAAGCACTGATGTTCAAACAGTTAGTGCTTAGGCTACAACAGTGGAACGTGAACAGTGTTAGACTTGTTTTGTATTTTATTATCAATCAGTTGTTAGACGTCAGTAGTTTTGTATAGACCAGTGTTTATAGGTTGTTAGGCTGTTAGATGTCACTATCATGGTGACGTCAGCTGAGGTACATCAGTGGTTTGGTTTGCCTATAAATATGACAGTACTCTGTACTGTTATATTTGATTCGTTTTGAGTGAGTTCTTCTCTTCAATTCAATCCTTTCATCTTGTGCAACCAACTCTGGAGTATCAGGCTGAGGGGGAGTTTAGTCTGTAAGCTTGCATTGTAACCTTTTGCTTTTGATGTAATCTTTCGACTCTATGAAAAAGCAATTGTTTATCAAACTATATTCTCCTTTGATTTTGTTTACCAAGTTTGTTATCCATTTCCGCTGCACTTAAAACTGCTCATATCTATTTGATTTGTTCAAACATCACAAACAAACACAATCATGAGAGCCTCAGATCTTAACAATTGGTATCAGAGCCTGGACAGTCAAATTCGATCTAACAATCAATTTGACATAACAGTTCGGCTCAAAATTCATTGATGCTAAGGTTGGTTGTATTTAGTTGAAAAACAGAGTATGGAGTAAATCATGTTCAAAGTGGTTATTCAAAAACTCTGTAAATCAACCAAGATGTCATATGACACACAAATTTCACACAACAAGTGAATTCATGCACAAGACACTCATGGTTTCTAGATCTGAAAACGATATCTGATAAACTATGAGATTATTTCATATTTTCAAAATTGATTTCAATTGCTGTTATGAAAATTGTGATGTCGTCTTATTAAAATGCTAAAGTATGAACCTCAGATTAACAAAAACCTATGTTCTTAAAACATTAGTGTTTTTGATAACATAAAAAGAGGGAAATTAAAACTTTAGTCATTCAGATCTTATGTGTTGAAAACAGGTTGAGTTCCTCAAAAGGACAAAATCAACTATGTTAAAATACATTAAGAAAATTCACAAAAACTCTGAAGTGTGTTTATCTCAAAACTTTTGAATTCACAAAAACACTTGAATTCAGAAGAAAAGAGTATAAACTTAAAACACTTAAGAGTATGAACTTTCTTGAACTTTCTCGAATAACCAGGATATATTGTTCATTTTTTTTGGAATAATATATTTGGAACTTTTGCTTGTTTTTGTTGGCAATAGTTTCAGTTCCTATCAGGATGTAATACCTTATTTTTGTTGGTAATATTGTCCTCATAAATGGGTCAAAAGGAAATGGTACATATGTCAAGATCATGTCATACTCAGGTTTGCTCCTAAATTTTTATCAAAGGTTGATTGCTAACTATGCTTGAATTACTAGGGTACTCATGTTTTAATTGAATATTAAACGAAAATGAGTTACCTTAGCAAAAAGTTTTCATCATCTGGAGTACTAAACCACTGTCCTTCAAAAATGACTTGTGGCAAAACCTTGAATGAAAATTCTCAAAACTGTTGCTGAAATACTTGTCCTTCAGATCTGTACCATTTACCCTAATCACTGCCTTGTTCAAACATCTGTTTCCTAATTACTATCCACTGCTGAAAGTCAACCACTGTTTTGCTTGGCAAGCACTGATGCTCAAAATCAGTGTCCTATCCACTGATATGCTATCAACTGATAGTAAAAATCATCCACTGTCCACAATTTTTACCGTTGTAACCACTGATGTTTGATACGTCAGTGGCCCTTAAAACAACTGTTCTCCATCCTTCATCCATTTCATTAGTGTTTGACACGTGGTCAGTTTTTAGCCTTCAGATCATAATAACCGCTGCCGCATCAGCGATCATTTTTTTCCCCTAAATAAAACCCTGCCCTAAACCCCAAACAGGGTTTTACACTGTCGAATTGAATTCCAAAATTCTCTTCTCAAAGCAGTTTCCAACCCTTCTTCTCAAAATCTTCAAAATCATTCTTCGCTCTTCTCCGCAAAAATGACAAAATCAAAGTCAAAATCAAAATCACAACCAAAATCAACATCACCTTCAAAAGAGGCCGCTCAAACGACCGAAGAATCCAACGAGATACCATACAAATCTCCTCATAATTATCTGGGTTTGCTCACAAAACCTACTGATAACCACACTTTCGACTCCATCATTAATACATTGTCTGCATCAAAGTACAAAACTTTGTTAACGGCAGATGCTCCCATCTATCTACAAACCCAGAACGAGTTTTGGAAAAAGGCGACGCTTGAAAAACAAGACGATAAAGTCATAGCCATTAACTCGTCGATACAGGGTAAGGCGATCAAAATCACACCGCAATCAATATCAGAAGTCTTCAAACTCGATGATCAGAATGGTAAAACTTCTTTTGACAAAACCGAGTTAAAAGCTGATTTTCTAAAAAGGGGTTATGCAGAACAATCAAAGGTAGATACCCTACAAAAGGGTTATTTCCCATCTGCACCCAGATTTTTGTTTCACACACTTTTGAGTTGTGTTTCTAATAAAACAACAGCATTCAACGAAATACCATTAAAAATTCAATGCTTGGGTTACGCTATTTTGAATAATAAAAACTACAATTATTCCCAGGAGATCTTCAATGACATGGTGAAAAACGTTGAAAGTAAAGCATTTTTGCTGTTTCCAAGATTTTTAAGCTATTATTTCAAACAAAAATTTGAAAAAGAAACTGAAAATCTGCTTAAACAAGGTGCCTATTTTCAAATAAAAGGCTTAACAAAAGAAACATTTTCCAGAATGATGGCACCAATAAAAACAAAAGCAGGGGTACCTGAGCAGATTTTGGCGGTTACAACTGCTCCTCAGGTATCAGCTGCTGAGCCCACTGCTCCAGGTGATCATGGCAGCACTACCACTGCTTTGAAACCCACACCTAAAATTACCAAAAAGACCAAAAGAAAAACATCCAGAAAACCACCAAACCCAAAACAAAGGCAACTCTGGAAGATGAGATCCCAGAGCAACTGCCAGTGACAAAACAAATGTCACCACAAACCACTGCTGCTACTTCCTCACAACAGTTGGAAGAAAGATCTCAACCATTGCCTAAAACTCCTCCTGCGTCCTCACAAAAGGATCAGGTTGTAATCACAGGGACACCAAATTATGAAGCTCTGGATCCACTTGGCTCTATCTTCCTCAGTCCTAATCCCAAGGACATGTCTCTTTCAACTCCCATACCCTCACCAATCATACTACCACAATCCATGCTACCTTTGTTGCATGCAGTTGATATAGCTCAGACAAAAACCAGTTCCTCTCTACCACCTGTCACTGAGAGTATACTCCCACAAGTGACTGGGTCTGAAGCTACTACTCCTGCTATCCCAGCAACAATTGAGGAGGTTACACCCCCTGAGTTACAAGTAACTCTCGGTGGTAGTTCAAGTGGAGCAGCAACTACAACTGGTGGATCAACAGATCTTCAGTTGGACAGTTGTTTCATTAGTAAGACTCCCTTGAAGGCAATTTCTTCTATAGCACCATTGATAACCACTAGTGAGCCTATTTTGACCACTAATAACATCAAAGGATTATCAAGTGCTGAAGAAAGAAGTCCCCAGTACCAAGAACAAGGGGCATCAATGGGTGATTTTTGGGACTCAGTTCCTAAGACACACATTGATACAACCACTACTGGTGGGGATTCAGATGATCCTACAAATGTAGGTGATGATTCAAAATATCAGGAATTGACGGGCAGAGTTGAAAAACTTGAAGAATCAGTTGCTGAAATTAAAGATATGGTGCAAGAGATTTTAAAAGCTTAAAAAGCACAAGCCACTGCTGTTCCTGCTCAAGCACCTGCACAACATGCATTTGCTGAAAATGAGCTTTGGAATATTTTTAAACCCATGCTTGAAAAACAGCAACATATGGCTGATCAAAAGCATGCCATTCATGTACAAATGCTGTCAAACATGGTGGAATCAAGATTTAAGGATACTCAAGCAGATATCAAGGCTATAAAAGCCAGCATACAAAAGATTGCTCATGGTGAAAAAATTCCTTCAACCATCCTCTTCATGGATACACCCCTTGCAGATAATGCCAAAAAGGGGGAGAAAATCAAGTTGAGAAAGAAAGGAATAGAAGATGGGCTGTATATTGAACCAGAAGAAGAAAAACAGTCATCTAAACCACCTCAAATCACAAAATCCAAAACTTCAATTCAAACAGCTGATACATCAGTAGTTACAAAAACTGCTGTCAGTAGCCAAACAGCTGCCATTTCATCAACACACACACCTTCAACACACACCACTCTATCACACACCATCACAACCACTGTTCCACCACTATCATCATCCACAATCATATCACCACCACTGCCTCCTGCCATAAAGCAGAAGACAGCAGATGTTACAACATCTGCTGTAATGACAACAGTGATTGAAACACCAGTTGTTTCAACCACTGTCAGTCAATCACAATCACAAACCACTGCTATCCAATCTCAAACCACTGATCCACCCAAAACATCATCAGCCTCTCCTACATTAAAAAGGAGAAGGGTTTTCATTCCTGATGATGAGTCACCACCACCATCACCACCATCAAAAACTACCTCACATCTTCCATCCCCTGCTCAAAAGCAGAAGACATCTTCTGACATATCAGCAGTTGTAATGACTACAGCGGTTGAAACACCAGTTGTTTCAACCACTGTTAGTCAAACATCCACCACTGATCTCATCATTCCGACACCACAGCCTCCAAAGCCTCACAAAAGAAAAAGAGAAACAACACAGGCTACTGATGAAAAGTATGATCCTGTTGCTGCTAAATATCCATTGGAATTAGAAGCTGTGAAAAATGAGATGAAACAATTTCACACTGAAGATGATCCTACAAAAAGGAAATTTCCTTCTCTCATAGGTTTCATAATTCCAGAAAACATGGATGAATATCTCGAAATAAAAGCTAGACAAGCAAGGATAAGAGCCAAAGTTGAATGCAAGGATCAAGGTGATGAAGCCATTTTGGAAAGAAGGGAATTCCTGCTCAACAAAGTCAAACAAATAGAAGAATATGCAAGTGATCTGAACAAAGAAATGTCAAGCTTATCCCCTGAAGCAGATCAACGAAATGAATTGTGGAAAGAATATCCTGCATACATAATGAAAGAAAAGTTCTATCCTGCTGAAGAAACATAATTCAAAGATTGGCCAATAGTTGCACTAAAGCATGAGGCAAAAAGAATTGAAAAGGTTAAAAATGATCCAAGAAAGAAGAAGACAGCTCCAAATTGGAACAAATACAGGAAGCTCATAGCTGATCTTACTTCTGAATATAAGAGAAAGAAGCAGGAGTTGGTGAATGCAAGGGTAGATACTGCGGATGCCATAGCAAAATGGTCAAAGCAGCAAACTGATGAAGCTTATGAAAGGCTTGAGAAACAGAGGATGAAAGTCTCTGACATTCCTAAAAAGTCTAACTACAAAAAGCTACAGGAGCAAGTCAAGACCTTTGAAACACAAATCAGCACAGCAGAAGCTTTCGTCACAAAATTGAGAAAAGAAAGGAAGGAAATGCTGTCTGCTGAAGAAGAAAAGGATAAAGAAGCTGATCAGATTGAAGAAGCTATCAAGAAAATAGCTTCAAATAAAGAAAGATTAGCAAAACTACAAGACCTTGCCAAAAGGGTCAAAGTAGTAAGCCAACCATCATCAGCAGATATCACAGACAGTAAGCTTGATCAACAACAGAAACAAGAGCTGCTTGACAAAGAAGTTGCAGAAGATATAGCTGCAGCAAATAAAGTCATTGAAGAAGCTTTTAAAAGAATGTCTGAAGTTCAAGATACTGCTCTACAGTTTTTCTCAAGGCCAAAAACCTCAAGCTCATCTGGAAATAAATCTCTCCCAAGAAACCCATTTGGTTTAAAAATACTAAAGTGGCTCTCTGATCAAAAGACCCATGTATTGACTCTGGTCAGAACCAATGGAGAAGTGTGGCATATATCAAGGAATCAAGAACTAGGCCTGGGTGTTGAAGATCAACTAGATCTCCTTGAGCTTACACTGTGCAGGGATGAAGATGACACAAGTTCCAAGGAATTTGAAGAAGAATTTAAAAGACAAGCAAGGGAACTTCTGATGAGGAATAAAGATCCAGATAATGACAGGTTTTGGTATTATCTGTTCCAGGGGGAGATTGTTGGGATTGAACCCTACCAGAGGAACAGATAATGTAAAGCCAAAACCTGATCACAACAGTGGATTCACAATAAGCAGATGTTTACACTAAGCTCTCCCCTTGACAGTGGTTACCTATCTGCTGATACACTCTAAGTATTGCTCAGAAGAACAACTGATGAACCAAACGCTGATGAAACAGCTAAAGACTGCTAAAAGGCAAACACTGAGCTCTATCTACTGCTGTCTCTTAAGTACTGCTGAAGAACCAAGCACTGCTCATTCAAAGACTGATCACCTTTTGAAGAAAGCACTGATGTTCAAACAGTCAGTGCTTAGGCTACAACAGTGGAACGTGAACAGTGTTAGACTTGTTTTGAATTTTATTATCAATCAGTTGTTAGACGTCAGTAGTTTTGTATAGACCAGTGTTTATAGGTTGTTAGGCTGTTAGATGTCACTATCATGGTGACGTCAGCTGAGGTACATCAGTGGTTTGGTTTGCCTATAAATATGACAGTACTCTGTACTGTTATATTTGATTCGTTTTGAGTGAGTTCTTCTCCTCAATTCAATCCTTTCATCTTGTGCAACCAACTCTGGAGTATCAGGCTGAGGGGGAGTTTAGTCTGTAAGCTTGCATTGTAACCTTTTGCTTTTGATGTAATCTTTCGACTCTATGAAAAAGCAATTGTTTATCAAACTATATTCTCCTTTGATTGTGTTTACAAAGTTTGTTATCCATTTCCGCTGCACTTAAAACTGCTCATATCTATTTGATTTGTTCAAACATCACAAACAAACACAATCATGAGAGCCTCAGATCTTAACAGATTACTTTTTAATTGCATACTTCCGTTGTGAATTCAGGGATGCCTGAGATGGTGACACGTGTCCAGACGGTTGTAACCGTCTTGGTGGTGCACGATTGTATTTCTTCTAGAAGATTACTGCTGTAATCTGGTGTGGCACCTTATCGTGTGGAGACAGGTGGATAAATAAATCCCAAGTCAGGGTAAATAATATCCGGGTCTGGATATTTAGGCGGGAGTGTTTATTTCAGGATTTTCATCCTTTGTCTATGGGAGAAAGCGCAAAGGTTTATGATTTCCTTTGGGCGCGCAAGTGTTGGCAGTTGTCTGCTCTTTAAGTCTTTTATTTGTGAGACCAGTGCGCGGCCGCGCAAGGTACAAGGCTTGAAAAGTAAGGTTGTGGTATGGTCCCAAGCACTTACTATGAGGTTTTTGGGACCTTACCCCTTCAAGTCCCCCCAGTCTAGTGTTTCACTTTGTGCAAGTAAGTGGAGCACTGGACTTTTGGGAGAGAAGTGCTTTTTGTTACAAAAAATGAGGGGAAACTTCCGGAGGAAGATTCATTCTGATTTTTGTAAAGATTTTTGTAAAAATCTTTGGCTTTGGATGAGACTAGCACAGTAAACCTGAATGACAGTTTGTCATTGTCAGTTGTTTTTTACTGCACGTGTCCTACACGCGCGCGTGTAAGCGCATTTTGTGTCAGTTACTGTTCTCTCTGCTGCTTGGAAAACTGTGATATTGAAAAAGTTGCTGTGGCGGTTACCTATGCTATTTATTGCGATGAGTATATATAACGTTTGAGTAACCCCTCTTTTTGTGTAATCATTGTTTTGTTGAAATCGTTCCCTGTTCCGTTTCCTTAAGAAAAGGTTTACCATTCTCTCTTCTTATGTCAACCGGAGAACACCAAGAAGATCTTGCTGAAGAAATGTCGACTGAACTTCCACTGTTAAAGTGGCCTAGGGCGACCTTCGACGGTATGGTTCGGAATCTCAAATTTCCGGAAAACTGGGGTGCTCTGTACCCTGAAGAGGGGCAGACTGCAGCGGATGCTCCGGCTGGGTATATTACTCTTTTTTGGGATTTTTTCTGTGAAGGTAACTTTCGTTTGCCTGTCACCAAATTTTTTCGTGAAATCCTTGGGTTTTACAACCTGCACATCTCCCAACTTCATCCTATTGGGATGGTTAGGGTTCGACATTTCGAATTCGTGTGTCGGACAATGCATATTGAGCCGACTGTTCCCCGATTTCGGGTTTTCTACCAGATGCATTGTACCCAAGGGTTTTACTCGTTTGCTCAGAGGGCGTCTGCAAAGAAGATTCTACTGCAACCCCCGAAATCCTTTCACGATTGGAAGCAAAAATTCTTTTTCATCAAGGCCGGGGTGATTCCGGTGAGGATGGCTTTAAGGGGGAAAGATGATGTTCCGATTGAAACGCTTCAGACCCCTGTTGATGAAAACTGGTATCAGGATTTGAAGGATGTGCCTAACATTGCTTTGCTAGAGAAAGCTCTCGTCGGGGCAGGCATGAGTTTGAATTAGAAGATGGAACGTGATGACAAACCGGTGTACACCGAGGATGGTCATGGTAAGATTGGGGTTTTTTTTCCATTTCCATCTTTCTCTCTCTCTCTTTTTTTTTTTTTTTTTTTTTGATTTGCTGTCCTTTGCTTGCAGTTGTTTCTCTATATGTTGTTGCTTTCAAGAGGGAAGGTGGAAGGATGGGTACTATCAAGAAGAAACCTGAAGAGGAACTTTGGTACCATCGTATTGTAAGAAATTTTGTTCTTCCGCGGGATGCGGATCTGTCTGCCCAACCAGCTGCTGGTGCTGGTAAGCTATATCTGTTTTTATTTTCCTTTTTGCGCTTGCGGGTAAATTTTTGTTTTGCGCCTCTGTAGGTGAGTTGTTGAATTGGGTCATAGGCCCTGAAAAGAAGAAACGCGCGGTGACTTCTACTTCTGCGCCGAAGAAAGGTGGGGTTGATAAAACTCATACTTTGAGGACGAAAAATGTTGGAGAGAAGAAAGGTATGCGCCGTTCCTCTGACTCCAGGTGTGATTATGTGGTGGTTTCTGATTCTTTGGAGGGTCTTACCCCTGCAGTAACTGTACGAGAACCAAAACCTGAACCGAGGGATTCTGTTGACATTCCCCCATCCAACCCAAGTGATCCTATCGATTTGGATTCTTGTCCCGAACACTTGGTGCACAAGAAGGCTGGTAAAAGGAAACAAGCTGATACTGATGCGGAGGGTCAACCTCCTAAGAAAGTTCAGAGGAAGAAAATTACCAGAAAAGGGAATCTTGACTCTTTTATTTCAGAATCTGTTGGTAAGTGTTGTCTTTCTTGTTTTTCTTTATGCGTGTTAAATCTTTTAAAGATTTTTGTTGTTTTTCCAGAGGTTCCTGTTTCTCCTGTTCCCACAGAACTGCAATCTGTGGTAAATGAAGAGCTTCCATCCACCTCTCCGCGTGCCTCTGTCGCTGACCAGTTAGAGCCTACAGAGGTTGCTGAAGGTGGCGTGGAGAATATTGTTGAGGCTGAGGAGCCTGTTGATATTGCTAGAGAGGCTGAAAGAGTTGTTGATCCAGGTGTGATGGATGGTGCTGGTAAGCCACAAACCCCTGAAACTGTTGCTCAAGATTTGGGGAAAGAACAAACTGCTGAAAAAACTTCAACTTCTTCCCCTAAACCTTCTGATGCTATTCCTGAGCATATTGAGAAGGTGACATTTGAAGGGCAAGGCTCATCTGCTGGTGTTGGTAAGCATTCTCCAATCCGCCCAGAAGAAACCTTGGGAGATTATTACTACCGGACTTATGTGGAGAAAGATGCCTCTGAGCCTCACGCCCCCGTTTGGAATATAAAGAAAGGTGACACTTTCTCGGATTGGCGCGTGTGCCAAGATTGGTTGCAGGGGATATTTCCGCCTGGAGAGATCAAGTTTCAAGAAGGCCGGTCTTATGAACAAACCTATCAATCTTACCTTGAAGAAACTGCTTCTCACGTCTCTACCACTCACCGCATAGCGCGTGAGTGGTATAGTATGCATAAGGACCGGGAAACCTTTATGGTGTCTCAAAAGAAATTTGCAAAAGATGAGAAACGCCTGGCTCAATTGAAGGCTAAATTGGAAGCTGATCAGGCCAAGTTTGAAGCTGAGCGCAAGACTGAGGAATGGTCAGCTGCTGGTTGGAAGAGAAAGGCGGAAGCTGAAGCTGCTCTCCTTTCCGAGGAACGCAAAAATTGGAGAAGAATTTGCAAAAAAGATAATGCTGAGAAGGCAAACCTCCGTAATATCATTAATAACCTCAAAGCTGAGGTTGAAAAACTGAAGAACCAGGATGCGGAAGTGGAAAGGTTAAAGAAAGAGAAAGCTGATGCAGAAGCTGCGTTAGCGGAGGCGCGTTCTCATAGGGAGCGCAGTGAACAGTGAGAGGTACAAGCTTTCGCTACTCTTGCCCTTAGAGATAAAGAGTTAGAATAACTTACTGCTTTGGTTTCTGGTCAGGAACAACTTAAAAAGGATCTGGAGCTTGCGCATTCCGAGAATACTGAAACTTCCTGCCGTTTGACTGAAGTTGAAGAGAAGTTGGAAAATTTAGAAACGGCGCGAGTTACAGCGGAAAGCGAGCTTGAACCTTTGAAGAATGATATGGCATGGTTGAAAGATCGCGGTATTGCCTGTGTAAGTTTCTTTTTTCCTTTTTGTTGTGGAACTTGTTAATGCGCTTTTTTGCTTATTCATCTTTTCTTTCTTTCACAGGTTGCTGAATCTGTGTTGAACTCTGAAGAGTTAGATAAAACGGTTGCTCGTTTAGTGGTTGCTGCGCGAAGAGATGGGTATGCGCAAGGATATGCTGAATGTTCCCATCATGTGAATAGTGCTTTAAAGGTTGACTGGGATAACAGTAAGTCTGCAACCTTCGGCGTGGATACTGGTGCTGCGCTTGCTGCCTTGAAGACAGAGTTTAACAACTTGCAACTGCCGGTTATGGATCTGATAAATGTTGCGCTGCAATCTGATGATCATGTAGCGTAACTAAGGGAAATCTTTCCGGATGAGGGTGAAGATTTGTTATAGATTGAAAAGTGTATTGAACAATTTTCTTGTTATATTCGGGATGTAAATCCCTATTTTTTGTTGGTGCGCTGCTGCGCAAGTAACTTAAACACTGCCGTGTTTGAAAGTTTTTTAGGGCGTATCTGTACGCTAGGAATAGGATGATGTTTCTATTTGTTTGTTTTCAATATTTTGCATGAGTACGATTACTTTTTGTTGAGTAAGGCGAATGAAGTTGGTATAAATCTCATGTTTAAACTTATGGCCGTTTGTGATGTGATCACTGCCCGTTCATGAAGCTTGTTTTAGAACTACCATAATGTTTTTGCGCTTACTAAAAGAAATTGCATGCACTTTGTAAACACAAAAATAATTGAAACTTTGCAATTTTATTTACGGATAGAGCACAGAGGCTTTTACAAAGTTTGCTAATATAATTATGTGAAACTTAACTTACTCTCTAACATTTCCGCTTTGCCTGATGGATCATGTCTTCCCGCGGGAAACTTATAGAGTTGTCTTTTAGGTTTTCGCCCGTTTGCTTGGGCCCTCTTCACCCCGAGTTATCTGCTTAATCTCTTTGCGCACATTTTGGAGTAAATGTGTGAGTTCGCCGCTCTTGAGGGCTTTCTCTATTTCTGTGCGTAGAGAGATGCAGTTGTTAGTGGTGTGCCCGTTGTCTTTGTGATATTCGCAGTATTGTGCCGGGTCTTGTCCACGCTTATTTTTCATTGGGATCGGAGGTTTGAATTGATAGTCTTCAGTACTTAAGACCTCCGCCGGGGTCTTTGTTAGGGGAGTCCATTGCTTCTCCTTATTTTCATGTTTGTTCTCCCTCTGCGCGGAGAGTTTGTTGATTGTTGTGCGAGCATTTTCAGACGAGCGACTTCCTGATCCAGACTCACGCCATGATTTCTTAAACTTCCTTTCGCCGGTTGAGCTTAAATCCGCGGGCCTATTGTGTGGAGGCGGTGGCCTATTTGTGGTAAGGTTTTTCTCAATTTGCGCTCCCAACTTTTTGGAAGGCCCTCTGTTCCAGATAAGACTTTAACCATGTCATCACATCTAACCGCGTACTTGAATTGTGCACGGATTAGTTGTTCGTGAACACCGCCAATTTCCAATACCTCTTTATTGTATCTGGTGATGAAATCCTCCAGATTTTCGTCATCACAGCGCCAAATGTTCATAACGTCGGATGTATCACGAATGGAACGCCGCTGCTGGCTGAAGTGTGTCAAGAACTTTTCGCGCTGATCCTTCCATGATTCGATCTGTCCGATTGGTAATTTATCAAACCAAATTCGCGCTGGGCCGGTCAGGGTCTGAACGAACAGATGACACCATAGCGGAAGGGTCCAACCCCCAACCAGACCTACGCTGGTAAATACTCTTAGATGGTCATCGGGGTCTGTCAACCCATTAAACTTACCCATGTTGGATGGTAGTTTAGCTTTCTCAAGCGGAGCCAAAGCTATTTCCATGACGAACTTTGAATTTTCCGCTGCTTCTGCAGGGCGGTAAATCAAATTATAGTTGTGTTCTGCCTCAGGGTTATAAACCGCACGAGGTCTGCACTTGTTATAGTTTGGATGCAATCGATTGAACACACTGGTATTTGCACTTAAACGATATGTTGGATCAGATTCATCGGTGTGGGTGTCCCGTTGGGAACCCAACCTATCATGAACTGATTGTCTTCGATGAGGGTGTGGTTCACCATGATGTTCTCTTTGGTGACTTCCTGACTGAGTGTACTCGCGTTGTGATGTGGATCTGGCATAAACTTCTGTATTCTCGTAAGTTAAATCTTCTCGTTGGGAAGCGTTAGCACGAGATCCTGGTCTACGAGACTGAGTTAGGGGAGCAGTTTGAGCACACAGCTGTGTGTATACTGCGTTTAGTGCCCCTTGAGACCTGACGTACCAGGAGATTGGAGTTTCTCCTGGTGGTAGAATTGATTGAGCAGGGTTTACTGCTAACATTCCTGGGGTAACAGGATCATTTGCTCGGTTGGATTGAACCTCGTTGTCATCCGAGGCATCCTCTGGGATTCCTTCTACTTGAACATTGTTTCCGACGTTCGATCGAAGACCGGTTTGCCGATGAGATGATGAATTTTCTGCCATGTTTAGAACAGAAGGTGAGAAGAACTAAATCGAAAGGAGATGAAAACTGAAAAAACAGAGGAATCGGTGGGCGCCAATGAAGAAACACTAGATAAATGGTCGGAACCGAGATATCTAGGGGGTTTGAATCCGCATAAAAGGGTTAGTTTCCTCTCGGTTGATTCAGGTACCGCTAATCTACTTCTCCGATAACTCTGCAAAAAAGAGCACCGTTAGCCTCGCCAAGGGGAGAAGAGGGTTCTCTCCTTGACCCGACTCCGGTGTGAGAATAAGTATTGGTTATGAAGAAGAAGATGTATTTGAGAAGTGAGTGTAACTTGAATTCATACCTGGGTTGTTTCTCATATTTATAGCCGGGAGTCGTTTTAGGCGGGAAAACCCGTTAGTGAAAAGTTGACGGAAGATGCTAACCCCGTAAGCGGTTACATTTCCTTCCGTCAAACTTCTTGATCCGACATGAGAGCACACGGATCATGGCTTTAGATCGAAGGATGGGGATTTGCCACGTGTAAAGTGATCAAGTGGAGATTACTTTTCAATTGCATACTTCCGTTGTGAATTCTGGGATGCCTGAGATGGTGACACGTGTCCAGACGGTTGTAACCGTGTTGGTGGTGCACGATTGTATTTCTTCTAGAAGATTACTGCTGTAATCTGGTGTGGCACCTTATCGTGTGGAGACAGGTGGATAAATAAATCCCAAGTCTGGGTAAATAATATCCGGGTCTGGATATTTAGGCGGGAGTGTTTATTTCAGGATTTTCATCCTTTGTCTATGGGAGAAAGCGCAAAGGTTTATGATTTCCTTTGGGCGCGCAAGTGTTGGCAGATGTCTGCTCTTTAAGTCTTTTATTTGTGAGACCAGTGCATGGCCGCGCAAGGTACAAGGCTTGAAAAGTAAGGATGTGGTATGGTCCCAAGCACTTACTATAAGGTTTTTAGACCTTACCCCTTCAGAGCTTTTCGGCTTATGTGAAATTACCAAAATGCCCCTACGGTGCATAGTTTGGTTATAATTGATAAATTTCACATATATACTTTACCCTACTATTATAACTTATTAAATTGAGTATTTTTGCTGATTACATCAGACCTGTAACTCAGGTTAATACTTAAACTCTTTTATAACCTTGTAAATGACCAAACTACCCTTACGAGGCATAGTTTGTGTTTAAATTCGTTTCGGGCAAAATAAAAGACATCTTACTGATGTCACAACATATTTGAGGCATATTAACTTAGGAAACCTGTATATGACTCTCATGGTCACCCGTTACGCCTCTCGCGCGTTCGGTTCGGTTTATGTAACTAGTTTGCATAAATTAGCCGAAACGGGTCAAACCTTATCGGTTTTATCTCAAAATCCAGAATGTGTATAATATACCCATATTAAGCAAGTCTTCAAACTTTTCGGGTCTAAATCACATTCTATCCTGGTCTTCGCTTAATCGTGCGTACGAACCGTATCTTTAAAACTAACCGGTCTAAGCTTAGGCTTTACTAAAGACCCGTTAGGATTCTAATAGGTTATTATAAACCTTCGTTCCAGAATAGGAGGACCAGTAAAAGCTACTTGCATTTGCTTATTGTGATTATTACTTTGCTCAGGTAAATACTTTTAACTTATTTTCCCTTATACGGGCTTGGGGTACGGTATATAAAATACCGCTTGGTCGGGCATTAAATCTTCCATCGTATGGTGGTTAATTGATATTTGATCGGCCCGTTTAAATTGTTTTGTTTACTTAAAGCCTTTGGGGGGTTAATGACCATGTCCCGGATATCCTTGGCATCATTTTACGAAATGGCCACGACCTAAGCGCGGAGTGTAGGCGTACACTCGTCAGTGCATAAATAAATAATGTGGTGTGTCTATTGATCTTTAACTCGGCACGATCCGGGCTACTGAACGCATAAGGAACATGTAATTCTTTTACAAGTTTATATATTTAAATAATTATCCCAAGTTATAAAATGTTTATGCCACGTGCATCCAAACCAATTTTTAATCATTTTTAAAATGAGTCGGTTAATTGTATTTACCAGTGTAAACTGACGTGTTTTCCCAAAAAGATTAAATGCAGGTACTAAGCGTAATAGGCTGGATTTCTCCTTAGCATCAATAGAAGTCTCGCAAGCTTAAGATACCTAAAGTCTGTTGAACTACTGTTTCCTATTTATTTTTGATCCGTCAGTGGATTTAATTTCAACTGTTGTGATACTCGATATTACAATATTAAATTCGGTTGAAATATATCTTTCATTTGCTTCCGCTGTGCATTCAAATATTGTGTTGTTTGACTATTATCTTGCCAACCACGTCACGATACTCCCCACCGGGCCCACCGGTGACACGTGGAATTCGGGGTGTGACACCC
Organism: Helianthus tuberosus; assembly: GCA_030545235.1. Lineage (NCBI taxonomy): Eukaryota > Viridiplantae > Streptophyta > Magnoliopsida > Asterales > Asteraceae > Helianthus > Helianthus tuberosus. The sequence goes on from CM060394.1 coordinate 46,444,099, forward strand.
ACCTTCCCTGTGATGAAACTCAGTAAGCATTTCCTATTTATCTTCATTTTTAATTCCACTTTGGCAATATTGCTCCAGCAACCTGAAATAGATTCATTGAAAGGCAAAAAAACTCCATCATTTTCTTTTACAATGACATACCTCCACCACTTTCCTTCAAGGCTTTGACTTTCTACCCTAAACTTCCACACCCATTTTGCCAACATCGTCTCATTCACATTTTTAAGACAATCTATACCCAACCCCCTTTTAATTTTAGGAAGCGTTCCCTGGTCCCAAGCCACCTAATGAATTTTATTCACCTAGCTATTCCCGGCCCAAAGAAATTTTCTCATTTTAGCTTCAAGCATGTTGATAATACCGTTCAGAGCCTTATGTAAAGAAAAATAATAGATCCGGAGACTTTCCAAAACCTCCCTAATCAAAGTAAGTCTCCCCCCAAAAGAAAAATAATAGATCGGGAGACTTTCTCATTTTAGCTTCAAGCATGTTGACCTGGACACGGCCCCGTGGCTAGAGTTCTCTATGAAGTTTTGTCTTATTTTAAGGCATCTATCCCGATCGGGTGGTTCCTTACTGGACGGGACAACACCGAAGTGCCTGAGGTACCTTAATTGCCCTAGTTTTAGACAAGAACGCAAGAGGTTATCGGAAAGGGTGAATCCTAAGCTAAATACCGGTGGGCGAGACCAACCTTTATTTCCCTTATTCTGGCTCCCGTTAAAGAAGGTATATATCGAATAGCTCAGGTCTATGAACGCATCAGCGGAAACTGATGGAGAGTCCTTCACAGCACAATCGACACAGGGACGACTATGGCTCATGTCCTCACAAGAGTTAGAGGTGCTTTCGGGAGCAACGATGTTGTTATATTCCGAATGCGATCTCAATAATTCTCCTTGATTGTTGTCTTGGGATGGATAACTTATTTCCATCTCAAGTTCTCTTATCAATTAAAGAATCACATCTTCCATTTGAAATAATTCTTCGAGAATCATATCATCTAGAAGAGTTGATTGAGAGAATTCGAGGGAGAGATAGGGATTGTTTTTACTTTCGTCCATCTTAAGGTTGCAGGAAAACGATGGGTCTATATAGTGGGGAGTGTAATTTAAAAAATAACATTGTATATCTTCATGAGATCCGCCACATATTTGACACCACGCACCATAAGAGGAGCGAAAGTAAAAATGATCAGTATCACTCATGTTTGTGTCAGAAATTACCAACCGTCGGGATCTTACGGTTCTGTTTTCAATAACTGAAACTTGGGCACGGGGGCGTATTCAGTGGGCACGGCTCCGTGTTCAGCTACTGTCTGACTTAAAACAAGATTGTCACTACCAAAGATTGGGCACGGGGGCGTCTTCAGCGGGCACGGCCCCTTGCTGAGCTCTGCAGAAGCTGGAAAATCTAGAAAAATCCTAAAAAAAAAAGAAAAAAAAAAGAAAAACGATTCGACCATTGATTCCTAACTTTCTTAAAATCCTTGTGTCCCCGGCAACGGCAACAAAAACTTGATGCGTGTCGAGTGTGTTATGATTTTATTAATATTTTAAGCCCGTTTTACACATTAGTCAAGTTTTAAATTTATAAAACACGATACTTTACTAACACTAAACACACAAATGGGCAAGTGCACCCATCGTCAGCGTAGTATAGCATTGGTAAGATACCGAGGTCGTCTAAGGACACAAGAGCTTTTAGTACCGGTTTATCCTCAAAGTCTAATCAAACTAAAATTTTTAGAAAAGGTTTTAAACATGAGAAATAACAACTAAAAATACTGAAATAAAAATAAAAATAAACAGATAGACAAGATGAATCACTTGGATCCGACTCGCCTTTAATGTAACCTTTGATGATTTCCGCACTTTTACACTTTTTAAGAGATTATCTTAGTTATAGTAGTAGGCCACTCTTTTGAAGGTGACGTTACCCTCACCCTAGTGGTTTGAGTCAGCAAGGATACAATCCCAAAAGGTCTGAATATTGAAAGATAATTAATTAAGTTATTAATGCGTAAAGTGGTAGGCCCCTCTTTTGAAGGCGACGTTACCTTCGGCTAAGTGGTTTGAGTCAGCAGGAATACAATCCCAAGTAGCCGGGTTAACATATTAATAGTAGTTTACATATGAGTGAATCAAGCCATTCGCACCCCCGCCATCCAATACCAGTGGGTATTGAAGGAGGTCCTAGTAAGCTTAACCCAGGTACTTGTAGGATTTATACACTGAACAAGGCAAGAACCTTACCAAACGATTCTCTTAACCCCCGACCAGGTAGCCAACATATCTCTATATAGACCGTAGAGATATGAATGGTGAAAATCTTTACTTTACAAAGATAGTAAAGTAATGCCAAGACACCACGAACAAATGATAAGGAAGTTTCACCTTCAACATAAGAAACTAGTTATTAAAGTCATTAATACAAAACCAAATAAAAAGTGCGAAAAGATTAAAAATCAAAAGTATTACATTAAATGCTTGTTTTCACCAAGTGATATAAGAGACTTAGCCAAACATGGCCTTTGATTTACAAAAACTCTTACGATCAATCTTGGATCCCGAGACTACTACACACACTCTAAGGTGGATGATGGATGATGGTGGTGGATGTGGGTGATGTAGTGGTGGTGGAATCGTGGCAAAGTGTGAGAGAGGTGGTTTGCCAAGGGATGCCTTTAAAGTGAGCCAAGCACCCCTATTTATAGCCTGAACAAAAGCCCGGCCACGGCCCCGTGTCTGCTGTACACGCCCCCGTGGCCATCTCTTTTCTCTTCCTTCATTAATTGCCTTTGTCTGCATTAGGCTTCACACGGCCCCATGTTCGATGGGCACGGACCCGTGTGTAGAAGCGTATCTATACTATCAAGATGTGCAAGATTCTGCAAATCTTAGCGATGACCACGCCCCGTGTCGGGAATAGAAGCTTCCATAGCTTTGTCCATTTCTGCAGACACCTGACCACGCCCCCGTGTCCGCTGGGCACGGGCCATGGTCTGTCTTATGTTTCTTGTTTTTTGCTTAGGGAGATGTTGTCGAGGGGTCGGGCATGCCACGTTTATTCTTTTTCTTTGTATTTATGTTAGTTTTTTGCTGCATATTTGTTCCTTTTGTTCATTTAAGCTCATTTGGTCCTGAAAATACAAAAGGAAGACAAAAGCACACTTTTTCCAACATTAGTACTAAAAAGGGTTAGTTTTATGCCTCATTTGATGTAATTTATATGTTGCATTTTACACACATCAAATACCCCCACACTTGAATCTTTGCTTGTCCTCAAGCAAAACTCTTTATTTTGTGGCTTACACACCCAAATGGAATGGGTAGTAGAGAAGTTTTGGGCTTGTCTTGATTGTCGGTAATCCAAGATCTTTATTGGGTTTTATTTTTCTACTATTTACAATCGTATTCGTTATGATTTATTTAGAACGTTTCATAAGAGAAATTACTTATTTGGGCATAACATGCCTTTTTAAAATTACATTTATATACAAGTTCACATAGCTCACGGGAGATCACTCAACACTCGGCCGAAGATGTATTTTTGTGAAACACTCGAGACCGGCATGGAATTTACTTCTACCATATGCTTGCCAAGCAATCAATCATCCTCCTTTTTAACTATAAACCTTTGTAAATAACAAGAGGACTTGGGGAATGGTTAGGCTTGGGTTAAAGGTATGTGGTTTTGGGTTAGTGGTTAGTAAAAAGGGCTAAAAGCGTAAAAAGCATCGGTCTTCGTAAAGCTTTTTGTGTTTGTGACTTTTATTCAAACTTAGCATTTTCAAATAAAGTTTCTTTGAGGACTTTGTTTGTTTATTGCTAGACTTCATTTTTTTGATAAAGTTTCGTCACAAGAAAATCGAGCTTTTTACTAAAATAAAGCGTTGAAAAGAAAAAGGTTTTGGTGAGTAAAAGGTGTTTGTTTTTGTGGGTTTTAGAAACGAAAAGGTTTAGGCTCAAAGGGGTTAACTAGGGGGATTTTGGGTAGGTGAAAAAGAAAATGAAAAATAATAGTGTTGAAAGGAAAATGGTTTAGTCCTAATGCCTCCATCATTTACTTCCTTGGGTTTAAGTTGGTAAGGACCGGGAATGTATCGTCTTGGCAATTTCTAGAGTCGTAAGAACCAAGCGGCTATTCACACAAGAAACGAAAAATGAGCATTTAATTTAAAGATGTATACTTGTATGCTCAATAAAGGCTCAAAACTCACTTATTGTGAGAATGGGTCTATAATGTGATCAAGTATATATAATCAAATTTTAACTAGATTTGTCATGCCGCTTCATAATTTTCTTATGTTGTTTTTTTTTATCATGACGCTATCGGTTGTAAAATTGTAAAAATATAACCTTTTTAGAACTTGCTATTCCCAAATTAAACCAAGACAAGTAAAAAAAATGAAAAGTTTTTGAAAAACAAATTGGGGTGATTAACGGCTCCAATAAAGTTTTTTGTAAGGTTTGTTATTAGGACTTGCAAAGTTCAAGGTTTTAGCATCCCCTCCCCCCACACTTAAATTACATATTGTCCTCAATGTGTCCCAAAAATAAGTTTTTAGGTTGATTGAATATGTAAAAAGGTGTTGAAAAACAAAATTTATGTTACTGGGTGTCTGGACACGTGCCCGTGTTGGTCCGGGCATGGCCCCGTGCTCAGATTACCAGTATCATATTAAACAGAAGGCTGGGCACGGGGGCATGTTCAGTGAGCACGACCTCGTGTCCAGTTACCTGAACTGTGCATTTTCTGCAGATTCTCAGGCAGGGGGCGTGTTGGGTTGAGCACGGTCCCGTGCTGAACTTGCTGTAATGAAGGAATATTGTCGGGAGACTCTGTTTTTGTGCATGGGGTGTGGGTTATTCTTTCCCTTGGTAACCCCCACCTTTTCGAGTGTGTTTTAACCATTACAACATCATCCAAACACCATTTTATACTTTAAAACCATCATTAATTCAAGCGTGAATTACATAATTTCTAGAAAACTAAAAACTGGATAAGTAGGTCATAAAATTCAAGAAATCTCAAACCTCAAAGATGTCCTAGCCTAGATATGTTTATTATTAGAGCAAATTTCCAAAAAGGTAAGTCTTTCGGTTGAAAAGGCTTGTAGAACTTCTTCTCCGGAAAGGGCCCCTCACACTTCACTAAGCCATTCTTCTATCTCCCGGGGGAGAAGGAAGACGGGTTCATTGTTTTCCTCGTGATGAGGAGGTGCGACTTCCACCTGAACTTCTTGTAAGGTGTCAATAGGAGGTTCCAAGGGAACGTCGTCCCATCCGGTGGGATTAATAACTTCTTGTGCCAAGTTCCAATCTTCTTGGGAAATATCGGCTCCATAGGGGGCATTGCAAGAATATTCAACCTTTGGCGCAAAAGGTTGATCTCTTGGAAGCTATTTTCTAGCCTCACCGTTAGATAGTTGATACGGTCGATTAGGAATTTTTCTACGGATGTCATCTCGTCGAGTGCTTCTCTTAGCGCCATTACGTAGTGCACAAGGGTTGCTTCGATCGAAGGCCTTCGTTCCTTGCGATGGTTCCTTGAGTGAGCTGAAGAGGTTCCGCTATTATGGCTCGACATTCTAAGAAACAAGTCGAAAATTTTCAAATTAATGAAACAGCAACTCTGGCCACGGCCCCGTGCTCGCTGAGAACGGCCCCGTGGCCATCAATCTCCAGGTTTTCAAAACAACGAATCTTCAAGTTTTAAATTATTTTTCTGGCTTTTTAAACATTTCTAAGCAGAAATAACTTTAACAGTGTTGTGAAACTTATTTTTGATAAGATTCCTTGATTAAACACCTAACAAATATCACAATAAAGCTTGAAAACTTGGAGATTTCAAACTTTAATGGAAGTTCTGAGGAGTTAGTGAAGAAGAAGGCAATAGACAAAAGTAGTAAAGACAAGATGATTGTTGAGAATCTTCTTTAGAATATTCCTTGTAGGGTATATGTGAAGATCCCACCAGATCTTTATCTTTGGAATGGGTCCAAGAGTGCAGGAATCTTGCTGGATTTGTAGAAAATGACAGCACGTTGACCACGACCCCGTGTCGGCTGGACACGGCTCCGTGGCCAGACAAGAGTCTGACACAATTTGTCCGTATTCTGACTTAAAGTCAGACAAAGTTCTTCAGGTGGGCACGGGGGCGTGTTGACCTAGACACGGCCCCGTGCCTAGAGTTCTTTATGAAGTTTTGTCTTATTTTAAGGCATCTATCCAGATCGGGTGGTTCCTTACTGGACGGGACAACATCGAAGTGCCTGAGGTACCTTAATTGCCCTAGTTTTAGACAAGAACGCAAGAGGTTATCGGAAAGGGTGAATCCTAAGCTAAATACCGGTGGGCGAGACCAACCTTTATTTCCCTTATCCGGGCTCTCGTTAAAGAAGGTATATTTTGGATCGCTCATGTCTATGAACGCATCAGCGGAAATTGATGGAGAGTCCTTCACGGCATAATCGACACAGGGACGACTATCGCTCATGTCCTCAAATGAGTTAGAGGTGCTTTCGGGAGAAACGATGCTGTTATATTCCGAATGCGATCTCAATAATTCTCCTTGATCGTTGTCTTGGGATGGATAACTTATTTCCATCTCAAGTTCTCTTATCAATTGAAGAATCACATCTTCCATTTGAAATAATTTTTCGAGAATCATATCATCTAGAAGAGTTGATTGAGAGCATTCGAGTGAGAGATAGGGATTGTTTTTACTTTCGCCCATCTTAAGGTTACAGGAAAACGATGGGTCTATATAGTGGGGGGTGTAATTTAAAAAATAACATTTTAAATCTTCAAGAGATCCGCCACATATTTGACATCACGCACCATAGGACGAGCGAATGTAAAAATGATCAGTATCACTCATGTTTGTGTCAGAAATTACCAACCGTCGGGATCTTACGGTTCTGTTTTCAATAACTGAAACTTGGGCACGGGGGCGTGTTCAGTGGGCACGGCCCCGTGTTCAGCTACTGTCTGACTTAAAACATGATTGCCAGTACAAAAGATTTGGCACGGGGGCGTGTTCAGTGGGCACGACCCCGTGCTGAGCTCTGAAGAAGCTGGAAAATCTAGAAAAATCCTAAAAAAAAAAGAAAAATGATTAGGCCGTTGATTCCTAACTTTCTTAAAATCCTTGGTCCCCAGCAACGGCGCCAAAAACTTGATGCGTGTCGAGTATGTTATGATTTTAATAATATTTTAAACCCGTTTTACACATTAGTCAAGTTTTAAATTTATAAAACACAATACTTTACTAACACTAAACACACATATGGGCATGTCCACCCATCGTGAGCGTAGTATAGCGTTGGTAAGATACCGAGGTCGTCCAAGGACACAAAAGCTTTTAGTACCGGTTTATCCTCAACGTCTAATCAAACTAAAATATTTAGAAAAGGTTTTAAACATGAGAAATAAAAACTAAAAATGCTGAGATAAAAATAAAAATAAAACAGATAAACAAGATGAATCACTTGGATCTGACTCGCCTTTAATGTAACCTTTGATGATTTCCGCACTTTTGCACTTTTTAAGAGATTTTCTTAGTTATAGTAGTAGGCCCCTCTTTTGAAGGTGACGTTACCCTCAACCTAGTGGTTTGAGTCAGCAAGGATACAATCCCAAAGGGTCGGAATATTGAAAGATAATTAATTAAGTTATTAATGCGTAAAATGGTAGGCCCCTCTTTTGAAGGCGACGTTACCCTCGGCTAAGTGGTTTGAGTCAGCAGGGATACAATCCCAAGTAGCCGGGTTAATGTATTAATAGTAGTTTACATATGAGGGGATCAAGCCATTCGCACCCCCGCCATCCAATACCAGTGGGTATTGAAGGAGGTCCTAGTAAGCTTGACCCAGGTCCTTGCAGGATCTATACACTGAACAAGGCAAGAACCTTACCAAACCATTCCCTTAACCCTCGACCAGGTAGCCAACATATCTCTATATAGACCGTAGAGATATGAATGGTGAAAATCTTTTACTTTATATAGACAGTAAAGTAAAGTAATGCCAAGACACCATGAACAAATGATAAGGAAGTTTCACCTTCAACATAAGAAACTAGTTATTAAAGTCATTAATACAAAACCAAATAAAAAGTGTGAAAAGATTAAAAATCAAAAGTATTACATTAAATGCTTGTCTTCACCAAGTGATGTAAGAGACTTAGATAAACATGGCCTTTGATTGACAAGAACTCTTACGATCAATCTTGGATCCCGAGACTACTACACACACTCTAAGGTGGATGATGGATGATGGTGGTGGATGTGGGTGTTGTTGTAACGCCCAGCGTCCCTGAACCTTTAGCTATTGTCACTTTTAGCCCTTATACTATGTGATACTAGATACTTTTGATACTTGGTGAATCTTAAAGCTATGACACTTAAGCCTTATTGATGAAACTTGATTCTTGATGCTTAATCTAGATACTTTACTCTTGATTCTTGATACTTGGTGCTTGACTCTTGAGACTCGTGAAACTTGAGAGTTGGTTGAACGAGAGACTGGAGTCTTGCCACTGGCGGAAAATATAAAACTCGGAAACTTTTGTGTTAATAATGTAATTTAGTTATGTATGAACCATTTTCCCAATAATACGCAACGCTTAATCTAATGCGCAAAACGAATCAAGGACAGGAACGCAGAAAGGATGGGATTGGCCGAGTGGCAATCCGATCGGATGACCACTCGATCGGATCACCATCCGATCCGTTGCAACATGCCTTCACTTCTCACTCTGTCACTATTAATAGGCCTGTCACATCATTCATTGATGTGACAGCCTCCTCACTCGAACCAGACGCACACACTCCACTTTTTCTTCATTTCTCGGCAATTTCGGTACGTTTTATGCTAGATTCTTGTACAACCTTGATCTACACATCATTCTCTACATGATTCTCTTTTGAAATCTCACTTTTCACCATGAAATCTCTAAGCTTTGAGCTCTTGAAGGTGATGTCATCATGGCGGTTATACCAAACTGCTATGTGACGTCATTCTAGCCAAGATCTAACTCAGATATAAGGAATTTCTTGTGTTTTACACTAAATCTTTACTAAATCTATGCTTTTCAACTAAAACTTATGTTTTCTTTCATATTTTCTTAACTTTTCACTTGAAAACGGTGGAATCCGGATCTAAACGGACTATAGACTTAATGATTAGTCTGAAGTTAGTTTGGGGAAGGATTGTTGCCGGAGAAGATGACCGGAGTATAGATTCCGACATAAACATCGTCAAGAACAGACATCTGTACGGACTGGGGTCATTCCCATCCGGTCAGAACGACTGTATACTGATGTGTTTACTGTTGTCTCAATACGTGCCGAGTCATTTCCGTTTAATCAGAAACTTTAAAACTTCACAAGTTTGTAAATGAGTCAAGGACAACCCGATCGAGTGGTAATCCAATCGGATAGCCATCCGATCGAACCGCCATCCGATCGAGTGACACTTGCCTCTTAACCTTGTTCACTTTAAAACTTTGCAACTTTGGAAACTTAGGGCTATGGATCGGGTGGCAATCTGATCGGATGGCCATCCGATCGAACCGCCATCCGTTCCCCTCACACTATGTCACCCGATCGAATGGCAATCCGATCGGATAGAAATCCCCGGCAACAGCGCCAAAATTTGACCTGATGTCGTGGTCACAATCAAATTTAATCCAAATACTACTAAATAGCTAGTTGTAAGTGGGTATCGAACACAGGGAGTTTGTGGAATGTGCGTTATCTAAATGTATGTCTAAGTTAACTACGATTAAACTAAATGCAAGTAAAGTAAATTTCAAGAGTTGATTTGATTGAATTGGTTTTAAAACTAAAATTACTAATGTAATTGCAAAAATGAAAGTATTGGTTGTAAGCAAATTAGAAACAAATGACCATCCTAGACTTCTGGTTTCAATTGACATTCATGTTATCATTCCACTAGAAAGAACTACATAGACATAGCTCATGTGTGACTACTTGCAGTGATGACAGGGAACTAAGTACTCAGATTCCTAGAACGTGAGGTTGTTACCCGATGATCAATCAAGCCTTACCCAAGCCTAACTATACCCATGATATCTCGATTGCCAACGGCACCAAGAACGTATGGTTTCTAATTAGTTTAACATAAGAATCAATAATTTACAACAAAGTAATCACACACCATAACAAACAAATCATAAAGATAAAGATTGTTATTCTAGAAATTAGGCAATCAAACATGAAATGTCTCAAGCAAACCTTCAATCCAGGATGATCACAAAGTGTTTAGCCACTCATGGCTCGAATCAACATCATCATACAAGTTTCAATGTTGATAGAAATTAAAAACACAAACCGAAGATTCAAGATTGTCTTCAAGTTCCAAGCAACACCAAAATTCGTCTCTAATTGATGTGTAACCGAATAACATATCATGAGACCCCTTAAAACTCCATCAAATTCATAATTAATGCAGAAGTTACATAAGAGAGCAGTCGGCGCCGTAAGCTACGGCGGCCGCCGTAGCTTACGGCGGTCAGCAGGTCCACATTATCCACTATGGCGCCGTAAGCTATGCCGCCTGCCGTAGCTTACGGTGCCCAATTGTTTCTTACGGCGGTCAGGTACTGTTGTACAGCGGTGTCTTTTTGGAAGTGTTGGAGCCTTAACCTACGGCAGTAGCCGTAGGTTACGGTGCTGAGTGTGGATTTTCTTTTGTTTCTTCATCAAATGTTTGACTTCTTCACATCTTGATGATGCCATCTTCCCACATCCACCCAAGCTTCCTAAATCCCGCGTCTTAAGCACTTTAACACCTACAACATCAAATCATCTAGTGGTTACCGTGTTCAAGTAATTAACCATAATAAGCATGGAATGTGCATCATATTAAAACCTTTTAAGGGTTGTCCTACGGACCACCCGTCACATCCCCACACTTACCCGTTACTTGTCCCAAGCAACCCAATCAAACACTATTTCATAACCCAAGCGATCACTAATGCAAACCAAGCTAAACGTGCCGTCCTTCTACTAACTTTCTATCATACCACAAGACACACTCCTCACAAGAACTCTCGGTGACAATAAATATTAGCACATAATGCTAAACCACTCAATGCGTGTGTGTGTTTGTGCGACAATAAGCTTGTATAAAAATCAAGTCTCCTCCTAACAAATATCTAGCATGCTTATGAATCAAAGGAACTTACGAGTTGTAATGGGGCTAGATGCAAAGGTAGGAAAATGATGGGATATATATGCAAGAGCTAATCGATTTGACCCGGCCTTTATTTCTTCTACTAACAAAGCAAACACCAAATATATACATACTTTTTCAACATTCTCAACTACAATAACAACTAATCATTTCTTTTTGTATTTTTCTCATCTGTTTCTCTTTTTTTTTTCTTTTCTTTTTTCTTTAATCATAAAAATATAAGACTCACACTATATACAAGAACATCAGATTCACAACTAAACTCCTAAACCGTGTCAAATCAATAGGTACAATTTTGTATGAAGTAGGTTTGGGTCACAACCGAATGGTTTAAGGCTCAAACATGGCTTTCTAAAGACCAAACCCCCACTCCTCGCAATACCAAACTCATATATGTAAAGTATGAGGTCCAACCCACCAATCCCACTCTCTCACACGTCTAGACGAGGCTACCTAAAAGTCCCCTATCATTTTCAAAAGCATGCTAACTCTAGGATTTAACAAGAATTCGTACACAAGTTCTATTAACACAAGACAAACACCGCCGCTCAAACAAAGAAATATATATATAATAACCATATGTGGCTCAAATTCTCACAAAGAAAAGACGAGGAATGGGTGTCGGTGTGTCAAGTGGAACAATATCAAGTTTTCAAATTTTGACAATTTTCGCTTGGATTTACAAAAAAAATTTTAAATTCTCAAAAATTCCCCCCATCCCCACACTTGGGATACATTGTCCCAATGTATGGTTTTGAGGGAAAGATCGCTTTTAACCAACAACATTAGCTATCGCTAATACTCTCAAATCCCAACTTTCTTTTTGTATTTTTTTTTTATTTTTTTTATGAAAATTCAAAGACACCACCACTAACACATCCCAAAAATCACATCAACATCTAAACACCACCCAACCTCCCAACCATAAACATAAACATACGAAATGGAAATATACACAAATATACAAAGGAGCAAGATACGACCTGGCTAGTAATACTTTGGCTGTGGAGGCCCGAAGATAGATGTCATCATATCATTCCACTCGCCAAATCCAAATCCAAATGCTCCACTGCTACTGCTACTTCCTTGATCGCCACTTTGACCCGCCTGTTGATAACTCATGGCGTGTGGATCCACCCATTGAGAATGATGCAATGGTGGGGTGGGATACGACACACTACCATCATATGGTGGCAATGTGGTATAATCCACGACTGGCGGGTCTGCTTCGAGTGGTTGACCTGCATGCCACTGGTCATGCAAGCGTCTCTGGCAGTCGTCTAGGTAGCGATTGTTCACTTCTTCATTATGGGCGTACATGTGAGCTCGATTCCATTGCTCGTTTCTGTCGTAGCTCTGTTTGAGAGCTCTTTCCATGCTAGCACCCATAAAAGTTTGTTGATCGAAGAGCATTTGGTTTGGTTCAGTCCATTCGCCAAAAGTGGAGGGTCGCCTTTGTTCAATAATCTGGCCCATATTTCCCGAATGAGCCCAAAAGGGATCATAGGGCTGTTGTGCATAGTCGAATGCACTACCCACATAACCTGATTGTACCCCTGCTCCCTGAACTCCACCTGGGCTAGCGCCCCCCATTGGAGCATCTACCATGAATGTGTCTTCCCGGTAGTCATCATCACCACTAGCCTCCTCATCAGTTGTTTCGGGCTCATCAGCCTCACCCGGTCGTAGCGGCCTTACATCTACTTTCAACACTCTCCATCTTCTCCCATCTGTCTTCAGCTTGTGATACCTTTCCGATTCTTTGTACTCCCAACCCGGTCCCAAATTCTGTATCTCAAACGGCTTGAACCTTTTATAAGAGCCTTTTTCATTGCCTTCAATCGCCCCATATTTCTTTAACAGCGCCGTGATCAATCGGCAGTGGGGTACAATTTTTCTTTCTCCACTATTTCGGCTCAACCAAATGTTGTTCAATACTAAAAACCGAAAAGGAACCATAGGTGAACCATGCATCAACATGTACAAAATCGGCACCTCTTGAAACCTAACTTCCATCTTATCACCCCTGCGTGGAATGACATTATGTGTGCACAAAGCCAATAACAACTTCGCCTCCATCCTCAAGTTCCGTCTAAACAGTTTCCCGTGTGTAGTACCCGGGAGGAAAAGGTAATCCAACATTTGTTACCATTGAGGATGCTTGGCAGGCTCGAAGTATAGGTCTTTGAGACTCGGATATATGTACTCATTCGAGGATTTACTATCAAACTTCGCTATTCGGCGCAATGAGTCATATGACATCTCAACTTTAACTCCATTACACCATCCAACGAGCTTCATCTGTTTTGGAGCCTTAAATGGGGGACACTCAAGTGTAGCCATCCATTCTTGGATTTGAGCATCGTACATCTTTTTCACTTCATTATCGTAACACTTTAAGGCCGCCTCCTATCCCAATGCCTTAAACTTGTCCGTTATCCTGAACGGATCAAAATCACTTTCCCGGATCTCCTTCTCACAAATAAATGCCTCATTCCTTTGCTTCAACTTGTTCATTTGCTCGTGAAACAGGTCCTCTCTCCATTCCGCTGGTTGATCTAATAATGAACCAGACGTCCAATCCGGTTTTGGACCCCTAGGAGACGCATCCTCCTCCGAATCTGGGTCACCAACCCGTGCCAGCCTCCTTTTTTTTGGTTGTTCTTCTTCCACTTGAGGTTGTTTAGACGAACTTGAACCCCCTTTATCCTTCGTTCTCACCATTCCTACACACATTCAATAATCACACACAACAATTCAAGTTAGTCCAACTTCAAAATCCTCCCCACACTTGCTTTATGTTATGGGTATAAATGCACAAAAACTCCAAAGATTTACCCTTTCAAACAAAAATTTGGCAGGATTTCCATATAAATCAGAATTTTTCCAAAACATTTTCATTAGACATCAAATACATTTATACCCAAACCTTCAATGGTTCAATAATATCCTATCATCTATCATATACAAGCAAGTGTGTAAGCAAAACCAATAAAGGAAACTTACAAACCTCAATGTATATCAAAAAATGAATTGAAATTGTATACCTTGGTGTTGTAGAAGATGAGAATAACAAACTCTTCAAGTTCACACAAAAACCCACAAAAAAAACCAAAAATTTTGGCCCCCTATGCTTAAATACGACCCCAAAATGACGGAATCTTTGAAATACGAGTGTAGATCTGGATTCCTTGTGAAATTTCACCCAAAATTGGCTCAAGAATCACCAAAATCGGATAAGATTTGAAGGAACTATGGAGTTTTGAAGGTGGTTAGGGACTAGGGTTCTTAAGTAGAAGAATGGAGAAGAAATAAAATTATGGTATGTGGTTGGGGTCGATTAAGTGAAATGGGTGGATGGAGATTATTGTTTTTTTTTATTAAAATGGTCATTATTATTATTATTATTATATTTTCGTTTTTTTATATATATATGTGTTGAACTGTCGACAAGACCCACCACATGTTTCAGCTCGTCATCGTAGCCTACGGCGCTTGCTGTAGGTTACGGCAATATCTGGGCACCAATATACCGCCGTAAGACAGTATATAAATGGCGTAAGGTTCTTTTTGGATTGCTTGCCACCGTAAGCTACGCCGATAGCCGTAGCTTACGGCGATCGCTGGGTCCTTGGCTTCGGCCACTTTATTAATTTTCAACTTAAAATTTTTGTTTAATGTTTTTTTTTAACTTTTCGAAATTTTTAATTTTTATGGTTTTTCTAAATTTGTTTAAAATTAACCCTACCCCCCGTTAAAAACCCGTGTTGTCCTCAACACTATGTTCGGGAAATTCGTACGGATTTCCCCACACTTGTTTCAAACACAAGTTTCAAACGGGACTTTATTCAAACCAAAACAAACTAAACTAAATATGTACAAAACATCAAACCTGGGCCTCTTTCAAGCTTCTTCGTCATCCAATGGGCGTAAAATGTAACCCACTTTGTCGAGCTCAAGAGTGTTGATGTCGTTACCTTCCAAATACGGTTTGAGCCGATGCCCGTTCACTGTTTATTGTTTATTGGTTTGCTCGTCTTGAATATCGACATCGCCAAATCTCCCCACTCTTCGAATGACGTAAGGACCCATCCATTTGCTCTTGAGTTTACCCGCAAACATCTTCAACCTCGAATTGTACAACCACACCTTTTGACCCACTTCGAAGTTCTTTTTCCTTAGCTTTGCATCATGAACTTTCTTCAGTTTATCTTTGTATGCGGAAGCACATTCGTAGGCTTCATCTCTAATCTCCTCAATCTCATTCAATTGCAACTTTCTTACTCGACCCGCTTCATCATAATCTGCATTAACAGTTTTGATGGCCCAATGCGCTCGATGTGCTAACTCCAATGGGAGATGGCACCCCTTCCCATACACCATTCGATAAGGGGTAGTACCAATTGGAGTTTTGTATGCCGTCCGATATGCCCACAACGCATTATCAAGTTTACTTGACCAATCTTTTCTATCCGTTCTTACCGTCTTCATGATAATCTCTTTAATTTGACGGTTGGACACTTCAACTTGTCCACTTGTTTGCGGATGGTACGGTGTAGCCACACGGTGGTTCACATTGTATCTCTTTAACAATTTTCCAAAGTTGAAATTCTTGAAATGTGAACCGCCATCCCCAGCAACGGCGCCAAAATTTGACGTGATGTCATGGTCACAATCAAATTTAATCCAAATACTACTAAATAGCTAATGGTAAGTGGGTATCGAACACATGGAATTTGTGGAATGTGCGTTATCTAAATGTATGTCTAAGTTAACTACGATTAAACTAAATGCAAGTAAAGTAAATTTCAAGAGTTGATTTGTTTGAATTGGTTTTAAAACTAAAATTACTAATGTAATTGCAAAAATGAAAGTATTGGTTGTAAGCAAATTAGAGACAAATGACCATCCTAGACTTCCGGTTTCAATTGACATTCATGTTATCATTCCACTAGAAAGAACTACATAGACATAGCTCATGTGTGACTACTTGCAGTGATGAAAGGGAACTAAGTACTCAGATTCCTAGAACGTGAGGTTGTTACCCGATGATCAATCAACCCTTACCCAAGCCTAACTATACCCATGATATCTCGATTGCCAACGACACCAAGAACGTATGGTTTCTAATTAGTTTAACATAAGAATCAACAATTTACAACAAAGTAATCACACACCATAACAAACAAATCATAAAGATAAAGATTGTTATTCTAGAAATTAGGCAATCAAACATGAAATGTCTCAAGCAAACCTTCAATCCAGGATGATCACAAAGTGTTTAGCCACTCATGGCTCGAATCAACATCATCATACAAGTTTCAATGTTGATAGAAATTAAAAACACAAACCGAAGATTCAAGATTGTCTTCAAGCTCCAAGCAACACCAAAATTCATCTCTAATTGATGTGTAACCGAATAACATATCATGAGACCCCTTAAAACTCCATCAAATTCATAATTAATGCAGAAGTTACACATGAGAGCAGTCGGCCCTGTAAGCTATGGCGGCCGCCGTAGCTTACGGCTGTCAGCAGGTCAACATAATCCACTATGGCGTCGTAAGCTACGCCGCCTGCCGTAGCTTACGGTGCCCAATTGTTTCTTACGGCGGTCAGGTACTGTTGTACGACGGTGTCTTTTTGGAAGTGCTGGAGCCGTAACCTACGGCTACTACGGTAGTAGCCGTAGGTTACGGTGCTGAGTGTGGATTTTCTTTTGTTTCTTCATCAAATGTTTGACTTCTTCACATCTTGATGATGCCATCTTCCCACATCCACCCAAGCTTCCTAAATCCCGCGTCTTAAGCACTTTAACACCTGCAACATCAAATCATCTAGTGGTTACCATGTTCAAGTAATTAACCATAATAAGCATGGAATGTGCATCATATTAAAACCTTTTAAGGGTTGTCCTACGGACCACCCGTCACCCCTCACATTATGTCACCCGATCGAGTGGCAATCTGATCGGACAGCCATCCAATCAAGTGACTGATCCGACACTTCATGCAATTTCATTTTTTTGTCCGACACTTATCTATTGTACTCTAATCAGGCTAATCCTAAAAAGCTCCCTTTGATCCAATAACAATCTAAATTGTTAAGCAATCACTGTGAGTATACTCGATCCCTTTTTGTTTTAAACTTTGGGATGCAACATGTATTCTATTAAACTATGTTACTTGAACCTTTTGGAATCTAAACTCTATCCTATGTGTATATGAAACTTGTGATTCTTGATTCTTGTGTTATGTGAACGTTTAATCCGGAGTGTGTAGTTCCGCCTTAACAATAGTAGCGCTATAGGAGATGCACCTCCCCATTATTCTCGAGGGTATTGTTGGGAGGATTCTAGTTTTCCTTGATTCTTGGGAAAACACTAAAGCATCGGGACACTTGGGCTTTCACTTGGACTGCGAACACTAGCACGGCTGAAACTATTTGTTAACATTTACATTATGGATATGAGTCTTTCAATCTATTATGCTATATACTCAAACTTGTATACTCGCCAATACTTTTGTATTGATATTTTAATACATGTTGCAGGCTGATAGGCTGCTGGACACTAGAATCAAGCTAGGATGATACTTAGAAACTCATCTAGATAACTAAGTTATGAACAATATCTGAGACTTAATGTACTTTGATACTTTTATGATGGATGTGTGTTTTAGACAATGATGAATCAATTTAATTTATATCGAAACTATTATTGTTATGGAAACTCATGAGCAATCTAAACGCTTAGTGCTCGCACCCCGATGTTTCCGCCATCGGTTAGGGTGTGACAGTTGTAGTGGTGGAATGGTGGAAAAGTGGGAGATAGGTGGTTTGCCAAGGGAAGCCTTTGAAGTGAGTCAAGCACCCCTATTTATAGCCTGAACAGAAGCCCGGCCACGGCCCCGTGTCCGCAGGACACGCCCCCGTGACCATCTCTTTTCTCTTCCTTCATTAATTGCCTTTGTCTGCATTAGGCTCCACACGGCCCCATGTTCGCTAGGCACGGCCCCGTGTGCAGAAGCGTGTCTGTACTTGTAACGCTCCAAAAAAACAGAAATGTCAAATTCCCTAGTATGTTTCCATGATATATGGTATAAAGCGGTTTAACTAACCTTTATTAAATAATCCATTTAAAAATAGATAAAGTATAAGTTTTGTATTAGGAATTTAATTATGACAAAAAGGGAAGTAAAGCAAACATGAGGGACTAATTGAGTGAATGGGTTAAGTTTATAAAAGAAATTAAAAATAAAAAAACCTCACACACTTAGTGTGTGTACGTGGTGGGATCGACCAGGAGATAGAGCAGAGGGGTGTAAACCCTAGCTCTCAAGAACAACACAAATTCAGCCCAATTAAAGCCAAAATCGAATGGAAAGCATTGCATGGATGAAGATTTCTCACTATCTAATCCTAACAAACACATGGTAAGTTGTAATTTTGAATTTGATGATTTTTGTATGAAGTGGCTTATGATCAATCCACGAAAATTAGTGAAATTAAGCATGAATATATGTTAGAATTATCATATGGAAGGTGAATTATACAAGATTTGATGTTTAATTGATGTTTGAAGATGAAGCCCACTTGGGTTAGTAAAAGTGGCGACATGGGTATGTCACCCATGTCCAATCTTTGTTTAAATTCTTGATATATTATGTTGTATGTGATTAATCCTTGCTAGTTAGGTCGAACATGGTATGTAGTTAGTTGGATATGTTGTATTGTTGATGCTTGAAAGGAAGAACTAGGAGGAAAAAGTATGAAAATACTTGTACATTATGCTTAAAAATTTGTATGCGCTCCAAGTGTTTGATGAAATGACTAGGTGAAGTTAGAAGGTGAAATTTGTATGCAAGAATTTGGTAGTTAGGTATAGAATGTGATAATGAGGTGTTTGATAGTGAAATTAGCATGAGATATATGTTTTCATGGAATACATGTGGGTATTAGTTAACGAGATAATTTTGGTAAAAAGTATGTTTTAGGAGTTTGTACAATATACTTGAATGGTGTGGTGCACCTCATGTGTCGGACTAGTTGTCAATGGTAATCTAGAAATGGATGTACACTAAATGTGTAGCTTGTGGGTTTATTAGTAAAGAATGACATTGAGATTATATTAAAGTACTAACTTTGAATGTGGTTGAAATTGTAGGATGATGAAAGCGTTAGTTGTAATGAATTGTTTATACATGTGTATGGTGTAATTAATTGATCGAGTGATTGAATGTGTTCTAAAACATGAGTTTGAAATATATATGGTATCGATATTATGGCCTACTACATCATTATGGACATGAGTTACTAAGTTGGGAGTTTGTATGCTTGATTGTTGACCTTCTGAAAAGTCAACGAATAAGTTAATAGCATGGTTAGATTTACGAATATGAATGAGAGGTTATGAGGAATCATATGATATATGTTTGACTAATTATGTGCTATGTATAATGAGGAAATTAGATTTCATAGAAGTGGAACAATGTGATTGCCGATTCGTGTCTTATGCACATTGAAGAATGATTGATTAAGAAAAATCAATGTAACTATGAATTTAAAATGGATGCTGATATGAAATGAACATATATACTAACAATGTCATGGGAATGATGGCATGAAAGGATAGGTATCGCATGAGCATGGAAGGCAAATGGGTCAAGATGAGGCAAGGAAGCGGTTACGAACACGGATGCACAAGGTAAGTGACTTCCGACTCACTTCTTAGTATGTATGTAGAATATAATATTTATGAGTGTGGAAAATATTGCAAGAATTTATGAAATGAATGAGAGCATTAAGGTAAATGTTATTATAGTGTAACAAGAAGATATTGTAACGAAGTCAAATTGGTAGGATAAGACGGGTCGAATAATGGTATAAAAGATTTATAAGCCGTTTGCTTATAAATCAGCTTTTGATGCGACCCGAGGTGATAACGGATCAGTAATTAAATTACGATCGCATAGGAAAAAGAATCGTGAAAAACGGAATTGTAAAATGAAAGTTATGCACGTTTTAGTGCATAATAAGTTAGTAAAACGGAGCTGGAAATCTGCAGCTCAAACAAATGAGATTTCTGTCGATTTAAGGAGGTCGCGTCACGCGATGGCATGGGTAAAAAGCCATCGCGCGATGCGACGGTATGCTGAGCTGACGAAAGTTGTTTGTTCAACTTGTTTTGTCCCGAGAACTTGTTTAAGTGCGTTTTCAACCATGTAAGGCTAATTGTTTTATGATTTATGAAATATTGATTGCAAGTAAACGTTATGAGATTCCTAGATTTTAAATGAATTCGATGTTTGAATGATTTCCATGTCTCATAACTTATTTAAAGCCGGTTTAGAACATAAGTATTGTTACGAGCCTCCTGAAGGCAAAGGTATGGATTTTACCCTCGTGCTAGTCAAGGAAACCCCTATATAACCAAAGTAAGAACGAATAGGTATGCAAGACGGTGGGTATAAAACTCTATCTTAGGGAAAGTTACAATTATGACAAGATGTATAGGTTTATGCGAATGCATATAGTAAGCGCGAGAGTTTGTATGTTAGTGTGCGTGTATGAGTGTGTATATGTGTAGAGGTAAGTGCTTGTATACATGTGGAAATTTGTAATGTGAATATGTGTAAATACGAGACGTTATCTACGTATGAATGAATGGTTATTGTATTGGTCATTGACAAATACTACTGAGTTGGCTTGAGATTGGAATGTAATACAGGTATGAAAACAT
The DNA here is from genome assembly GCA_030545235.1 of Helianthus tuberosus. Lineage (NCBI taxonomy): Eukaryota > Viridiplantae > Streptophyta > Magnoliopsida > Asterales > Asteraceae > Helianthus > Helianthus tuberosus. The sequence goes on from CM060394.1 coordinate 46,465,062, forward strand.
CAGGTTCAAGAAGTATTGAAGTCGAACCCGGAACAAGAGATATGTAATGGACCAAGTTTATATTGTCGAATGTCATACGGATTTTCAATTGTACGACAATCACGTCATTAGATGTTGATGATGCCTAATAGTTAAGTTGTGAATGTTGTCCACAGGTTTTATATGAATTTCTTCTGCCACAAAGGATGAAAAGCGGACATTGATTGAGTCGCTAGCGAGAATTGTACGGGAAAGAACGGTCACCTAGTTGGATTATATAGCATTTGTAGAATTCTTTTATGAGCATTGTTCATTCAATTAGTAAAAGTTAAATGTTGTGACTGAGTCTTTATGTAAGCAATGTATTTAGTAAAGTAGTAAAAAAAAATTAAAGTCTCGTTTTTCCGCTGCATCGATTTTATGTTATTACGTGCAAGGGTGTTTCAAGTTGGTATCAGAGCCCTAGTTTGAGGGAAATCAAGTATGAGGAGGTAAATACTTGAACTCAAACATGTGTGCTCTCGTGATAAGGAACCCGTACAATCCAAGACTCGATCAAGATCTAAGGGTAGAAACAAAGGTAAGTATGTACTTAAGTATGTATTTGGAGAAAACTAACAGCATGTTACGTGTAAGGTAAGCATAATTGCTTAGAGAGGAAGATTCGTGAATGCGGTCTAGGACCGACACCAAGGCATGTAATAAGACAAATTGACCTAGGTACGTAAATTTAACATGTGAGTGCATGTAATGGTAAAACCTATTAAGTGAATGAAAATTTTAAATGAATGATAGTGATGTAATAGTAATGAAGTTTTGAAATGTTACACGTGCCGAAACCTAATTCTTCGGACATAAGGCAATGATTACATGAAGGCACGAAACTAGTATGTGAATTGCCTACCTGGCCAGTACGCAAGAAATATATGACGTTCGTGAGACCGTGATATTGTTGCAGGTATGTCCGTTAGAATTAGGTAGTAGGTGGGCGTGAGGGTGAAGGGGAAAGTAAGATTTTCAGGATTTCGAAAGTACCAAATACACAGGTGAAGCATGAATTATATGTTAGAATCCGCGAGACGGATTCGAAACATGAAAGGAATGAAAGATATAAATGATATGTTAGAATCCGTGAGACGGATTCGAAACATGAAAGGAATGAAAGATATGTTAGAATCCGCGAGACGGATTCGAAACATGAAAGGAATGAAAAGATATGAATGATATATTTTGAAACATGAAAGGAATGAAAAGATATGAATGATATGTTTCGAAACATGAAAGGAATGAAGGATATGAATGATATGTTAATGAATGATAGAATGAAAAGTTTGAGATTCGTGAATAGGTACGAATCAAATAAGTAAGAATGAATGACAAGAATGAAAGGTTCAAAATTGTAAGTAATTACAGATCAAACGAGTAATATTCTTTAAAAAGCGGATTCTATATATATATATATATGAATATAATTATGTTCGTGTATTGTATGCAAGAATGGTTGAAAGGATAAATGAGTTATGCGGGTCAAATGGTGAGTACCATTTGAACCCGGTATTTGATGTTTGAAATGGTCAAGTTATTTACTTGTAGGTGAGCAAAATGTATGGATATGCAATTGTTGGGTTCGTAGGCTTTAGGGTAGTCGGCCCTAATTAGGGTTAGCCGGCCCTAGTTATTAGGCCCACTTAGTTAACTTGTTGATCAAGTAGGAAACCCTAATCTTGTTCTATAAATACCTATGATGTAATTGTAGTCTGTATCATTCTGAAAACAGTTGTGAGTATCTAATAAAGTAAAACCCTAGTTGCAACCCGTGGACGTAGGTCACCTTGACCGAACCACGTAAATTCTCGTGTTCTTTATTTTCAGCTAGTGTGTATGTGTGTGTGTTTGTTCCGCTTCCGCTCAAGCCTACTCTGATTCGATACCCCTAACAAGTGGTATCAGAGCCAAAGGTTAAGTTAAATACACGGTTATCGCAGGAGAGGGAGAGAGAGCTGGACGAGAGATCTTGATCTGCTGTTGTTGCCATCGCTGCTGACTTGTTTACGGCCCGTACCTATTCTCTGGTTACGGCTCGTAAGGTCTAGGGTTTGCGCCGTAGGGTTTGCTGTTGCAGATCTGGTGGTTTTGGGGTGTTTGCCGATTAGGGTTTCGGTTCTTGAACCCTAGTTATTCATTGATTTTACGCTCGGGTTTGCAAGAGAAGTCGCTGGTTCGGGTACTTCGGGTTTCTGGTTTATTGAAAGTTGCTCGGGTTTCGGTTGCTTGGTTCCTTGTGGTTTTTTCTGGTTTTCTCGTTTGCTATGGCTGAAGACGGGAAGTTTCGAATCGAGAAGTTCAACGGTACTGATTTTGCATGGTGGAGAATGCAAATAGAGGCGTTGCTTGGTGAATGCGATTTGGATGTGGCACTGGAAGAAAAACTGCGATTTGGATGTGGCACTGGAAGAAAAACCTGCTGGAATGGATAAAGCTGCCGAAGCAATTTGGAACTCAAAGGACAAAAAGGCAAGAGGTAAAATTACATTGGCTTTGACGAGGAGTGTTGCATTTAATATCATGAAAGAAACAACTGCTCGTGATATGTTAGCAGCTCTGTCAAATATGTATGAGAAGTCGTCTGCCGGTAATAGGGTATTCTTGATGAGGGAACTGTTTAATATGAGGATGAACGAGGGCAGTTCAGTTGCTGATCACATTAACGAGGTCAATTCAATTTTGTCCAGGTTAGCAACTGTGGGCATGAAGTTGGATGATGACACTCAGGCTGTGGTTTTGTTATCTTCCCTACCTGATAGTTGGTCAGGATTTGTGACAACGGTCACTGAAACTGCTGGAATTGGAAATTTGAAGTTTGATCGGGTCCGGGATAGTGTTTTGGGTGAAGACGTTCGCCGGAGGAACACTAGTGGAGGATCTACTTCTGGTATGTTCAATGTTAGTAGGGGAAGAGGTAATAACAGAAGCAGTGGGAGTCGTGGGAAAAGCTTGTCTAAAGCTGGGAAGAATGTGAGGTGTTGGAACTGTGGTGAAAAGGGGCATGTTAAAAACGAGTGTCCTGATCCTAAGAAAGAGGATGGTAAGCAGCATGTAAACAGTGTTGTGTCAGATGAATCTGATGGTGACGTACTGGTTTGCTGTGAAGAGTCTATAGATTCTTGGGCTATGGATTCTGGTTCTTCTTTTCACGCCATGCACAGCGGGGAGACGATGGCGAATCTGAAAAAAGGAGACTTTGGAAAAGTACGATTAGCTAACGGTCATGTTCTTAATGTTACGGGTATGGGAGATGTCAATCTGAAGACTCCACTGGGCACTACATGGAACTTAAAGAACGTCAGGGTAATTCCAGGTTTAACGAAAAAACTTATTTCTGTTAGTCAACTGGATAAACAGGGACTAGATGTTAAGTTTGGTGGTGGGAAGTGGAAGGTGATTGATGGAAATCTTGTTGTTGCCTGTGGGAGGAGACGAGGATCGTTGTATCTAGTTGAGATACCTGCTGAGGGAGTAGCCGTCCCTATGCAACATAAAGTCTGGTTCACTAAATCTAGTAAGCGGAAGAGGGTGTGCAAGCCGGTTGAGATAGAGAATGGGTCTGATAAGACTGTTGGGTTGGAAAGAACGGTCACCTAGTTGGATTATATAGCATTTGTAGAATTCTTTTATGAGCGTTGTTCATTCAATTAGTAAAAGTTAAATGTTGTGACTGAGTCTTTATGTAAGCAATGTATTTAGTAAAGTAGTAAAAAAAAAAAAATTAAAGGCTCGTTTTTCCGCTGCGTCGATTTTATGTTATTACGTGCAAGGGTGTTTCAAGTTTTGACAAAAAAGTTAACTCTGTACTATCAAGATTTGCAAGATTCTGCAAATCTTAGCATTGACCACGCCCCGTGTTGAGCTGGGCACCCCCCGTGTCGGGAATAGAAGCTTCTATTTCTTTGTCCATTTCTGCAGACACCTGACCACGCCCCCATGTCCGCTGGGCACGGGTCGTGGTCAGTCTTCTGTTTCTTGTTTTTGCTTGGGGAGATGCTGTTGAGGGGTCGGGCATGCCACGTTTATTCTTTTTCTTTGTATATATGTTAGTTTTTGCTGCATATTTGTTCCTTTTGTTCATTTAAGCTCGTTTGGTCCTAAAAATACAAAAGGAAGACAAAAGCACACTTTTTCCAACATTAGTACCAAAAAAGGGTTAGTTTTATGTCTCATTTGATGTAATTTATATGTTGCATTTTACACACATCACCAAACATAAGAGCATCATCAGCATATAACAAGTGAGAAAGGACCGGGCCTTCATTAGGTGTTTTAATACCTTTGAAAACCTGGCCTCCCCCCCCCCCGTTTAAGAAAATGCAAGGCAAGGCCTACATAACAATTAAAAAGAGAAAATGAGATAGGGGATCTCCTTGCCTAATCCCTTTGGAACACTTTAACTCAAAAGTAGGTGACCCGTTTTGGTAAACTGAAGACCTAGCCAAAACCAAGACCCCATAGACACAATTACACCAAAACGATGGAAACCCCATTTATTTCATTGTTTCAATGAGGAACCCCCAATTAAAAGTATCGTATGCCTTTTCAAAATCAAATTTTTAAGAGGAAAGCCTTTCTTTTAAATTTTTTAAGCCACGATAAAACTTCATTAAGCATAAGAGGGCTATCAAAAATGTACCTTCCTTTTAGGAACGCCGTTTAGTTTTCCGATATAACCGAGCCAATAACCTTTTTGAGCCGATTTGCAAGAATTTTCGAGATCATTTTGCTAATAACCCCAATAAGGTTAATTGGTTTATAATCCTTCAACCCCACAAGATCCTTGATCTCCGACATTATATATGTATTGTACATAATGCCCTGCTTTTTCATACTTCCCTTAATTAGAAAGTTTGTGTCGTATTTCTATTTTTGGAAATCTTGTACTCTTTGTAATCATATTTTCGTTGTACCTTTGTAAATTCCGAGACTTGGATCATAATAAAATGCATTTATTTCTAACAATTTATACTTTATTTATTCATATATGCTTATACGTTTGAATTCATTGTACATCGAATCCTTATTCGTAATTCATGTGAAAACGTGCTAAACTTGCAAATACATACGTCATTTGAACGTATATGATACTTATTTACGATACATATACTTAATCATCACTACAAGAAATTAAGGTGTTTACCCACACATAATTTACCTACACATGTAAATGTGTGGGTATTTACCTACACATGTTTGTATATGTGTGAGTAATGGTTGATAATATATTTTCATAATGATTAACACTTAATATGTGTTGGTAATGGATTTTAGCCACACTTGGTGTTGGTGAGAAAATTCCCCCCCAAAATTGGCAATCGATTAAATATTAAATTACCTACACATGTGGCAAATTTTCTTCATGTGTAGGTAAATTATCTACCACATATGTAAAAAACTAACATATGTGTAGGTAAATGATTATGTTTGCCAACACATCATTTTTAAAAAAAAATATGTAGATAAACCAAGTTATATGTATTTATTTTATTTTTTTTAAAAATAACATGGCAAATTAAATGCCTACACATGTTTAAATGTACAATATGTGTAGATATTAGATATATATAAAATAAGTAAATATATATTTTTTGATGACGTGGCAAAACAAATATCTACACATATTTAGAAATGTACAATATGTGTAGGTATTTGTGTAGATATTGAATGCATTATGTAGATATTGAATGCATATAAAATACATTTTTAAATCTTTTTATAAGGTGATGTAGCAAAACAAATACCTACACATATTTAGAAATGTACAATATGTATAGATATTGGATACATATAAAATAAATTATGAGGGCTCCAAGCTCCATCTAAAGCTCAAGCTTGGTTTGTTGGTAATTTTTCAAGCTAGGCTCCGACTTGGCTGCTATTTGATTTATTAATTTATATTAATTATAATTATATATTTTTCAAACTTTTATGTATAACATAATATATATATATATATATATTACTAAATAAAACATTTCACTTAGATCTTATCTTTAGTACCGGACGGGAATTGATAATGCTACCCTTCATCCACATGGCAGACTTTGGCTGGTACACGTTTGATACAACCTTTTTTGCTTCTCTCGAAGAGAAAGTGGCGTGCTTAGGATTGATCGTAATAAGCACAACTGATATGAAATTGTGGAGTCGTAATGGTGGTGTGACGGGTGCACGATGATCCAGTACACTACAAACAAAATGCCATTTAGGTTTTGTGCCACTAATTTAGGTTTTTAATGGCACATTGCGTGTGCCATAGTTGCTTAGCACCTACTTTTAGTGGCATTTAGCTTTTATGCCACAAATTAGGTTTTTAATGACACTTTGCCTATGCCACGAAAACATTTAATAAACTTTTAATGGCTTTTATATGTGCCTTGAAATTAGGGGCGCAATCGAGCTGAGCTGAGCAGAGCCGGAGCTTGAGCTCGAACCTGGCATGCAGGTAGTTTTTCGAGCTCGAGCCTGGCTCTTTCATTATAAATTAACCAACTCATGTTAATTATATATATATATATATATATAATCTAGTTGTCTTTCCATAATTTTATAAATAGCAATTATTATTATTAAAATATATATTTTTTATACTCATTAAAACTATAGAGATAATGGCTCATTTAGGCCCGCGGGCTTGTTTGAACACCATAAGTGAAGCTCGGACTCGTTTAAAAAAATATTTTTACGCTTGGGCTTATCTTGAGCTCATTTAAGCTCGACTCATTTCAGTTTTATTTCAAACCGAGCTCGAATAGCATAGCTCATTTGATGTGATGTAAGTTCTCTTGTAAAAAATCCTAGAAGATAATCGAAATTCAAAACAAAAAAAGAATCACATTTTTACCTCCAAACCTTTCCTAAAATTTACATTAAAATTTCAATTTTTCCATCCAACAAAATTTCTCTCAAGAGAAACAAAAGTTTCCCTCTCACTCTTGTCAGTTTCCCTCTCACCCTCAGTCTCTCTCATTCGCTGTGATATCCAAACTTGCCTCCAATCGTTCTTCAAAAATCATCATCTACAGGTGTTTCGCTTGTGTTTCTCCAGTTTTCTCCACCAACCTTGTTCCTACTCTTGAGGTACGATATGTATAATTTTGGGTTTCTTATCTCCTAACAAGGCCCCTAACCCTAGTTTGTCGTTTGGTGTTTTCTCTTTAAAAAATAACCATCAACAGGTAGTGCGTTGCTGTTTGTTCCAGGAATCCACTCTTAATTTGAGGTACCATATATACAATTTTGAGTTTATTATCTCATAATAATCTGTGTTAATCTTTGAAATTACATTGACACAATTTGTCCCTTGATTTTTCTAGTGCTAATATCATCGGTTGTGTGTAATTACCATCTATTGCTGAATATTACTGAAAAAAATTCTAGTTTGGGTTGTATTAAAGCCGATTAGGGCTTTTTTGGGTTAAAGGGGAGGACGGTGCCCGACAATTTTTTTTACCGGTTTTTGTTCTCATCAGTGTGACTGTCAGTGTCTGTATTTGAATAATTGGAGAGTTTGATTATCATTTAGTATTTTTAACTGTTAACATCGATTCCTTTTTTACATCAATTCATTTTCAATTTTGATTCACTTTGACTAGTCATATTGACAATAAACATGACCAGTACCTAGAATTGATTCTTGATTTTTTTATCCATTGACATGTGCATTAACCAGATTTGACGAGCACAATTTTCTATAAGTATTTAAAGTATTGATAAAATGCCTTTTTCCAAATAATTGAAGTTATCAGCTACTTTGTTTGTTGATCTAAACAACAATCTTAGTATTCATCTTATGCTATAGTACATGTTGTACACATGTAAAAGTTATATCACCTGTCACTACTATCGAGACTTGTTTAAACCAGTCAGTTGAATAATGAATACGCTCTCTCTTTGTCAACAATATTACATATCGACTTTTGCAGTGGGCATCACCTTATCGAGTTCTTAATGGTGAAATGGGGATTGAAGTGTGTGAAGCTTCTTGATGGATTTTCGTTCCTGCCATCATGGAAGGCTTCTGGTTTAAGTGGTAACATTCAATTGGTAGAAATTGCTGTAAGTGATGTTGCGAAGAACTGAAGATGCTTTCTCAAGTCTAAGGTTCAATTGAGAATAATTGTTATGCAAAGGCCCATCCAAAGATGTTGAGGTAAACTGTAAACATGAACTATTTAATTTTCATATCAGACATGCATTTCGGTTGATGCTTAAATTTCATAATATTAAAAGTCCAATGGCACATGGTGTTAATAATTTGCATCACACTATGCAATTATAGCGGTCCAAAATCAAATAGCGGTCAAAAGGGCATTTGAGGTATAGGTTATCGCGGTGGGTTATCGGTAATTTTTTATCATGCAGAATTTATATATATGAAATCTTTCCCCGAGTCCACATCAACCAAGGTATCCAAAATAACGGTCAATATCGGTCAAATGTCGGTGCAATTCTAGTTGTAAGATATCTAGCGCCGATAATAGTAGTTCCTCTACTTTGGAAGAGCCCGATAACTGCTATCCCATCGCTGGTGACTGCGTAGGCATCACATGATTGAATCGCACTTTCAATAGTAGACTAAAGATCTCATCTTTTGGTTCGAGTTGCTTGCTGATAAGAAATAAGTCTTTTCTAGTGTCATCATGAATCATTTAGTTTTGATGCTTAAGATCGTGTAGTAGAAGAAACCTGTTTGTGTAACATCCCAATTTTGATGTAGTGTATTGGGAATAATTTGTAGTTATTTTGTATGTAGAAAGTTTAAGTGGGTATCGAACCTAAGTTTTAAATCTAGAAATAAATAATGTATATGGACTTCAAAAGATTAGAAACATCACATGATATGATTGAAACATTTGGCTTGTGTTTTATTTTGATTATGCGAGTATATAACCTAACCAAGGATATGGGTACCCCCTAACTCATCTAGACCCCGACCTTTTGATTTTCTAACGTAAGCTCCAAGACGTCACACCATCTCTTCATCCGTTCACTGACATAATATGCTCCACTTATTGGTAGATTTTGATTTTGATTTTGATCAAGAGTGGATTTTATGAGATTTTGTGTTATTTTTAACAGTTATTGATTGCATATGATTAGATGAAAATCCAGGTTGAAATTATGAATTGTGATGACCATGGTGATGTTGACAAAAAATGACTCAAAAATGGCAATAGTGCAGATTTTTTTTGTTTCTTGTTGAGTTATGTTCTTGCTTATTTTTATCTTCTGTTTTTACTATGTGGCTAGTTTAATTTACATTAGACGGTGCTCTGTTTATTGTTACTATTTTTATATACATTAGATGGTTGTCTTCTGTTTTCACTGATCATATATGTTTTAACTTCTTTAAATATAGAGTGGTGATTATTTTTCTATGGTCTATTTTTGTATCCTTAATGATGCATGATACCTGTTAGTACTCTGATTGGTCCGTTTTTTTTTTTTTCATAAATTGAATTTGACATGAAAAAAAATCCATTTTAATAATTTGTTGATGCTTGTAGGAATATCATTTGAAACTCAATGGCAGATCAAAACCATCATCTAACTGTCAGGAGGGTAGCTAGCCAGCTACACCTTTCGCAACACGCTCTAGCTCCGTATGGTGGCCTTAACAAACCCGCTCCAACTCAGAAGCAATTCATTTACGGGAACTACACAAACACAGGGTTCAGCTATCCAGTGAACACAATCATTGGTGGCTGCAAATGCTTCTCTCGTTTTTGTTCAAGCGCCAGCAGAGAAAGGGCTTACTGGTTTCGCTATTGACTTTCTTATGGGTGGGGTTTCAGCTGCTGTATCTAAAACTGCTGCTGCTCCAATCGAGCGTGTCAAACTTTTGATCCAAAACCAAGATGAGATGCTTAAGATCAACCGTCTTTCTGAACCATACAAGGGCATTGGAGAATGTTTCAAAACAACAATCAGGGATGAAGGTGTCATGTCTTTGTGGAGAGGAAATGTTGCGAATGTTATCCGTTACTTTCCTACACAGGTTCATTTCAATATCTTTTTAATGGCATTTTGTATTCAGTGTGTGTTCAAGTTTTCTGAATTTGTGGTATTGTTGAACCCTACAGGCACTTAACTTTGCGTTTAAGGATTACTTCAAGAGTTTGTTCAACTTTAAGAAAGACCTCGATCCTTACTGGAAAGTGTTCGGTGGTAACATCACGTTTGGTGGTTTTGCTGGTGCTTCCTCTCTTGTCTTTGTATTCTCTCTAGATTATGCTAGAACTCGTTTAGCCAATGACGCTCAGGCAGCGAAGAAGGGTGGCGAGAGGCAGTTCAACGGTTTAATCGACATTTACAAGAAGATAAACGCATCAGACGACATTGCTGGGTTAAACTGTGGGTTCCCTCTTTCAGCTGCCGGTATTTTTGTTTACCATGGTCTGTATTTCGGAATGTATGACTCTCAAACCAATTCTCCTCACCGGATCAATGCAGGTTAGTTTTGTTATATATATGTGTGTGTGTATACATACATAAGCTGATTTGGGAGCGGTTTGTTGTCAATTTTACTGCAGGATAATTTCTTTGCTAGCTTTGTGCTCGGTTTGTTGATCACAAACGGAGCTGGTCTAGCCTCGTACCCGATTGACAGTGCGAAGAGGAAATGATGATGACATCTGGGGAAGCCGTCAAGTACAAGAACACATTTGACGCGTTCAACCAAATCGTGAAAAAGGAGGGTGTCAAATCATTGTTCAAGGGTGGAGGTGCTAACATCCTCAGAGCTGTGGCTGGTGCAGGTGTGCTTGCCGGTTGACAATGGTCAAGATCCAACTCTTGATTCTCTTGTTAAGTTGACAAGCCTTTTGATTATTTATGATTTTACTGCCTTGTAGTTTACATTTTTCATGTATTAATCAAATTGGCACTTTGTTTCATGTATTAATCAATGGTGACGTTTGTGACATTATGTATGATTTTAGTGCCTTTTAGTTTACATTTGTTTCAACACAAATTAAGATCAATACCAACACATCTTCAACATTTAACTACACATAATATTACTTTTACCTACACATATATTCATGCCACGTCATCCTCCACGTCGGAAGCCATGTCACCTGCCACGTCGGATGCCACATCACCTGCCACGTCAGATGCCACGTCACCTGCCACGTCAAATGCCTTCTAAACAAATTGTTGTACTTTTAACCACACATATAAATGCCTTTTAGCCACACATATATGTGTAGGTATAGCTTGCTATATACCTACACATATGTTAGTTTTTTACATATGTGTAGATAATTTACCTACACATGAAGAAAATTTGCCACATGTGTAGGTAATTTAATATTTAATCGATTGCCAATTTTGGGGGGGAATTTTCTCACCAACACCAAGTGTGGCTAAAATCCATTACCAACACATATTAAGTGTTAATCATTATGAAAATATATTATCAACCATTACTCACACATATACAAACATGTGTAGGTAAATACCCACACATTTACATGTGTAGGTAAATTATGTGTGGGTAAACACCTTAATTTCTTGTAGTGATACATGTTCTTATGTTATTGTTACTTAAAACCCCTTATAATATGCTTTTATTTCATAAAAACGCCCTAAAATACAACAAAACCTAACTTAGTTAAACACGAGGGACCAAAAGTGCTAAAATTAAAACTTGAATCCGGACTTGGAAGCCCTCGCGTCGTGCAACGGGGATGCAACTTCATCGTCGCCTAGCGCTACAACCCCAATCCGTCAGAATGTTGTTTTAGCTCCATCCATTGGCCAATTTTGTGTTTGTTAACTGTGTTTTCTCCATTTAATGTCACCTAACTTAACCCTAATCACCTCTTATAAAACCTAACTCATTCCCACACTTTTTCCACTTTGCAAACTCACTAATCTCACTCTCTAATCACTCCAAATCAGTAGCAAAAGTCAGTTCAAGGCAGAATCATTCAAGTTGCAAAAGTGAGTTAAATCTCACATTTCTTCCATCTTCTTTCACTTCTTCTTCCTCTACAAAGTGTGGAATACCTCTAGGATTGTTCTCACAAGGTTTTTCATGGAAATCCAAGATGAAACATCCTATTTTTTGAGGTCTAACTTTCTATTTTGAAAGAAAACTTTGTTAAACATTCTTTAATCTTGTATTTTTCTTCAACAAACCTATGTCCTTATGTCACTAATCAAGCCTATGATTAGTATGCTTAAAAAACAAGGTTGTTATATACAAATTCAGAGGTGTTTCACTGGCGATTTGACTTTGACATGCGTGAGTTTTTGTTGTTGAAGTAGGCTTTTTTGTGGCCGTTTGGAAAGACAAAATGACGAAAGTTTTTTGTTTGAATATTTATCTTCAAACCACTCATCAGTGTCATTCGTCTCTTCATGCCATTATAATATTCATCAATAACAAAACACAAAAAATGACATAAGTCTGACACCAGCATCTTTTTGTTTAAGATTTGTCCATCTCATACAGCAAAATGTTATTGAGTCATAGCACCTCAGGGAAGAATGCATTTTGCGAAACTTCGCGTAGAACAATATTGAATATACAAGAAACGATGTTTGTCATTTTGGCGTTTTACTGAGGAAATAGTGTATCTAAAAGAAACGTCGATTTTTTGGAATCTTTGAAGTTTGAGTGTTTTGGCGTTTTCTAAGATGATTTGTATATAATAAAATATGGCGTTTTGATGTTGTGTTTGATGTTTTGGGTTTTTTGGCGTTTCTAAGATAAATGGTATATAGTAGTAAATATGGCGTTTCCGATTCGGGGGTGTGTTTAATGAATGTCTGAGATGTTTTGTTTATACAGGGATGTGTTTTGGCCCGTAATGGCGTTTTATTCATTAGTTTTGCGTTTTTGGTAGAGAAGTCTAAAGACCCTTTTACCCTTAATGAAGCGCGTCCACTTAATAGAATTCGTGTTATTTACGAAAACGCCACCGTGCCAATCTAGTCTATAGATTGTTTTGATCGGACGATCCATAAGCGTTCTCACCATTCTCACACTTTCCACCGTGTTCTCTAAATCCTGACCCTATATATATATATATATATATATGGGAGCGCTAAAATGAAAACCACCTCCAGTTGTAAGAACCATGAGAACCACTTTCTAGCTTTTAGATCAAGAAGATGGATGGATGAGATTAAAAGTATTTAAAAATAATATTAAGTATTTTTTGTCTTATTATATCTTTAATATTTTAATCCAAAAGGGTATTTTAGTAAAATTACTTTATTTTGTCTTTTTGTCTTTATTGTTTTTTATTACATTTTTGTATTATAATATTAGTTTTTTATTTTTTAAACATAGGCTTTTTTATGAAAACCATTTTTAAATTCAAATTTTTGAACAAGACAAAAACTTTTATGCGGCGGCTTTTGCACACCGGGTTTTTTAACGCGCCGTTTTTTAAGGTGCCGTTTTTCTCAATCGGCGTTTTTTTAACGCGCCGTTTTTTACACGTTTTTAACGCGCCGATTTTTTCACATTTTTTAACACGCCGTTTTTACACGTTTTTTACGCACCGTTTTTTCAAGCGTCGTTTTTTTAACCCGCCGTTTTTTCCACGTTTTTTTAACGCGCTGTTTTTACGTTAACGTTTTTTACGTTTTACGTGCCGGTTTTTTACGTTAACGTCTTTTTACATTTTACGCGCCAGTTTTTTACGTTAACGTTTTTTTACGTTTTACGCGCCGGTTTTTTACGTACACATTTTTTACGTACACGTTTTTTACGTTAACATTTTTAAAATTCAGGTTTTTTACGTTAACATTTTTTACGTTTTACGTAAAACTTTTTACGTTCTACGTTTTACGTAAAACTTTTACGTTTTACGTTTTACGTAAAACTTTTTACGTTTTACGTTTTACGTTTTTACGTTAAAAATTTACGTTTTACGTTAAAAAGTTTACGGTTTAACTTTTTTTCACAAAAACTTTTTTTACGCAAAACGAACGCACTCAGAAATCGCAAACTCTATATGTGTCTCAGATAGATTGTTATCATCATCGACTGGTGGAAAAAATAAAAAACCAACAAACAAAAATCAAAACAGTGAGTGGGTTCTTGAAAAAACGAGGTTCGGCTCAGATTTTCCAATAAACAGAGACTGCAATTGGGGGTTGCACGTTCAAAAACGTACCCACCACCATCCTTGCCGCGCCATTGTCATCAAAATATGGGTTTTTTTTCCATCATCACCGCCCCAAAATCCAAAACCACACTTCAATCGACCACCGGCACCGTGCGGGCACCACTGGCACCACGGGGCACCGCCGGCACAGCGCGGGCACCACGGGGCACCGCCGTGTACCATTGGGGGCGCTGCTTTGCAAATTAATCGACCTTCTCTAAATCAAGTTTTCAACCACAAAAATCAAGTTATCAACCACAAAAAATCAAACAATTACTTAAATCAAGTTTTCAATCACAGGATCCACCCTGAATCACAGTATCATCGGGAAATCGCGTCCAAAATAGGAACTCAAAAGCATCATAATTTCCCCGACTGCAAAAGATAACAGAACCTTCAAAGATTGCTTCATAACAGTAAAAAAAAGGCCTTTTGTAGGTATATCACCAACAACCCCTTTTGTAGATATATCACCAACAAAGAACCAATGAATAATAAAAGACAGATAAAAGAATCTTCAAGATTGCTTCATAACAGTAAAAAAAAAAAAAAAAAACTTGCAGAAACAACTAAAATGGGAAAGTGATGAATGAAGTGATAACTGAACCTTCAAGATTGCTTCATAATAGGCAAAAGTTGGTTTATCCGCCCACCACCACAACCGCCCTTCACCCCATCGTCGCCGTCAAACCCACCACCACAACCCACCCATCACCACCGTCGCCGGGAAACCCACCACCACACCCCCCGTCGTCGTCAACATTGATCTGATGAGAGATGAGAGAGAGATAACAGATCTGATGAGAGATGATAGAGACAGAACATCATCTACAACATCGTCGGAAAAAGGACGGCGTTTAAGAACATCATTGAAAACATGGGGGGTTGTGGTGGACTTAAGGTGAAGAAGGAGGGTAGTGGGTTGGTGTGAGTGTCACGTCGGAGCAAAGAACAGCAGTCATAGTTGTCGGAGTCCAACTCCGGCCGCCGGAAAGGAGGTAACCACCTCCCATCACCAAAAACAGGGGAAGCTCCGCAAGAAATCAAAAAAACCAGCACCATTGTCGGCAAAGAGAAACCCAGAATTGGGACTCTTTTTATTATATGCCAGTGATTTGGTTTGAGAGGAGAGAGGATATGGATTTTTGAAAAGGTGGAGAGAGACAAAAGGAGGAGAAATGGGATTCTTTTTAAAATATGAGCTCTGACATTAATAAATGACTAGTAGGGTGCCCGCGCGATGCGGCGGGGGCGACACTTTGGATTGCGGCACTCGTTGCTGGTAGTTTTCTTATTTGTATATGATAACATTATTGTGGTGGATATATGTCATAAGTGTTACACATGGGAGCCTAACACCTATAATGTCTTGCAATGTTCGATCAACTGCCTCTATCGCCTGACGTTTCGCCATCGATGCCTCATCCCATATAATTAACTTGGAGGACCTAATTAGTTGACTTATAATTTCTAAAATTTTGGGACATAGTTTACTATTTATCTACTAAATATCGTAAATTAGTATTAAATAAATATCGTAAATTAGTACTAAATAATTCCTAAAATTTTGGGATATAGTTTACTATGTATCTACTAATATCGTAAATTAGTATTAAATAATTTTATTACTATAAAGAAGCAACAAATATAGGCATCAAGAGTTGTAACTTGTGCGGGCATTTTTCAAAAAAAAAAAACTTGAATTTTTACTTTTAACTCAAAAGGTTTTTACCTTTTCCATTTTAACCCTACATAATTTGTTTTTTTTAACTTTAACCCAAAACTTTTCATTATTTGCAATTTAACTTCACAACTTTTGTTACTTATACCTTTCATCTTTCGCAAATTTTCGTTTTGCGTATAGTTCTAAATTTTTCGAGTTAATACGACGCAACGTGCATGTGTGGTTCAACGTTTTTACCTCTATTTTTCCATGTTTGACAGGTTCGTCGCAACACGCATATCCTAGGTCGAGTCAGTGTTGGTGGTCGATGGCGGTTTTTGACACCGTTTTACGCCCCGCCGCAACGCGGGGTGTGCTTTGGGGGGTTTTCAAAGAAAAAATGGTTATGCATATGGTTGTCGTAACGTTGGCTTTGGGGGTTTTAAAAAAATTTGATTTTTTTTACTTTTTACCCAAAAGTGTTTCATAAATTACTTTTAACCCAAAACTATTTGTTTGTTTACTTTTAGCCCAAAACTTTTTATCTTTTGCAATCTATCCCCATAACTTTTTTTACTTTCAACTTTGGTCCTTTATAGTTTTCATTTTACGCAAATTTTTCGCTTTATGCTTGGTTCTAAATTTTGTGACTTAACACATCGCAACATGCGTCTTTGGTTTAACGTTTTTACGTTTCGTTCTAAATTTTGCGAGTTAACATGACGCAACGAGTGTGTGTAGGTGAACGTTTTTACATCGTCTTTTTTCCCCGTTTGACAGGTTTAACATAACGTGCGGGTCCTAGATCGACTTAGTTATAACTAAAGAATCCCCGCCGCATTGCGGCGGGTCTCAATCCTAGTTCCTAAAATTTTGGAACATAGTTTATCTTCTATCTACTAAATATCAAAGTTTTGTTTTGTTATAAAAATTAATAATAAATAAAGTATAGAAAAACTGTTTTAAACATGTAAAGATTCGTTTGTTAATAAAAAATACTAAACAAATGACAAAAGTATATTAGTTCAATCGAGATGTAAATTATAAGTGCAATAAAATAACACAAAACATAAACTTCAAATATAAAATAAACTTTATTATTCATGGGATAGTCTAGATCAAACAAAAACAACTGAAAATGAAAAAAACATAAAAACACTTGATATATTTAATCTAATTTCTCTTCTTTTTTGATCCGTTTTTCTTGTTTGTGCTCGAATCAGCAGTATCATCTAATTCATCTTCTTTCTCATCGTCCTCAGAATCATCTAAATTTATAACCTCGACCCATTTCCATTCAGAGAGTCTCTTAGATCTTTTCTTTTGATTCTCATACTTCCGATCCTTAAAAAACAAAAATTTAATAAAAAAGTTAAAAAATGATTAAATAAATTTTATAAAAAAAACAAATATTGAATAAAAAAATTTAAAAAAGATTAAATAAATTTTAAAATTACCTCTTTACTAAATTGACGTTGAAGATTAGACTTGTATGGACTGAACATTGCACCATAAGAAAAAATATTTCAACACTATTATCACCATCACCCTACAATAAAACACCAAATAATAACATAACGAACTTGTTAATATGAAAGATTATAAGCGAAAATATTACTTAAAAACTAACAAAAGCTTGTTCGACAACTGGGGTGTTTAAATTGGTGTGTTGAATCTGAAAAATCAAATAAGTTAGTATTCACATAAAAGTAAATAAAAGAAAACAATTATTCATTATTGCGATATAACAAAACTTATCATAGAACCGACCTTAGATTTTTCAATATCGCATGCTTGTTTTTTCGCATCAAGTGAATTCAGAACTGGCTCCATATTTTAAATTTTTAAATCTGTTTAGCAATAGAAATGTAGAATTGTGAGTGTTTGCTATGTATTTATAGTAGTCCATTAGGGTTTAGTTTTAGATTGGTCATCCACTTATTTAGGAAGTTTGTTGTGAGTTTTAAGTTTTTAAAATAAGATGCACATATCCTGTTTAGTTTGTTGTGGCATGTTTAATAGGAAGTTTGTTGTGAGTTTTATCTATACTATATTAAATATGTCACAACAAACTGACTCTGTACAAGTAAAATTAGGGAATATTTTAGTTTATTAATGTCGTTCAAAACAAAAAACTTGGGTAAAAAACAAATGTTAATGCACGGTAGCTAGGTAATGGTCAAAGCTGGCTTGGGTAAAAAACAAATGTTGGCTTTAATCAATTGTATATTTACGCATCGGCTATTTGTACTTTATGAACGCACGGCGAAACTAAAAAAGACAACTATCGAAACGTTTAAAAAAATGTGCCGATCGTCATGGTACCTTCGGATTTTTTTAAAACATTACGGGTTGTAAGATATCGTAGGAATACATTAAAGAATTAAAGAGGGGGGGAAGTGTAACTAATTACCCATAATTATGTTAAATGTCAAGGATTTAAATGTAATAGATTGAGGGACTAAAAAATAATTATTGTTTAAAAGACCACTTTACCCTCATTCTAGGTGTTTATTTATAAATAATGGGGGAAGAAGTTCTTAACTTTTGGGAATCCTTCCCTCATGTATTATAATATAGTATAGATGAGAGAGGTAGGGGAAATGACATTTGGTGTTAAATGACCAAAATAACCTTTTGAGTGGCAGAATGTGATTGATTGAGAGTGGTTATCACGGTTCTTACAACTGGGAGTGGTTTTTATTTTAGCGGATGCATATATATATATATATATATATATATATACAGTAGAAACTCGATAAATTAATACTCGATTATTTAATAAACTCTCTAAGATAATATTTTTTGCCGGTCCCGACTCGGGGATAGGGTGCTAAATTAATAATTCGCTAAAATTATAAGATAATACATTTTTGATAATTTCTTTAGACCCCATATAAAATATAAATTAATAATTCCTTATATATAGCATATTACTTGAATGATTTATGAAGGTTTCTTGAAAAATGACTCAATTGTCTTTTGTTTTTTGTTGAAATCAATTTCCCGTTGAATCTCGTCTCTAATTTTCCTTAGCATGGTAAGAACTTCTGGTGTTGTTTTCTCATAGCTCAACAAGAAATTGTTCAATGTGATTGCCGCTTTAATAGCTTCGTTTCGCGAAGTGAGACTTGGATTATCCTTGTTGTGCTTGCATAATGCTCTTCGAATCTCGTCTGTCATTGTTGTTTTTTTCACACCTTTAAGATGGGAAGCCATGTTGTGTGTATAATTTGTTTGTGTTAACCTATTTTGATCTTGTATTTATATAGAAAATATTTTTAATGTCCATAAAGTAATACATTGAACACAAGAAGCATAATAAGGTGGGAGATTGAAGGTTTCTTTCAAATTGGGCCGTTCATTTGATATACATGCATTGTATACAATAATTAAGTGGAAGCTTGAAAGGTGTTTGTAAACTAAGTATTCTACTATAAATTAATAAAATATTAATTAATATATAAATTAATAATTATTAATTTATCGATTAATTAATAACTCTTTTAATTAATAAATTTTGGCGGTCCCAAGGGTATTATTTTATAGAGTTTCTACTGTATATATATATAGGTAAAGGGTACTGTACAAATTCCCTTATCGTACATTACGTACGCTACAATCTCAGCCGTCAGATCATCTTCCCGCATTGAAAATCGCATATTGTTTTTTTTTTTTGTAATAATTTCGCATGTGATAATTTTGATGAAATAGCAGGTTGTTTTTTTGTAACAATTTCGCATGTGGTAATTCAATTTCGCATGTGATAATTTTGATGAAATAGCAGGTTGTTTTTTTGTAACAATTTCGCATGTGGTAATTCAATTTCGCATGTGATAATTTTGATGAAATAGCATGTTGGTTTTTTGTAACAATTTCGCATGTGGTAATTTTGATGAAATGACATGTTAAAAAACCAACATGCGAAATTGTTACAAAAAAAAACATGCGATTTTCAATGCGGGAAGATGATATGACGGCTGAGATTGTAGCGTACGTAATGTACGATAAGCGCATTTGTACGTTAACCAGCCCCTATATATATATATATATATATATATAGTTAAATGTCCGGATAGTCCTTGTGGTTTGTACTTTTTTCACCTTTCCTCAACTTTTGCAATTTCGTTCCCGGATAGTCCCTAGGCCTAACATCAGTTAGTTTGCTTAGTTAAGCGTATGTGAAATGACAAAATACCCTTACTAATAACTTAACCTATTAAATAAATTTATTATTTTGTGGGACCCACTCCATTATAAAAACAAAATAACTACCCCACCCTCACCTTCCTCTTTCTTCTCTCGGGACCACCACCGCGCCTATGGCATCACCATCATCGCCATAGCACCACCGCCATCAGATATGCCTATCAGCAATCATGAATCTGCTACAAACTCGTAAACTTTCAACTCTGCTTCATCCCACCATCAAGAACCCTAATTCCCCTGTTTTTCAAACAATCAAATGGACCCCAATCCCCCACAGATCACTCCTAGAACTCAAAGGCCAAGATCTCGATTACAACAACATAGCTCACAGTCATCTTCTCCATTCCGATTGGTCCGAACTGGACACCCTATTACCCAAACTCAACCTATATAGAGTAAAACAAATTTTACTCAAAATTCAAAACGATTTTTAAATTGAAAATTTGTCTCTGCAGAATCTATCTTCAACATGATTTTTAAATCTTGTGATGTTTCCATGCAATCCAAGCTGTTTGATTCGATTGTATGTTGTTACAGGATGTGTGATTCAACACCTCGTGTGTTTGATGCTTTGTTCAAAACATATGCACAGATGAAACAATTTCGGCGACTGATTCGTTTAGTTGAATGAAGGGCTACGGGTTTCTTCCAACGGTCAAATCGTGTAATTTGTATATGGGTTCATTGCTTAGTTTGAATCGGGCGGGTGTTGTGGTGTCGTTTTATAAAGAGATGAGGCGGTCGAGGATGATGGTGAATGTGTTTACTCTTAATATGTTGATCAATGGGTACTGTTAGTTGGGGAGTTAAGTTGCTGCTTATGTTAATCGAGGGCATCTGGCAAAGGGAGTTAAGTTGAAAGTGGAGATGGAGAAGAATGGGGTTAGCGCGAATGTGATCACTTATAACATGTTGATGAAGAATGGGCCTCTGAGGGCGGTGGTGCTATGGCGGCGATGGTGATGCTATAGACGGTGGTGGTCCGTAATATAGAGAGAAGAAAGAGGAAGGTGGAGTAGTTATTTTGTTTTTATAAAGGTGTGGGTCCCATAAGTTAATAAATCTATTTAATAGGTTAAGTTATTAGTAAGGGTATTTTTGTCATTTCACATCCACTTAACTAAGGAAACTGATTGATATTAGGCTAGGGACTATCCGAAAACAAAATTGAAAAAGTTGGGGACTATGGCTGTAATTTTAGAAAATTAGGGACTAAAGGTGAAAAAAGTGCAAACCACATATACATATACATACATACATACATACATACATACATACATACATACATACATACATACATACATATATATATATATATATATATATAGAATCATGCTAAAATGAGAACCATCTCGAGTTGTAAGAACCGTGAGAACTTTTTGATCCGGGACGAGGTGGACTAAATTCTTTTTCATAAATGTAGATGCGTGTATTATAAACACATTTGTAAAAAAAAATTAAAAAAAAAAAAAATGTCGTGTGTGTAGTTTTGAGCACCACAAGTTTGTGTTTACGGGTACTGTAAATTTTCTGGTAGGATTTACGGTACCCGTAAACACAAACTTGTGGTGCTCAAAACTACACACACGACATTTGTTTTTTTTGAATTTTTTTTACAAATGTGTTTATAATACACGCATCTACGTTTATGAAAAAAAAATTGGGTCCACCTCGCCCTGTACGGTGTAGTTTTCACGGTTCTTACAACTCGAGGTGGTTCTCATTTTAGCGGTCCCCTGTAAATATATATATATATATATATATATATATATATATATATATATATATATATATATTGGGGCCACGGTCATCCCCCACACCCTAGGTCTATCCCCTTTAGACTCATCCGCACACCCGCTGACGTGGACGCCTACATAGACTACCCTCCTCCACACCCAATAGCCTAATTATAAGAAGATATAAACATGCAATTTTGTGCAACCGTTATGCTTTAGAAAATCAATGAGTAAGGGGTCGGGTCCAATCACAAAGCCTTCTTGAATAAAGTGGAGCTCTTTTAAAGATCAAAAGTTGGAACCTTGTGAGAAACATTTCCTTATTAAACAAGTTTTGAACACATTAAGTTGTGAATGTAATTAATTAAAATATTATCAAAGTTTTCGAATTCTCAAATATTTTCTTTGCAATTATTAGTATCAAAGTTTTCGAATTTGGTGGTCTTAAAATTTGGATGGGTTTTTGTTAAGAATATTAAGAAAATTCAGCGGGATTCTTTGGATTATAGCACACGATACGTTATGGAATGGAGTCGATAGATTCCTAAGAAGTGCAATATTTTTGCATGGAGGTCAGAGATGGGTAGACTTCCTACAGTGGAGGCGTTAAGGAAGAGAAACATCGTTGTTAGCTCGGATGGATGCGTTTTTTGCGGTTGCAGGCAAGAGACTTCAGACCATTTATTTTCGGGTTGCATGGTGGCAGCGGTGATTTGGCAATGGTTATTAATTGGTGTAAAATCCCTAATATTTTTGGCTTCTCGGTTAGGGACCTGTTGGAGTTCCATAATTATATTGGTCCCGGAGAGCTCAGGAAGAAAGTTGTTCATGGCATTATCATCTTAGCATGTTGGTGCATTTGGAATTGTAGAAACGAGAAGAGTTTTTGGAATAAAGACTAGAGAATTGAAGACATCACGAGTAGAATTAAATCTTATGGTATTAAACTTGTGGGCTTAAGGATACGCACAAGTATATTTTTTAAAATACATATTAAAGAAAGATTTTTTTTCAACTCTAAACAATTAAATATATTGAAAGAATTTTTATAACATTGAATAATGAATATAACATATTGCTTATCTTGAATAAGGGAAGTCAAGTAACCATTGAAATTTAAAAGGATTTGCATGCGCCATTCTTAGTGTGTAAAGTAGCATGCCCAACCCCAACCTGATATTTTTTTTTTACATAAGGTTGCTCAAAGGTAATTGTAAGAAAAATGAGGAATATAACTATAGATTGTGAGGTGTGGATTTATGTACAACAAAATTAGCAAAATTTTATCCATAGGGAAGTGAAGAATTATTAGGTGCAGAATAGAAGAATGCAGTTTTGTCCTGTATAGAAGGCAATTTTGTGGATGCTATTTTTGCACTGATTATCTACAACGACTTGCAAAGTCTTCCATGGGCCATCTACACAACTATTACTTCACGTACTTTGTTCATCATAACAACTCTTATTTCATCTCATTTTTCTTAAAAGTTGAGGTTGAATCATGGGAAATCAGTGGGTTTGGGGGCTTCATCTCTGTTTCTTAAGTATGTTTTTGGTTGCAACCAAACATGCTTGTCTGGGTGCTCAAAACTCGACAAGAAGCTGCCATGAACGAGAGAGATTAGCACTACTCGAGTTCAAACACAGCGTCAAAGATGACTTTAAAATGCTCTCATCATGGGTTGGCATTGATTGTTGCTCATGGAAAGGAGTCCGTTGTGACGACGCCACCGGAAGAGTTGCCGCTCTTCATCTCAGAGGAGATTACAACATCGACGTTGGTTACTACGGTACTGATGATTACTATGCAGGGGATTACTACTTAGAAGGTGATAACGTGAACGTAAATTTTGGTGAGTTAAGGCATCTGAAATATCTGGATTTGAGTGGGAATAATTTTAAAGGAAGTCAGATTCCTAAATTCATTGGATCCTTCAAGCAGCTAAGTTACCTCAATCTCTCTAATACATATTTTAGTGGTACTATTCCCCAGCACATTGGAAATCTCTCCAATTTGAAGGTTCTTGATCTTGGTTCATCATACGATCATATGCTCAGGTCAAATGATATGGCATGGGTTTCTGGCCTTTCTTCACTTGAGCATCTTGACTTGAGTTATGTGGATCTTTCTCAAGCAAACAACGTTGATATGGTATTTTACATGATTCCTTCATTAACATATTTAAGTTTGAGCGAGTGTGGACTTACCAATGCTGATCTTGGACTTCATCTTAATTTAAGTAAAATACTTCCCAACATTGAACATCTGGATCTTAGCTTCAACATGTTTGAAGGTCAACTCCCACAATTTTTTCAAAACATGACATCCTTAACATTCCTTGATCTTTCATTCTATAATCTTAGTCTGGCATGGAACTCTGTAAACCTGCTAATCATGATCCCTTCTTTATCTGAATTGCATTTGAAAGGGTGTGGGCTTCACAATGCCCCCTTTTCACCCACTTATTTGAATTCCAGTGCCCATTCTAACATACAATATCTTGATCTTAGCTTGAATTCAATTGAGGGTAGATTTCCATCTGAATTAGTGAACATCACTTCCCTAAAAGTCCTTGACCTTTCATCCAACAGTTTGAACTCATTAATTCCTGTCATGCCTAACCTTATAAAGCTCGATGTTTCTTCTAATAAGTTTGAGCACATCGAGCTTGTTGGGATTTGGAGGCAATGTCATCTAAGGGAATTGATTTTATCACGTAATAATTTAGGAGGAGAAATGATAGGTCCATCATCAAACATGTCTGAATGTTCCCACTATGATTTAGAGGTGTTAGAAGCGGATGAAAGTGAATTAAAAGGTTCGATTCCAGAATCTGTTGGAAAACTAAACAATTTAAGAGTCTTAAGTCTCTACTCAAACAGTTTTACAGGTCCCGTTCCGGCATTCCTTGGATCATTGGGAAGATTAACAGGTTTAACTCATTTAGGTCTGCAATCAAACCTGTTAACTGGTACAATCCCAGTTTCACTTTGGCAACTCACCAAACTCATTTCTTTAGATATCTCTAACAATTCTTTAGAAGGAGTGGTTTTGGAAGCCCATCTTGCTAAATTCTCGATGTTGAAGAACTTGGATACATCTTCTAATCATAAGTTGATTATCAATATGTCACATGAGTGGATACCTCCATTCCAACTGAAGACTGTTAAACTTAGTTCTTGCAAGATTGTAAATGGATTTCCACAGTGGTTGCAAAGTCAAAGGAAGCTTGAGGTGTTGGTGTTGTCTAACACTAGCCTATATGGACTTCTACCAACATGGTTACGGAATATGCACATGCTTTCTGAATTAGATCTCTCTCACAACAAACTAACTGGATCATTGATAAACTTTCCATTTAACGAAAATATCATGTATTTACTTCTAGTAGACAACCTTTTCAATGGGTCAATTCCAAGTTCAGTATGTAGAAGAACGTTGGAAGTTCTTGATGTTTCCGGCAATCAGTTATCTGGAAATTGTAGGTCCCTCGGAGGTTGAGGTTTAACCTATTCCTTGATATATCTAACACACTAGCGAGTGCGGAATCCAAGCTAGCATGCAAACCGGGAGTAGAAACAAGCACAAACACAAGACACACAATATTCACCGATTAACACCACTTGTATTAAACGTATGAAGGGTTCCGGTTACAAGCACAATGTTTACAAAAGTGTTTTGCAAACTCTCTAAGTGTGTGTGTGTTTTGACAGAATGCTCTCAGCAGAATGCTTCTCTCGTGTCTAACTTTCAAACTCTCCAAACTGTCTCTTGTGTCACTCCCTCTCTCTACATTCGAAGTGAACACAACACATGGGTATTTATACCCGAACACAGCAGGTCTGTGTCGAAGGATCAGATAGACGATCGAAGGATCATCTATCGACCAGAAACAACTCGAATGATCAGCATGTACCTCGAAGGATGGCATCTTTCGAGGTCCATCCATCGAAGGTTATCTTTCGAACATATCGAAGGATGTGACAATCCTTCGATGAACTATCCTTCGACGCAACCAGCTTACAAACCAATGTTCAAACTGTTTGGCCAAGTCAAACCGGAGGATGGTTGACTTGGTCAAACTTACAGGACTACGAAGACATCGTTTTACATCGTGACCGAATACAGACAAAGTACAGATACAAGTGCACCAACAAACTCCCCCTTGGCTGTAGCTTTGTCTTGATCTTTATAACTTGATCTTTGTCTCGATCTTTGTGTCTTCAACTTTGATGTCCTTTCATGTCTTCAATGTCGGAGGATCTTTAAAGTCTTCACGTCTTGAAAGCAGAAAGTGTACCAACAAACTCCCCGTTTGATGTAGGAAGTGTGTTGACAAACTCCCCCTTAACATAAGCTCCCCCTTGAGTTATGCTCGTGAAATACTTGTTCGTTATGAAGTGAGATCCTTGTGGTATTGATGATGGTCAGCGGCAACTCGATCATCTTCATCACTTGAGTGCCTTCACGTCGTGTCTTCATCCCGAGGCTTTGTCATCGACCATGTTCTCCTTGCCTTTAGAATCTGCACATGCAAGAAATCTAAACGCTTAATGAGAACAACTGCTTGGAATATCGACACACATGTGACCATTGTTCAATCAAACACCGTCCGACAGTTTGAAAGTTCAATAAAATTTATCAATTTTAGGTTTTTAACTTTCAAAACTTGCAAATTTCGACCGTTTATGAAGATTTAGTCGTTTCGGTTTTCGTTCAGGTTTCAGGTAACGAAGACTCGAGCTCCAACATCGTACGATCGAAAATAAACTAGAAATAAAATCTTTTTGGCTTTTTGAATATTTCAAAATTTAAAGACTGAAAGCAGTAAATAAATATATACAAAGATGCAGAAACTGAAAGCATTTAAATAAATATTTACAGACATTCTTTTTGCGAGTTTCGAGGGTAAGAGAATCATATCAGTGTACGGTCATGCCAAAACGTTCTTGTTGTTCTTTTAGTTAACATTAAGATAAGCATCCTATAAAGATTATCGGTATTGTTGTCCACATAAACTCAACTTATCATTTGTAATCATGGCGAGGGGATACGTTAAGGTATGATTTATACTTACCGACCGGTGTTCATCCACATCACGACACATTCCCGTATCAAGGTATGCACGAGGGTTCATCTTACCGGTGAGTATACCGATTATCATCTGTTTAACCGTATATGATGTGAGATTCTCACTTATTTTGATTTGAAAACAAGTCCTATGTGATATAATCACTTATTGATGAGGAACTTGATTTTCGATGCATGAGGGCATAGGAGCAAGTCCGTGAACAGGTCAGTACTTTCGTACAGCAGAGAGACGAACTTGACTCCCGGAAAGAATTTGTGATATTTTATCACTTATTTGTTTGGACATGTGATTGTTTATCACTTATTGAGGTCGTATGCAATATGTACCCGTTATTTTTCGGTAAAAGATACAACCATGATACCCAGATGATAAGCAGCATAAAGACCGAATATCTCAGAACCTCGGCAATCTATCAAACGAAATTTCGGTACTAAGACCATATGCCAATGAATGGTTCCCACCTGGTCTTCAGTCGATTTAAGTTTATATCACCCTGCACACTTTAAAATGATTGTGAGTCTACCGATACATCTTATATAGAGCTGCTTATCGTTTTTCATTTTAGGTTTAAAGAGGTTTCGACAGACCACTGATGTACTATCATTTTCTCTTTTGCTCGCCAGGAAACTCATTTTTGTTTTTCTATTGTTTTTGTGTTTTTGAAATTTTTTTGATGTTTTTGGATTTTCAAATTTGGATTTACTCCCCCTAAAATCAATAAACTAAGACAAATTTAAAACACAAAGGTATTTACAAAAATGATTTTCCGATGTTGGTTTTACTCTTGCTTGACCTTAATGCCGTTTACCAATAATAGATAGTCAAATCTTGATTTGTCAAATGCTTTGGTAAAAAGGTCGGCACGTTGGTCATCGGTGTGGACGTAAGCAACATCGATTAGCCTTTTCTCAAAGCAATCACGTATGAAGTGATACTTAATATCGATGTGCTTAGTCTTTGAATGCTGCACAGGATTTTTAGTGATCTGTAAGGCAGCAGAATTATCAACGTAAATAGGAGTAGTTAGGAATTCAAAACCGTAGTCGCGCATTTGTTGTTGGATCCATAGGACTTGGGAGCAACAACTTGAGGCAGCAATGTATTCAGCTTCGCATGTTGATGTAGCTACACATGTCTGCTTCTTGCACTGCCATGTGACTAGGCGATTTCCCAAAAACTGACATCCAGCCGTTGTGGATTTGCCGTCGATTTTGCATCCGCCAAAATCAGAATCACTGAATGCGATCAAGTCAAAGTTATTATCCCTAGGGTACCATAGACCGGTGTCAGGGTAACCCTTCAAATAACGAAAAATCTTTTTTACAGCTGCAAGATGTGAGGCCTTCGGGTTGACTTGATATCTGGCAAGCAGGCACGTTGGGTACATTATATCTGGTCTTGATGCTGTGAGGTACATAAGAGATCCGATCATCGCGCGGTAGTGTGAGGGGCTAACATCTTGACCCTTCAAGTCTGGAGTAATTCCGTGATTTTGCGGCAATGGGGTACCGATGGGCGTTGCATCAGACATCTGGAAACGGCTCAAGATGTCACCAACATATTTAGTCTGATGGATGAATATCCCAGACTCAGTTTGTTGTACTTGTAGGCCCAAAAAGAAAGTCATTTCCCCCATAGCACTCATCTCGAATTTATCCTGCATAATGCGCTCGAAATTCCTACACAAAACATCATTAGTAGAACCAAAAATAATATCATCAACGTATACCTGTACCAGTAGAAGATCTCCATCTTGTTCTTTGACGAAAAGAGTACAATCGATAAGACCTCTGCGAAATCCATTCTCCAGCAAATAATTAGATAAGGTTGCGTACCAAGCTCGCGGTGCTTGATGTAGACCATAGAGAGCTTTGTTGAGCAACCAAACCCGATCGGGATGGATAGGATCTTCAAAACCTGGAGGCTGTTCGACGTACACCTCTTCTTCCACTACACCATGTAAGAATGCACTTTTCACGTCCATCTGGTATACCTTGAAACCTTTGAATGAGGCATAAGCCAGAAAGATCCGAATTGCTTCTAGACGTGCAACAGGTGCATACACTTCGTTGTAGTCGATTCCTTCTATCTGACGAAAACCTTGAACGACTAGCCTTGCTTTGTTTCGAATAACGATTCCACGGTCATCCTTTTTGCATTTAAACACCCAACGGGTACCAATCTTCTTGTAACCAGCAGGTTTCTCTACGAGTTTCCAGACACCAAGCTTCTGGAATTGCTTCAACCCAAGAGTTATCTTTCAAAGCTTCTTTCCAAGTTCTTGGCTCTTCATGTGAGACATAACACGCGAAAGACCAATCATTTTGTTGACCAGATTCTCTAATTGCCGCATACAAGCCTGCATTGTTGTTGTTTCGCAACATGTTTCTTGTTTGAACGCCACTTTGTACATTCCCGATGATGTTTTGTTGAGGATGGGTATTATGAATCCTTGTCTCTGGATTATCTTGAACTGAAATGTTTGTACCCAGGTTGTTGAGATTGAGATCAACAACTAATTCAATGCCCGGAATTGACGAAGAGGATGATGCAGTAGCTTCAGCTGTTCCAGGGACGCCCACTGGAGGTGTACCCTCTGAAGTACCATGAACTGCTGTTATTGGGGCTTCTTGATCTGCATCGAGAAATTCATCATCCTCTGAAGATTCGTTCAATTCGGTAGCATCGTGAAAATCCTCATTGTCGAGAGCATTATTGTTCACTGAAGATGGTTCTTGATTGACAATAATGGGACGAACCAACGGTGAATCTGTTGCATTGTCACTCTCGAAAAACATCCTTGCCGCAGCATTTTCTTCAACTGCTTCAACATTGATCGAATTGAAAAAGTCATCGTACTCAAACATCCAAGGCTGACCAGGATTTTTGACTGGTAAAGTGTGCCTTTGTACTCTGACTTCAGACCATTCCTCGACCCTTTTAGTCTCTAGATTCCAGACTCTTAAGTTTGGGGTGGAATACCCAAGAAAGTATCCCTCAATGGCTCTTGCCCCAAACTTTCCATTAGGATCGATTATTGTGCACGGAGCTCCAAACGGTTCAAGATATGACAAATCTGGTTTCCGTTTGTTAATAAGCTCAAAACAGGTCTTGTTGTGCCTTTTGACTGTAAGGACTCGGTTCAACGTATAACATGCAGAGGCCACAGCTTCAGTCCAGAAGGGAATCGGCAACTGTGACTCTACCAACATAGTCCTAGCAGTCTCGATCAATGTGCGGTTCTTACGTTCAGCGACGCCATTCTGTTGAGGAGTATAAGCTGCACTAAATTCGTGAAGAATACCCTTTGAAGTGCAAAACTCCGCCATGGCATGATTTTTGAATTCAGTACCATTATCGCTACGTATCCGCCTAACCTTCAACTTATATAGATTCTCAATCTGAATGATCAAGTTTTTGATAATACCGAAGGTTTCACTCTTATGTGCCATGAACGCCACCCAAGAAAATCTTGAATAATCATCAGTTATCACGAGGCAATATTGATGATTCCTGATGCTTTTGTGCTTGACAGGACCGAACAAATCCATGTGCAAACGTTCAAGAGGAACTGCCACCGTGTTGACTTTCTTTGTAGGGTGTCGCTTCTTCGTTTGTTTTCCTTTCTGGCACGAGACACAGACGTCTTGAAGATGGAAGTTTTTAAGAGGAACACCATTCACTAATTCATTTGACACCAAATGATTCATTTTGCGTAAGTGAATGTGACCCATTCGTCTGTGCCAAGAGATTGTGTCTTTTTCTGTGGCTTTGGAAACGAAACATGTTGCTTGTGCAGACGTTGTGATAGCTTGGCTCATATCAAGGACATACAGATCATTTATCCTTGGAGCTGACAAGAGAATCCATTCTTTTGGAATTTTGAAGCCGGGTTTCAGCACATAACATCCATTTGCATCAAAGTGTACTGAGAACTGCTTATCACAAATTTGAGAAACACTAAGAAGATTGTGATCAAGTTGTTGTACGAAGTTGATCTTGTCAAAACTAACAACCCCGTTGGAAATCATTCCTTCACCCGTAATATATCCGCCCTTATCTCCAGCAAAAGCAACATAACCTCCTCTAATAGATTTGACGTCGTAGAGAAGCTTCATGTCGCCTGTCATGTGCCTGGATGCCCCACTATCAACAATCCAATGACTGCTGATAGTTCCTCCTGGAACACCCTGCACATGAACTCACACAATTAGTTGGAGATGGGGACCCAAGCCATTGTGGTCTTGGGTCTTCCATTTTCATCAATAACAATAACTTCTATTCTTTGATGATTTGAAAATTGTGATGGTCCCCCTGAATTTTTAACCGTTTTTGGTTTCCAGGTCTGTTTTGTTATACCAGTGTTATTCTTTAAAATCTTAACTTCATGGTTGTCTGAAGTTTTTAAATTGTTTGGTTTGACAGAAACAGATGGTTTGTTAACCACATCGGTTTTAATTGCCCTTTCAATTTTCTTGACCTGTTGGCGTTTCTGTTTCTTTTCCCTTTCTTTTACAAGGCGGGGATCTTGTTTTACAGAAACAGATCGTTTGCGGTCAGTTTTGTCACGGGGATCATCTTCTTTGGCTTTTAATTTATGAAGATACGGGCAATTTCGAATGATATGCCCAATTGTACCACATTCAAAACATGATCTTCGTTCTACAAACCCCGAAGTCTCATGTGATCGTCTTGCCGATGATGAACTTTGTGATCCCGAGGTACTAGGTTTTGAACTATTTGGTTCATTCCTTTTCATTACAGTTGCTTTCTTGACAAAATCTAAGTTTGATTGATTTTCAAATGTAGCAATTTTGTCCGTTCCCTTAGATTTCACAAAGTTCACATTCTTCTTCTTCTTCTGATTCGGCTTCTTTTGAGTTGGAGTCGGTGCCTTTCCTTTGGGTTTGGTATGATTTTGCTGTTTTGGCACTGTTGGTAATTCCTGATTTCCAAATTGTTTTCTAACTTCAGCCTTTGGGATAGGAGGGCACTGTGTTACAGTAACATGTGGTCCTGTCTTTCCCAAAAACTTACTTGTTGAATTCTCAAAGACTTTACTTATTAATGATTGATTAACATTCTTAATAGGAAAATCTTTGTCTGAATAAACTTTATCATCACCAACAAGAGTGTACAGCAAATCCACACTCTCCGACTCTTTTGCAGACACAGGCTCGATTGCAACAGTCTTAGCAGGTTTTGCAGGAGGATCACACAGAATATGATTCTCAAGAGGTATGTCCTCTTCTTTTATCACTGCATCAGACTTTGCTGAATCAGTATCATCAGACTCATCATCAGAAGAATCAGAATCCTCACTGTATATCACAACTGGAGGAACCTGATTCGGTTCAGCAGAAGACACACATGTATCTGCTGACACATCTGAATCTGATGATACTTCTTTCTTGTATCCCAGTCCTGCTGCAAATTCTTTAACATCAAGAGGAACAGATGGTTCAAAGAAAGTTCTGTTCTCCTCGTCAGGCATGGCATCATAATTGTTTCTCACGGGTGGTGGACATTTCTTGTAGCCTATGCATGTGACATCCCGTTTTTCTTTCTGTACATCAATGATGTGATCCAACACATAGCTAGAACTCAAATAACTGTCTAACTTGAGTCGGATCGCCTCACTTTCAGTTTTCACACAAGCCATTTCTTTTTGCATTACCTCAAGACGAGTTATATACAAATTAATGTCAGTTTGTTTTCTTGAAACCATTTTAGTTAATTCGATTTTATCTTTCTTTAATTTTTCAATTACCGATTTGAACTCCTTTTCATGGTTTTCATAAAACATGTTGGCTTCTGTGCACTTAGAAAGATCCACGGTTAATTTTTGATTGTGGATAAATGTCACATCATACTTCTCCTGCAAAGCCTCGTGTTTGCTTTGCAATTCACACCACTTATCATTCAATGAAACATGTTTGTCTTGCAAGTCAAACAAACTAGCTTGTACAGCATCATGTTTGCCTTGCAATTCAGACATGTTTGCTTCTAAATCAGCACATTTAACAGTTAAACTATCACAATTATCACAGCTAACAGAAGTGGGTTCATCGACACATACCTGACTTGATGAACTGTCGACATTAGCCATAAAGGCTGAATGGAGAGAAGACGAAGAATAAGCAGCTTGATCCACCAAAATAGATCTTCTTTGAGTTTCTGCTGAAGCTTCTCCCAATAGCTCATCAATATTTGCATCGACTGACGCACTTGATGTCTCATCCACCTGATCATTGCCTGAAGTGGAGGATTCTTCATCTGAGCTTCCACTATAACCAGAAGAGTCTTCATCCTCAGAAGAGTCACCACCATTGGCGGAAGATTCTCCACCACTGGCGTGATTTAAATCCTTGACGATTTCAGCAAAACAAGCTGTTCCATCTGGAGCATCATTTCCCAACTGGATTGACCAATCACAGCCTTCATCTACTTGAACCACAAGTGCCTGGTTGGCATTTGATGGTCCTGCTTGAGTCTGGTTGTTGACAGGCACCAACGTATGAACATTGTTTCTGTTCTGGTTCTGTTGGTTGCCTTGACCTCTAAAAGGATTCTGGTTTCCATGTTGAGATGGCCTCGTACATTCACGCTTGAAATGACCACGTTCACCACAATTGAAGCATCTAACAGCCTGTTTATCAAACCCATACTTGGTGTCTTTCTTGCTTTCCAAGCTGGTTCTGCCAGTTCTTTCCATGAAATCCTTTGCTCGTCTAACAGCACTGGCAAAGGCCCATTTGATGTCCATCATCTCCATCTCCTCTTTATCGATCTGCTGATAGTCTTCTTGAGTCAGATTAATGTTGCCAATCTGACCTTCCACTAATCCACAGTATGCGCTCACCAAAGTGTTTAGCAGCTCCATGTGTTCCTTTGCTACTTCCACACTGACTTTAGAAAAGCTTGAGGTGTCGAGCCGTACCGTATTTGGCTTTGATTGTTGACCAGCAGATGAGGTACTTCCATAACACGCTTGCTGTTGAGGAGGAAGAGGATTCCCATACATGTCTGTCGCTCTGATAGGTCGTTGGCCTTGCTGTTGTGGTACTGATTGAGGGACTGGTTCAAGCGGAACTCCATACATGTCTGTTGTTGGAGGAGGAAGGCCATACAAGCTAGTGCTAGATACAAATGCTGTTTGAATTGGAGCGTGTGAAGAAGGTTTTGTAGAAGTGCCAGAAGTTCCATAATACATTTCAGGATTTTGTGGCACTGGAACTCTTTTTGCCTTGAGAGTTTCTTCCTGATTCTTGTTTTCCAGGAGTTGAGCAAAGTCATTGAAGTTTGTTGTATCCAAAGTGCCATTGTACTTCATGATTTCTAAGAAATTATTCCATTGAGGTGGCAGTGCATCTGCAAACTTCTTCACTATCTCTGCTGAAGTTGTTACAACCCCAATATTTCCCAATTCAGTCAGCAAATGATTGAATCGACTTGTCAAATCTCCTAAAGATTCATTCTCCATACAAGTAAAACCATCAAACTCTTTCTTTAGCAGGTCTTTTCTCAATTGACGTGTTGCTTCATTTCCTACGCCCCTTATCTTCAATGCGTCCCACAACTTCTTCGTTGTCTTGTGACTGACAAATTGATGATAAATATCTTTACTTAACGCCTGAGTAAGAATGGCATATGCCTTCTTTTCCAAATCATAGACCTTCTTCTGATCTTCCGTAAGATCTGCAAACGTAGCAGCAGATGAAGCGGCAAGCTCTATTGTTTGATCAAAATCTGTGATGAAACGCAACCACAATTCTGTATTTTGACCAAGGACGTATGTATGAAATCTATCAAACCATACCGGATATTCACTTAAGTGCATCAACTTTGGAGGCCTATTCAAACTTCCCGTTTCACTCTCGCTTAACAAAATGCTTTGAACACTTGGAGTTTGATTTGATACGAATGCCCATTGACCGGTAGATATAGCATTAGCTTGCGAAGATACAGGTACGGGAGATTCGGCCCATGCAGGAGATGCAGGTAAGGGAACACCCCAGGCCGAATTCATTTTTGATAAGAAAAATAAATTTTATATGAATAACCCGAAAGATGACAAACAGCCGAAGGATCCAAGCTCGAAAGATCTGAAAAACAGAAACTTGTTAAACTAAACAGACCACAATCGAACGATCAACACTTGTTCGAAGGATCAACAGTGTTCGAAAGATCACTGTTGAGTTTCGAACAAAGATTTCGAAAGACTCTCCAATCGAAGGATCCTTGTCTTTCGAAAAAGAGCTGTGATTTCGAAAGACTCTCCAATCGAAGGATCCTTGTCTTTCGAAACAGAACAATAGACCGAAAGATGTAAGTTTCGAAAAGATTCCTTGAATCGAAGGATAAATCACAGGCTTCGAAGGATGCTCGAAAGATGATAATCTGTCGAACTTCCTTTGATCGAAAGATGACCTTTCGATTCCGAAGGATATCCTTCGACCGATTCTGACACAGTTGACAAATGAGTGACAGGTTGGTGAAAAAGGTGATGGGTTGGTGAGATCTTTCGCAGAAAGTATGGTCAGACCATGATTTTCTGCATGCGAAACAGGTTTTGAATAATAAAATATAACTAAAATTCGAAGGTTCTATCCAGAAACCGGTACCGGAGTAAGCCGGAATCTTGATCGGAAATCACCAAACACCTCAAAAACAAGTTTTCAAGTTACCCAAACCTTCCCTTAACACACCCGACAGTTTAGAACACGTTTTAACTTCTGAAAATGCGAGAAAAACAGTAAAAACGGGAGCTAAAACAGAAGGATTTTTTGTCCAAAAACACTCCAAAGCTTGTAAAAACCCGGTTTTTAACAAGGAAAAGAGCCACGGCTCTGATACCACTTGTAGGTCCCTCGGAGGTTGAGGTTTAACCTATTCCTTGATATATCTAACACACTAGCGAGTGCGGAATCCAAGCTAGCATGCAAACCGGGAGTAGAAACAAGCACAAACACAAGACACACAATATTCACCGATTAACACCACTTGTATTAAACGTATGAAGGGTTCCGGTTACAAGCACAATGTTTACAAAAGTGTTTTGCAAACTCTCTAAGTGTGTGTGTGTTTTGACAGAATGCTCTCAGCAGAATGCTTCTCTCGTGTCTAACTTTCAAACTCTCCAAACTGTCTCTTGTGTCACTCCCTCTCTCTACATTCGAAGTGAACACAACACATGGGTATTTATACCCGAACACAGCAGGTCTGTGTCGAAGGATCAGATAGACGATCGAAGGATCATCTATCGACCAGAAACAGCTCGAATGATCAGCATGTACCTCGAAGGATGGCATCTTTCGAGGTCCATCCATCGAAGGTTATCTTTCGAACATATCGAAGGATGTGACAATCCTTCGATGAACTATCCTTCGACGCAACCAGCTTACAAACCAATGTTCAAACTGTTTGGCCAAGTCAAACCGGAGGATGGTTGACTTGGTCAAACTTACAGGACTACGAAGACATCGTTTTACATCGTGACCGAATACAGACAAAGTACAGACACAAGTGCACCAACAGAAATATTCCTGATTGTGTAGGGAATCTACCATACTTGACGCTGCTTATACTTGGTTCAAATAGGCTGTCTGGAGTCCTTCCAAGTTCTTTTGGAAATACTTCCTCATTAGAATGGTTAAAATTAAATGACAATAACTTCAATGGCCAAATCCCACATCTGAGAAATCTGAGATACTTCGAAGTTTTGGATTTGGGCAATAACGAATTCTCCGGAACCATTCCAAAATGGATTGGAGAAGAGCTTTGGGCATTGAGGATTCTCAGGTTGCATAAAAACAACTTCACAGGAGGTATTCCTCATTCTTTGTGCCAATGTTCATCTCTTCATATTTTGGATGTCGCACACAACAGCTTAACAGGATCCATCCCTCATTGTTTTGGAGAGTTAAGCTGGATGAATGGGACAAGAGATACAGATGATGTTGAACAACGTTTCGGGAGCGTTGATCTGCTCAATGTGTTTCAAGTCATTAAAGGAATGGAGCATGAATATACAAAGACGATGCATTTAGTTGTTAACATGGACCTTTCAAGCAATAAACTTACAGGAGAAATACCTCCAGAGATAACTGCACTTGCTATGTTGATGGGTCTCAATTTATCTCATAATCATCTGAGTGGGAGTATTCCAGATAGCATTGGAAACATGAAGGCGTTAAATTCTATCGATTTCTCAGACAACCAATTAAACGGGACAATCCCTCCAAGCATGGCAGCTTTGAACTTTTTGAGCTTTATGAATTTGTCACACAACAACTTGTCAGGAAGAATTCCAACCGGAAATCAGTTGCGAACACTTATTGACCCATCAATGTATGCTGGTAACAGGGATCTCTGTGGCACACCTCTGCCAAATAATTGTTCCAATGATGAAAACCCACCAGCCACAACAAGCAAGAACAAATACAAAAATGCTAATGGGCTAAGGAAGGTATGGTTTTACTTGGATATAACGTGTGGATTTGCAACAGGTTTTTGGGGTATTATTGGAGTTTTGGCATTCAAGAAGCAATGGAGAAGGAAGCTTTTTATGATTGCAGAGGTAACCATGGATAAGGTATATGTGGCGGTTGCAGTGAAGATTTCCAAGATTAAAAGAGGCACAGAAGCCTAATAGATTCTTATAATTGACAATATTTGTAAAATTGTTGTTTTGCTTTTAAATACTTATGTTGTGTTGAATATTTGTATCATGGTTGTGTTTTATAAAAATAAAAATATTGCAATACATGAGATAGAATGCAGGTGACAGAAGAAGCGAACGAAAGATTAGAAATGCATACCTTACCAATGCCTAGAATACATGTGATGACAGCAGGTTCGCTCTTTATTTGAATGTCAGTCTCTATTTGAATGTGTCACTTTTCTTGAGTTTTCCAGAATTATAGTTTCGGTCTCACCCAGTTCTCTATTTAAATTAGATCTTCCAGTTGATTGCTGAAAAGAAATAAAAGAGCAACAACAGCAGCAATGATGATGACTGAGAATCAATCCAAATTTCAAAAAGAGGTATGCAAAAACTATAGTTCAAGAAGTGATAAAAGCAATTATTCAGAGAACCAATCTCTGATTCTTGCTAGTTCTTTAGTCTCATTATCTAAATTTTTCCTGCAAAATTCTATAACTCATGATAGCAAATTTCCCTACGGCATTTCATCTAACAATGAAATACAAAAATACAAAAAAAAAAAAAAATTAAGGTCGATGTAAAAATATGAGGCATCTTAGTTTTTTTAATCTTGATTAAGGATTCATATCGTTTGGTTCTCGGTTCTGAAGATATAGCAGCCTTACGGTCTGTTTGGATCTTGGAATCGGCCATTTAAACTTTTTTATTAACTTTTCTTTTAGTTTTTTGAATTATATAGTTATATATGTGTATCATATTCATAATCATTTTTAAAAGGTTATGTATGTGCTATTTTAATCATCACTAGTTAGCAATTAGTATGCTTTAGTTTATCTGTACATATTTCTAATTAATCATTCAGGAAGTACGTATACTTGTTTAACCAACGTTTTCACAACCGGACCGAACAGGGAATCGGTGAGCTTAGCGGTCCGGTTGTATGTAGTTGGGCCGTTTTACAAAGAACCGGCCGGTTAGGCGCGGTCGGCGGCCGGGACCGGAAAAAAAGAGAAGAAAGCTTTTGTAACTAACAATTCATAAACACAGATTATGAATAATGATAAAAAAAAAAAAATTAGTAACAAACCGAACCAGCTGAACTGTAATTTAGCTAATACACCATTTGCTTAACTTCATTGATTATAAGATAAAGTATTCACATAAACAGCCAGCCAGCCACCTACCCA
Organism: Helianthus tuberosus; assembly: GCA_030545235.1. Lineage (NCBI taxonomy): Eukaryota > Viridiplantae > Streptophyta > Magnoliopsida > Asterales > Asteraceae > Helianthus > Helianthus tuberosus. The sequence continues at coordinate 46,503,772 of CM060394.1, forward strand.
TCTTCTTATTCCAAAAATCCGCTTCAACCTTTCAAAAGCCATTCACTTACTGAGCAAATTCATATGAAAACCCAGCAACCACTGCCACAGAGAACACATCCCAATATCCATTGACGAACAAACCAGCGGCTGCAATTTATATCCCGCAACCGTTTCACTCACTTCCTCTGGATCACAAGCAGTCAAGACCAACCCAACTTTGCCGTTAATGTGAGGAATTGCGCCAACAAAAGCAGGTTTTCCGGCAGATGGGGCATGGATCTCGAGTGAGCGCCTCATGAAAGAATTCTTACCCATCACAACAGATGAGTGGGGTCGCAGTCCTTGCCTTATGGCCTGAATTTGGTTCACACAAAGATTGTCGGCACTCACGATGACGAGGTGTGTGTTATTGTCTTTCAGGTGGTTGCGTAGCTTCTGGAGGTAGATTACCTTCCTTGCTTCCTTGGAAGCCATGGGGAAGATGACAAGGGAGGTTGGTTTAGGTTAGGGTTCTTTGTGTTGTTGATTGGGTGGGTGTTTGGGTTAGCTTATTTTAGAGCAACTTATAACTTATTCACGTAGTGGTAAGGGTAAATAATGCCCATACTTTTGGGCGTTTTCCGCCATTTGTCAGTCCAATCAGCAAGGGGCATTATTGGGCGTTTTTCTAAAATGGGTATAGTGGGGATGTGTGTATTATGTTAAGAAGGGGTTTAAAGAATTAAATAAAACAAAAAAGGGGATTGGTCAAGAAATAGTAGTATACATCTGATTGGCCATCCCAAACCCATTTGAGCGTGTTTTAAACAACGCTGGAGGGGGATTTCTGCAACATAATGCCGAATCACGTGGGGCGGTGGTGGGATGGCGGCATTATCAGGGGTGTTTGATTGGGTCTAGTTTGGAAGCCCATGGAGTAAAAATACGACAAAAAGACCAAATTTGCCCATGGTTTGTTAAGTTTGTTTTTTAAGAATAAAATGCCAAAATGGTCTTGAGTTTAAGACACTTTTTGCTTTTTTTTTTTTTTGTGTCTAGGTCTTTAATTTTATTTTTTTTTGTCATTTTCATTCAATTGACAAAATAAGTTAGAATTTTCTATTAACTTCTCCCCTTTTTGTCGTTATCATCATTTAAACGAAGGGTATAATCGTCATTTTATGTCATGATGTATTTTAATTAAATGAGAAAAACTATGAAAAGGTAGAGGTTAACAGAAAATTTTAACTCAGTTTGTCAAATGGATGAAAATGACAATAAAAATGAAACCTTTATGAAACCTTAGGAACCCATATACAAAAGGTTTCATTTATTGACTAATGTGTCAAAAGTGACCTAAACTTATGGACCAATTTGGTATTTTACTCTTTTAAAAAAAACTACCTTACCTTTAAATATTTAGCTAAGGTGGCACTCCGACGTTATCTTTTTTTTAAAGAAAAGTTTATTAACTCATTCCCGGCCGAAATGGGCAAGAGGCCAAACAAAAACACGCCCCCGACCCAAGCGGGCAAGAGACCAAATTTACAATATATACAAAGGCGATTTGCACCAATCCTCCCAACGTATGGACTTAAAGCAAGACCTATTCTTAAACCAAACAAAACTTCTAGACTTAACTTCACTTAACACTTCCATTGGACTATATATTTTTATTTTGAAAATGAGCCTCATTCCTTCATTTCCAATTAGACCACGACGTGATTATAATTAAACCGTGAATAATCTTCTTCGCTTCCTTTCCCACTTGTAAGTAACCATGGATTTCCATTATATCTTTAACCATGAACACAAACATAGGAGGAATTTGACACCACGTGCTAAAACTCAACCAAACACGATTTGAGAAGATGCATTCTGTAAAAAGATGCTCCGTCGTTTCCTCGTACTCTATGCATATCACGCACATCTTGCACATGACCGATGGAATGTTCACGTTCTATCTTCTGAAATTCACTTGGGTGGCTAATCTATCCAAATTAGCCCTCCAAGCCGTTATGTTACATTTTAGGGGCACTCATTTACACAATTTAAACTCCGCTCATGTGCCACCTCCTCTATCTCCTTCCATCATTTTTTGACCAATTTAACCGAAAGATACCCGTATCAACACCTGCTCAATTCCAATGGTCCTTTTCATTTGTCATCCGCACCTCCGCTATTGGATCTTGACAATCCTGCCATTCCAGCCACTCGATCTCCGACTCCGGCTCTCTATGCCACTGCCAAGCTCCCTCGAACCTATCTTGATCTGAAAACACCATGTATGCCACTTTACAAGTCTTATTCTTCTCCAAATTAAAAAAGGTGTGGCCAACTATCCTTAAGCGGTTTATCTCCTAACCAAGTATCGTTCCAGAATCTAATGTTATTTCCATTCCCCACCTTCCCTGTGATGAAACTCAGTAAGCATTTCCTATTTATCTTCATTTTTAATTCCACTTTGGCAATATTGCTCCAGCAACCTGAAATAGATTCATTGAAAGGCAAAAAAAAACTCCATCCTTTTCTTTTACAATGAAATACATCCACCACTTTTCTTCAAGGCTTTGACTTTCTACCCTAAACTTCCATACCCATTTTGCCAACAGCGTCTCATTCACATTTTTAAGACAATCTATACCCAACCCCCTTTTTATTTTAGGAAGCGTTCCCCGGTCCCAAGCCACCTAATGAATTTTATTCACCTAGCTATTCCCGGCCCAAAGAAATTTTCTCATTTTAGCTTCAAGCATGTTGATAATACCGTTCGGAGCCTTATATAAAGAAAAATAATAGATCGGGAGACTTTCCAAAACCTCCCTAATCAAAGTAAGTCTCCCCCCAAAAGAAAAATAATAGATGGGGAGACTTTCTCATTTTAGCTTCAAGCATGTTGACCTGGACATGGCCCCGTGGCTAGAGTTCTTTATGAAGTTTTGTCTTATTTTAAGGCATCTATCCCGATCGGGTGGTTCCTTACTGGACGGGACAACACCGAAGTGCCTGAGGTACCTTAATTGCCCTAGTTTTAGACAAGAACGCAAGAGGTTATCGGAAAGGGTGAATCCTAAGCTAAATACCGGTGGGCGAGACCAACCTTTATTTCCCTTATTCGGGCTCTCGTTAAAGAAGGTATATGTCGAATCGCTCAGGTCTATGAACGCATCAGCGGAAACTGATGGAGAGTCCTTCACAGCACAATCGACACAGGGACGACTATGGCTCATGTCCTCACAAGAGTTAGAGGTGCTTTCGGGAGCAACGATGTTGTTATATTCCGAATGCGATCTCAATAATTCTCCTTGATTGTTGTCATGGGATGGATAACTTATTTCCATCTCAAGTTCTCTTATCAATTAAAGAATCACATCTTCCATGTGAAATAATTCTTCGAGAATCATATCATCTAGAAGAGTTGATTGAGAGCATTCGAGGGAGAGATAGGGATTGTTTTTACTTTCATCCATCTTAAGGTTGCAGGAAAACGATGGGTCTATATAGTGGGGAGTGTAATTTAAAAAATAACATTGTATATCTTCATGAGATTCGCCACATATTTGACACCACGCACCATAAGAGGAGCGAAAGTAAAAATGATCAGTATCACTCATGTTTGTGTCAGAAATTACCAACCGTCGGGATCTTACGATTCTGTTTTCAATAACTGAAACTTGGGCACGGGGGCGTATTCAGTGGGCACGGCTCCGTGTTCAGCTACTGTCTGACTTAAAACAAGATTGTCACTACCAAAGATTGGACACGGGGGCGTGTTCAGCGGGCACGGCCCCTTGCTGAGCTCTACAGAAGCTGGAAAATCTAGAAAAATCCTAAAAAAAAAAAAGAAAAAAAAAAGAAAAACGATTAGACCAATGATTCCTAACTTTCTTAAAATCCTTGTGTCCCCGGCAACGACGCCAAAAACTTGATCCGTGTCGAGTGTGTTATGATTTTATTAATATTTTAAGCCCGTTTTACACATTAGTCAAGTTTTAAATTTATAAAACACGATACTTTACTAACACTAAACACACAAATGGGCAAGTGCACCCATCGTCAGCGTAGTATAGCATTGGTAAGATACCGAGATCGTCTAAGGATACAAGAGCTTTTAGTACCGGTTTATCCTCTGTTGGTGCACTTGTGTCTGTACTTTGTCTGTATTTTGTCATGATACGAAACGATGTCTTGTGTTAGTCTGAGTTACGTCTTAGGTTTGTTAATTATGTGTGTTCGATGTAAGTTTGACCAAGTCAACCATCCTCCTGGTTAGACTTGGCCAAACAGTTAGAACATATTTTGTAAGCTGTTTGTGTCGAAGGTTGAGTCATCGAAGGATTGTTTATATCCTTCGATGAGCTCGAAGGATAATTCCATCGATGGATATAGATGGACCTCGAAGGATATCATCCTTCGAGGTATATGTGGATCCTTCGATAGGTTTCAGATCGATAGATGATCCTTCGATCAGTCTATCTGATCCTTTGACCAGACGAGCTGTAATGGGTATATATACTCATGTTATGTGTTCACTTCATGTGTGTGTGAGATGTGAGTGAACTAAGTCTTGTAGAGAGCATATTTTCAGTGTGGTCAAGGGCTGTAACCGTGTCCACTGAAATACAAGAGAAAACTTTGATATCTCGTGTGTCTACCTTTCTCTTTGTGGCTTGTGTTCTCATATAAACTCCGGTTTGCATTCTAGCTTGGATTCCGCACTTGCTAGTGTGTTAGACATAACAAGGATAAGGTTTAACCTCATCCTCCGAGGGACCTACAAGTGGTATCAGAGCCGTGGCTCTTTTCCTTGTTAAAAACCGAGTTTATACAAGACTTTGGAGTGTTTGGACAAAACTCACATGGTTTAGCACCCGTTTTTAGTGTTTTTCTCGCATTTCTTGTCGTAAAAACGTGTTCTAAACTAACCGGGTGTGTTAAAGGACGGGTTGGGTAACTTAAAAACTTGTTTTTAAGAAGTTTGGTAATTTCCGGCCAAATTCCGGCTTACTCCGGTGACCGGTTTTCTGGAAAAGATCTTTTTTTTTAATATATTTTATTGTTCAAATCTTGGTTTGGTGAAAGGTATGGTCTGACCATACTTTCTGCCGAAAGATTTCTACCAACCCATCACCTTTTTCACCAACCTGTCACTTTTGTCAACTGTGTCAGTGCAGATCGAAGGATATCCTTCGAAGTCGAAAGATCATCTTTCGATCAAAGGAGGTTCGATTGATAATCATCCTTCGAACATCCTTCGAAGTCTGTGACTTATCCTTCGAGCCAAGGAATCTTTTCGAAGGTTACATCTTTCGATCTACAGTTCTGGTTCGAAACATAAGGATCTTTCGATTGGAGAATCCTTCAAAATTATTGTTCGAAATTCAACAGTGATCTTTCGAACACTGTTGATCCTTCGAACAAGTATTGATCCTTCGATCCTAGTCTGTTTAAGTTTAACAAGTTTGTGTTTTTCTCGTCTTTCGATCAGGGATCCTTCGGCTGGTTGGTTGTTAACAAGGAGAACCCGAGAGAACTAGTGTAACAATTTTTCTTGATCAAAAATGAATTCGATGTGGGGTACTCCGATAAATACAGAAATGTATTATGGTACTCCGTCTCCGGATTCGGGAAAGTATAGTAATACCAGTTTATCTCCTGCATGGGCTGAATCTCCCGTACCTGTATCTTCGCAAGCTAATGCTATATCTACCGGTCAATGGGCATTCGTATCAAATCAAACTCCAAGTATTCAAAGCATTTTGTTAAGCGAGAGTGAAACGGGAAGTTTGAATAGGCCTCCAAAGTTGATGCACTTAAGTGAATATCCGGGATGGTTTGGTAGATTTCATACATACGTCCTTGGTCAAAATACAGAATTGTGGTTGCATTTCATCACAGATTTTGATCAAACAATAGAGGTTGCCGCTTCATCTGCTGCTACGTTTGCCGATCTTACGGAAGATCAGAAGAAGGTCTATGAATTAGAGAAGAAAGCGTATGCCATTCTTACTCAGGCTTTAAGCAAAGATATTTATCATCAATTTGTCAGTTTCAAGACAACGAAGAAGTTGTGGGACGCATTGAAGACAAGGGGTGTAGGAAATGAAGCGACACGTCAATTGAGACGCGACCTGCTAAAGAAAGAGTTTGATGGTTTTACTTGTATGGAGAATGAATCTTTAGGAGATTTGACAAGTCGATTTAATCATTTGCTGACTGAATTGGCAAATATTGGGGTTGTAACAACTTCAGCAGAGGTAGTGAAAAAGTTTGCAGATGCACTGCCACCTCAATGGAATACTTTCTTGGAAATCATGAAGTACAATGGCACTTTAGCTACAACAAACTTCAATTACTTTGTTCAACTCCTGGAAAACAAGAATCAGGAAGAAACTCTCAAGGCAAAAAGAGTTCCAGTGCCACAAAATCCTGAAATGTATTATGGAACTTCTAGCACTTCTACAAAACCTTCTTCACACGCTCCAATTCAAACAGCGTTTGTGTCTAGCACTGACATGTATGGCAATCCTATCCAAGTTCCGGTCAAGCCTCCTCCAACAGACATGTATGGAAATCCGCTTGAACCAGTTCCTCAACCAGTACCACAACAGCAAAGCCAATGACCTATCAGAGCAACTGATATGTTCGGAAATCCATTACCTGTTCGATCTACTGGACCAACAGATTTATACGGGAATCCACTTCCTCCTCAACAGCAAGCATGTTATGGAAGCACATCATCTGCTAGTCAGCAATCAAAGCCAAATACAGTACGGCTCGACACCTCAAGTTTCTCTAAAGTCAGTGTTGAAGTAGCAAAGGAACACATGGAGCTGCTAAACACTTTGGTGAGCGCATACTGTGGATTAGTGGAAGGTCAGATTGGCAACATTAATCTGACTCAAGAAGACTATCAGCAGATCGATAAAGAGGAGATGGAGATGATGGACATCAAGTGGGCCTTTGCCAGTGCTGTTAGGCGAGCAAAGGATTTCATGGAAAGAACTGGCAGAACCAGCTTGGAAAGCAAGAAAGACACCAAGTATGGGTTTGATAAGCAGGCTGTTAAGTGCTTCAATTGTGGTGAACGTGGTCATTTCAAACGTGAATGTACGAGGCCATCTCAACATGGGAACCAAAATCCTTTCAGAGGTCAAGGCAACAGGGCAAATCAGAACCAAGTAAGGAACAACGAGCGCACATTGGTGCCTGTCAACAACCAGAGTCAAGCAGGACCATCTAATGCCAACCAGGCACTTGTGGTTCAAGTAGATGAAGGTTGTGATTGGTCAATTCAGCTGAGTGGTGATGCTCCAGATGGAACAGCATGTTTTGCTGAAGTGGTTAAGGATTTAAATCACGCCAGTGGTGGAGAATCTTCCACCAATGGTGATGAATCTTCTGAAGATGAAGACAGCTCCGGTTATAGTGGAAGCTCAGATGAAGAATCCTCCACTTCAGGCAATGATCATGTGGATGAGACATCAAGTGCGTCAGTCGATGCAGATATTGATGAGATTTTGGAAGAAGCTGCAGCAGGAACTGAAAGAAGATCTATTTTGGTGGATCAAGCTGCTTACTCTTCGTCTTCTCTCCATTCAGCCTTTATGGCTAATGTCGACAGTTCATCAAGTCAGGTATGTGTCGATGAACCCACTGTAGTTAGTTGTGAAAATTGTGATAGTTTAAATGTTAAATGTGCTGATTTAGAGGCAAACATGTCTGAGTTGCAAGGCAAACATGATGCTTTACAAGCTAGTTTGTAGGTCCCGAAATCTGAGGATCGATTACGAACCGAATCTCTTGTTTATAGTAAACACGGTTACGTGTGCGGAATCCACGTAACTATGCCAAATCAAACATATATAGCAATAAAAACAACGGATTAATCAATGATACACACTCGATTGATTAACGGGATAAGAACCTATTACAACTGATACAAACACAGTTCAGACGAAATTTTGGCAGAGTTTCGTTACTATGGTCTGTTTCTTATCTCTGAGTTCAAATGAACACAAAGTGTTGCTTATATAGTCCCTGGGCCATTGATATCGACGAAACACACAAGTGTTTGACGAATCTGAATATGGGCCAGACATTGGGCCTGGAACAACCCAATACATGACGAATCAAGGTCTGATTCGTCAGTACATGACGAATCAAGGTCTGATTCGTCATGACCTTCAAACAAAACAGAAGTCTGTTTCGCCATGAAGTGTTCCGACGAAACAGAAGTCTGTTTCGTCGAAGACTGCAACTGTTGTGTTTGTTCCTGTTATCAGACAGCAACAATCAGCAACATATAAACATAGTAATGACAAAACTACCCTTTAATGCAACATGCATTGTTCATAAAACATTACATACCAAAAGAGACAAATAAGTTGTACACAAGTAGATAGGAGGATATCTGACTTGGTCAACATAACATACAGACTCGATAATTAATAAAAGACCATTCAAAATACATCGTTAAACAAGACTAGTTACAGACACTAAAAAATGCATCAACAAACTCCCCCTTGTCTGTTACTCGTCTTTGGTCTTCTAATCTTCCATCAGTGTTGTTCGGACCACATACTGCCCGAATGAATACCCCTGTAGTAGCAAAAACACGCTACTCGCTGAAACTTTAACGCTTGTCTTGCATCTTGATCTTCATAGAAAATATCATGATGATATAATCTGCCAATATCAGCTTCAGACATGTTGACGATCCACATTGGATCCAACATTCGGTAATTAGCACGACCATCTCGAAACACAATTACAGCTTCATGAGTATCCGAGTCGTAGCACCACAATGCCATGTCTTCCAGAAAATCCTGTGATTCGTCGTCGGTAATGACGAATCAGATGTGATTCGCCGACTAAGGTCTGATTCGTTGACTATGTTCTGATTCGTCGACACTTGTGATTCGTCGACAAGTCTGTTTCACCAACAGATTTTTCAAAAACAGTAACACCCAGGCTGGAAATATTTTGCAGTCAAAACAGTAACACAGGCTGGAGATATTTTGCAGACACAATTCCATTCAGTTGCAAGAACGTTTTTATGAAGAAGGTTTCAGGCTTCCGGTAGAAAACACCAAGCAACAACTTCGGCTTAATCAAAAACGAACTTTACACAAATATACTAAAAACAAATTTAAAGCACGGTAAACTAAATGAAAATGCGGAAAACTGTTAAAAACACTAAACAACTGTACAAGTGCAATCTTTTTGCGAATCTCAAGGACAAGGAATCATACCAGCTTACGGTCTTAGTCAACATGATTTTGATTTCTGTTTAAAGCTCTGGATAAGTATACTACCTCGATTATCGGTATTGTGGTCCACATAAGCTCAAACTGATCAGACATAATCATAATTTAAGAGATACGATTAACGGTAAGGATTATACTTACAAGTCGATGTAAATCCACTCACGACACATTCCCGTATCAAGGTATGCACGAGAATTCATCTTACCGGTGAGTATACCGATTATCATCTGTTTGACCGTATAAAAATGTGAGAGACTCACTTATTTTGATTGAAAACAAGCCCTATGTGATAAAATCACTTATTGATGAGGAACTTGATTTTCATATGCATGAGGGCACAGGAGCAAGTCCGTGAACAGGTCAGTACTTCCGTACAGCAGAGAGACGAACTTGACTCCCGCAAAGAATCTGTGATAATTTATCACTTATTTTGTTTGGACATGTGATTGTTGATCACTTATTGAGGTCGAATGCAGTATGTACACGTATGTATAGTATCATGGAAGATCTTAGACTTCGTCTCCGTTATTTTTACGGTTTGATACAACCATGATACCCAGATGATAAGCAGCATAAAGACCGAATATTTCAGATCTCGGCAATCTCTCAAACGAAATTTCGGTACTAAGACCATATGCCAATGAGCGGTTCCCACCTGACTTGAAGTCTGTTAGGTTTGTATCATCCTGCACATTTTAGTCTGATTGTGAGCCTACCGATACATCGTTAGTAGAGATACTTATCATTTTTCTTTTTATTTTGCATTTTGAGCACATTGACCGACCACACCAGTTTGTAATTCATCATTTTCCTTTATCCAAGAAACTCATTTTTGGTTTTTCTATTGTTTTTGAAATTTTTTTAATTTTTCAAACGAAACGACAGAAAGTAAAGACATCTTTTTGGATTTTGAACTTTTGCAATGTTTTTGTATTTTCTTGAAATATCTCCCCCTAAAATTCGCAAAGTTTACGAAAACTAAAATCTTTTTGAATTTTCAAAGTTTACGAAAATATTTACAAAAACGATCAGCCAAAGAAGTTTACTCAGGTATCACCTTAATGCCATTGACCAAAAGTAGATAATCAAAACGTGATTTATCAAAAGCTTTTGTAAACAGGTCGGCACGTTGGTGATCAGTGGGGACATGAACGACATCGATTAACCTCTTATCAAAACAATCACGGATAAAGTGATATTTAATGTCGATGTGTTTAGTCTTAGAATGTTGCACAGGATTTCTAGTGATTTGCAAGGCAGCATTATTATCAACAAAAATACGAGTAGATAGGAATTCTAAACCGTAGTCGCGCATTTGTTGTTGTATCCAAAGAACTTGGGAGCAACAACTCGAGGCAGCAATATATTCTGCTTCACATGTTGATGTAGCAACACACGTTTGCTTCTTGCACTGCCACGTGACAAGTCGATTTCCTAGGAACTGACATCCTGCTGTTGTCGATTTGCCATCGATTTTGCAACCACCGAAATCAGAATCACTGTATGCAATTAATTCAAAACTATCATCCCTAGGGTACCAAAGACCGAGGTCTGGGCATCCCTTCAAATAGCGTAGAATCCTTTTGACAGCTGACAGATGAGAGGCCTTCGGGTTTGCTTGATATCTAGCTAGCAAGCATGTTGGATACATGATATCAGGCCTCGAAGCGGTAAGATACATGAGAGATCCGATTATGGCACGATAGTACGAGGAGTTGATGCTTTCTCCCTTCAAATCCGGAGTAATCCCGTGATTCTGCGGAAGTGGGGTACCAATGGGCGTTGCATCTGACATTTGGAATCGGCTCAAAATGTCACCAACATATTTAGTCTGATGGATGAATATCCCAGACTCTGTTTGTTGAACTTGAAGTCCCAAAAAGAAATTAATCTCTCCCATAGCGCTCATTTCGAATTTTTCTTGCATAACACGTTCGAATTGCCTGCACAAAGAGTCATTAGTAGACCCAAATATTATATCATCAACATATACCTGCACCAGCAGAAGATCTTCATCTTGTTCTTTGATAAAGAGTGTGCAATCAATAAGACCTCGTCTAAATCCATTCTCCAGAAGATAGTTTGATAAGGTTGCGTACCAAGCCCTAGGTGCTTGATGTAGACCATAAAGAGCTTTGTTGAGCAACCAAACCCGATCGAGGTGAATAGGATCTTCAAAACCTGGAGGTTGTTCGACATGCACCTCTTCTTGAACAATACCATGAAGAAAAGCACTTTTAACGTCCATCTGGTAAACTTTGAATCCTTTGAAAGAAGCATAAGCTAAGAAGATTCGAATAGCTTCCAGACGTGCAACAGGTGCATAAACTTCATTGTAGTCAATGCCTTCAATCTGACGAAAGCCCTGAACAACCAGTCTCGCTTTGTTGCGAATAACAACTCCACGATCATCTTTCTTGCATTTATAAACCCATCGTGTTCCAATTTTCTTGTAATTCTCCGGTTTTTCAACAAGCTTCCAAACACCAAGCTTTTGAAATTGCTGCAGTTCGTCCTGCATGGCTTCAACCCATGAATTATCTTTTAAAGCTTCCCTCCAAGATTTTGGTTCTTCCTGTGAAACGTAACACGCGAAAGACCAATCATTTTGAAGACCAGTTTCTCTAATAGCTGAATACAAACCAGCACTCTGGTTGTTTCTCAGCTGATTACGTGTCTGCACACCTTGTTGGACATCTCCTATGATATTCTGCCGTGGATGGGTATCGTGTATCCTCATTTCAGGATTTTCAGGAACACGAGCATTAACACCCAAATTGTTAATATTAAGATCAACAACCAACTCTACACCTGGAATATGCGTAGAAGTGGATGCATTTCCTTCAGCAGTATCATCGACTTGCACATGAGGAGTATCAACAGAAATACCCTGAACTGGAACAACTGGAGATTTAGTGCCTTCAGTCGCATTCAGATTTTCTTCATCTTCTTCTGATGACTCATTGCATTCAGTAGCATTTTCAACTTCCTCATTTTGAACCGTGTTGTTAGACGAATTAGAACTTTGTGAGTTAACAACAACAGGTCTAACTAATGACGACTCAGCAGCATTGTCACTATCAAATATCATTCTAGCAGCTGCGGAATCTTCATCAAAAATTGGCAGGTCAAAGGAGTCGAATAGCCCATCATAATCGAACATCCAAGGATCACCTGGAGCTTTAACAGGATTTGTATATCTCTGAACCCTTACTTCACTCCATAGTTCTATCTTTTTGGTAGTCAGATTCCAAACACGAAAATTTGGAGTAGCATATCCAAGGAAGAAACCCTCAATAGCTTTCGCGCCAAACTTTCCATCCGGATCAATCATAGTGCATGGACCACCAAAAGGTTCTAGAATTGAAAGATCTGGTTTCCTTTTCTGTAGAAGTTCGAAACAAGTCTTGCCATGTCTCTTTACCGTAAGAACTCGGTTTAATGTGTAGCAAGCAGTCGACACAGCCTCTGCCCAGAACTGAACAGGAAACGCCGACTCTACCAGCATTGTTCTTGCAGTTTCAATTATCGTCCGATTCTTCCTCTCCGCGACACCATTTTGTTGTGGAGTGTAAGGAGAACTGTATTCATGAAGAATGCCTTTAGAAGTACAGAACTCATCCATAACACGATTTTTGAATTCAGTTCCATTGTCGCTTCTGATCCTCTTAACTTTCAACGAGTAGAGATTTTCCAACATTGTAAGAAGATCCTTGAGGATGCCAGGAGTATCACTCTTGTGTGCCATAAAAGCTACCCAAGAAAATCTAGAGTAGTCATCAGTAACTACTAAACAATACATATCTCCGAACGTTGTTTTGTGTCTCATAGGTCCAAAGAGGTCCATATGAAGACGTTCGAGAGGCATGCCAACAGTGTTGATTTTCTTCAAAGGGTGAGACTTCTTTGTTTGTTTCCCTTTCTGGCACGAAACACAGATATCTTGTAGATGAAAACTTCTCACGGGTACGCCATTCACAAGATTGTTTTTCACCAAATGGTTCATTTTTCTTAAGTGAATGTGTCCCATTCTTCTGTGCCAAGATATAGACTCCTTCTCCGTGGCTTTCGAGACAAAACATGTGACTTGTGCAGAAGTCGTAATCGCTTGACTCATATCAAGAACATAAAGATCATTGATTCTTGGAGCCGATAAGAGAATCCATTCATCAGGAATTTTGAAACCAGGTTTAAGCACATAACAACCGGCATCATCGAAATGCACGGTGAACTTTTTATCGCAGATTTGCGACACACTGAGAAGATTATGATCAATTTGACGAACATAATTGATCTTATCGAAACATACCACACCATTGGAAATCATTCCCTCTCCAGTGATGTAACCGCCTTTGTCTCCAGCGAAAGCAACATAGCCTCCTTTAATGTTTCTCACATCATATAGAAGCCGTAAGTCGCCCGTCATGTGCCTAGATGCCCCACTATCAACAATCCAATGACTATTAATAGTTCCTCCTGGAACATCCTGCACATATCATCCAATGATTAGTTAAGGATGGGGACCCAAGCCAAAGTGGTCTTGGGTCGTCCCTGAGCATCACGAATAGTGATCTCGATTTGTTGATGGTTTTCCAAACAAACAGCTCCCCCTGAACCTTCACTCTTCCTAGGTTTCCAAGTTTGTTTTTGTTTACCAGATTGAGTTTTGTAAACAAATTTTGAAATTTCTGGTTTTACAGGTGAACTTGGTTCCCTTGGAACAGAATTTACCTTAGATTTTAAAGCCTTTTCTATTTTCTTCACATCTTGATGTCGTTGTTTCGATTCCTGTTCTTTAATAGTTCTTTTATCATGTTTAGGCGAAACAGGACGACATTTAGAGTGAATCGATTCAGGTGATGCTCTTTCAACAAATTTCGCTTTCGGAGTGTTAGCACAATCTTTGATGATGTGCCCAAACTCCCCACATTTAAAACACGTTCTCCTTTCAACAAACTTAGGAGAACTGGATCGACGATCAGATGTCGAATTTGTATAACCCGAGGTACTAGCTTTTTCATCACACCCGTTTGAATGTTGAGTGTAATTGTTTTGACTATCACGTTTTAAAATTTTGACTTGTACAAAATCAGTGTTTGACTTGTTAGCAAAAGTCTCAATTTTATCTGTACCCCTCGATTTCACAAATTTAACATTGCTGTTTTTCTTCTGATAACGAGCTCCTTTTGTTTCAAATTTTGAGTTGGAAACATTTGACAATTTAGCTCGTTGATCTTGTTTACCCTTAAAAGCGATAGGTTGTTGCTTTGAAGATGATTTCTGATTTCCAAATTTCTTTTTAATTTCAGTCTTAGGAATTGGATTACATTGAGTCACATTAACTCCCTGAATCGACTTTCCCACAAACTTACTTGTGTTATTTTCAAAAACATTATCAATCAATGATGGATTGACATTTTTAATTGGAAAATCATTATCTGAATAGATTTTAGAATCACCAACCAAAGTGTACAACACAATATTACTTTTAACAGTAGACACATGATTTATCACTTGTTGAACAACAGATTTAACAGCAGGGGTAGGAGGATCACACAGTATATGATTCTCAATTGGAACTTCTACTCCTTTAAGTTTGTCAAGTGATTTATCCTGTTTACTCACATCTGATTCAGATTCATCATCCGACGACTCATAGTCCTCAATGGTTGGAGGACCTTGTTTCGTAGATGTTGAATCTTTTTGCTCAGAATTTGTACTTGGAGAATTGTCCGATTTGAACCCTAGGCCAGTAGTTACTTCCTCATAATCAAGAGGCACACTGGATTCAAACCGTGGCATTTCTTCTTCATCAGGCATATAAGTATAATCATGTCTTAAAGGGGGCGGACACTTCTTATACCCAACACCTTTCTTGTTTCCCTTTAGTTGTTGAACATCAATAATGTGATCGAGCACAAATCGGGAGTTAGAGTAACTCTCCAATTTTTGCTTGATTGCATCATGCTCACATTTGGCAATGGCTAGTTCCTTTTTAGTTTCCTCAACAATGTTAATGTATTCATTTATACTAACTTGTTTATGATAAACAGTTTTTGTCACTTCGGAAACATTTTTCTTTTGAATTTCAATCATAGATTTAAATTCTTTTTCGTTTCGAATCAAAGCCATATTCGATTCTTTGCATTTAGCCATTTCAACAACTAAATTCTGATTGTGAATATGAACTGAATCACAGTGAAGCTTTATTCTATCAAATTCACTTTTCATATACTCACAATCTCTACAGTTGATAAGAATTTCAGATTTTACCTGGCTTGTAGAATCTGAGACATTTGCCATAAAGGCAGTCTGATAAGAGAAAGATCCGTCTTCAGAAAAGAATTTCTCCATTTCTTTAGATACTACCTCAGCCTTCTTGATCAGAACTGATTTCTGACATTTCAAATCTTCTGCTTCATTCAATAAGTCATCAAGATTAGAACTTGCTTCTTTGCTCACATCAGATTCAGAACTCGAAGTAGAACTTTCTTCATCAGAACTCCCGGTATGACCAGAACTGTCGTCACTATCAGAAAATTCTTCCTTATGAACGTGCTTGATGTGATTGATAATCTTAGCATAACACGCCGTTCCTCCTTTACCTTGATCACTTTCCCCAAGTTGTAAAGACCAATTAAACCCTTCATCAGCTTGTACGGTTAATGCACGACTTTCATTTGATGGTCCAGACTGATTCTGGTTAGTGGTGTTGGTTACAGCCACTATCCCTTTTCCACGATTGTCTTGATTAGCATTTGAAGTACTCGTCTGATTACGGAATGGGTTCTGATTGCCTTGTCTGCTTGGTCGAGTGCACTCACGTTTGAAGTGACCCTTTTCCCCACAATTGAAGCATGTAACTGCTTCTTTATCAAAACCGTACTTTGTATCTTGTTTGCTTTCCAAAGAACTTCTTCCTGTTCGAACCATAAAGTCCTTCGCCCTTCTAACAGCACTTGCGAATGCCCACTTTATATCCATCAACTCCATTTCATCACGGTTAATTTGTAGATAGTCTTCGTTGGTTAAATTGATGTTTCCAATTTGACCTGCGACCAAACCGCAGTAAGCACTGACCATGGTATTAATAAGTTCCATATGTTCCTTTGCTACTTCAATGCTAACATTTGAGAGGTTTGATGTATCAACTTTGACTGTGTTAGGGTTTGGAGTTGGAGGATTGTTGGTATAATGAGCTTGCTGTTGTTGTTGTGGTTGGACTTGTTGTTGTTGTGGTAGGGATGGATTAAAACCTCCTCCTGAATATGCTTGAGGTTGAGTAGTATTTACTGGAGGTATAAAAGGAATAAAACCTCCTCCAGAATAAGTCTGAGTTTGTTGAGGAAACGGAGAAGAGTTTGTATCTGATACAAACGCCGTTTGTAACTTTGGTTGCCTCAGACTAGCTGACGGATCAAAACCTCCACCATTATACATTTCAACATTCTGAGGAGCAGCAATGCGTTTTGCTTTTCGGATTTCTTCATCATTTTTATGTTCCAGCTTCTGTACAAATTCATAGATAGTTATAGTGTCAGCATCTAGAATACCTGTATGTTTTAGAAGCTCGATGTATGAACTCCACTTTGGTGGTAGAGAATCAGCAAATCGTGCACAAACTTCCTTTTGAGATGCAGTAACAGTATAGGCAAACATCTCACTAATCAAATGATAAAACCGTGTGGTCATATCATTTAGAGTTTCGTTTTCCAAGAACTGGAACGACTCAAACTCTTTCTTTAATAAATCATGCCGTGTCTTTCTGGAAGCTGCGTTTCCTTCTCCTCTTGTCACCAAACAATCCCATAAGGATTTAGTGTCCTTACTATAAGAAAACTGATGATAGATATCTTTATGAAGTGCTTGAGTAAGAACAGCAAATGACTTTTTCTCAAATTCATATGCTTTCTTGTCATTTTCCTGCATGTTAGTAAAACCTTCGGCTGTTGACGCTGCTACTTCAAGAGCATCATTGCGTGGAGTAATGAAACACCTCCAAATATCAGTGCTTTGACCTTGAACATATGTAATGAAACGACCTTTCCATGATGGAAACTCGTTCATATGATTCAACTTTGGCGGGCGATTGTTGCTACCCGTTTCGCTCTCGCTAATCAGAAGATTTTGAATGTTTTGGTTCTGATTGGATGCCAAAGCCCATTGTCCGGCACTTATAGTAGGTTGACCAAAAACTTTCTTCACCCACGCTGCTGCGGAGGTCGGATCTTCACATGGTCTCGAATCCATACTCCAATCCCATGGACTAGTACAACTCATATTTGATGTATGTATGATAGTACCTGCACAAATTCTTGAAAACAAACAGTAAGCAAGCTGTTACAAGTCCTCTGTGTAAAACAGATCTGTTTTCGACGAAACAGATTTCACGAAACAGGTTTGTTTCGTCTGAATGAATGACGACGAAACAGACTTGTGATAATAGGATTTGTGGCGAAACAGAATTTGTTTCGTCAAAGATGTTGTGGCGAAACAGAGGTTTGATTCGTCAACGATGTTGCGACGAAACAGATGTGATTCGTCGGCTGTGTGTTTCGTCAAAACTGGGTAAAAAACAGTGGATTTAGATATTTAAAATATCTACTGACCAGTCAAGGATAAGACCAGACAGCAAGATATTTAAAACTGACACAAGTATGTTGTAACTTCTTATTTTCAACGAAACAGTGTGACCAATTATCAACTTTTACACAAAAGTCAAGATAGTATATTATAAGTTGCAACACTTTGATTTAATCAAATTATCAGATCAATTACTCAGTTTATAACAAGAACACCTATGAACATATGAAGAACACACTCAAGAACATGAAGTTTCCGATGAGTTTTCCGATCACCGATAATTTTCCGAAACACGAAAATACACTAGATTTTCACTAAAAAACCCGGTTTAAAGCATAAACAAACAATCTAACTTAGGTTTTTGATAAAAATCAGTAGCAAACAACACTAAAACAGCAGATTTATGAATATTTTTCCAGAAAATATTAATTTTTCAAGAACAAGTTTTCAGAAAAACACACACAAAATACTTGATAAAACCGAACAAGTTTGATTTTAAACAAGGATAAGAGCCAATGCTCTGATACCACTTGTAGGTCCCGAAATCTGAGGATCGATTACGAACCGAATCTCTTGTTTATAGTAAACACGGTTACGTGTGCGGAATCCACGTAACTATGCCAAATCAAACATATATAGCAATAAAAACAACGGATTAATCAATGATACACACTCGATTGATTAACGGGATAAGAACCTATTACAACTGATACAAACACAGTTCAGACGAAATTTTGGCAGAGTTTCGTTACTATGGTCTGTTTCTTATCTCTGAGTTCAAATGAACACAAAGTGTTGCTTATATAGTCCCTGGGCCATTGATATCGACGAAACACACAAGTGTTTGACGAATCTGAATATGGGCCAGACATTGGGCCTGGAACAGCCCAATACATGACGAATCAAGGTCTGATTCGTCAGTACATGACGAATCAAGGTCTGATTCGTCATGACCTTCGAACAAAACAGAAGTCTGTTTCGCCATGAAGTGTTCCGACGAAACAGAAGTCTGTTTCGTCGAAGACTGCAACTGTTGTGTTTGTTCCTGTTATCAGACAGCAACAATCAGCAACATATAAACATAGTAATGACAAAACTACCCTTTAATGCAACATGCATTGTTCATAAAACATTACATACCAAAAGAGACAAATAAGTTGTACACAAGTAGATAGGAGGATATCTGACTTGGTCAACATAACATACAGACTCGATAATTAATAAAAGACCATTCAAAATACATCGTTAAACAAGACTAGTTACAGACACTAAAAAATGCATCAACATAGTTTGTTTGACTTGCAAGACAAACATGTTTCTTTGAATGATAAGTGGTGTGAATTGCAAAGCAAACACAAGGCTTTGCAAGAGAAATATGATGTGACATTCATCCACAATCAGAAATTGACCGTTGATCTTTCGAAGTGCACTGAAGCCAACATGTTTTATGAAAACCATGAAAAGGAGTTTAAATCGGTAATTGAGAAATTAAAGAAAGATAAAACCGAGCTAACAAAAATGGTTTCCAGAAAACAAACTGACATTAATTTGTATATAACTCGCCTTGAGGTAATGCAAAAGGAAATGGCTTGTGTCAAAACTGAAAGTGAGGCGATCCAACTTAAGCTAGACAGTTATTTGAGCTCTAGCTATGTGTTGGATCACATCATTGACGTACAGAAAGAGAAACGGGATGTCACATGCATTGGATATAAGCAATGTCCACCACCTGTTAGACACAATTACGATGCCATGCCTGACGAGGAGGATAGAACTTTCTTTGAACCATCTGTTCCTCTAGATGTTAATGAATTTGCAACAGGACTCGGATACAAGAAAGAAGTATCGTCAGATTCAGATGTGTCAGCAGATACAGATACATTTGTGTCTCCTGCTGAACCGAATCAGGATCCTCCAGTTGTGATTGAGGATGCTGATTCTTCTGATGATGAATCTGATGATACTGATTCAGCAAAGTCTGATGCGGTGATAAAAGAAGAGGACATACCTCTTGAGAATCATATTCTGTGTGATCCTCCTGCAAAACCCGCTAAGACTGTTGCAATCGAGTCCTCGTCTACACAAGAGTCGGAGAGTGTGGATTTGCTGTACACTCTTGTTGGTGATGATAAAATTTATTCTGACAAAGATTTTCCGATTAAGAATGTAAATCAATCCTTAATCAGTAAAGTTTTTGAAAATTCGACAAGTAAATTTCTGGGTAAGAAAGGATCACACGTTGTGGTAACACAGTGCCCTCCTATCCCAAAGGCTGAAGTGAGAAAACAATTTGGCAATCAGAAATTACCAACAGAGAAAAGGCAGCAAAATCATAACAAACAAAAAGGAAAATTGCCGGCTCAAAGTCAAAAGAAGCCAAATCAAAAGAAGAACAAGAATGTGAACTTTGTGAAATCTAAGGGAACGGACAAAATTGAAACGTTTGAAAATCAATCTAACTTAGATTTTGTCAAGAAAGCAACAGTGATGAAAAGGAATGAACCAAATAGTTCAAAACCTAGTACCTCGGGATCACAAAGTTCATCATCGACAAGACGATCATATGATACTTCGGGGTTTGTTGAACGAAGATCATGTTTTAAATGTGGTGAAATTTGACACATAATTCGAAATTGTCCGTATATTCATAAGTTGAAAGCTAAGGTTGATGATCCCCGTGAACACAATCACCAAAAGCGATCTGTTTCTGTAAAACAAGATCCCCGACTTGTAAGAGAAAGGGAAAAGAAACAGAAACGCCAACAAGTCAAGGTGATTGAAAAGGCACTTAAAACTGATGTGGTTAAAAAACAATCTGTTTCAGTTAAGCCAGAAAACTCAAAATTTTCAAAAACTTCAAACAATCACGAAGTTAAATTGTCAAACAATCAAACTGGTAAAACTCAACAGACATGGAAACCTAAATTGACCACAAGTTCAAAGGGACCATCACAATTTATGAATCATCAAAGAATAGAAGTTATTGTTGTTGATGAAAATGGAAGACCCAAGACCACAATGGCTTGGGTCCCCATCTCCAACTAATCAAGTGAGTTCATGTGCAGGGTGTTCCAGGAGGAACTATCAGTAGTCATTGGATTGTTGATAGTGGGGCATCCAGGCACATGACAGGCGACATGAAGCTTCTCTACGACGTCAAATCTATTAGAGGAGGTTATGTTGCTTTTGCTGGAGATAAAGGCGGATATATTACGGGTGAAGGAATGATTTCCAACGGGGTTGTTAGCTTTGATAAGATCAACTTTGTACAACAACTTGATCACAATCTTCTTAGTGTTTCTCAAATCTGTGATAAGCAGTTCTCAGTACACTTTGATGCAAATGGATGTTATGTGCTGAAACCCGGCTTCAAAATTCCAAAAGAATGGATTCTCTTGTCGGCTCCAAGGATAAATGATCTGTATGTCCTTGATATGAGCCAAGCTATCACAACGTCTGCACAAGCAACTTGTTTCGTTTCTAAAGCCACAGAAAAAGACTCAATCTCTTGGCACAGACGAATGGGTCACATTCACTTACGCAAAATGAATCATTTGGTGTCAAATGAATTGGTGAATGGTGTTCCTCTTAAAAACTTTCATCTTCAAGACGTCTGTGTTTCGTGCCAAAAAGGAAAACAAACGAAGAAGCGACACCCTACAAAGAAAATCAACACGGTGGTTGTTCCTCTTGAACGTTTGCACATGGATTTGTTCGGTCCTGTCAAGCACAAAAGTATTAGGAATGATCAATATTGCCTCGTGATAACTGATGATAATTCAAGATTTTCTTGGGTGGCGTTCATGGCACACAAGAGCGAAACCTTCGGTATTATCAAAAACTTGATCATTCAGATTGAGAATCTATATAAGTTGAAGGTTAGGCGGATACGCAGCGACAATGGTACTGAATTCAAAAGTCATGCCATGGCGGAGTTTTGCACTTCAAAAGGTATTCTTCACGAATTTAGTGCAGCTTATACTCCTCAACAGAATGGCGTCGCTGAACGTAAGAACCGCACATTGATCGAGACTGCTAGGACTATGTTGGTAGAGTCACAATTGCCGATTCCATTCTGGACTGAAGCTGTGGCCTCTGCATGTTATACGTTGAACCGAGTCCTTACAGTCAAAAGGCACAACAAGACCTGCTTTGAGCTTATTAACAAACGGAAACCAGATTTGTCATATCTTGAACCATTTGGAGCTCCATGTACAATAATCGATCCTAATGGAAAGTTTGGGGCAAAAGCAATTGAGGGATACTTTCTTGGGTATGCCACCCCGAACTTAAGAGTCTGGAATCTAGAGACTAAAAGGGTCGAGGAATGGTCTGAAGTCAGAGTACAAAGGCACACTTTACCAGTCAAATGTCCTGGTCAGCCTTGGATGTTTGAGTACGATGACTTTTTCAATTCGATCAATGTTGAAGCAGTTGAAGAAAATGCTGCGGCAAGGATGTTTTTCGAGAGTGACAATGCAACAGATTCACCGTTGGTTCGTCCAATTATTGTCAATCAAGAACCATCTTCAGTGAACAATAATGCTCTCGATAATGAGGATTTTCACGATGCTACCGAATTGAACGAATCTTTAGAGGATGATGAATTTCTCGATGCAGATCAAGAAGCTCCAACAACAGCAGTTCATGGTACTTCAGAAGGTACACCTCCAGTGGATGTCCCTAAAACAGCTGAAGCTACTGCATCATCCTCTTCGTCAATTCCGGGTATTGAATTGGTTGTTGATCTCAATCTCAACAATCTGGGTACAAATATTCCAGTTCAAGATAATCCAGAAACAAGGATTCACAATACCCATCCTCAACAAAACATCATCGGAAATGTACAAAGTGGCATTCAAACAAGAAATATGTTGCGAAACAACAACAATGCAGGCTTGTATGCAACTATCCGAGAATCTGGTCAACAAAATGATTGGTCTTTCGCGTGTTATGTCTCACAGGAAGAGCCAAGAACTTGGAAAGAAGCTTTGAAAGATAGCTCTTGGGTTGAAGCGATGCAGGAAGAACTGCAACAATTCCAGAAGCTTGGTGTGTGGAAACTCGTAGAGAAACCTGCTGGTTACAAGAAGATTGGTACCCGTTGGGTGTTTAAATGCAAAAAGGATGACCGTGGAGTCGTTATTCGAAACAAAGCACGCTTAGTCGTTCAAGGTTTTCGTCAGATAGAAGGGATCGACTACAACGAAGTGTATGCACCTGTTGCACGTCTAGAAGCAATTCGGATCTTTCTGGCTTATGCCTCATTCAAGGGTTTCAAGGTATACCAGATGGACGTGAAAAGTGCATTCTTACATGGTGTGGTGGAAGAAGAGGTGTACGTCGAACAGCCTCCAGGTTTTGAAGATCCTATCCATCCCGATCGGGTTTGGTTGCTCAACAAAGCTCTATATGGTCTACATCAAGCACCGCGAGCTTGGTATGCAACCTTATCTAATTATTTGCTGGAGAATGGATTTCGCAGAGGTCTTATCGATTGTACTCTTTTCATCAAAGAACAAGATGGAGATCTTCTACTGGTACAGGTATACGTTGATGATATTATATTTGGTTCTACTAATGATGTTTTGTGTAGGAATTTCGAGCGCATCATGCAGGATAAATTCGAGATGAGTGCTATGGGGGAAATGACTTTCTTTTTGGGCCTACAAGTACAACAAACCGAGTCTGGGATATTCATCCATCAGACTAAATATGTTGGTGACATCTTGAGCCGGTTCCAGATGTCTGATGCAACGCCCATCGGTACCCCATTGCCGCAAAATCACGGAATTACTCCAGACTTGAAGGGTGAAGCTGTTAACCCCTCATACTACCGCGCGATGATCGGATCTCTTATGTACCTCACAGCATCAAGACCAGATATAATGTACCCAACGTGCCTGCTTGCCAGATATCAAGTCAACCCGAAGGCCTCACATCTTGCAGCTGTAAAAAGGATTTTTCGTTATTTGAAGGGTTGCCCTGACACCGGTCTATGGTACCCTAGGGATAATAACTTTGACTTGATCGCATTCAGTGATTCTGATTTTGGCGGATGCAAAATCGACGGCAAATCCACAACGGCTGGATGTCAGTTTTTGGGAAATCGCCTAGTCACATGGCAGTGCAAGAAGCAGACCTGTGTAGCTACATCAACATGCGAAGCTGAGTACATTGCTGCCTCAAGTTGTTGCTCCCAAGTCCTATGGATCCAACAACAATTGCGCGACTACGGTTTTGAATTCCTAACTACTCCTATTTACGTTGATAATTCTGCTGCCTTACAGATCACTAGAAATCCTGTCCAGCATTCAAAGACTAAGCACATCGAAATTAAGTATCACTTCATACGTGATTGCTTTGAGAAAAGGCTAATCGATGTTGCTTACGTCCACACCGATGACCAACGTGCCGACCTTTTTACCAAAGCTTTTGACAAATCAAGATTTGACTATTTATTATTAGTAAACGGCATTAAGGTCAAGCAAGAGTAAAACCAACATCAGAAAATCATTTTTGTAAATACCTTTGTGTTTTAATTTTATCTTAGTTTATTGATTTTAGGGGGAGTAAATCCAAATTTGAAAATCCAAAAACATCAAAAAATTTTAAAATCTCAAAAACAATAGAAAAACAAAAATGAGTTTCCTGGCGAGCAAAAGAGAAAATGATAGTACATCAGTGGTCTATCCAAGCCTCTTTAAACCTTAAATTGAAAAATGATAAGCAGCTCTATATAAGATGTATCGGTAGGCTCACAATCATTTTAAAGTGTGCAGGGTGATATAAACTTAAATCGACTGAAGACCAGGTGGGAACCACTCATTGGCATATGGTCTTAGTACCGAAATTTCGTTTGAGAGATTGCCGAGGTTCTGAGATATTCGGTCTTTATGCTGCTTATCATCTGGGTATCATGGTTGTATCTTTTACCGAAAAATAACGGGGACGCAAGTCTAGATCTTCCATGATACCATACATACGTGTACATACTGCATACGACCTCAATAAGTGATCAACAATCACATGTCCCTCAAAATAAGTGATAAAATATCACATTTATCCGGGAGTCAAGTTCATCTCTCTGCTGTACGAAAGTACTGACCTGTTCACGGACTTGCTCCTGTGCCCTCATGCATCTGAAAATCAAGTTCCTCATCAATAAGTGATTCTATCACATAGGGCTTGTTTTCAAATCAAAATAAGTGAGTTTCTCACATCATATACGGTCAAACAGATGATAATCGGTATACTCACCGGTAAGATGAACCCTCGTGCATACCTTGATACGGGAATGTGTCGTGATGTGGATGAACACCGGTCGGTAAGTATAAATCATACCTTAACGTATCCCCTCGCCATGATTACATCTGATAAGTTGAGCTTAAGTGGACAACAATACCGATAATTGTTATAGGATGCTTATCTTAATGTTAATTAATTGAACAACAAGAGCGTTTTGGCATGACCGTACACTGATATGATTCTCTTACCCTCGAAACTCACAAAAAGAATGTCTGTAAATATTTATTTAATGCTTTCAGTTTCTGCATCTTTGTATATATTTATTTACTGCTTTCTGTCTTTACATTTGAAATATTCAAAAATTCCAAAAAGATTTTAGGTGTGTTTTAATATAAAATTTCTAAAATCTAAAAAGATTTTATTTCTATCTTATTTTCGATTGTACGATGTTGGATCTCGAGTCTTCGTTACCTGAAACCTGATCGAAAACCAAATCGACTAAATCTTCATAATCGGTCAAAATTTGCAAGTTTTGAAAGTTAAAAACTAAAACTGATAAATTTTGTTAAACTTTCAAACTGTCGGACGGTGTTTGACTGAACAATGGTCACATGTGTGTCGTTTGCTTATGATATTCCAAGCAGTTGTTCTCATTACGCGTTTAGATTTCTTGCATGTGCAGATTCTAAAGGCAAGGAGAACATGGTCGATGACAAGCCTCGGAATGAAGACACGACGTGAAGGCACTCAAATGATGAAGATGATCGAGTTGCCGCTGACCATCATCAACACCACAAGGATCTCAAGTTCTAAAGATCAAGATATTCACGAGCATAACTCAAGGGGGAGCTTATGTTAAGGGGGAGTTTGTCAACACACTTCTTACATGAAACGGGGAGTTTGTTGGTACACTTTCTGCTTTCAAGACGTGAAGACTTTAAAGATCCTCCGACATTGAAGACTTGAAAGGACGTCAAAGACTTGAAGACACGAAGATCGAGACAAAGCTACAGCCAAGGGGGAGTTTGTTGGTGCACTTGTGTCTGTACTTTGTCTGTATTTTGTCATGATACGAAACGATGTCTTGTGTTAGTCTGAGTTACGTCTTAGGTTTGTTAATTATGTGTGTTCGATGTAAGTTTGACCAAGTCAACCATCCTCCTGGTTAGACTTGGCCAAACAGTTGGAACATTGTTGTAACATGTTTGTGTCGAAGGTTGAGTCATCGAAGGATTGTTTATATCCTTCGATGAGCTCGAAGGATAATTCCATCGATGGATATAGATGGACCTCGAAGGATATCATCCTTCGAGGTATATGTGGATCCTTCGATAGGTTTCAGATCGATAGATGATCCTTCGATCAGTCTATCTGATCCTTCGACCAGACGAGCTGTAATGGGTATATATACTCATGTTATGTGTTCACTTCATGTGTGTGTGAGATGTGAGTGAACTAAGTCTTGTAGAGAGCATATTTTCAGTGTGGTCAAGGGCTGTAACCGTGTCCACTGAAATACAAGAGAAAACTTTGATATCTCGTGTGTCTACCTTTCTCTTTGTGGCTTGTGTTATCATATAAACTCCGGTTTGCATTCTAGCTTGGATTCCGCACTTGCTAGTGTGTTAGACATAACAAGGATAAGGTTTAACCTCATCCTCCGAGGGACCTACATCCTCAAAGTCTAATCAAACTAAAATTTTTAGAAAAGGTTTTAAACATGAGAAATAAAAACTAAAAATGCTGAAATAAAAATAAAAATAACACAGATAGACAAGATAAATCACTTGTATTCGACTCGCCTTTAATGTAACCTTTGATGATTTCCGCACTTTTACACTTTTTAAGAGATTATCTTAGTTATAGTAGTAGGCCCCTCTTTTGAAGGTGACGTTACCCTCAACCTAGTGGTTTGAGTCAGCAAGGATACAATCCCAAAGGGTCGGAATATTGAAAGATAATTAATTAAGTTATTAATGCGTAAAGTGGTAGGCCCTTCTTTTGAAGGCGACGTTACCTTCGGCTAAGTGGTTTGAGTCAGCAGGAATACAATCCCAAGTAGCTGGGTTAACATATTAATAGTAGTTTACATATGAGCGAATCCAGCCATTCGCACCCCCGCCATCCAATACCAGTGGGTATTGAAGGAGGTCCTAGTAAGCTAAACCCAGGTACTTGCAGGATTTATACACTGAACAAGGCAAGAACCTTACCAAATGATTCTCTTAACCCCCGACCAGGTAGCCAACATATCTCTATATAGACCGTAGAGATATGAATGGTGAAAATCTTTTACTTCACAAAGATAGTAAAGTAATGCCAAGACACCACAAACAAATGATAAGGAAGTTTCACCTTCAACATAAGAAACTAGTTATTAAAGTCATTAATACAAAACCAAATAAAAAGTGCGAAAAGATTAAAAATCAAAAGTATTACATTAAATGCTTGTCTTCACCAAGTGATATAAGAGACTTAGCCAAACATGGCCTTTGATTTACAAAAACTCTTACGATCAATCTTGGATCCCGAGACTACTACACACACTCTAAGGTGGATGATGGATGATGGTGGTGGATGTGGGTGATGTAGTGGTGGTGGAATCGTGGCAAAGTGTGAGAGAGGTGGTTTGCCAAGGGATGCCTTTAAAGTGAGCCAAGCACCCCTATTTATAGCCTGAACAAAAGCCCGGCCACGGCCCCGTGTTCGCTGTACACGCCCCCGTGGCAATCTCTTTTCTCTTCCTTCATTAATTGCCTTTGTCTGCATTAGGCTCCACACGGCCCCATGTTCGATGGGCACGGCCTCGTGTGTAGAAGCGTATCTATACTATCAAGATGTGCAAGATTCTGCAAATCTTAGCGATGACCACGCCCCGTGTCGGGAATAGAAGCTTCCATAGCTTTGTCCATTTCTGCAGACACCTGACCACGCCCCCGTCTCCGCTGGGCACGGGCCGTGGTCAGTCTTATGTTTCTTGTTTTTTGCTTAGGGAGATGTTGTCGAGGGGTCGGGCATGCCACGTTTATTCTTTTTCTTTGTATTTATGTTAGTTTTTTGCTGCATATTTGTTCCTTTTGTTCATTTAAGCTCATTTGGTCCTGAAAATACAAAAGGAAGACAAAAGCACACTTTTTCCAACATTAGTACTAAAAAGGGTTAGTTTTATGCCCCATTTGATGTAATTTATATGTTGCATTTTACACACATCAAATACCCCCACACTTGAATCTTTGCTTGTCCTCAAGCAAAGCTCTTTATTTTGTGGCTTACACACCCAAATGGAATGGGTAGTAAAGAAGTTTTGGGTTTGTCTTGATTGTCGGTAATCCAAGATCTTTATTGGGTTTTATTTTTGTACTATTTACAATCGTATTCGTTATGATTTATTTAGAACGTTTCATAAGAGAAATTACTTATTTGGGCATAACATGCCTTTTTAAAATTACATTTATATACAAGTTCACATACCTCACGGGAGTTCACTCAACACTTGGCCGAAGATGTATTTTTGTGAAACACTCGAGACCGGCATGGAATTTACTTCTACCATATGCTTGCCAAGCAATCAATCATCCTCCTTTTTAACTATAAACCTTTGTAAATATCAAGAGGACTTGGGGAATGGTTAGGCTTGGGTTAAAGGTAGGTGGTTTTGGGTTAGTGGTTAGTAAAAAGGGCTAAAAGCGTAAAAAGCATCGGTCGTCGTAAAACTTTTTGTGTTTGTGACTTTTATTCAAACTTAGCATTTTCAAATAAAGTTTCTTTGAGGACTTTGTTTGTTTATTGCTAGACTTCATTTTTTTTATAAAGTTTCGTCACAAGAAAACCGAGCTTTTTACTAAAGTAAAGCGTTGAAAAGAAAAAGGTTTTGGTGAGTAAAAGGTGTTTGTTTTTGTGGGTTTTAGAAACGAAAAGGTTTAGGCTCAAAGGGGTTAACTAGGGGGATTTTGGGTAGGTGAAAAAGAAAATGAAAAATAATAGTGTTGAAAGGAAAATGGTTTAGTCCAAATGCCTCCATCATTTACTTCCTTGGGTTTAAGTTGGTAAGGACCGGGAATGTATCGTCTTGGCAATTTCTAGAGTCGTAAGAACCAAGCGGCTATTCACACAAGAAACGAAAAATGAGCATTTAATTTAAGGATGTATACTTGTATGCTCAATAAAGGCTCAAAACTCACTTATTGTGGGAATGGGTCTATAATGTGATCAAGTATATATAATCAAATTTTAACTAGATTTGTCATGCCGTTTCATAATTTTCTTATGTTATTTTTTTTTATCATGACGCTATCGGTTCTAAAATTGTAAAAATGTAACCTTTTTAGAACTTGCTATTCCTAAATTAAACCAAGACAAGTAAAAAAAATGAAAAGTTTTTGAAAAACAAATTATGGTGATTAACGGTTCCAATAAAGTTTTTTGTAAGGTTTGTTATTAGGACTTGCAAAGTTCAAGGTTTTAGCATCCCCTTCCCCCACACTTAAATTACATATTGTCCTCAATGTGTCCCAAAAATAAGTTTTTAGGATGATTGAATATGCAAAAAGGTGTTGAAAAACAAAATTTATGTTACTGGGTGTCTGGACACGTGCCCGTGTTGGTTCGGGCACGGCCCCGTGCTCAGATTACCAGTATCATATTAAACAGAAGGCTGGGCACGGGGGCGTGTTCAGTGAGCATGGTGTGTGCGCGTATATACATAATTTTGCAATGGAATTACACACGATTCGGTTTTAAATTTATAAAAGTGATTATTACTTTTACATCAAAACACACACGAAAGAGGCAAGTGTACCCCGTCATATATGTAGTAAAGTATCGGTAAGAACCAAGTATCGATCCAAGGAAATGGGCAGAGAAATAATACTAGACCTTTGTCACTAAACTACCGGTAAAAACATAAGTTTTGTTTGATTTTAATTAAACTAAAGTAAGCGTAAACAAATACATAATAAAAACATAATAGATAATAGATAAATATCCTTGCTTAATACACAACCACAGCATGTCAACTAAGTCGGTTTTGGCACTAGAAGCATTCGGTCAATTTTCCATTTTAAGACAATTAGTATCCCTTTCGGGAATCCTAACATGACAATCATTCGGAAAGCTAAAACGATAAACACACTTTAACCACCTAAAATTGTTCTTTAACATGCAATTGATAAATGTCTATGAAAATCTCTTAAAAATAAGTTAGTCATCCGTTAGGAGTTTTCTAACCGCACTTAATCAAGGAAAGAGACACCGATAAACACAATGCAACCACCGAGACAATCATAAACTAGATTAAACCACAACCGAGTTCATTTTACAAATCTTGCACAATAATTCACTAAGATAGCAATTTTGGCCTAAACTACTAACTAAGCTAACAAATCATGGCAAGAATTTATAACGACACCATCTAACCCGTTAAGGTCCTTACGTGACGGCAAGCTCTCTTGATTAACAATAATTACATTTTATTAAATCACTAACCATTTCTAGTATCATGATGCATACATTTAAACTAAGCTAAACTAGCTAACCAAGTTCAAAGTTTACTAATACAAGATTAATTAAGCTTCATTTTTCAACTATCTTAACTAACCAAGCATCAATCATCCAACATAATTACTTATAATCAAGAATTCAATATCAATAACAAGGTTGCAAACTAATCATCAAAGATTAACATAGAAAATACTTCAAGTGTCATTACAAACAAAGCTTAACACACTAATGGCTATAATCTAGCAAGGGATTGTTGTGTTTTTGCCCAAAGGCTACAATAATACATAAACATTAATCTAAGTACTTGAAAGATTAACAAAATCATGGAAAGATTAGAAAACCAAACCATAAACAAGTACTAGACTAAGGATCCGGGTAGTAATGGAGCTAAACGGCACAATGTGGCTTGAATCCGGGTCAAAAGCAAAGCCTCCGGAGCCTGTAAAATCGCCAGTGAAGCTCCCAAAATTCCAGAATATATCGACAGACTGTTTCTGCTCTGTTTTTTATATTTTTTCGGTGTGGCACGGTCGTTCTTCCTGTGGCACGACCGTGCACTTTAAGCAATTATTGGGTATGGCACACCATACTGCATGACGTCATCATATCGTTGACCAGATTCGAAATAGCACGACCGTTCTTCATATGGAACGGTCGTTCATCACCGGGGTCTTGTTGCACGAGCTGCCGCACTGGTGGTGCAATTCCGAGGTTTTTGCTGATGTTCGGAGCCGCACGGTCGTTCTTCAAATGGCACGTCCGTGCGTCCCCGGGATGACCTTGTATGCCTTGCACTCCTAGTCGCACCCTCGTTCATTGCCGGGTTAATCAACAACTGTCGGAGATGCACGGTCGTGCATCAGGTCGCACGATCGTTCCACAGGCCCAGGTCAGTTTTTCTAAGAGAATGTCCGCAGCTTCGTCGTTTTGTCCGGAAAGTCCTCGTTTTCGCTATCATCTTGTCTGGTATGCTGTTTTAGGCCTGTAAACAAAAGTGTAGATAATTAAGTATCCGAATGACGGTTTTACGGCCGAAAACGCATAAAATAGGGGTAAAACAGGGGACTAAAATATGTGTAAATTAACGAATATCAGAGCACGACCCCGTGTCTAGTTACCTGAACTGTGCATTTTCTGCAGATTCTCGGGCACGGGGGCGTGTTGGGTTGAGCACGGTCCCATGCTGAACTTGCTGTAATGAAGGAATATTGTCGGGAGGCTCTGTTTTTGTGCATGGGGTGAGGGTTATTCTTTCCCTTGGTAACCCCCACCTTTTCGAGTGTGTTTTAACCATTACAACATCATCCAAACACCATTTTATACTTTAAAACCATCATTCATTCAAGCGTGAATTACATAATTTCTAGAAAACTAAAAACTGGATAAGTAGGTCATAAAATTCAAGAAATCTTAAACCTCAAAGAAGTCCTAGCCTAGATATGTTTATTATAAGAGCAAATTTCCGAAAAGGTAAGTCTTTCGGTTGAAAAGGCTTGTAGAACTTCTTCTCCGGAAAGGGCCCCTCACACTTCACTAAGCCATTCTTCTATCTCCCGAGGGAGAAGGAAGGCGGGCTCATTGTCTTCCTTGTGTTGAGGAGGTGCGACTTCCACCTGAACTTCTTGTAAGGCGTCAATAGGAGGTTCCGAGGGAACGTCGTCCCATCCGGTGGGATTAATAACTTCTTGTGCCAAGTTCCAATCTTCTTGGGGAAAGATCGGCTCCATAGGGGGGCATTGCAAGAATATTCAACCTTTGGTGCAAAAGGTTGATCTCTTGGAAGCTATTTTCTAGCCCCACCGTTAGATAGTTGATACGGTCGATTAGGAATTTTTCTATGGATGTCATCTCATCGAGTGCTTCTCTTAGCGCCATTACGTAGCGCACAAGGGTTGCTTCGATCGAAGGCCTTCGTTCCTTGCGACGGTTCCTTGAGTGAGCTGAAGAGGTTCCGCTATTATGGCTCGACATTCTAAGAAACAAGTCAAAAATTTTCAAATTAACGAAACAGCAACTTTGGCAACGGCCCCGTGCTCGCTGAGAATGGCCCCGTGGCCATCAATATCCAGGTTTTTAAAACAACGAATCTTCAAGTTTTAAATTATTTTTCTGGCTTTTTAAAAATTTCTAAGCAGAAATAACTTAAACAGTGTTGTGAAACTTATTTTTGAAAAGATTCCTTGATTAAACACCTAACAAATATCACAATAAAGCTTGAAAACTTGGAGATTTCAAACTTTAATGGAGGTTCTAAGGAGTTAGTGAAGAAAAAGGCAATAGACAAAAGTAGTAAAGACAAGATGATTGTTGAGAATCTTCTTTAGAATATACCGTGTAGGGTATATGTGAAGATCCCACCAGATCTTTGTCTTTGGAATGGGTCCAAGAGTGCAGGAATCTTGCTGGATTTGTAGAAAACGACAGCACGCTGACCACGACCCCGTGTCGGCTGGACACGGCTCCGTGGCCAGACAAGAGTCTGACACAATTTGTCCGTATTCTGACTTAAAGTCAGACAAAGTTCTTCAGGTGGGCACGGGGGCGTGTTGACCTGGACACGGCCCCGTGGCAAGAGTTCTTTATGAAGTTTTGTCTTATTTTAAGGCATCTATCCAGATCGGGTGGTTCCTTACTGGACGTGACAACACCGAAGTGCCTGAGGTACCTTAATTGCCCTAGTTTTAGACAAGAACGCAAGAGGTTATCGGAAAGGGTGAATCCTAAGCTAAATACCGGTGGGCGAGACCAACCTTTATTTCCCTTATTCGGGCTCTCGTTAAAGAAGGTATATTTCAGATCGCTCATGTCTATGAACGCATCAGCGGAAATTGATGGAGAGTCCTTCACAGCACAATCGACACAGGGACGACTATCGCTCATGTTCTCAAATGAGTTAGAGGTGCTTTCGGGAGAAACGATGTTGTTATATTCCGAATGCGATCTTAATAATTCTCCTTGATCGTTGTCTTGGGATGGATAACTTATTTCCATCTCAAGTTCTCTTATCAATTGAAGAATCACATCTTCCATTTGAAATAATTTTTCGAGAATCATATCATCTAGAAGAGTTGATTGAGAGCATTCGAGTGAAAGATAGGGATTGTTTTTACTTTCGCCCATCTTAAGGTTACAGGAAAACGATGGGTCTATATAGTGGGGGGTGTAATTTAAAAAATAACATTTTAAATCTTCATGAGATCCGCCACATATTTGACATCACGCACCACAAGACGAGCGAATGTAAAAATGATCAGTATCACTCATGTTCGTGTCAGAAATTACCAACCGTCGGGATCTTACGGTTCTGTTTTCAATAACTGAAACTTGGGTACGAGGGCGTGTTCAGTGGGCACGGCCCCGTGTTCAGCTACTGTCTGACTTAAAACATGATTGCCAGTACAAAAGATTAGGCATGGGGGCGTGTTAAGCGGGCACGACCCCGTGCTGAGCTCTGCAGAAGCTGGAAAATCTAGAAAAATCTTAAAAAAAAAACGATTAGGCCGTTGATTCCTAACTTTCTTAAAATCCTTGGGTCCCCAGCAACGGCTTCAAAAACTTGATGCGTGTCGAGTGTGTTATGATTTTAATAATATTTTAAACCCGTTTTACACATTAATCAAGTTTTAAATTTATAAAACACGATACTTTACTTACACTAAACACACATATGGGCAAGTCCACCCAATGTGAGCGTAGTATAGCGTTGGTAAGATACCGAGGTCGTCCAAGGACACAAAAGCTTTTAGTACCGGTTTATCCTCAACGTCTAATCAAACTAAAATTTTTAGAAAAGGTTTTAAACATGAGAAATAAAAACTAAAAATGCTGAAATAAAAATAAAAATAAAACAGATAGACAAGATGAATCACTTGGATCCGACTCGCCTTTAATGTAACCTTTGTTGATTTTCGTACTTTTGCACTTTTTAAGAGATTATCTTAGTTATAGTAGTAGGCCCCTCTTTTGAAGGTGACGTTACCCTCAACCTAGGGGTTTGAGTCAGCAAGGATACAATCCCAAAGGGTCGGAATATTGAAAGATAATTAATTAAGTTATTAATGCGTAAAGTGGTAGGCCCCTCTTTTGAAGGCGACGTTACCCTCGGCTAAGTGGTTTGAGTCAGCAGGGATACAATCCCAAGTAGCCGGTTAAATGTATTAATAGTAGTTTACATATGAGGGGATCAAGCCATTCGCACCTCCGCCATCCAATACCAGTGGGTATTGAAGGAGGTCCTAGTAAGCTTGACCCAGGTCCTTGCAGGATCTATACACTAAACAAGGCAAGAACCTTACCAAACCATTCCCTTAACCCCCGACCAGGTAGCCAACATATCTCTATATAGACCGTAGAGATATGAATGGTGAAAATCTTTTACTTTATATAGACAGTAAAGTAATGCCAAGACACCACGAACAAATGATAAGGAAGTTTCACCTTCAACATAAGAAACTAGTTATTAAAGTCATTAATACAAAACCAAATAAAAAGTGTGAAAAGATTAAAAATCAAAAGTATTACATTAAATGCTTATCTTCACCAAGTGATGTAAGAGACTTAGACAAACATGGCCTTTGATTGACAAGAACTCTTACGATCAATCTTGGATCCCGAGACTACTACACACACTCTAAGGTGGATGATGGATGATGGTGGTGGATGTGGGTGTTGTTGTAACACCCAGCGTCCCTGAACCTTTAGCTATTGTCACTTTTAGCCCTTATACTATGTGATACTAGATACTTTTGATACTTGGTGAATCTTAAAGCTATGACACTTAAGCCTTATTGATGAAACTTGATTCTTGATGCTTAATCTAGATACTTGACTCTTGATTCTTGATACTTGGTGCTTGACTCTTGAGACTCGTGAAACTTGAGAGTTGGTTGAACGAGAGACTGGAGTCTTGTCACTGGCGGAAAATATAAAACTCGGAAACTTTTGTGTTAATAATGTAATTTAGTTATGTATGAACCATTTTCCCAATAATACGCAACGCTTAATCTAATGCGCAAAACGAATCAAGGACAGGAACGCAGAAAGGATGGGATTGGCCGAGTGGCAATCCGATCGGATGACCACTCGATCGGATCACCATCCGATCTGTTGCAACATGCCTTCACTTCTCACTCTGTCACTATAAATAGGCCTGTCACATCATTCATTGATGTGACAGCCTCCTCACTCGAACCAGACGCACGCACTCCACTTTTTCTTCATTTCTCAGCAATTTCGGTACGTTTTATGCTAGATTCTTATACAACCTTGATCTACACATCATTCTCTACATGATTCTCTTTTGAAATCTCACTTTTCACCATGAAATCTCTAAGCTTTGAGCTCTTGAAGGTGATGTCATCATGGTGGTTGCACCAAACTGCTATGTGACGTCATTCTAGCCAAGATCTAACTCAGATCTAAGGAATTTCTTGTGTTTTACACTAAATCTTTACCAAATCTATGATTTTC
Organism: Helianthus tuberosus; assembly: GCA_030545235.1. Classification (NCBI taxonomy): domain Eukaryota; kingdom Viridiplantae; phylum Streptophyta; class Magnoliopsida; order Asterales; family Asteraceae; genus Helianthus; species Helianthus tuberosus. The sequence continues at coordinate 46,539,801 of CM060394.1, forward strand.
AACTAAAACTTATGTTTTCTTTCATATTTTCTTAACTTTTCACTTGAAAACGGTGGAATCCGTATCTAAACGGACTATAGACTTAATGATTAGTCTGAAGTTGGGTTGGGGAAGGATTGTTGCCGGAGAAGATGACCGGAGTATGGATTCCGACATAAAAATCGTCAAGAACAGACATCTGTACGGACTGGGGTGATTCCCATCCGGTCAGAACAATTGTATACTGATGTATTTACTGTTGTCTCAATACGTGCCGAGTCGTTTCCGTTTAATCAGAAACTTTGAAACTTCACAAGTTTGTAAATGAGTCAAGGACAACCCGATCGAGTGGCAATCCAATCGGATAGCCATCCAATCGAACCGCCATCCGATCGATTGACACTTGCCTCTTAACCTTGTTCACTTTAAAACTTTGCAACTTTGGAAACTTAGGGCTATGGATCGGGTGGCAATCCGATCGGATGGCCATCCGATCGAACCGCCATCCGTTCCCCTCACACTATGTCACCCGATCGAGTGGCAATCCGATCGGATAGAAATCCCCGGCAACAGCGCCAAAATATAACGTGATGTCATGGTCACAATCAAATTTAATCCAAATACTACTAAAAAGCTAGTGGTAAGTGGGTATCGAACACAGGGAGTTTGTGGAATGTGCGTTATCTAAATGTATGTCTAAGTTAACTACGATTAAACTAAATGCAAGTAAAGTAAATTTCAAGAGTTGATTTGATTGAATTGGTTTTAAAACTAAAATTACTAATGTAATTGCAAAAATGAAAGTATTGGTTGTAAGCAAATTAGAGACAAATGACCATCCTAGACTTCCGGTTTCAATTGACATTCATGTTATCATTCCACTAGAAAGAACTACATAGACATAGCTCATGTGTGACTACTTGTAGTGATGAAAGGGAACTAAGTACTCAGATTTCTAGAACGTGAGGTTGTTACCCGATGATCAATCAACCCTTACCCAAGGCTATCTATGTTTCCTTGCCGGGAGTCGTTTTAGGCGGGAAAACCCGTTAGTGAAAAGTTGACGGAAGATGCTAACCCCGTAAGCGGTTATGTTTCCTTCCGTCAAGCTCCTTGATCCGATGTGAGAGCACACGGATCGTGGTTTGGATCAAAGGCTGGGGATTTGCCACGTGTAAAGTGATCAAATGGAGATTACTTTCCAATTGCATGCTTCCGTGGTGAATTCAGGGATGCCCGAGATGGTGACACGTGTCCAGACGGTTGTAACCGTCTTGGTGATGCACGATTGTATTTCCTCTAGAAGATTACTGCTGTAATCTGGTGAGGCACCTTATCGTGTGGAGACAGGTGAATAAATAAATCCCAAGTCTGGGTAAATAATAAGCAGGTCTGGATATTTAGGCGGGAATGTTTATCTCAGGATTTTCATCCTTTGTCTATGGAAGAAAGCGCAAGGGTTTATGATTCCCTTTGGGCGCACAAGTGTTGACTGCTGACTGTTCTTTAAGCCTTTATTTGTGAGACCAGTGCGCGGCCGCGCAAGGTATAAGGCTGAAAAGTAAGGTTGTGGTATGGTCCCAGGTACTTATTGTGAGGTTTTTGGGACCTTACCCCTTCAAGTCCCCCCAGTCTAGTGTTGCACTTATGCAAATAAGTGGAGCACTGGACTTATAAGAGGGAACTGCTTTTGGGCGCGAAAAATAAGGAATCTTTTATTAGAAGATTGAATGTTGCTAAAAAAGTTTTTATGGGAAATTGTAATCATACCTTGACGTGTGATGACGTCAGTTGGCAGTAAGAGTGGGTATTTTTCCTCTTTTGTCTTGGGATTTGTAGTGGCGCTTGTCAGGCCTTATTAATGAGGATATGACTCCTGTTCCTGTAGCGCCGTTTGGATGTGATATCTTTCTGACAGTTAATCATGGGGATCCAGTTTTTCTTTTCCCAGAGCCTTGCTCCTCCTTTATATATTTAGGAAATGGTTATTTCCTTTTCTTAACTTTGAAGAATATGAAGATGAAAGGTTCCTTCCGTACCCGTCGTCTTCTTGACGTTTTGAGATTCTATGAGACTGCTGAAAGCCTCTTACTACTTGCTCGTTCTCCGCCGTTGACTGTTAAGGGAAAAAAGCCGGTCGACTCCGATCCTTCGGCTGTTGCCGGTCCTGTTTGTAAGGAGGACGGTGTGCTATCCGTTGAAAGACTGACGTCCCGTTTTCCGATGATCTAAAGAGGTGAATGTCGTCTTGTATATCATCGTCGGAGGAAGCGTCGTGAGGTTCCGGTGACTGTTGTTGACGAAAACCCTGCCGTTGATTAGGTTAGATTTGGGAATTGTGTATTCCCTTTTTTGATGTTTTTGCTGGTTTATTGAAAATGTTTTGAAAATCACTGTCGTGATTGTTGTGTATGGCTGTCGTTTGAATGTCCTGCTACCAGTTAGTTTGGAGACAGGATTTCCTTTTGTTTTGTGAATATTCTAGTCTTGGTACTAAAATTTTGAAGATCATTGCCATGATTTTGTTATGAAGTGTTTATGTTACACTTGATGATATGTATTATGATACACTGTTGTACTTTGCAATTTTTGTATGTTTTTTACAATACGTTGCATGTGTCTAATTGCTTTTGGGTAGGTGGGGCGAATGAGAAACGGTATTGTGCTTATGTGTGAACGTTTGTCTAAAAGGTGTGCTAGTTTGCCTTGTTTTAGACTGTTCATGAGGTGTACAATGTTTACCATATTGTTTTCGCGCAAACCAAAGGAATTTCATGCAATTTGTAATAAACAGTAACAAGTATGAGAAAAGTGTTTGTATTGATAAAGCGCGAAGCTTGTAATACAAATGTAAATAGGAAATACATTGCTTGTGAATGATTTGTCCTATATGTAACACCTGCGCAGCTGCTGCGCGTTCCCGGTGCGGGGAACTAGAGTCCCGTCAATTCTTTTTAGGGTATATGCCCCTTTGCCTAGGACCTCATTGATGATGTATGGTCCTTCCCATCTTGGCGCTAATTTGCCCGGTTTTTCCGCATTTGATGCTTCATTGTCGCGCAAGACAAAATCACCGGGGACAAAGGTGCATACGCGTACGCGCGCATTGTAATATTTTTCGAGTTTGGATTTGTACCTTGCTTCTGTGATGGCGGCGTTCTCGCGCCTCTCTTCAAGAAGGTCTAAATCCATTCTTCGCTCTTGCTCATTGTTCTGTTTTTCCATGGCTATCATGCGCGGTGATGGTAGGCCGATCTCGGCTGGGATGGCAGCTTCAGATCCATAGACTAGACTGAATGGAGTTTCTCCCATGCTAGTCTTTGGCATTGTTCGATGCGCCCATAGGGCACTGGGAAGTTCATCAACCCATCCTCTGCGTGCTGTCCCAAGTCGCGCTTTTATGCCGTCGACGATCTGTTTGTTTATACTTTCTACCTGACCGTTCGCTTGTGGATGCGCGACGGAGGCAAAGTTATGCTCAATCTTCATTTCTTTGAACCATTTTTGAAGATCTTCTGAGGCGAAGTTTGTGCCATTATCAGAGATAATGCGCAATGGTAATCCAAATCTACAAATGATATGTTCCCATATAAATTTGCGGATTATCATTGCTGTGGTTGAGGCCAAAGCTTTAGCTTCTACCCATTTGGTGAAGTAATCGACCGCCACAATGATGAATTTTACTGCGCCTGGCGCGTCAGGAAATGGGCCAACGGGATCGATGCCCCATTGTTGAAATGGCCAGGCGGACGTGACAGGTACTAGCGGATTTTTCGGTCGGAGCATCTTTGGTGCGTGGCGCTGGCATGCTGCGCATTTTCGTAATATTTCTACTGCGTCCATTTGCATCCCTGGCCAATAGTATCCTGCGCTCATTATTTTAGCTACTACCATGCGTGGTCCGGCGTGTATCCCACAAAAGCCTTCATGGATTTCTCTGACCAGGTATTGCGCGTCTGTTTTATCAACGCATCGGAGTAATGGTCCCATGAATGACTTTCTGTATAGGATGCCGTCCGCCATTTCGTAGTTTATTGCTTTATTCTGGATTTTCCTAGCTTCCGCTTTTTCTTCTGGGAGTTTCCCGTGCTGTAGGTACAAAATGAGCGGGGACATCCAGGACGGGCTGCCGATCTCTATGATGTTGACTTGCTTGAGAGGAACAGAGGGGTTAGACAGTACCTCTATGCGCACTTCTTTTGCTAAGTGCTTAAAGATGGTTGCAGCCAATTTGCTCAATGCATCCGCGTGTTTGTTTTCACTTCTGTTTATATGGTTGACTTTAAACGTTTGGAATTGACCAATTAATATTCGCGCTTGTTCTAAGTATAACGCCATAGCTTCTCCCCTTGCATCGTAATGCCCATTAACTTGTTCAGCTACTAGTTTTGAATTAACATTAGCTTCGAGGTTTCTTGCCCCCATTTTGAGCGCTAAACGGAGGCCTGCTAGAAACGCTTCGTATTCTGCTTCGTTGTTGGTGCTTCGGAAGTCTAAGCGTATGGCATATGTGAGTTCGTGATCGTCTGGGCTGACTAGTCGGAGACCTGCCCCTGCTCCGTCATCATTGGAAGCGCCATCTGTGTGCAAGGTCCAGACTCTATCGTCGAAAACGGGTATAGGGTTCTGGATTGCTTCGCACTCTTGAACTTTGTCGATGGGAACTTCGGTGGCAAAATCTGCTAGAACTTGCCCTTTGATTGCTGGTCTTGGCCTGTAGAAGATATTGTATCCTCCCAGCTCAATGGCCCATTTAGCCAACCTTCCCGCCACGTCGGGTTTGGATAGGATTTGGCCCAAATGATAATTGGTGAGAACTGTGATGACGTGGCCCGAAAAATACCTGCGTAAGCGCCGTGACGCGTGTACTAGTGCGAGGACTAGTTTTTCTATCATCGAGTAACGAGTTTCTGGACCGGTGAGCATCTTGCTGATATAGTAGATTGGAGTCTGAACGTTTTCTCGCTCTACCATTAATACTGCACCTACCGCTACTTCCGCAGCTGATAGGTATAAAATTAGTGGTTCTTTTTCTCTTGGCGCAGTCAGCGTTGGCAGCTGAATTAAACATTCTTTCATTTGTTTGAATGCTGCTTCTGCTTCAGGTGTCCACTGAAAGGGGGTTTTCTTCCCGCAGTTTCGTAGTGTACTGATAAATGGATAAGATTTTGCCGCATGATTAGCCAAGAATCTGTTCAAGGCTGCTAAGCGCCCGGCGAGTCTTTGCATTTCTTTTATTGTTGCGGGTGAGGGCATTAGCTGGATAGCCTGTAATTTTTCTGGGTTTACTTTAAAGCCGTCTCTTGTGACTGACTATAAAGCCCAAAAATTTCCCTTCTTCCATGCCGAAGGAACATTTTGTTGGGTTGAGTTTTAAGTTCACATTGCGCAAAGAGTCGAACGTGCGCTGAATATTGTTGAGCATTGTGTCTTCCTCATGGCTCATGATGACGAGGTCATCCATGTATACTTCGACTGTCTTGCTGATGTCACCACTGAAAACTATGTCCATTAAGCGTTGGTAAGTTGCGCCAGCATTGCGCAAGCCAAAGGGCATTTTAGTGTAGCAGAAGATGCCCTTATCTGTGCGGAATGCGGTTTTGTCTTCGTCTTCTTCCTTCATCTGGACCTGATGATAACCTTTGTAACAGTCGAGAAAGCACTTCCATCTAAACGATGCTAGAGAGTCGACTTTTTTGTCTATCTCCGGAAGCGCGTAGCAATCTTTTGGGCATGCTTTATTCAGGTCTTTGAAGTCGACAAACATTCTCCATCCGCCACTATGTTTCTGTACCATTACTGGATTGGCAACCCATGTATGGTATTTTACTTCGCGCAAGATTCCCGCATTGAGTAGCTCTGCCACTTGTTCGTCCATGGCTTTTGCTTTTTCTTCACTAAAGCTGTGCCTCCCATGAGCAACAAGTTCCGCTGATGGTTTGATATTCAGGCAATGTTGCGCTATGTCGCGTGGAACCCCAGTCATGTCTGCTGGGCACCAAGCGAATATATCTTTGTTGTTGGACAACAATTCTTTCAGTTGTATTCGTGTTGCTGGTGAAATGGCATGTCCCAGCGGAATGGTCTGCTCTGTGTATTCGTTGTTCAGGACCCATTTCTTCGGTTCGTTTGATGCTGAAGGTTTGACTACTTTTGCCAGTGGCTCATCGTCCACGTACATGACTTCTTTGCTTGAGTATAGAATTGCTACTCCGGTTTCCGGTGGAAATCCGCATGCAGCATGTGGGATAGAAGTGATCATGTTGAACTCTCTTTGTGACCTTCTTCCAAGCAGGACATCATGGCGTGATGTTGCCGGCATGACCATGAAATTGACTGTAACTGTTCGTGAATGCTCGCCATCCGATAGAGTCACAGGGACAACTATTTGCCCCAATGGGAATACAGCTTCATTACAGAATCCGGTGAGGGGAAAATCGACCGGTTCTAGGCGTGCTTTGTCTTCTGGGTCAAGTTGTCTGAAGCATTGCTCGTATATGATGTCCATCGAGCTTCCCGGATCTATAAACATATAGTCTGTCCGGTAATGGCCGAAGATGCCAGTAATAATTACTGGTCGCTCTTCCTGAGGGCCTCCAGGAACGACGGGAAACACAACTTGTTGTTCCCTCCAATGTTGGTCATGGTTTCGTTTATTTGGCCTTCTCAACGGACCTCCTTGAACCATGTTTATTTGTTTTGGTTTAATTTTCTGACAGCTGCTATTTCTGGATTGTGTTTCAATATTACGACTAGATTGGATGTCCCCCCGATAGGGTGTTGGTGGGTCCAATACTACAGTGTTGATTTCTTCACCAGATCTGACGTTTGGGAACTCGGATCTGGCGATTTGCATAACGATTGCGTTTAAAGCAGCCTGGCATCTGTTGAACCAATGTTCTGGACATCTTTCTAGGATTAGATCTGAGAAATTCTCCCTGTCTGAATGATCGTTGTTGCTGTTTTCTCCCATGACTTTGTTAATCTGAGTGTTTTGGGTTGTAGAACCCTCAAAATCAGATCGGGTATCTGATGGGTGAGATAATGGATTCTCTGTCATGTGGAAAACAGAGAATAAGGCAACTGAATCGAAACGAGATGAAAACTGAAAAAACAGAGGAATCGGTGGGCGCCAATGAAGAAACACTAGATAAATGGTCGGAACCGAGATATCTAGGGGGTTTGAATCCGCATAAAAGGGTTAGTTTCCTCTCGGTTGATTCAGGTACTGCTAATCTACTTCTCCGATAACTCTGCAAAAAAGAGCACCGTTAGCCTCGCCAAGGGGAGAAGAGGGTTCTTTCCTTGACCCGACTCCGGTGTGAGAATAAGTATTGGTTATGAAGAAGAAGATGTATTTGAGAAGTGAGTGTAACTTGAATTCATACCTGGGTTGCTTCTTATATTTATAGCCGGGAGTCGTTTTAGGCGGGAAAACCCGTTAGTGAAAAGTTGACGGAAGATGCTAACCCCGTAAGCGGTTATGTTTCCTTCCGTCAAGCTCCTTGATCCGATGTGAGAGCACACAGATCGTGGTTTGGATCGAAGGCTGGGGATTTGCCACGTGTAAAGTGATCAAATGAAGATTACTTTCCAATTGCATGCTTCCGTGGTGAATTCAGGGATGCCCGAGATGGTGACACGTGTCCAGACGGTTGTAACTGTCTTGGTGATGCACGATTGTATTTCTTCTAGAAGATTACTGCTGTAATCTGGTGAGGCACCTTATCGTGTGGAGACAGGTGAATAAATAAATCCCAAGTCTGGGTAAATAATATCCAGGTCTGGATATTTAGGCGGGAATGTTTATCTCAGGATTTTCATCCTTTGTCTATGGAAGAAAGCGCAAGGGTTTATGATTCCCTTTGGGCGTGCAAGTGTTGACTGCTGACTGTTCTTTAAGCCTTTATTTGTGAGACCAGTGCGCGGCCGCGCAAGGTATAAGGCTGAAAAGTAAGGTTGTGGTATGGTCCCAGGTACTTATTGTGAGGTTTTTGGGACCTTACCCCTTCAGCGGGCAAGTACTGTTGTACGGCGGTGTCTTTTTGGAAGTGCTGGAGCCGTAACCTACGGCAGTAGCTGTAGGTTACGGTTCTGATTGTGGATTTTCTTTTGTTTCTTCATCAAATGTTTGACTTCTTCATATCTTGATGATGCCATCTTCCCACATCCACCGAAGCTTCCTAAATCCCGCGTCTTAAGCACTTTAACACCTGCAACATCAAATCATCTAGTGGTTACCATGTTCAAGTAATTAACCATAATAAGCATGGAATGTGCATCATATTAAAACCTTTTAAGGGTTGTCCTACGGACCACCTGTCACATCCTTACACTTACCCGTTGCTTGTCCCAAGCAACCCAATCAAACACTATTTCATAACCCAAGCGATCACTCATGGAAACCAAGCTAAACATGTCGTCCTTCTACTAACTTTCAATCATACCACAAGACACACTCTTCACAAGAACTCTCGGTGACAATAAATATTAGCACATAATGCTAAACCACTCAATGCGTGTGTGTGTTTGTGCGACAATAAGCTTGTATAAAAATCAAGTCTCCTCCTAACAAATATCTAGCATGCTTAAGAATCAAAGGAACTTACGGGTTGTAATGGGGCTAGACGCAAAGGTAGGAAAATGATGGGATATATATGCAAGAGCTAATCTATTTGACCCGGCCTTTATTTCTACTACCAACAAAGCAAACACCAAATATATACATACTTTTTCAACATTCTCAACTACAATAACAACTAATCATTTCTTTTTGTATTTTTCTCATCTTTTTCTCTCTTTTTTTTTCTTTTCTTTTTTTTTAATCATAAAAATATAAGACTCACACTATATACAATAACATCAGATTCACAACTAAACTCCTAAACCGGGTCAAATCAATAGGTACAATTTTGTATGAAGTAGGTTTGGGTCACAACCGAATGGTTTAAGGCTCAAACATGGCTTTCTAAAGACCAAACCCCCACCCCTCGCAATACTAAACTCATATATGTAAAGTATGAGGTCCAACCCACCAATCCCACACTCTCACACATCTAGACGAGGCTACCTAAAAGTCCCCTATCATTTTCAAAAGCATGCTAACTCTAGGATTTAACAAGAATTCGTACACAAGTTCTATTAACACAAGACACACACCGCCGCTCAAACAAAGAAGTATATATATATATATATATAATAACCATATGTGGCTCAAATTCTCACAAAGAAAAGACGAGGAATGGGTGTCGGTGTGTCAAGTGGAACAATATCAAGTTTTCAAATTTTGACAATTTTCGCTTGGATTTGCAAAAAAAATTTAAATTCTCAAAAATTCTCCCCATCCCCACACTTGGGATACATTGTCCCAATGTATGGTTTTGAGGGAAAGATCGCTTTTAACCAACAACATTAGCTATCGCTAATACTCTCAAATCCCAACTTTCTTTTTGTATTTTATTTTTATTTTTATTTTTTTTTTATGAAAATTCAAAGACACCACCACTAACACATCCCAAAAATCACATCAACATCTAAACACCACCCAACCTCCCAACCATAAACATAAACATACGAAATGGAAATATACACAAATATACAAAGGAGCAAGATACGACCTGGCTAGTAATACTTTGGCTGTGGAGGCCCGAAGATAGATGTCATCATATCATTCCACTCGCCAAAGCCAAATGCTCCACTGCTACTGCTACTTCCTTGATCGCCACTTTGACCCTCCTGTTGATAACTCATGGCGTGTGGATCCACCCATTGAGAATGATGCAATGGTGGGGTGGGATACGACACACTACCATTATATGGTGGCAATGTGGTATAATCCACGACTGGCGGGTCTGCTTCGAGTGGTTGACCTGCATGCCACTGATCATGCAAGTGTCTCTGGCGGTCATCTAGGTAGCGATTGTTCACTTCTTCATTATGGGCGTACATGTGAGCTCGATTCCATTGCTCGTTTCTGTTGTAGCTCTGTTTAAGAGCTCTTTCCATGCTAGCACCCATAAAAGTTTGTTGATCGAAGAGCATTTGGTTTGGTTCAGTCCATTCGCCAAAAGTGGAGGGTCGCCTTTGTTCAATAATCTGGCCCATATTTCCCGAATGAGCCCAAAAGGGATCATAGGGCTGTTGTGCATAGTCGAATGCACTGCCCACATAACTTGATTGTACCCCTGCTCCCTGAACTCCACCTGGGCCAGCGCCCCCCATTGGAGTATCTACCATGAATGTGTCTTCCCGGTAGTCATCATCACCACTAGCCTCCTCATCAGTCGTTTCGGGCTCATTAGCCTCACCCGGTCGTAGCGGCCTTGCATCTACTTTCAACACTCTCCATCTTCTCCCATCCGTCTTCAACTTGTGATACCTTTCTGATTCTTTGTACTCCCAACCCGGTCCCAAATTCTGTATCTCAAACGGCTTGAACCTTTTATAAGAGCCTTTTTCATTGCCTTCAATCGCCCCATATTTCTTTAACAGCGCTGTGATCAATTGGCAGTGGGGTACAATTTTTCTTTCTCCACTATTTCGGCTCAACCAAATGTTGTTCAATACTAAAAACCGAAAAGGAACCATAGGTGAACCATGCATCAACATGTACAAAATCGGCACCTCTTGAAACCAAACTTCCATCTTATCACCCCTGCGTGGAATGACATTATGTGTGCACAAAACCAATAACAACTTCGCCTCCATCCTCAAGTTCCGTCTAAACAGTTTCCCGTGTGTAGTACCCGGGAGGAAAAGGTAATCCCACATTTGTTGCCATTGAGGATGCTTGTCAGGCTCGAAGTATAGGTCTTTGAGACTCAAACTTCGCTATTCGGCGTAATGAGTCATATGACATCTCAACTTTAACTCCATTACACCATCCAACGAGCTTCATCTATTTTGGAGCCTTAAATGGGGGACACTCAAGTGTAGCCATCCATTCTTGGATTTGAGCATCGTACATCCTTTTCACTTCATTATCGTAACACTTTAAGGCCGCCTCCTATCCCAATGCCTTAAACTTGTCCGTTATCCTGAACGGACCAAAATCACTTTCCCGGATCTCCTTCTCACAAATAAACGCCTCATTCCTTTACTTCAACTTGTTCATTTGCTCGTGAAACAGGTCCTCTCTCCATTCCGCTGGTTGATCTAATAATGAACCAGACGTCCAATCCGGTTTTGGACCCCTAGGAGACGCATCCTCCTCCGAATCTGGGTCACCAACCCGTGCCAACCACCTTTTTTTTTTGGTTGTTCTTCTTCCACTTGAGGTTGTTTAGACGAACTTGAACCCCCTTTATCCTTCGTTCTCACCATTCCTACACACATTCAATAATCACACACAACAATTCAAGTTAGTCCAACTTCAAAATCCTCCCCACACTTGCTTTATGTTATGGGTATAAATGCACAAAAACTCCAAAGATTTACCCTTTCAAACAAAAATTTGGCATGATGTCCATATAAATCAGAATTTTTCCAAAACATTTTCATTAGACATCAAATATATTTATACCCAAACCTTCAATGGTTCAATAATATCCTATCATCTATCATATACAAGCAAGTGTGTAAGCAAAAACAATAAAGGAAACTTACAAACCTCAATGCATATCAAAAAATGAATTGAAATTGCATACCTTGGTGTTGTAGAAGATGAGAATAACAAACTCTTCAAGTTCACACAAAAACCCACAAAAAAAAACCAAAAATTTCGGCCCCCCTATGCTTAAATTCGACCCCAAAACGACGGAATCTTTTAAATACGAGTGTAGATCTGGATTCCTTATGAAATTTCACCCAAAATAGGCTCAATAATCACCAAAATCGAATAAGATTTGAAGGAACTATGGAGTTTTGAAGGTGGTTAGGGACTAGGGTTCTTAAGTAGAAGAATGGAGAAGAAATAAAATTATGGTATGTGGTTGGGGTCGATTAAGTGAAATGAGTGGATGGGGATTATTGTTGTTTTTATTAAAATGGTCATTATTATTATTATTATTATATTTTCGTTTATATATATATATGTGTGTGTGTGTGTGTGTGTGTTGAACTGCCGACAAGACCCACCACATGTTTCAGCTCGTCGCAGTAGCCTACGGCGCTTGCCGTAGGTTACGACAATATCTGGGCACCAATATACCGCCGTAAGACAGTATATAAATGGCGTAAGGTTCTTTTTGGATTGCTTGCCACCGTAAGCTACGCCGATCATCGCTGGGTCCTTGGCTTCGGCCACTTTATTAATTTTCAACTTAAAATTTTTGTTTAATGTTTTTTTTTTAACTTTTCGAAATTTTTAATTTTTATGGTTTTTCTAAATTTGTTTAAAATTAACCCTACCCCCCGTTAAAAACCCGTGTTGTCCTCAACACTATGTTCGAGAAATTCGTATGGATTTCCCCACACTTGTTTCAAACACAAGTTTCAAACGGGACTTTATTCAAACCAAAACAAACTAAACTAAATATGTACAAAACATCAAACCTGGGCCTCTTTCAAGCTTCTTCGTCATCCAATGGGCGTAAAATGTAACCCACTTTGTCGAGCTCAAGAGTGTTGATGTCGTTACCTTCCAAATACGGTTTGAGCCGATGCTCGTTCACCGTTTGTTGTTTATTGGTTTGCTCGTCTTGAATATCGACATCGCCAAATCTCCCCACTCTTCGAATGACGTAAGGACCCATCCATTTGCTCTTGAGTTTACCCGCAAACATCTTCAACCTCGAATTATACAACCCCACCTTTTGACCCACTTCGAAGTTCTTTTTCCTTAGCTTTGCATCATGAACTTTCTTCAGTTTATCTTTGTTTGCGGAAGCACATTTGTAGGCTTCATCTCTAATCTCCTCAATCTCATTCAATTGCAACTTTCTTACTCGACCCGCTTCATCATAATCCGCATTAACAGTTTTGATGGCCCAATGCGCTCGATGTGCTAACTCCATTAGGAGATGGCACCCCTTCCCATACACCATTCGATAAGGGGTAGTAACAATTGGAGTTTTGTATGCCGTCCGATATGCCCACAACGCATCGTCAGGTTTACTTGACCAATCTTTTCTATCTGTTCTTACCGTCTTCATGATAATCTCTTTAATTTGACGGTTGGACACTTCAATTTGTCCACTTGTTTGCGGATAGTACGGTGTAGCCACACGGTGGTTCACATTGTATCTTTTTAACAATTTTCCAAAGTTGAAATTCTTGAAATGTGAACCGCCATCCCCGGTAACGGTGCCAAAATTTGACGTGATGTCGTGGTCACAATCAAATTTAATCCAAATACTACTAAATAGCTAATGGTAAGTGGGTATCGAACACAGGGAGTTTGTGGAATGTGTGTTATCTAAATGTATGTCTAAGTTAACTACGATTAAACTAAATGCAAGTAAAGTAAATTTCAAGAGTTGATTTGATTGAATTGGTTTTAAAACTAAAATTACTAATGTAATTGCAAAAATGAAAGTATTGGTTGTAAGCAAATTAGAGACAAATGACCATCCTAGACTTCCGGTTTCAATTGACATTCATGTTATCATTCCACTAGAAAGAACTACATAGACATAGCTCATGTGTGACTACTTGCAGTGATGAAAGGGAACTAAGTACTCAGATTCGTAGAATGTGAGGTTGTTACCCGATGATCAATCAACCCTTACCCAAGCCTAACTATACCCATGATATCTTGATTGCCAACGACACCAAGAACGTATGGTTTCTAATTAGTTTAACATAAGAATCAACAATTTACAACAAAGTAATCACACACCATAACAAACAAATCATAAAGATAAAGATTGTTTTTCTAGAAATTAGGCAATCAAACATGAAATGTCTCAAGCAAACCTTCAATCCCGGATGATCACAAAGTGTTTAGCCACTCATGGCTCGAATCAACATCATCATACAAGTTTCAATGTTCATAGAAATTAAAAATACAAACCGAAGATTCAAGATTGTCTTCAAGCTCCAAGCAACACCAAAATTCTTCTCTAATTGATGTGTAACCGAATAACATATCATGAGACCCCTTAAAACTCCATCAAATGCATAATTAATGCAGAAGTTACACATGAGAGCAGTCGGCGTCGTAAGCTATGGCGGCTGCCGTAGCTTACGGCTGTCAGCAGGTCAACATAATCCACTATGGCGCCGTAAGCTACGCCGCCTGTCGTAGCTTACGGTGCCCAATTGTTTCTTACGGCGGTCAGGTACTGTTGTACGGCGGTGTCTTTTTGGAAGTGCTGGAGCCGTAAGCTACGGCAGTAGCCGTAGGTTACGGTGCTAAGTGTGGATTTTCTTTTGTTTCTTCATCAAATGTTTGACTTCTTCACATCTTGATGATGCCATCTTCCCACATCCACCCAAGCTTCCTAAATCCAGCGTCTTAAGCACTTTAACACCTGCAACATCAAATCATCTAGTGGTTACCATGTTCAAGTAATTAACCATAATAAGCATGGAATGTGCATCATATTAAAACCTTTTAAGGGTTGTCCTATGGACCACCCGTCACCCCTCATATTATGTCACCCGATCGAGTGGCAATCCGATTGGATAGCCATCCGATCGGACAGCCATCCTATCAAGTGACTGATCCGACACTTCATGCAATTTCATTGTTTTGTCCGACACTTATCTATTGTACTCTAATCAGGATAATCCTAAAGAGCTCCCTTTAATCCAATAACAATCTAAATTGTTAAGCCATCACTGCGAGTATACTCGATCCCTTTTTGTTTTAAACTTTGGGATGCAACATGTATTCTATTAAACTATGTTACTTGAACCTTTTGGAATCTAAACTCTATCCTATGTGTATATGAAACTTGTGATTCTTGATTCTTGATTCTTGTGTTATGTGAACGTTTAATCCGGAGTGTGTAGTTCCGCCTTAACAATAGTAGCGCTATAGGAGATGCACCTCCCCATTATTCTCCGCGGTATTGTTAGGAGGATTCTAGTTTTCCTTGATTCTTGGGAAAACACTAAAGCATCGGGACACTTGGGCTTTCACTTGGACTGCGAACACTGCACGGCTGAAACTATTTGTTAACATTTACATTATGGATATGAGTCTTTCAATCTATTATGCTATATACTCAAACTTGTATACTCGCCAATACTTTTGTATTGATATTTTAATACATGTTGCAGGCTGATAGGCTGCTGGACACTAGAATCAAGCTAGGATGATACCTAGAAACTCATCTAGATAACTAAGTTATGAACAATATATGAGACTTAATGTACTTTGATACTTTTGTGATGGATGTGTGTTTTAGACAATGATGAATCAATTTAATTTATATCGAAACTATTATTGTTATGGAAACTCATGAGCAATCTGAACGCTTAGTGCTCGCACCCCGATGTTTCTGCCATCGGTTAGGGTGTGACAGTTGTAGTGGTGGAATGGTGGAAAAGTGGGAGAGAGGTGGTTTGCTAAGGTAAGCCTTTGAAGTGAGTCAAGCACCCCTATTTATAGCCTGAACAGAAGCCAGGCCACGGCCCCGTGTCCGCAGGACACGCCCCCGTGACCATCTCTTTTCTCTTCCATCATTAATTGCCTTTGTCTGCATTAGGCTCCACAAGGACCCGTGTTCGCTAGGCACGGCCCCGTGTGCAGAGGCGTGTTTCCATGATATATGGTATAAAGCGGTTTAACTAACCTTTATTAAATAATCCATTTAAAAATAGATAAAGTATAAGTTTTATAGTAGGAATTTAGTTATGACAAAAAGGGAAGTAAAGCAAACATGAGGGACTAATTGAGTGAATGGGTTAAGTTTATAAAAGAAATTAAAAATAAAAAAACCTCACACACTTAGTGTGTGTGCGTGGTGGGATCGACCAGGAGAAAGAGCAGAGGGGTGTAAACCCTAGCTCTCAAGAACAACACAAATTCAGCGCAATCAAAGCCAAAATCGAATGGAAAGCATTGCATGGATGAAGATTTCTCACTATCTAATCCTAACAAACACATGGTAAGTTGTAATTTTGAATTTGATGATTTTTGTATGAAGTGGCTTATGATCAATCCATGAAAATTAGTGAAATTAAGCATGAATATATGTTAGAATTATCATATGGAAGGTGAATTATACAAGATTTGATGTTTAATTGATGTTTGAAGATGAAACCCACTTGGGTTAGTAAAAGTGGCGACATGGGTATGTCACCCATGTCCAATCTTTGTTTAAATTCTTGATATATTATGTTGTATGTGATTAATCCTTGCTAGTTAGGTCGAACATGGTATGTAATTAGTTGGATATGTTGTATTGTTGATGATTGAAAGGAAGAACTAGGAGGAAAAAGTATGAAAATACTTGTACATTATGCTTAAAAATTTGTATGCGCGCCAAGTGTTTGATGAAATGACTAGGTGAAGTTAGAAGGTGAAATTTGTATGCAAGAATTTGGTAGTTAGGTATAGAATGTGATAATGAGGTGTTTGATAGTGAAATTAGCATGAGATATATGTTTTCATGGAATACATGTGGGTATTAGTTAACGAGATAATTTTGGTAAAAAGTATGTTTTAGGAGTTTGTACAATATACTTGAATGGTGTGGTGCACCTCATGTGTCGGACTAGTTGTCAATGGTAATCTAGAAATGGATGTACACTAAATGTGTAGCTTGTGGGTTTATTAGTAAAGAATGACATTGAGATTATGTTAAAGTACTAACTTTGAATGTGGTTGAAATTGTAGGATGATGAAAGCGTTAGTTGTAATGAATTGTTTATACATGTGTATGGTGTAATTAATTGATCGAGTGATTGAATGTGTTCTAAAACATGAGTATGAAATATATATGGTATCGATATTATGGCCTACTACATCATTATGGACAAGAGTTACTAAGTTGGGAGTTTGTATGCTTGATTGTTGACCTTCTCAAAAGTCAACGTATAAGTTAATAGCATGGTTAGATTTACGAATATGAATGAGAGGTTATGAGGAATCATATGATATATGTTAGACTAATTATGTGCTATGTATAATGAGGAAATTAGATTTCATAGAAGTGGAACAATGTGATCGCCGATTCGTGTCTTATGCACGTTGATGAATGATTGATTAAGAAAAATCAATGTAACTATGAATTTAAAATGGATGTTGATATGAAATGAACATATATACTAACAATGTCATGGGAATGATGGCATGAAAGGATAGGTATCGCATGAGCATGGAAGGCAAATGGGTCAAGATGAGGCAAGGAAGCGGTTACGAACACGGATGCACAAGGTAAGTGACTTCCGACTCACTTCTTAGTATGTATGTAGAATATAATATTTATGAGTGTGGAAAATATTGCAAGAATTTATGAAATGAATGAGAGCATTAAGGTAAATGTTATTATAGTGTAACAAGAAGATATTGTAACCAAGTTAAATTGGTAGGATAAGACGGGTCGAATAATCGTATAAAAGATTTATAAGCCGTTTGCTTATAAATCAGCTTTTGATGCGACCCGAGGTGATAACGGATCAGTAATTAAATTACGATCGCATAGGAAAAAAAATCGTGAAAAAAGGAATTGTAAAATGAAAGTTATGCACATTTTAGTGCATAATAAGTTAGTAAAACGGAGCTGGAAATCTGCAGCTCAAACAAATGAGATTTCTGTCGATTTAAGGATGTCGCGTCACGCGACGGCATGGGTAGGAAGCCGTCGCGCGACGCGACGGTATGCTGAGCTGGCGAAAGTTGTTTGTTCAACTTGTTTTGTCCCGCGAACTTGTTTAAGTTCGTTTTCAACCATGTAAGGCTAATTGTTTTATGATTTATGAAATATTGATTGCAAGTAAATGTTATGTGATTCCTAGATTTTAAATGAACTCGATGTTTGAATGATTTCCATGTCTCATAACTTATTTAAAGCCGGTTTAGAACATAAGTATTGTTACGAGTCTCCTGAAGGCGAAGGTATGGATTTTACCCTCGTGCTAGTCAAGGAAACCCCTATATAACCGAAGTAAGAATGAATATGTATGCAAGACGGTGGGTATAAAACTCTATCTTAGGGAAAGTTACAATTATGACAAGATGTATAGGTTTATGTGAATGCATATAGTAAGCGCGAGAGTTTGTATGTTAGTGTGAGTGTATGAGTGTGTATATGTGTAGAGGTAAGTGCTTGTATACATGTGGAAATTTGTAATGTGAATATTTGTAAATACGAGACGTTATCTACGTATGAATGAATGGTTATTGTATTGGTCATTGTCAAATACTATTGAGTTGGCTTGAGATTGGAATGTAATACAGGTATGAAAACATCAGGTTCAAGAAGTGTTGAAGTCGAACCCGGAACAAGAGATATGTAATGGACCAAGTTTATATTGTCGAATGTCATATGGATTTTCAATTGTACGACAATCACGTCATTAGATGTTGATGATGCCTAATAGTTAAGTTGTGAATGTTGTCCACAGGTTTTATATGAATTTCTTCTACCACAAAGGAAGAGAAGCGGACATTGATTGAGTCGCTAGCGAGAATTGTACGGGAAAGAACAGTCACCTAGTTGGATTATATAGCATTTGTAGAATTCTTTTATGAGCGTTGTTCATTCAATTAGTAAAATTTAATTGTTGTGACTGAGTCTTTATGTAAGCAATGTATTTAGTAAAGTAGTAAAAAAAATTAAAGGCTCGTTTTTCCGCTGCGTCGATTTTATGTTATTACGTGCAAGGGTGTTTCAAGTTGGTATCAGAGCCCTGGTTTGAGGGAAATCAAGTATGAGGAGGTAAATATTTGAACTCAAACCTGTGTGCTCTCGTGACAAGGAACCCGTACAATCCAAGACTCGATCAAGATCTAAGGGTAGAAACAAAGGTAAGTATGTACTTAAGTATGTATTTGGAGAAAACTAACAGTATGTTACGTGTAAGGTAAGCATAATGGCTTAGAGAGGAAGATTCGTGAATGCGGTCTAGGACCGACACCAAGGCATGTAATAAGACAAATTGACCTAGGTACGTAAATTTAACATGTGAGTGCATGTAATGGTAAAACCTATTATGTGAATGAAAATTTTAAATGAAAGATAGTGATGGAATAGTAATGAAGTTTTGAAATGTTACACGTGCTGAAACCTAATTCTTCGGACATAAGGCAATGATTACATGAAGGCACGAAACTAGTATGTGAATTACGTACCTGGCCAGTACGCAAGAAATATATGACGTTCGTGAGACCGTGATATTGTTGCAGGTATGTCCGTTAGAATTAGGTAGTAGGTGGGCGTGAGGGTGAAGGAGAAAGTAAGATTTTCAGGATTTCGAAAGTACCAAATACACAGGTGAAGCATGAATTATATGTTAGAATCCGCGAGACGGATTCGAAACGTGAAAGGAATGAAAGATATGAATGATATGTTAGAATCCGCGAGACGGATTCGAAACATGAAAGGAATGAAAAGATATGAATGATATGTTTTGAAACATGAAATGAATGAAAAGATATGAATGATATGTTTCGAAACATGAAAGGAATGAAGGATATGAATGATATGTTAATGAATGATAGAATGAAAAGTTTGAGATTCGTGAATAGGTACGAATCAAATAAGTAAGAATGAATGACAAGAATCAAAGGTTCAAAATTGTAAGTAATTACAGATCAAACGAGTAATATTCTTTAAAAAGCGGATATCTCCAAGTTATGTTTTGAATATATATATATATATATATATATGAATATAATTATGTTCGTGTATTGTATGCAAGAATGGTTGAAAGGATAAATGAGTTATGTGGGTCAAATGGTGAGTACCATTTGAACCCGGTATTTGATGTTTGAAATGGTCAAGTTATTTACTTGTAGGTGAGCAAAATGTATGGATATGCAATTGTTGGGTTCGTAGGCTTTAGGGTAGCCGGCCCTAATTAGGGTTAGCCGGCCCTAGTTATTAGGCCCACTTAGTTAACTTGTTGATCAAGTAGGAAACCCTAATCTTGTTCTATAAATACCTATGATGCAATTGTAGTCTGTATCATTCTGAAAACAGTTGTGAGCATCTAATAAAGTAAAACCCTAGTTGCAACCCGTGGACGTAGGTCACCTTGACCGAACCACGTAAATTCTCGTGTTCTTTATTTTCTGCTAGTGTGTGTGTGTGTGTTTGTTCCGCTTCCGCTCGAGCCTACTCTGATTCGATACCCCTAACAAGTGGTATCAGAGCCAAAGGTTCAGTTAAATACACGGTTCACACGGTTATCGCAGGAGAGGGAGAGAGAGTTGGACGAGAGATCTTGATCTGCTGTTGCTGCCGTCGCCGCTGACTTGTTTACGGCCCGTACCTATACTCTGGTTACGGCTTGTAAGGTCTAGGGTTTGCGCCGTAGGGTTTGCTGTTGCAGATCTGGTAGTTTTGGGGTGTTTGCCGATTAGGGTTTCGGTTCTTGAACCCTAGTTATTCGTTGATTTTACGCTCGGGTTTGCAAGAGAAGTCGCTGGTTCGGGTACTTCGGGTTTCTGGTTTATTGAAAGTTGCTCGGGTTTCGGTTGCTTGGTTCCTTGTGGTTTTTTCTGGTTTTCTCGTTTGCTATGGCTGAAGACGGGAAGTTTCGAATCGAGAAGTTCAACGGTACTGATTTTGCATGGTGGAGAATGCAAATAGAGGCGTTGCTTGGTGAATGCGATTTGGATGTGGCACTGGAAGAAAAACCTGCTGGAATGGATAAAGCTGCCGAAGCATTTTGGAACTCAAAGGACAAAAAGGCAAGAGGTAAAATTACATTGGCTTTGACGAGGAGTGTTGCATTTAATATCATGAAAGAAACAACTGCTCGTGATATGTTAGCAGCTCTGTCAAATATGTATGAGAAGTCGTCTGCCGGTAATAGGGTATTCTTGATGAGGGAACTGTTTAATATGAGGATGAACGAGGGCAGTTCAGTTGCTGATCACATTAACGAGGTCAATTCAATTTTGTCCAGGTTAGCAACTGTGGGCATGAAGTTGGATGATGACACTCAGGCTGTGGTTTTGTTATCTTCCTTACCTGATAGTTGGTCAGGATTTGTGACAACGGTCACTGAAACTGGTGGAACTGGAAATTTGAAGTTTGATCGGGTCCGGGATAGTGTTTTCGGTGAAGACGTTCGCCGGTGGAACACTAGTGGAGGATTTACTTCTGGTATGTTCAGTGTTAGTAGGGGAAGAGGTAATAACAGAAGCAGTGGGAGTCGTGAGAAAAGCTTGTCTAAAGCTGGGAAGAATGTGAGGTGTTGGAACTGTGGTGAAAAAGGGCATGTTAAAAACGAGTGTCCTGATCCTAAGAAAGAGGATGGTAAGCAACATGTAAACAGTGTTGTGTCAGATGAATCTGACGGTGACGTACTGGTTTGCTGTGAAGTGTCTATAGATTCTTGGGCTATGGATTCTGGTTCTTCTTTTCACGCCATGCACAGCGGGGAGACGATGGCGAATCTGAAAAAAGGAGACTTTGGAAAGGTACGATTAGCTAACGGTCATGTTCTTAATGTTACGGGTATGGGAGATATCAATCTGAAGACTCCACTGGGCACTACATGGAACTTAAAGAACGTCAGGTAATTCCAGGTTTAACGAAAAAACTTATTTCTGTTAGTCAACTGGATAAACAGGGACTAGATGTTAAGTTTAGTGGTGGGAAGTGGAAGGTGATTGATGGAAATCTTGTTGTTGCCTGTGGGAGGAGACGAGGATCGTTGTATCTAGTTGAGATACCTGCTGAGGGAGTAGCCGTCCTTGTGCAACATAAAGTCTGGTTCACTAAATCTAGTAAGCGGAAGAGGGTTCAATTTGCGAACTTGAATGCTGGTGCTTTGGGGATGTCAGTTGAATGTGGTCAGGGGTCTAAGTTTAAGCCAGTCAGGGGATTTGGTGATAGTGGGAGCACGGGTCGTGTTCCGGGTACAATCACAAAGAACCGTTGGGTTTTGAAAACGAAGGTTCTGACTGAAGAAAAAGGCTCTCCTGGAAATAGTTTGCAAAATGTGGAGAGTGGTATTAATTCTCGGTGTATCTCTGGAGCTGGTGGATCGTGCAAGCCGGTTGAGATAGAGAATGGGTCTGATAAGACTGCTGGGTTGGAGCTTGTGGGGGCCTCAACTGGTCTCTCAGGTAATTGATGAGAGGTGTGGTTGCAACTAGGTGGCTTGGATGTGACTGAAGTCTTAGCTTGTTCTTGGAACTGGAGGCTGGGAAGACTTTAACGTAAAGATTACTGAAGTTACTGGTGATGGGTTTCTTGGATGCACTTTGTGGACTATGCAAAGCCTCCGAGTGGGAGATTGTTGGGTTCGTAGGCTTTAGGGTAGCCGGCCCTAATTAGGGTTAGCCGGCCCTAGTTATTAGACCCACTTAGTTAACTTGTTGATCAAGTAGGAAACCCTAATCTTGTTCTATAAATACCTATGATGTAATTGTAGTCTGTATCATTCTGAAAACAGTTGTGAGCATCTAATAAAGTAAAACCCTAGTTGCAACCCGTGGACGTAGGTAACCTTGACAGAACCACGTAAATTCTCGTGTTCTTTATTTTCTGCTAGTGTGTGTGTGTGTGTGTTTGTTCCGCTTCCGCTCGAGCCTACTCTGATTCAATACCCCTAACAGCAATGTCACAGATTGGAAGGAAATAGTCAATGCAAGGTGTGGATAACGAGTCAATAGATTTGACCTGCGCCAGGTTATGTTTTTTAGGAGCTTATAGCTCGACTAAAGAAGGATGCGTCAGAACTGGGTAATTGGTAGAACTAGGTCAGAATATATATTTACAAATGGACTTCTGAAAAGTCAAACAAAGTAAGTTGATAATTATTAAGCAAGTAATAGTAAAATTAACCTGAAGTATTTGATTTACTATGTAAGTAAAACCGATGAAAGCTATTGTAGTAGTAAGAAACATTAGTTGAAAGCAATAAGCTTTGAGCAAGTTACGTGATAGATATATTAGTAAATGACTCTTTCGGGTCAAAATGAATGACGGGCTTCGATCCGAACAATAACTTAAGTATGGGCGGGAAGGGTAAGTTTTGCAAGGAGTACTGAAAGGATGTATTAAAGTCTTTGAATGTAAGCATGAATGGAAAGAAGTACAATCGTGTACTTAATTACATCCATGATAATTAAGAAACGCCAGTTTGACCTTTAAAAGTCAAACTACAAAAGGTTGATGAAATAATTAACAAAATGAAAGAAATGTGGGTGTTTAAAACACCAAATAGAATAAATTCGGAAAGAAAGTAATAATGACAAGTACCGATGGAAAATGCTAACTTTGATGCTAGGCTTATTGGCAATGTTCATTTAAACAAGATATTGTTGGAAGGGTGCCCATGAGTGGAAGCCCATTACATGAAAGGAAGAGATCGAACCGGCCTTGACACGGACTCATTTAGAAGCAGGCCAATCCGGTTTGTAAATCATTAATCTACGCAATGAAATCGAGGTTAGTAAAATGATTAACCCATGCTGGATAGGTATGATACGGTAAGGAATGTTAAATTTTTTTTACATGCGACATAGGAAGGAAAAAAAATTGTCATTAGAAGAAAGTTTCAAAACCTTGAGTGAAAGCTTCGGGTAATGATTAAGTTCTAGTATGATAAACTTGCACAACACGTGTACTCATGTAGAATAAGTAATGCATGAAGTGAGGGAACTATAGTAAAGTGATATGAATGAGCCTAACGTAATGAATTGAAATATTTAGAATAAGCAGAAACATGAGGGTATTATGATTAATAAGAAGGTTGGAACAATGCGTATAATTATGTTCGCTTGGGAGCAAAATCTTTAGCCTAGATCCCGAATGTATTCAGTATGTATTATGCATTTTGAATGAGTATAATGAAAAGGTAAGAGTAGAATTGGTCTAGTTGGAATGAGAAAGGTTTCGGGGACGAAACCTCCTTTAAGGATGGTAGACTTGTAACGCCCAAAAAAAAAACAGAAATGTCAAATTCCCTAGTATGTTTCCATGATATATGGTATAAAGCGGTTTACTAACCTTTATTAAATAATTCATTTAAAAATAGATAAAGTATAAGTTTTGTAGTAGGAATTTAGTTATGAAAAAAAGTGAAGTAAAGCAAACCTGAGTGACTAATTGAGTGAATGGGTTAAGTTTATAAAAGAAATTAAAAATAAAAAAACCTCACACACTTAGTGTGTGTGCGTGGTGGGATCGACCAGGAGAAATAGCAGAGGGGTGTAAACCCTAGCTCTCAAGAACAACACAAATTCAGCACAATCAAAGCCAGGATCGAATGGAAAGCATTGCATGGATGAAGATTTCTCACTATCTAATCCTAACAAACACATGGTAAGTTGTAATTTTGAATTTGATGATTTTTGTATGAAGTGGCTTATGATCAATCCACGAAAATTAGTGAAATGAAGCATGAATATATGTTAGAATTATCATATGGAAGGTGAATTATACAAGATTTGATGTTTAATTGATGTTTGAAGATGAAACCCACTTGGGTTAGTAAAAGTGGCGACATGGGTATGTCACCCATGTCCAATCTTTGTTTAAATTCTTGATATATTATGTTGTATGTGATTAATCCTTGCTAGTTAGGTCGAACATGGTATGTAATTAGTTGGATATGTTGTATTGTTGATGATTGAAAGGAAGAACTAGGAGGAAAAAGTATGAAAATACTTGTACATTATGCTTAAAAATTTGTATGCGCGCCAAGTGTTTGATGAAATGACTAGGTGAAGTTAGAAGGTGAAATTTGTATGCAAGAATTTGGTAGTTAGGTATAGAATGTGATAATGAGGTGTTTGATTGTGAAATTAGCATGAGATATATGTTTTCATGGAATACATGTGGGTATTAGTTAACGAGATAATTTTGGTAAAAAGTATGTTTTAGGAGTTTGTACAATATACTTGAATGGTGTGGTGCACCTCATGTGTCGGACTAGTTGTCAATGGTAATCTAGAAATGGATGTACACTAAATGTGTAGCTTGTGGGTTTATTAGTAAAGAATGACATTGAGATTATGTTAAAGTACTAACTTTGAATGTGGTTGAAATTGTAGGATGATGAAAGCGTTAGTTGTAATGAATTGTTTATACATGTGTATGGTGTAATTAATTGATCGAGTGATTGAATGTGTTCTAAAACATGAGTATGAAATATATATGGTATCGATATTATGGCCTACTACATCATTATGGACAAGAGTTACTAAGTTGGGAGTTTGTATGCTTGATTGTTGACCTTCTCAAAAGTCAACGTATAAGTTAATAGCATGGTTAGATTTACGAATATGAATGAGAGGTTATGAGGAATCATATGATATATGTTAGACTAATTATGTGCTATGTATAATGAGGAAATTAGATTTCATAGAAGTGGAACAATGTGATTGCCGATTCGTGTCTTATGCACGTTGATGAATGATTGATTAAGAAAAATCAATGTAACTATGAATTTAAAATGGATGTTGATATGAAATGAACATATATACTAACAATGTCATGGGAATGATGGAATGAAAGGATAGGTATCGCATGAGCATGGAAGGCAAATGGGTCAAGATGAGGCAAGGAAGCGATTACGAACACGGATGCACAAGGTAAGTGACTTCCGACTCACTTCTTAGTATGTATGTAGAATATAATATTTATGAGTGTGGAAAATATTGCAAGAATTTATGAAATGAATGAGAGCATTAAGGTAAATGTTATTATAGTGTAACAAGAAGATATTGTAACCAAGTTAAATTGGTAGGATAAGACGGGTCGAATAATCGTATAAAAGATTTATAAGCCGTTTGCTTATAAATCAGCTTTTGATGTGACCCGAGGTGATAATGGATCAGTAATTAAATTACGATCGCATAGGAAAAAGAATCGTGAAAAACGGAATTGTAAAATGAAAGTTATGCACGTTTTAGTGCATAAAAAGTTAGTAAAACGGAGCTGGAAATCTGCAGCTCAAACAAATGAGATTTCTGTTGATTTAAGGAGGTCGCGTCATGCGACGGCTTGGGTAGGTAGCCGTCGCGCGACGCGACGATTTGCTGAGCTGACAAAAGTTGTTTGTTTAAATTGTTTTGTCCTGCGAACTTGTTTAAGTGCGTTTTCAACCATGTAAGGCTAATTGTTTTATGATTTATGAAATATTGATTGCAAGTAAACGTTATGAGATTCCTAGATTTTAAATGAACTCGATGTTTGAATGATTTCCATGTCTCATAACTTATTTAAAGCCGGTTTAGAACATACGTATTGTTACGAGCCTCCTGAAGGCGAAGGTATGGATTTTACCCTCGTGCTAGTCAAGGAAACCCCTATATAACCGAAGTAAGAACGAATCGGTATGCAAGACGGTGGGTATAAAACTCTATCTTAGGGAAAGTTATAATTATGACAAGATGTATAGGTTTATGTGAATGCATATAGTAAGCGCGAGAGTTTGTATGTTAGTGTGCGTGTATGCGTGTGTATATGTGTAGAGGTAAGTGCTTGTATACATGTGGAAATTTGTAATGTGAATATGTGTAAATACGAGACGTTATCTACGTATGAATGAATGGTTATTGTATTGGTCATTGACAAATACTAATGAGTTCGCTTGAGATTGGAATGTAATACAGGTATGAAAACATCAGGTTCAAGAAGTATTAAAGTCGAACCCGGAACAAGAGATATGTAATGGACCAAGTTTATATTGTCAAATGTCATACGGATTTTCAATTGTACGACAATCAGGTCATTAGATGTTGATGATGACTAATAGTTAAGTTGTGAATGTTGTCCACAGGTTTTATATGGATTTCTTCTACCACAAAGGAAGGGAAGCGGACATTGATTGAGTCGCTAGCGAGAATTGTACGGGAAAGAACGGTCACCTAGTTGGATTATATAGCATTTGTAGAATTCTTTTATGAGTGTTGTTCATTCAATTAGTAAAAGTTAAATGTTGTGACTGAGTCTTTATGTAAGCAATGTATTTAGTAAAGTAGTAAAAAAAATTAAAGGCTCGTCTTTCCGCTGTGTCGATTTTATGTTATTACGTGCAAGGGTGTTTCAAGGTTTGACAAAAAAGTTAACTCTGTACTATCAAGTTTTGCAAGATTCTGCAAATCTTAGCGTTGACCACGCCCCGTGTTGAGCTGGGCACCCCCCGTGTCGGGAATAGAAGCTTCCATTTCTTTGTCCATTTCTGCAGACACCTGACCACGCCCCCATGTCCGCTGGGCACGGGTCGTGGTCAGTCTTCTGTTTCTTGTTTTTGCTTGGGGAGATGCTGTTGAGGGGTCGGGCATGCCACGTTTATTCCTTTTCTTTGTATATATCTTAGTTTTTGCTGCATATTTGTTCCTTTTGTTCATTTAAGCTCGTTTGGTCCTGAAAATACAAAAGGAAGACAAAAGCACACTTTTTCCAACATTAGTACCAAAAAAGGGTTAGCTTTAAGTCTCATTTGATGTAATTTATATGTTGCATTCTACACACATCACCAAACATAAGAGCATCATCAGCATATAACAAGTGAGAAAGGACCGGGCCTTTATTAGGCGTTTTAATACCTTTGAAAAACCTGGCCTCCCCCCCTTTTAAGAAAATGCAAGGCAAGGCCTACATAACAATTAAAAAGAGAAAATGAGATAGGGGATCTCCTTGCCTAATCCCTTTGGAACACTTTAACTCAAAAGTAGGTGACCCGTTTTGGTAAACTGAAGACCTAGCCAAAACCAAGACCCCATTGACACAATTACACCAAAACGATGGAAATCCCATTTATTTCATTGTTTTAATGAGGAAACCCCAATTAAAATTATCGTATGCCTTTTCAAAATCAAATTTTTAAGAGGAAAGGCTTTCTTTTAAATTTTTTAAGCCACGATAAAACTTCATTAAGCATAAGAGGGCTATCAAAAATGTACCTTCCTTTTAGGAACGCCGTTTAGTTTTCCGATATAACCGAGCCAATAACCTTTTTGAGCCGATTTGCAAGAATTTTCGAGATCATTTTGCTAATAACCCCAATAAGGTTAATTGGTTTATAATCCTTCAACCCCACAAGATCCTTGATCTCCGACATTATATATGTATTGTACGTAACGCCCTGCTTTTTCATACTTCCCTTAATTAGAAAGTTTGTGTCGTATTTCTATTTTTGGAAATCTTGTACTCTTTGTAATCATATTTTTGTTGTACCTTTGTAAATTCCGAGACTTGGATCATAATAAAATGCATTTATTTCTAACAATTTATACTTTATTTATTCATATATGCTTATACATTTGAATTAATTGTACATCGAATCCTTATTCGTAATTCATGTGAAAACGTGCTAAACTTGCAAATACATACGTCATTTGAACGTATATGATACTTATTTACGATACATATACTTAATCATACTTGTCCATACATGTTCTTATGTTATTGTTACTTAAAACCCCTTATAATATGCTTTTATTTCATAAAAACGCCCTAAAATACAACAAAACCTAACTTAGTTAAACACGAGGGACCAAAAGTGCTAAAATTAAAACTTGAATCCGGACTTAGAAGCCCTCGCATCGTGCAACGGGGATGCACCTTCGTCGTCGCCTAGCGCTACAACCCCAATCCGTCAGAATGTTGTTTCAGCTCCATCCATTGGCCAATTTTGTGTTTGTTAACTGTGTTTTCTCCATTTAATGTCACCTAACTTAACCCTAATCACCTCTTATAAAACCTAACTCATTCCCACACTTTTTCCACTTTGCAAACTCACTAATCTCACTCTCTAATCACTCCAAATCGCAAAAGTCAGTTCAAGGCAGAATCATTCAAGTTGCAAAAGTGAGTTAAATCTCACCTTTCTTCCATCTTTCACTTCTTCTTCCTCTACAAAGTGTGGAATACCTCTAGGATTGTTCTCACAAGGTTTTTCATGGAAATCCAAGAAACATCCTATTTTTTGAGGTCTAACTTTCTATTTTGAAAGAAAACTTTGTTAAACATTCTTTAATCTTGTATTTTTCTTCAACAAACCTATGTCCTTATGTCACTAATCAAGTCTATGATTAGTATGCTTAAAAAACAAGGTTGTTATATACAAATTCAGAGGTGTTTCACTGGCGATTTGACTTTGACATGCGTGAGTTTTTGTTGTTGAAATAGGCTTTTTTGTGGCCGTTTGGAAAGACAAAATGACGAAAGTTTTTTGTTTGAATATTTATCTTCAAACCACTCATCAGTGTCATTCGGCTCTTCATGCCATTATAATATTCATCAATAACAAAACACAAAAAATGACATAAGTCTGACACCAGCATCTTTTTGTTTAAGATTTGTCCATCTCATGCAGCAAAATGTTATTGAGTCATAGCACCTCAGGGAAGAATGCATTTTGCGAAACTTCGCGTAGAACAATATTGAATATACAAGAAACGATGTTTGCCATTTTGGCGTTTTACAGAGGAAATAGTGTATCTAAAAGAAACGTCGATTTTTTGGAATCTTTGAAGTTTGAGTGTTTTGGCGTTTTCTAAGATGATTTGTATATAATAAAATATGGCGTTTTGATGTTGTGTTTGATGTTTTGGGTTTTTTGGCGTTTCTAAGATAAATGGTATATAGTAGTAAATATGGCGTTTCCGGTTCGGGGGGGGGGGTGTTTAATGAACGTCTGAGATGTTTTGTTTATACAGGGATGTGTTTTGGCCCGTAATGGCGTTTTATTCATTAGTTTGGCGTTTTTGGTAGAGAAGTCTAAAGACCCTTTTACCCTTAATGAAGTGCGTCCACTTAATAGAATTCGTGTTATTTACGAAAACGCCACCGTGCCAATCTAGTCCATTGATTGTTTTGATCGGACGATCCATAAGCGTTCTCACCGTTCTCACACTTTCCACCGTGTTCTCTAAATCCTGACCCTATATATATATAGCGCTAAAATGAAAACCACCTCCAGTTGTAAGAACCATGAGAACCACTTTCTAGCCTTTAGATCAAGAAGATGGATGGATGAGATTAAAAGTATTTAAAAATAATATTAAGTATTTTTTGACTTATTATGTCTTTAATATTTTAAACCAAAAGGGTATTTTGGTAAAATTACTTTATTTTGTCTTTATTGTTTTTTATTACATTTTTTTATTATAATATTAGTTTTTTATTTTTTAAACATAGTTTTTTTATGAAAACCATTTTTAAATTCAAATTTTTTGAACAAGACAAAAACTTTTACGTGCCGGTTTTTGCACACCGGGTTTTTTAACGCGCCGTTTTTTTAAGGCGCCGTTTTTCTCAATCGGCTTTTTTTAACGCGCCGTTTTTTACACGTTTTTTAACGCGCCGATTTTTTCACATTTTTTAACGCGCCGTTTTTACACGTTTTTTACGCGCCATTTTTTCCACGTTTTTTTAACGCGCTGTTTTTACGTTAACGTTTTTTACGTTTTATGCGCCAGTTTTTTACGTTAACGTCTTTTTACGTTTTACGCGCCGGTTTTTTACGTTAACATTTTTACGTTTGACGCGCCGATTTTTTACGTACACGTTTTTTACGTTAACATTTTTAAAATTCAGGTTTTTTAAGTTAACGTTTTTTTCGTTTTACGTAAAACTTTTTACGTACTACGTTTTACGTAAAACTTTTTACATTTTACGTTTTACGTAAAACTTTTTACGTCTTACGTTTTACGTTAAAAAGTTTACGGTTTAACTTTTTTTCACAAAAATTTTTTTTACGCAAAACGAACGCACCCAGAAATCGCAAACTCGATATGTGTCTCAGATTGATTGTTATCATCATCGACTGGGGAAAAATAAAAAACCAACAAACAAAAATCAAAACAGTGAGTGGGTTCTTGAAAAAACGAGGTTCGGCTCAGATTTTCCGATAATCAGAGACTGCAATTGGGGGTTGCACGTTCAAAAACGTACCCTCCACCATCCTTGTCGCGCCATTGTCATCAAAATATGCGTTTTTTTCCATCATCACCGCCCCAAAATCCAAAACCACACTTCAATCGACCACCGGCACCGTGCGGGCACCACTGGCACCACGGGGCACCGCCGGCACAGCGCGGGCACCACGGGGCACCGCCGGGCACTATCAGGGGCGCCGCTTTGCAAATAAATTGACCTTCTCTAAATCAAGTTTTCAACCACAAAAAATCAATCAATTACTTAAATCAAGTTTTCAACCACGGGATCCACCCTGAATCACAGTATCGTCTGGTAATCGCGTCTAAAATAGGAACTCAAAAGCATCATGATTTCCCCGACTGCAAAAGATAACAGAACCTTCAAAGATTGCTTCATATCAGTAAAAAAAAGGCCTTTTGTAGGTATATCACCAACAGTCCCTTTTGTAGATATATCACCAACAATGAACCAATGAATAATAAAAGACAGATAAAAGAATCTTCAAGATTGCTTCATAACAGTAAAAAAAAACTTGCAGAAACAACTAAAATGGGAAAGTGATGAATGAAGTGATAACAGAACCTTCAAGATTGCTTCATAATAGGCAAAAGTTGGTTTATCCGCCCACCACCACAACCGCCCTTCACCCCATCGTCGCCGTCAAACCCACCACCACAACCCACCCTTCACCACCGTCGCCGGGAAACCCACCACCACACCCCCCCCCGTCGTCGTCAACATTGATCTGATGAGAGATGAGAGAGAGATAACAGATCTGATGAGAGATGATAGAGACAGAACATCATCTACAACATCGTCGGAAAACGGACGGAAGTTAAGAACATCATTGAAAATATGGGGGGTTGTGGTGGACTTAAGGTGAAGAAGGAGGGTAGTGGGATGGTGTGAGTGTCACGTCGGAGCAAAGAACAACAGTCATAGTTGTCGGAGTCCAACTCCGGCTGCCGGAAAGGAGGTAACCACCTCCCATCACCAAAAACAGGGGAAGCTCCGCAAGAAATCAAAAAAACCAGCACCATTGTCGGCAAAGAGAAACCCAGAAATGGGATTCTTTTTATTATATGCCAGTGATTTGGTTTGAGAGGAGAGAGGATATGGATTTTTGAAAAGGTGGAGAGAGACAAAAGGTGGAGAAATGGGATTCTTTTTAAAATATGAGCTCTGACATTAATAAATGAGGAGAGAGGTAGGGGAAATGACATTTGGTGTTAAATGACCAAAATAACCTTTTGAGTGGCAGAATGTGATTGGTTGAGAGTGGTTATCACGGTTCTTACAACTGGGAGTGGTTTTTATTTTAGCGGATGCATATATATATATATATATATACAAAGGGTACTGTACAAATTCCCTTATCGTACATTACGTACGCTACAATCTCAGCCGTCAGATCATCTTCCCGCATTGAAAATCGCATATTGTTTTTTTTTTGTAATAATTTCACGTGTGATAATTTTGATGAAATAGCAGGTTGTTTTTTTGTAACAATTTTGCATGTGGTAATTCAATTTCGCATGTGATAATTTTGATGAAATAGCAGGTTGTTTTTTTGTAACAATTTCGCATGTGGTAATTCAATTTCGCATGTGATAATTTTGATGAAATAGCAGGTTGTTTTTTTAACAATTTCGCATGTGGTAATTCAATTTCGCATGTGATAATTTTGATGAAATAGCATGTTGGTTTTTTGTAACAATTTCGCATGTGGTAATTTTGATGAAATCGCATATTAAAAAACCAACATGCGAAATTGTTTCAAAAAAAACAACATGCGATTTTCAATGCGGGAAGATGATCTGACGGTTGAGATTGTAGCGTACGTAATGTACGATAAGCGCATTTGTACGTTAACCAGCATATATATATATATATATATATATATAGTTAAATGTCCTGATAGTCCTTGTGGTTTGTACTTTTTTCACCTTTCCTCAACTTTTGCAATTTCGTTCCCGGATAGTCCCTAGGCCTAACATCAGTTAGTTTGCTTAGTTAAGCGTATGTGAAATGACAAAATACCCTTACTAATAACTTAACCTATTAAATAAATTTATTATTTTGTGGGACCCACTCCATTATAAAAACAAAATAACTACCCCACCCTCACCCCCACCCCCACCTTCCTCTTTCTTCTCTCGGGACCACCGCCGCGCCTATGGCATCACCATCGCCGCCATAGCACCACCGCCATCAGATACGCCTATCAGCAATCATGAATCTGCTACAAACTCGTAAACTTTCAACTCTGCTTCATCCCGCCATCAAGAACCCTAATTCCCCTGTTTTTTCAAACAACCAAATGGACCCCAATCCCCCACAGATCACTCCTAGAACTCAAAGGCCAAGATCTCGATTACATCAACATAGCTCACAGTCATCTTCTCCATTCCGATTGGTCCGAACTGGACACCCTATTACCCAAACTCAACCTATTTAGAGTAAAACAAATTTTACTCAAAATTCAAAACGATTTTTAAATTGAAAATTTGTCTCTGCAGAATCTATTTTCAACATGATTTTTAAATCTTGTGATGTTTCCATGCAATCCAAGGTTTTTGATTCGATTGTATGTTGTTACAGGATGTGTGATTCAACACCTCGTGTGTTTGATGCTCTGTTCAAAACATATGCACAGATGAAATAGTTTCGGCGACAGATTCGTTTAGTCGAATGAAGGGCTACGGGTTTCTTCCAACGGTCGAATCGTGTAATTTGTATATGAGTTCATTGCTTAGTTTGAATCGGGCGGGTGTTGTGGTGTCGTTTTATAAAGAGATGAGGCGGTCGAGGATGATGGTGAATGTGTTTACTGTTAATATGTTGATCAATGGGTACTGTTAGTTGGGGAGTTAAGTTGCTGCTTATGTTAATCGAGGGCGTCTGGCAAAGGGAGTTAAGTTGAAAGTGGAGATGGAGAAGAATGGGGTTAGCGCGAATGTGATCACTTATAACACGTTGATGAAGAATGGGCCTCTGATGGCGGTGGTGCTATGGCGGCGATGGTGATGCTATAGACGGTGGTGGTCCCTAATATAGAGAGAAGAAAGAGGAAGGTGGAGTAGTTATTTTGTTTTTATAAAGGTGTGGGTCCCATAAGTTAATAAATCTATTTAATAGGTTAAGTTATTAGTAAGGGTATTTTTGTCATTTCACACCCACTTAACTAAGGAAACTGACTGATATTAGGCTACGGACTATCCGGAAACAAAATTGAAAAAGTTGGGGACTATAGCTGTAATTTTAGAAAATTAGGGACTAAAGGTGAAAAAAGTGCAAACCACATATACATATATATATATATATATATATATATTTAGAATCATGCTAAAATGAGAACCACCTCGAGTTATAAGAACCGTGAGAACTTTTTGATCTGGGACGAGGTGGACCAATTTTTTTTTTCATAAATGTAGATGCGTGTATTATAAACACATTTGTAAAAAAAATTAAAAAAAAATGTCGTGTGTGTAGTTTTGAGCATCACAAGTTTGTGTTTACGGGTACTGTAAATTTTCTGGTAGGATTTACGGTACCCGTAAACACAAACTTGTGGTGCTCAAAACTACACACACGATATTTTTTTTTTTGAATTTTTTTTACAAATGTGTTTATAATACATGCATCAACGTTTATGAAAAAAAAATTTGGTCCACCTCACCCCATACGGTGTAGTTTTCATGGTTCTTACAACTCGAGGTGGTTCTCATTTTAGCGGTCCCCTGTATATATATATATATATTGGGGCCACGGTCATCCCCCACACCCTAGGTCTATCCCCTTTAGACTCATCCGCACACCCGCTGACGTGGACGCCTACATAGACTACCCTCCTCCACACCCAATAGCCTAATTATAAGCAGATATAAACATGCAATTTTGTGCAACTGTTATGCTTTAGAAAATCAATGAGTAAGGGGTCGGGTCCAATCACAAAGCCTTCTTGAATAAAGTGGAGCTCTTTAAAGATCAAAAGTTGGAACCTTGTGAGAAACATTTCCTTATTAAACAAGTTTTGAACACATTAAGTTGTGAATGTAATTAATTAAAATATTATCAAAGTTTTCGAATTCTCAAATATTTTCTTTGCAATTATTAGTATCAAAGTTTTCGAATTTGGTGGTATTAAAATTTGGATGGGTTTTTGTTAAGAATATTAAGAAAATTCAGCGGGATTCTTTGGATTATAGCACACGATACGTTATGGAATGGAGTCGATAGATTCCTAAGAAGTGCAATATTTTTGCATGGAGGTCAGAGATGGGTAGACTTCCTACAGTGGAGGCGTTAAGGAAGAGAAACATCGTTGTTAGCTCGGATGGATGCGTTTTTTGCGGTTGCAGGAAAGAGACTTCAGACCATTTATTTTCGGGTTGCATGGTGGCAGCGGTGATTTGGCAATGGTTATTAATTGGTCTAAAATCCCTAATATTTTTGGCTTCTCGGTTAGGGATCTGTTGGAGTTCCATAATTATATTGGTCCCAGAGAGCTCAGGAAGAAAGTTGTTCATGGCATTATCATCTTAGCATGTTGGTGCATTTGGAATTGTAGAAACGAGAAGAGTTTTTGGAATAAAGACTAGAGAATTGAAGACATCACGAGTAGAATTAAATCTTATGGTATTAAACTTGTGCGCTTAAGGATACGCACAAGTATATTTTTTAAAATACATATTAAAGAAAGATTTTTTTTCAACTCTAAACAATTAAATATATTGAAATAATTTTTATAACATTGAATATTAGGGCTGCAAACGAACCAAACGTTCGGCGAACAGTTCATGAACCGTTCGGCGGGAAGTTCGTTTGTGTTCGTTCGTTTATTAATCAAACGAACACGAACAAGAAATTTCGTTCATTTAGTTAAATAAACAAACATGAACAGAGGTCGTGTTCGTTCGTTTATGTTCGTGAACATTCAGTAACGTGTTCGTTTGTGTTCGATACTTCATTAGTGTTTTTAGTTTTTATATTTATTTAAATACTTCAAAATTCCGAGAAATTAGATATCTAATAAGTGTCGGTGTATTATATATTATGTTCATGAACGATTTTTTGTGTTCCTTTGTTTTTCATTTGTGTTCATGAACATTAGTTTGTGCTCATTTGTGTTCATCAACGTTCGTTTCCTAGAATTAACAAACAAACACAAACGAACACGAACAAGTTCATCTCCTTAACAAACAAACATGAACATAAAATCTCGTTCCATAAGTGTTCGTGAACGGTTCACGAACACATATATTTCTTAACAAACGAACACGAACAAGGTCTTGTTCGTGTTCGTTTGGTTCATTTGCAGCCCTATTGAATATAACATATTGCTTATCTTGAATAAGGGAAGTCAAGTAACCATTGAAATTTAAAAGGATTTGCATGCGCCATTCTTAGTGTGTAAAGTAGCATGCCCAACCCCAACCAGATATTTTTTTTACATAAGGTTGCTCAAAGGTAATTGTAAGAAAAATGAGGAATATAACTATAGATTGTGAGGTGTGGATTTATGTACAACAAAATTAGCAAAATTTTATCCATAGGGAAGTGAAGAATTATTAGGTGCAGAATAGAAGAATGCAGTTTTGTCCTGTATAGAAGGCAATTTTGTGGATGCTATTTTTGCACTGATTATCCACAACGACTTGCAAAGTCTTCCATGGGCCATCTACACAACTATTACTTCACGTACTTTGTTCATCATTGCAACTCTTATTTCATCTCATTTTTCTTAAAAGTTGAGGTTGAATCATGGGAAATCAGTGGGTTTGGGGGCTTCATCTCTGTTTCTTAAGCATGTTTTTGGTTGCAACCAAACATACTTGTCTGGGTGCTCAAAATTCGACAAGAAGCGGCCATGAACGAGAGAGATTAGCACTACTCGAGTTCAAACACAGCGTCAAAGATGACTTTAAAGTGCTCTCATCATGGGTTGGCATTGATTGTTGCTCATGGAAAGGAGTCCGTTGTGATGACGCCACCGGAAGAGTTGCCGCTCTTCATCTCATAGGAGATTACTACATGGACGTTGGTTACTACGATACTAATGATTACTATCCAGGGGATTACTACTTAGAAGGTGATAAGGTGAACATATATTTTGGTGAGTTAAGGCATCTGAAATATCTGGATTTAAGTGGGAATAATTTTCAAGGAAGTCAGATTCCTAAATTCATTGGATCCTTAAATCAGCTAAGTTACCTCAATCTCTCTTATACATATTTTAGTGGTACTATTCCCCATCACATTGGAAATCTCTCCAATTTGAAGGTTCTTGATCTTGGTTCAAATTGGCAAATCACGTCAAATGATATGGCATGGCTTTCTGGCCTTTCCTCACTTGAGCATCTTGACTTAAGTGAACTACATCTTTCAGAAGCAAATAATGTTGATATGGTATTTTACATGATACCTTCATTAACAGTGGCGGATCCAGCCGGAGAAATCACTGGGTTCCTTTTTCCAAATCATACAAGGTTTACACTACAAAAAAAACGTTTTTTTCCAAATCATACAAGATTTACACTACAAAAAAACGTTTTTTTCCAAAAAGACTGGGTTCCTGGGAACCCGGTGTTTC
The DNA here is from genome assembly GCA_030545235.1 of Helianthus tuberosus. NCBI lineage: Eukaryota > Viridiplantae > Streptophyta > Magnoliopsida > Asterales > Asteraceae > Helianthus > Helianthus tuberosus. The sequence goes on from CM060394.1 coordinate 46,577,274, forward strand.
CTTACTAGATCCGCCCCTGTTCATTAACATATTTAAGTTTGAGTGAGTGTGGACTTACTAATGCTGATCTTGGACTTCATCTTAATTCAAGTAAAATACTTCCCAACATTGAACATCTGGATCTTAGCTCCAACCATTTTCAAGGTCAACTCCCTCACTTTTTTCAAAACATGACATCCTTAACATCCCTTGATCTTTCAAACTATAATCTTAGTCTGGCATGGAACTCTGTAAACCTGCTAAACATAATGCCTTCTTTATCAGGATTGCGTTTGTCTGCATGTGGGCTTCACAATGCCCCCTTTTCACCCACTTATTTGAATTCCAGTGCCCATTCTAACTTACAGTATCTTGATCTTAGCAGGAATTTAATTGAGGGTAGATTTCCATATGAATTAATGAACACCACTTCCCTAAAAGTCCTTGACCTTACAGACAACTGTTTCAACTCATTAATTCCTGTCATGCCTAACCTTCTAAAGCTCTATATTCCTGGTAATAACATTAAGCACTTTGAGCTTGTTGGAATCTGGAGGCAATGTCATCTAAGGGAATTGATTTTATCACGTAATAATTTAGGAGGAGAAATGATAGGTCCATCATCAAACATGTCTGAATGTTCCCACTATGATTTAGAGGTGTTGGAAGCGGATGAAAGTGAATTAAAAGGTTCGATTCCAGAATCTGTTGGAAAACTAAACAATTTAAGAGTCTTAAGTCTCAACTCAAACAGTTTTACAGGTTCAATTCCTAAAGCTTTGGAGAGATTAAGATCTTTAGAAGAATTAGATCTGTCCTTTAACAAATTAACGGTCCCGTTCCAGAATCATTGGGAAGATTAACAGGTTTAATTTATTTTGGTCTGCAATCAAACCTGTTAACTGGTACAATCCCAGTTTCACTTGGGCAACTCACCAAACTCATTTATTTAGATATCTCTAACAGTTCTGTTGGTTACAGGCCCAAACTCTACACACTAACAACTCTCACTATGTATATATTATGAAGGTGAAAAATTGAAGTGAACAAACACACGAAAAGGGTACTGTATTCTCTAAAAAGAAAAGGGGTACAATTGAAAGCCAACTAACTCTATCCTATTTATAATAAACTAAACAAATTAAAACACATGCTAAATTATGAGAACAACCCACGTAATGTGCATGCTCCATGATTCTCCAAAATATCCGGTCAACAACTTGACTAATTCCCAAACAAAACTTGCAGCAACACCTCAACAATTTACGTAACAAAATGCTGGTTGTTGACCCTTTTACCCCTGGCTCAATCATGCCCTTGATCCGTTAAACCGCGACCCAATAACGCACCGACCCGTGACCCGTAAACGAACCCGATTAATCCAACAATCACCCCCTTAATCGGTGTTTGTTTACGCCTTCACCGCAGCACCGAATCACCTCGGTTTCGAACCATCACTCGGACACGTCCAATATCTTCTCGGTTCAACCCATATCAAGTCCACCACACTTGCAACTCTTGCTACGAACCACACATGGTTCGGATCTTACTCTTTCTAACGTGAACTCTTTCGGTCTTCCGTTCACGACTCGGTCTATTGTGAACTTTTTTTTTTCCGGTCTTTGTTCACTCGGTCTAATGTGAACCTCTTCGGTCTCGGTCTTGGTTCACAATCTCGGTCTTTCGGTCTAAGCTTTCTTCAAGAAAAGCTTCTTTCGGTCTTTCTTAGGCAACCACCGGTCTCGGTTACCTCGGTCTCGGTCTGCTTTGGTGCGACCTCCGGTCATTGTCACACCTACGGTCTTCTCTATTTCCCACCGGAACTCAATTTCCGGAAGCGGTCTTCAGTCTTTGTCTCCCATCGGAACAACTTTCCGACGGCGGTCTTCTTTCCCACCGGAACTTTCTTTCCGGCGGCGGTCTCTTTCGGTCTTTCTCTCAAGCCGTTCGGTCTATTACGGCTTCGTTCTCTTCTCGTCTGTCTTTTCGGTCTCACGCCAGAAAATAATTTCCGCCAACGGTCATCTTCTCCGGCAATGTCGACGGTCTTCTTTCTTCAACTTCAATCGCCAATACCAAGCGATCTCTTGAACACCCTCCAACGAATTCTTTCTCTTCTCAACCCCGCAGTTTCGAGGGCTGCACCCCGTTGCTCGAAACCGACTCTCAAACCGGCTACACCGTCTTCACCCGCTCTGATACCAAATGTTGGTTCAGGCCCAAACTCTACACACTAACAACTCTCACTATGTATATATTATGAAGGTGAAAAATTGAAGTGAACAAACACACGAAAAGGGTACTGTATTCTCTAAAAAGAAAAGGGGTACAATTGAAAGCCAACTAACTCTATCCTATTTATAATAAACTAAACAAATTAAAACACATGCTAAATTATGAGAACAACCCACGTAATGTGCATGCTCCATGATTCTCCAAAATATCCGGTCAACAACTTGACTAATTCCCGAACAAAACTTGCAGCAACACCTCAACAATTTACGTAACAAAATGCTGGTTGTTGACCCTTTTATTGGCTCAATCATGCCCTTGATCCGTTAAACCGCGACCCAATAACGCACCGACCCGTGACCCGTAAACGAACCCGATTAATCCAACAATATTAGAAGGAGTGGTTTTGGAAGCCCATCTTGCTAAACTCTCAATGTTGAAGAACTTGGATATATCTTCTAATCATAAGTTGATTATCAATATGTCACATGAGTGGATACCTCCATTCCAAATGGAGATTGTTAGACTTAGTTCTTGCAAGATTGTAAATGGATTTCCACAGTGGTTGCAAAATCAAAGGAAGCTTCGGCAGTTGTCCTTGTCTAATGCTAGCCTAAATGGTCTTCTACCAACATGGTTACGGAATATGCACATGCTTGATTTATTAGATCTCTCTCACAACAAACTCATTGGATCTTTGATAAACCTTCCATTTAGTGAATACACCAGTATTTTAGTTCTACAAGACAACCTTTTCAATGCGTCAATTCCAAGGTCAGTATGTAGAAGAAGAAGAAGGTTGGAAGTTCTTGATGTTTCCGGCAATCTGTTATATGGAAATATTCCTGATTGTGTAGGGAATCTACCACGCTTGGCGCTGCTTATACTTGGTTCAAATAGGCTGTCTGGAGTCCTTCCAAGTTCTTTAGGAAATACTTCCAAATTAGAATGGTGAAAATTAAATGACAATAACTTCAATGGCCAAATCCCACAAGATCTGAGAAATCTGAGATACTTAAAAGTTTTGGATTTGGGCAATAACGAATTCTCCGGAACCATACCAAAATGGATTGGAGAAGAGCTTTGGTTATTGAGGATTCTCAGGTTGCATAAAAACACCTTCACAGGAGGTATTCCTCATTCTTTGTGCCAATGTCCATTTCTTCATATTTTAGATGTCGCACACAACAGCTTAACAGGATCCATCCCTCATTGTTTTGGAGAGTTAAGCTGGATGAATGGGACAAGAGATACAGATGATGATGATGATGATGATGATGAACAAATTTACAGAGACATTGATCTGCTCAGTGTGTTTCAAGTCATTAAAGGAATGGAGCTTGAATATACAAAAACGATGAATTTAGTTGTTAACATGGACCTTTCAAGCAATAAACTCACAGGAGAAATCCCTCCAGAGATAACTGCACTTGCTATGTTGATTGGTCTCAATTTATCTCATAATCATCTGAGTGGGAGTATTCCAGATAGCATTGGAAACATGAAGGCGTTAAATTCTATCGATTTCTCAGACAACCAATTAAACGGGACAATTCCTCCAAGCATGGCAGCTTTGAACTTTTTGAGCTTTATGAATTTGTCACACAACAACTTGTCAGGAAGAATTCCAACCGGAAATCAATTGAATACATTTGACGACTCATCATATGCTGGTAACAGGGATCTCTGTGGCTTTCCTCTGCCAAATAATTGTTCCAATGATGAAAACCCACCAGTCACAGCAAGCAAGAACAAATACAAAAATGCTAATGGGCCAAGGAATGTATGGTTTTACTTGGATATAACGTGTGGATTTGCAACAGGTTTTTGGGGTATTATTGGAGTTTTGGCATTCAAGAAGTAATGGAGAAGGAAGCTTTTTATGATTGCAGAGGTAACCTATGATACACTGGGACGGGTACGGGAACGGGGTACGGGGACGGGTACGGGAACGGGAAACGGCAAAAATAAAAAATTCAAGAAGCGGGGACGGGACGGGTACGGGAATAAAAACATATAAAAAAATAAATATATATTAAAGATAATGTAACACAAAACCCCAAAATAGTTATATATTGATATAAAGTTCAAAAATCCCATATCTTCTTGATTAAAATTAAACTAAATATACAAAAAATACTATGTTTCAAGTTAGTGGCGTTCAAAATAACCCATCATCCTAGGCCCAATTCTCTTTTTAAGTTATTAATGGCCCATAGTAACAAGTTACCCTACTAAAAACAAAACAGCCGCCTCCCTCCTTTCATCTTCGTTTTGGAGATCAGAAATTCAGAAGTGAACATGTTAACAATCCTCTTATCATTTCTACCTACTCCCCTTAATTAGTTTTTCTCTCATTTATCGATCTAAATTGAAGCAGTTGGTGTTGCCCCTTGCAAATCGATGTTTGGATCTTGATCAACGGTTCATTGATGGGTGTTCAGATATACTCAAAGTCTGGATGTGAGTTTCGCCGGTCCGGCTATGAAAAACCAAAAAAAATAAACGGAAACATGTCGGAAACGTTTCCTGCACGTCCCCATAATCCGTCCCCTGCTGCATCACGAATCCACGCCGTCCCCAACATGTCGGGGACGTTTCCCGGCCGTCCCCGTGCCGTTTCCGTCCCCTAGCAGTCCCCGGGACGGGAGACGGCACCTGCTAGGTGTTTCCGTGCATCATAGGAGGTAACCATGGATAAGGTATATCTGGCGGTTGCAGTGAAGATTTCCAAGATTAAAAGAGGCAGAGAAGCCTAATAGATTCATATAATTGACAATATTTGTAAAATTGTTGTTTTGCTTTTAAATACTTATGTTGTGTTATATATTTGTATCATGGTTGTGTTTTATAAAAACAAAAATATTGCAATACATGAGATAGAATACAGGTGACAGAAGAAGCGAACGAAAGATTAGAAATGCATAACTTACCAATGCCTAGAATATCATGTGATGACAGCAGGTTCGCTCTTTATTTGAATCAGTCTCTATTTGAAGTTGTCACTTTTCTTGAGTTTTCCAGAATTATAGTTTCGGTCTCACCCCGTTCTCTATTTAAATTAGATCTTCCAGTTGATTGCTGAAAAGAAATAAAAGAGCAACAACAGCAGCAATGATGATGACTGAGAATCAATCCAGATTTCAAAAAGAGGAATACAAAAACTATTGTTCAAGAAGTGATAAAAGCAATTATTCAGAGAACCAATCTCTGATTCTTGCTATTCTTTAGTCTCATTATCTAAATTTTTCCTGCAAAATTCTATAACTCATGATAGCAAATTTCCCTACGGCATTTCATCTACACATTGAAATACAAAAAATACAAAAAAAAAAAAATAAATAAAATTAAGGTGGATGTAAAAATATGAGGCATCTTAGTTTTTTTAATCTTGATTAAGGATTCATATCGTTTGGTTCTCGGTTCTGAAGATATAGCAGCCTTATGGTCTGTTTGGATCTTGGAATCGGCCATTCAAACTTTTTTATTAACTTTTCTTTTAGTTTTTGAAATATATAGTTATATATGTGTATCATATTCATAATCATTTTTAAAAGGTTATGTATGTGTTATATGAATCATCACTAGTTAGCAATTAGTATGCTTTAGTTTATCTGTACATATTTTTAATTAATCATTCAGGAAGTACGTATACTTGTTTAACAAATAATATGTAAACAACCAGGTAGTGTTTGGTATGCATGAATTAGAGACGGAATGGAATGGATGATTACGAGGGAACGAAGAAAAAGGTGTTTGGTTGGTCAATGAAATGGAATCACTCATTCCAAAAGGCAACTCATTCCCTCAAAATCATTCAATCCACCCTCACGTTTTTTTTTTCATTTCATCCCCTCTTACACCATTCATCAACAACACCACAACCCTCCACCTTCGCGACAACCCACCACCACCACCCATCACCGACGCCATAGCCGCCACCCGCAACCCGCCACGTCAGCAGCCACCGCCGCCGCCACCCACCCGCCACCGTTACCACTCACCGCCGCGACCAACAGCCAACGCCACTCGCCGCCGCCACCCACCACCATCGTCGATGCCATCACCACCGCCACCCATCGCCACCTCCGCCGCCATCCACCACCAACGGCCGCCATCGCAACCACCACCACTCGTCGTCGCCACCGCATCGCCACTCGCCGCCACCACCACCAGCCATTGCCGTCTCCGCCACCCACCACCACTACCTATAACCACCCACAATCACTACCACCGACCACCACCACCACTCACCGCTAATTTTATTCCTTCGTTTTTCTTGCCACCAAACATGACATGGAATGGTAATGATCCATTGCATTCACTCGTCCATTCCAATCACAATTACTTGCTACAATCACAATCATTCACTCACATTTCACAATTATTGTAACACTTAGAGCTGATCCGTGCATTATCCTAAAGTTGTATCCTGATATTTCAATCAATAAGAAGAACAAAGGCAGCTGGCACTTGTCAGCTCCCGAGGTTTTGTGCCGGCGATCTAGATAGATCAAGGGTTTTCCTCGTACATCCCGTGTCAATCTTTACTTTTATTGTTCATTACTTGATAATTGATATAGTTTGATATCTTTAAACTATATCCTGAAACTGTTTTCATTCATAATCAATTTAATACATTTTTGCAAATCTCTGTAGCACACTACCTCACAAATTAAATTTGATCACTTAATTGCTTCGGTAATTTTTGACCAAAACATCTCCCTTTAAAAAAAACGACTAACCCACACGCCCAACTTCTAAATCTAAACCAATGTTTACCATAGAACTAGACCCTTAAACCAGACAACTTACTAATTCTATTCAACTGACATGAACAAGAGAGACAAGCAGTCAAACACTACTCTAGTATAAACCAAACCTTTCATGAAACAGTACAAAAAATAATGTAAACAAAAACCCAATAAAAACTGAATGGTAATATAATTTGCTTTACAGCATTGGGTTTTAAAAGAATTATTCACACTCTTAACCATCCATCAATCATCTTATTCCAAAAATCCGCTTCAACCTTTTAAACACTGCTTCATTTAGTAAGCAGACCAGCTTTAATGGAGACATTCTCAAACCGATTTCAAACTGGCGGATCAGATTAGATTGAGACCAGTTTCACTATCTATTACGCATTGGTTTATAAACTGCTTTCAGATCCCAAACCAGTTTTTTGTGCTCCTACAAACGCCCACCCCTGGAATATCTAAGATTTTAGGCCTTATGTACCTTTTACTGAATTTGGGAAAGGTGTGATTTCTTACGCTAAAAATGATCTCTTGAATTGTTCAGGCCCAAAACCGTTCAATGGTGAAAGGCCCAAAAATGCAGAAGCTTTCATAATAAAACACCCATTGAATCCCATTTACTTGTTCATACTCGCTGATTTTGGTGGAAAGAATACATAACAAATATTTTTTTTTGTTTTTTGTTTTTTTTGTTGGTGCACTTGTGTCTGTATTTTGTCATGATACGAAACGATGTCTTGTGTTAGTCTGAGTTACGTCTTAGGTTTGTTAATATGTATGTTCGATGTGAGTTTGACCAAGTCAACCATCCTCCTGGTTAGACTTGGCCAAACAGTTAGAACATATTTTGTAAGATGTTTGTGTCGAAGGATGAGTCATCGAAGGATTGTTTATATCCTTCGATGAGCTCGAAAGATAAACCTTCGATGGATGGTATATGTGGATCCTTCGATAGGTTTCAGATCGATAGATGATCCTTCGATCAGTCTATCTGATCCTTCGACCAGACGAGCTGTAATGGGTATATATACTCATGTTATGTGTTTACTTCAAAAGTGTGTGAGATTTGAGTGAACTAAGTCTTGTAGAGAGCATATTTTCAGTTGGGAAGGGCTGTAACCGTGTCCACTGAAATACAAGAGAAAACTTTGATATCTCGTGTGTCTACCTTTCTCTTTGTGGCTTGTGTTCTCATATAAACTACCGGTTTGCATTCTAGCTTGGATTCCGCACTTGCTAGTGTGTTAGACATAACAAGGATAAGGTTAACCTCATCCTCCGAGGGACCTACAAGTGGTATCAGAGCCGTGGCTCTTTTCCTTGTTAAAAACCGAGTTTATACAAGACTTTGGTGTGTTTGGACAAAACTCACTTGGTTTAGCACCCGTTTTTAGTGTTTTTCTCGCATTTCTTGACGTAAAAACGTGTTCTAAACTTACCGGGTGTGTTAAAGGACGGTTTGGGTAACTTAAAAACTTGTTTTTAAGAAGTTTGGTAATTTCCGGCCAAATTCCGGCTTACTCCGGTGACCGGTTTTCTGGATAAGATCTTTTTTTTAATATTTTATTGTTCAAATCCAGGTTTGGTAGAAAATATGGTCTGACCATACTTTCTGCCGAAAGATTTCTTCCAACCCATCACCTTTTCACCAACCTGTCACTTTTGTCAACTGTGTCAGTGCAGATCGAAGGATATCCTTCGAAGTCGAAAGTTCATCGTTCGATCAAAGGAGGTTCGATAGATAATCATCCTTCGAACATCCTTCGAAGTCTGTGACTTATCCTTCGATCCAAGGAATCTTTTCGAAGGTTACATCTTTCGATCTACAGTTCTTGTTCGAAAGATAAGGATCTTTCAATTAGAGAATCCTTCGAACAAGTAGTGATCCTTCGATCCTAGTCTGTTTAAGTTTAACAAGTTTGTGTTTTTTCTCGTCTTTCGATCAGGGATCCTTCGGCTGATTGGTTGTTAACAAGGAGAACCCAGGAGAACTAGTGTAACAATTTTTCTTCATCAAAAATGAATTCGATGTGGGGTATTCCAATAAATACAGAAATGTATTATGGTACTCCGTCTCCGGATTCGGGAAAGTATAGTAATACCAGTTTATCTCCTGCATGGGCCGAATCTCCCGTACCTGTATCTTCGCAAGCTAATGCTATATCTACCGGTCAATGGGCATTCGTATCAAATCAAACTCCAAGTATTCAAAGCATTTTGTTAAGCGAGAGCGAAACCGGAAGTTTGAATCGGCCTCCAAAGTTGATGCACTTATACGAATATCTAGGATGGATTGATAGATTTCATACATACGTCCTTGGTCAAAATACAGAATTGTGGTTGCGTTTCATCACAGATTTTGATCAAACAATAGAGGTTGTCGCTTCATCTGCTGCTACGTTTGCCGATCTTACGGAAGATCAGAAGAAGGTCTATGACTTAGAGAAGAAAGCGTATGCCATTCTTACTCAGGCGTTAAGCAAATATATTTATCATCAATTTGTCAGTTTCAAGACAACGAAGAAGTTGTGAGACGCATTGAAGACAAGGGGTGTAGGAAATGAAGCGACACGTCAATTGAGACGCGACCTGCTAAAGAAAGAGTTTGATGGTTTTACTTGTATGGAGAATGAATCTTTAGGAGATTTGACAAGTTGATTTAATCATTTGCTGACTGAATTGGCAAATATTGGGGTTGTAACAACTTCAGCAGAGGTAGTGAAAAAGTTTGCACATGCACTGCCACCTCAATGGAATACTTTCTTGGAAATCATGAAGTACAATGGCACTTTAGCTACAACAAACTTCAATGACTTTGTTCAACTCCTGGAAAACAAGAATCAGGAAGAAACTCTCAAGGCAAAAAGAGTTCCAGTGCCACAAAATCCTGAAATGTATTATGGAACTTCTAGCACTTCTACAAAACCTTCTTCACACGCTCCAATTCAAACAACGTTTGTGTCTAGCACTGACATGTATGGCAATCTTATTCAAGTTCCGGTCAAGCCTCCTCCAACAGACATGTATGGAAATCCGCTTGAACCAGTTCCTCAACCAGTACCACAACAGCAAAGCCAACGACCTATCAGAGCAACTGATATGTTCGGAAATCAATTACATGTTCGATCTACTGGACCAACAGATTTATACGGGAATCCACTTCCTCCTCAACAGCAAGCATGTTATGGAAGCACATCATCTGCTAGTCAGCAATCAAAGCCAAATACAGTACGGCTCGACACCTCAAGTTTCTCTAAAGTCAGTGTTGAAGTAGCAAAGGAACACATGGAGCTGCTAAACACTTTGGTGAGCGCATACTGTGGATTAGTGGAAGGTCAGATTGGCAACATTAATCTGACTCAAGAAGACTATTAGCAGATCGATAAAGAGGAGATGGAGATGATGGACATCAAGTGGGCCTTTGCCAGTGCTGTTAGGCGAGCAAAGGATTTCATGGAAAGAACTGGCAGAACCAGCTTGGAAAGCAAGAAAGACACCAAGTATGGGTTTGATAAGCAGGCTGTTAAGTGCTTCAATTATGGTGAACGTGGTCATTTCAAACGTGAATGTACGAGGCCATCTCAACATGGGAACCAAAATCCTTTCAGAGGTCAAGGCAACAGGGCAAATCAGAACCAAGTAAGGAACAACGAGCGCACATTGGTGCCTGTCAACAACCAGAGTCAAGCAGGACCATCTAATGCCAACCAGGCACTTGTGGTTCAAGTAGATGAAGGTTGTGATTGGTCAATTCAGCTGAGTGGTGATGCTCCAGATGGAACAGCATGTTTTGCTGAAGTTGTCAAGGATCTTAAACACGCCAGTGGTGGAGAATCTTCCACCAATGGTGATGAATCTTCTGAAGATGAAGACAGCTCCGGTTATAGTGGAAGTTTGGATGAAGAATCCTCAAGTTCAGGTGATGATCATGTGGATGAGACATCAAGTGCGTCAGTCGATGCAAATATTGATGAGCTTTTGGAGGAAGCTGCAGCAGGAACTGATAGAAGATCTATTTTGGTGGATCAAGCTGCTTATTCTTCGTCTTCTCTCCATTCAGCCTTTATGGCTAATGTCGACAGTTCATCAAGTTAGGTATGTGTCGATGAACCCACTTCTGTTAGTTGTGATAATTGTGACATATTGAGTATTAAATGTGCTGAGTTAGAGACAAGCATGTCTGAGTTGCAAGGCAAACATGATGCTTTACAAGCTAGTTTGTTTGACTTGCAAGACAAACATGTTTCATTGAATGATAAGTGGTGTGAATTGCAAAGCAAACACGAGGCGTTGCAAGAGAAATATGATGTGACATTCATCCACAATCAGAAATTGACCGTGGATCTCTCGAAGTGCACTGAAGCCAACATGTTTTATGAAAACCATGAAAAGGAGTTTAAATCGGTAATTGAGAAATTAAAGAAAGATAAAACCGAGTTAACTAAAATGGTTTCCAGAAAACAAACTGACATTAATTTGTATATAACTCGCCTTGAGGTAATGCAAAAGGAAATGGCTTGTGTCAAAACTGAAAGTGAGGCGATCCAACTTAAGCTAGACAGTTATTTGAGCTCTAGCTATGTGTTGGATCACATCATTGACGTACAGAAAGAGAAACGGGATGTCACATGCATTGGATATAAGCAATGTCCACCACCTGTTAGACACAATTACGATGCCATGCCTGACGAGGAGGATAGAACTTTCTTTGAACCATCTGTTCCTCTAGATGTTAATGAATTTGCAACAGGACTCGGATACAAGAAAGAAGTATCGTCAGATTCAGATGTGTCAGCAGATACAGATACATTTGTGTCTCCTGCTGAACAGAATCAGGATCCTCCAGTTGTTGTTGAGGATGCTGATTCTTCTGATGATGAATCTGATGATACTGATTCAGCAAAGTCTGATGCGGTGATAAATGCAGAGGACATACCTCTTGAGAATCATATTCTGTGTGATCCTCCTGCAAAACCCGCTAAGACTGTTGCAATCGAGTCCTTGTCTGCACAAGAGTCGGAGAGTGTGGATTTGCTGTACACTCTTGTTGGTGATAATAAAATTTATTCTGACAAAGATTTTCCGATTAAGAATGTAAATCAATCCTTAATCAGTAAAGTTTTTGAAAATTCGACAAGTAAATTTCTGGGTAAGAAAGGATCACACGTTGTGGTAACACAGTGCCCTCCTATCCCAAAGGCTGAAGTTAGAAAACAATTTGGCAATCAGCAATTACCAACAGAGAAGAGGCAGCAAAATCATAACAAACAAAAAGGAAAATTGCCGGCTCAAAGCCAAAAGAAGCCAAATCAAAAGAAGAAAAAGAATGTGAACTTTGTGAAATCTAAGGGAACGGACAAAATTGAAACGTTTGAAAATCAATCTAACTTAGATTTTGTCAAGAAAGCAACAGTGATGAAAAGGAATGAACCAAATAGTTCAAAACCTAGTACCTCGGGATCACAAAGTTCATCATCGGCAAGACGATCACATGATACTTCGGGGTTTGTTGAACGAAGATCATGTTTTGAATGTGGTGAAATTGGACATATAATTCGAAACTGTCCGTATCTTCATAAGTTGAAAGCAAAGGATGATGATCCCCGTGAACGCAATCACCAAAAGCGATCTGTTTCTGTAAAACAAGATCCCCGACTTGTAAGAGAAAGGGAAAAGAAACAGAAACGCCAACAAGTCAAGGTGATTGAAAAGGCACTTAAAACTGATGTGGTTCAAAAACAATCTGTTTCAGTTAAGCCAGAAAACTCAAAATTTTCAAAAACTTCAAACAATCACGAATTTAAATTGTCAAACAATCAAACTGGTAAAACTCAACAGACATGGAAACCTAAATTGACCACAAGTTCAGAGGGACCATCACAATTTATGAATCATCAAAGAATAGAAGTTATTGTTGTTGATGAAAATGGAAGACCCAAGACCACAATGGCTTGGGTCCCCATCTCCAACTAATCAAGTGAGTTCATGTGCAGGGTGTTCCAGGAGGAACTATCAGTAGTCATTGGATTGTTGCTAGTGGGGCATCCAGGCACATGACAGGCGACATGAAGCTTCTCTACGACGTCAAATCTATTAGAGGAGGTTATGTTGCTTTTGCTGGAGATAAAGGCGGATATATATTAAGGGTGAAGGAATGATTTCCAACGGGGTTGTTAGCTTTGATAAGATCAACTTCGTACAACAACTTGATCACACTCTTCTTAGTGTTTCTCAAATTTGTGATAAGCAGTTCTCAGTACACTTTGATGCAAATGGATGTTATGTGCTGAAACCCGGCTTCAAAATTCCAAAAGAATGGATTCTCTTGTCGGCTCCAAGGATAAATGATCTGTATGTCCTTGATATGAGCCAAGCTATCACAACGTCTGCACAAGCAACTTGTTTCGTTTCTAAAGCCACAGAAAAAGACTCAATCTCTTGGCACAGACGAATGGGTCACATTCACTTACGCAAAATGAATCATTTGGTGTCAAATGAATTGGTGAATGGTGTTCCTCTTAAAAACTTCAATCTTCAAGACGTCTGTGTCTCGTGCCAAAAAGGAAAACAAACGAAGAAGCGACACCCTACAAAGAAAATCAACACGGTGGCTGTTCCTCTTGAACGTTTGCACATGGATTTGTTCGGTCCTGTCAAACACAAAAGTATTAGGAATGATCAATACTGCCTCGTGATAACTGATGATTATTCAAGATTTTCTTGGGTGGCGTTCATGGCACATAAGAGTGAAACCTTCGGTATTATCAAAAACTTGATCATTCAGATTGAGAATCTATATAAGTTGAAGGTTAGGCGGATACGTAGCGACAATGGTACTGAATTCAAAAATCATGCCATGGCGGAGTTTTGCACTTCAAAAGGTATTCTTCACGAATTTAGTACAGCTTATACTCCTCAACAGAATGGCGTCGCTGAACGTAAGAACCGCACATTGATCGAGACTGCTAGGACTATGTTGGTAGAGTCACAATTGCCGATTCCATTCTGGACTGAAGCTGTGGCCTCTGCATGTTATACGTTGAACCGAGTCCTCACAGTCAAAAGGCACAACAAGACCTGCTTTGAGCTTATTAACAAACGGAAACCAGATTTGTCATATCTTGAACCGTTTGGAGCTCCGTGCACAATAATCGATCCTAATGGAAAGTTTGGGGCAAAAGCAATTGAGGGATACTTTCTTGGGTATGCCACCCCGAACTTAAGAGTCTGGAATCTAGAGACTAAAAGGGTCGAGGAATGGTCTGAAGTCAGAGTACAAAGGCACACTTTACCAGTCAAATGTCCTGGTCAGCCTTGGATGTTTGAGTACGATGACTTTTTCAATTCGATCAATGTTGAAGCAGTTGAAGAAAATGCTGCGGCAAGGATGTTTTTCGAGAGTGACAATGCAACAGATTCACCGTTGGTTCGTCCAATTATTGTCAATCAAGAACCATCTTCAGTGAACAATAAGGCTCTCGACATAGTAAATCCAATTTTGAAAATCCAAAAACATCGAAAAATTTTAAAAACACAAAAACAATAGAAAAGCAAAAATGAGTTTCCTGGCGAGCAAAAGAGAAAATGATAGTACATCAGTGGTCTGTCTAAACCTCTTTAAACCTTAAATGAAAAATGATAAGCAGCTCTATATAAGATGTATTGGTAGGCTCACAATCATTTTAAAGTGTGTAGGGTGATATAAACTTAAATCGACTGAAGACTGGGTGGGAACCATTCATTGGCATATGGTCTTAGTACCGAAATTTCGTTTGAGAGATTGCCGAGGTTCTGAGATATTCGGTCTTTATGCTGCTTATCATCTGGGTATCATGGTTGTATCTTTTACCGAAAAATAACGGGGACGCAAGTCTAGATCTTCCATGATACTATACATACGTGTACATATTGCATTCGACCTCAATAAGTGATCAACAATCACATGTCCAAACAAATAAGTGATAAAATATCACATCTATCCGGGAGTCAAGTTCGTCTCTCTGCTGTACGAAAGTACTGACCTGTTCACGGACTTGCTCCTGTGCCCTCATGCATCGAAAATCAAGTTCCTCATCAATAAGTGATTCTGTCACATAGGGCTTGTTTTCAAATCAAAATAAGTGAGTTTCTCACATCATATACGGTCAAACAGATGATAATCGGTATACTCACCGGTAAGATGAACCCTCGTGCATACCTTGATACGGGAATGTGTCATGATGTGGATGAACACCGGTCGGTAAGTATAAATCATACCTTAACGTATCCCCGCGCCATGATTACATCTGATAAGTTGAGCTTAAGTGGACAACAATACCGATAATTGTTATAGGATGCTTATCTTAATGTTAACTAATTGAACAACAAGAGCGTTTTGGCATGACCGTACACTGATATGATTCTCTTACCCTCGAAACTCGCAAAAAGAATGTCTGTAAATATTTATTTAATGCTTTCAGTTTCTGCATCTTTGTATATATTTATTTACTGCTTTCTGTCTTTAAATTTGAAATATTCAAAATACCAAAAAGATTTTAGGTGTGTTTTAATATAAACTTTATAAAAGCCAAAAAGATTTTATTTCTATTTTATTTTCGATCGTACGATGTTGGATCTCGAGTCTTCGTTACCTGAAACCTAATTGAAAACCAAATCGACTAAATCTTCATAATCGGTCAAAATTTGCAAGTTTTGAAAGTTAAAAACTAAAACTGATAAATTTTGTTAAACTTTCAAACTGTCGGACGGTGTTTGACTGAACAATGGTCACATGTGTGTCGTTTGCTTATGATATTCCAAGCAGTTATTCTCATTACGCGTTTAGATTTCTTGCATGTGCAGATTCTAAAGGCAAGGAGAACATGGTCGATGACAAGCTTCGGAATGAAGACACGACGTGAAGGCACTCAAAAGACAAAGATGATCGAGTTGCCGCTGGCCATCATCAACACCACAAGGATCTCAAGTTGTAAAGATCAAGACATTCACGAGCATAACTCTAGGGGGAGCTTATGTTAAGGGGAAGTTTGTCAACACACTTCCTACATGAAACGGGGAGTTTGTTGGTACACTTTCTGCTTTCAAGACGTGAAGACTTTAAAGATCCTCCGACATTGAAGACTTGAAAGGACGTCAAAGACTTGAAGACACGAAGATCGAGACAAAGCTACAGCCAAGGGGGAGTTTGTTGGTGCACTTGTGTCTGTACTTTGTCTGTATTTTGTCATGATACGAAACGATGTCTTGTGTTAGTCTGAGTTACGTCTTAGGTTTGTTAATATGTATGTTCGATGTAAGTTTGACCAAGTCAACCATCCTCCTGGTTAGACTTGGCCAAACAGTTAGAACATATTTTGTAAGATGTTTGTGTCGAAGGATGAGTCATCGAAGGATTGTTTATATCCTTCGATGAGCTCGAAAGATAAACCTTCGATGGATGTTGATGGACCACGAAGGATATCTCCTTCGAGGTATATGTGGATCCTTCGATAGGTTTCAGATCGATAGATGATCCTTCGATCAGTCTATCTGATCCTTCGACCAGATGAGCTGTAATGGGTATATATACTCATGTTATGTGTTCACTTCAAAAGTGTGTGAGATTTGAGTGAACTAAGTCTTGTAGAGAGCATATTTTCAGTTGGGAAGGGCTGTAACCGTGTCCACTGAAATACAAGAGAAAACTTTGATATCTCGTGTGTCTACCTTTCTCTTTGTGGCTTGTGTTCTCATATAAACTACCGGTTTGCATTCTAGCTTGGATTCCGCACTTGCTAGTGTGTTAGACATAACAAGGATAAGGTTAACCTCATCCTCCGAGGGACCTACATTTTTTTTTTGACTCCCAACAAATCAATCTCGCACACTCTCGGGCACCCACTAGACAAACGGAGTACTCCGAGAGTAACCCGAGTCGTCCACCACCAATTCCGAAGAAAACCCAGTAACCCATCCGCCCGTAGGCACGACGGTAAATTAACAGTAAAACCCAGTGGGCTCAAGGATCGAACCCAGGTTTTCGTGGTCTCTTATCACTTATCAAAGCCCACCAATGCCTCACTCTTTTTTTACACCAGATGAGAATTGAACTTGAGTCTTCAAACTCCTACCACTTGAGTAACCTCCTACCATTGGCAATACATTACAAATCCAAGTCTCAAGCTTTTATAACTAACAATTCATAAACACAGATTATGAATAATGATAAAAAAAGAATTAGTAACAAACCAAACCTGCTGAATTGTAATTTAGCTGATACACCATTTGCTTAACTGCATTGATTATAAGATAAAGCATTCACATAAACAGCCAGCCAGCCACCCTCTTAATCACCCATCTTCTTATTCCAAAAATCAGCTTCAACCTTTCAAAAGCCATTCACTTACTGAGCAAATTCATATGAAAACCCAGCAACCACTGCCACAGAGAACACATCCCAATATCCATTGACGAACACACCAGCGGCTGCAATTTATAACCCGCAACCGTTTCACTGACTTCCTCTGGATCACAAGCAGTCAAGACCAACCCAACTTTGCCATTAATATGAGGAATTGCGCCAACAAAAGCAGGTTTTCCGGCAGATGGGGCATGGATCTCGAGTGAGCGCCTCATGAAAGAATTCTTACCCATGACGACAGATGAGTGGGGTCGCAGTCCTTGCCTTATGGCCTGAAGTTGGTTCACACAAAGATTGTCGGCACTCACGATGACGAGGTGTGTGTTATTGTCTTTGAGGTGGTTGCGTAGCTTCTGGAGGTAGATTACCTTCCTTGCTGCCTTGGAAGCCATGGGGTTTAGGTTAGGGTTCTTTGTGTTGTTCATTGGGTCTAGTAGTGTGGAAGCCCATGACTAAAAATAAAAGGACCAAATTTAATACACACATGACACATCATTTTTTTTTTTTTTTTGAGTAAATTGCCAAAATCGTACATGAGATTTATGCCTATTTGCTAGTTTCACCCAAAATGACTTTTTTTGTGCCAAACAGCCCTTTCTTTTTGGCATTTTTTATCATTTTCATTCAACCACTAACTTAGTTTACTTTTTCTATTAAGTTGAAAGATATTTGGATGAAACTGGCAAATATAAAACCACAGGGACGATTTTGGCAATTTACTCAAACTCTTTTTAATTTCTTTTATTTAATTAATTTTGTCACATATATAATAAAAAAAGGGCTATTGGATTTTAACACCTCAAACTATGAAGAATTGGCCGCTGCCACCCCAACTAACACTTTGATCTGTGATACCCCAAACTTTTAATTTTGTTTGTCATTTCACCACTCAGTTAAAAAATGACTAACTGAGTTAGTCTTCCATCCTAGCTGGCATCTTACGTGGACTATTTTTAACGATGTGGCACATTCATGGGTATAATACCCATGTTCTTCTTCGATTAACCCTGCACAAACAATTGGGTTTCAATGGAAACCCTAATTTGCTCATACGGTGCATGAATCGACCAAATCGAAACCCTAATTCACTATCAAGATGCATTCTTTCAACGTATTGGCTGATCGACAAGTCTACCTCTTCCAACTCTTCATGTAATATGAACCGAATCCCTAAAATATTCAAGGTGGACATGGATGGGAAGTTGTATTGTCATCACGAGATCAAAGTTGTTCTTCGCGTAGCGGGGAGGAGAAGTGTTCGATGTGGTGCTGAATTTTACGGTTGCTCACAATGGCCGGTAAGTCCTGTGTATCAATATGTATCGAATTTAACTTGTTTTTGAACTGACGACATGATGTTGGTTTGTAGCAAGACGACTGCAAGTTCTTTATGTGGAAAAAAGATTTCGACAAATTATTCGAAGTTCATTCAACTTGCAGCTCAAGTGCAGTTACAAGAAGTGATGCGATGACCGGCAATGAATATAAGAATGAGAATTTGCAATTGCGGAACAACTTGCTATCTCAAGAGAACAATATGTTGAAACGGCAAATTTTTACGAAAGAATCCATGTTGAAGCAGCAGTTTGTCTTTAGTTTGTTTGTTATCATTGGCATGTTGTTTTACATAGTGAAGTAGATATTGAATTTGATTGTACGTTCTTTGAACACATGAATGAATATAGTCTTTATTTGAAACTATCTCACTGTACCATATGTGCAGACCAACGATGTGTAGTGATAAATGTGTGCAGACCTGTTTACCATATGTGCAGACCAAAACAACTAAACAACTACCATTTGTGCAGACCAAAACAACTAAACAGGTGCAGACCAATTTACCATATGTGCAGACCCAACTTACCATGAGTGTAGACCAAAACAACTAAACAACTAATGCGTCTAATGTGCAGACCATACATGCAGACCCAACTGACCAATCTAACCATATATGCAGACCCAACTAACCATATAACTAAGTAATGCTGAACATATAATGTTGAACATACATGTACCCCTGTAACCTTATGCTATCCACAGACCCTACTGACCCCTGTGACCTTGTTAATATGCAGACACGATACATGCATACCAGCTGCATAAGCAGAATTACCATAGTACCCCTGGGACCTTGTTAATATGCAGACACCATACATGCATACCAGCTGCATAAGTAGAATTACCATACTACGACTGTATCCTTATCAACATGCATACACCATACAGCATACCAGCTGCATATGCAGAATGACCATTCTACCCCTGCTATGAAATATTAACTGCAGAATGACCAAAATACCCCTGCTATGAAATATTATAAGCAGAATGATAATAATACCCCTGATACTAAAATAATTAACATCAAAAAACACAGTCATTAAACAAATTACTTAAGTTTACATAGTCATTACACAACCAACATAAGATTCAGCAGTCATAAGTTTACATAAGATTAACCATTCATAATTCAGGTTCAAAACAGATTAACTAACTGCAGCCTTCTCCGTTCCCTTTCCCGGTTGACCTCCCTCTTTTAGTTGGCCTTCCCCTTTTACTTGGTTTTTTCCTTTCGATTTCTGACGCATTTTGAGAATCTGTTAATAGTAAACAAATATAGGAAACATTAATATAAACAATAAACCAACTGGGCCTAGAACTGGAGTGGGCTTCAGGTGCACTCAATTGACGTTCTTGAACAAGTACTTCCATTAATGGTTCACTCCAATTAACAACCTTCTTAGCCAACTCCAACACATCTCTATCATCATGAAAATGCCTAAGTTCACCATCATCCGCATCCAACCCATACATATGAAAGTCCCTTGATTTATAGCAGTTCATTGCCAATGCATAATCTGCTAGCTTAAAATATAAAATGTGGTCTACATCAATTTTAGTTAACCTAGATTCACCCCCAACGTACTGTGGTAGACCAAAACCTAACTCAATGTAACCACCATGCCAAAGCATAACATCAATCGATTCCCCCATTGCATAATCTACTAGTTCATGTGAAATCGTACCTTGAACTGACCGGAGTTTACACTTGATGGATTGTTGATTTTGAGAAGCTAGGTCACGTAACCCTTCCTCTGATCGTTCCCTCCAAAACGCACAGAACAACAACAGAACAATGAACTTCATTTGAAGGATTTTGCTTCTTATAACATGTGTTTGCCACGTCATGGGTGCCATGTAGGATTAATGATGCCAGCTAGGATGGAAGACAAACTTAGTTAGTCATTTTTTAACTGAGTGGTGAAATGACAAACAAAATTAAAAGCTTGGGGTGTCACAGATCCAAGTGTTAGTTGGGGGTGGCAGCGGCCAATTCTTCATAGTTTGAGGTGTTAAAATCCAATAGCCATAAACAAAACATACATGCAATTTTTAAATAAAAACATAGCTTTGTCACATAATTTTTATAAATTTTCATCCAACCACTAACTCAGTTAATTTTTTCTATTAAGGGGAAGTATGTTTTAAATCTAATAAACTAAGACAGAAATTAATTTCCAATTTTTTATATAGATCCGT
Source organism: Helianthus tuberosus (assembly GCA_030545235.1). Taxonomy (NCBI): domain Eukaryota; kingdom Viridiplantae; phylum Streptophyta; class Magnoliopsida; order Asterales; family Asteraceae; genus Helianthus; species Helianthus tuberosus. The sequence continues at coordinate 46,598,181 of CM060394.1, forward strand.
TTTATAAAAATAAAATCTACTTAAACCTCTAAATTTTATAAAACTAAAATGATGTTGACCTTATAGAAAAACGTCCAATAAACAAATCTTATTATATGTAGTGTACCAAACTTGTAATTCATCTTCTACACTTTTAAATTCACTCCTAACGAAAACAGAAGCCAGTCCATCCCCTTTCACTTATCAAACAACGTATGGTTACCAAACCTTAAAATTACCCACCAAATAGTAAGTATAATGCCATGAATCAAAGGTTTCTTTACTCAAACCACTCATAATAAATATTAGTTAGTTACCCTTATAATCTTAATTAAATAAATATTTTATTTTTGTCAACATATTTCCTAGGTGCTCAACACATTTAAAAATATGTAACGTTTTACAATTTTTTTCTATTTCTACAATTGATTAAATACTAAAAGTTGTAATCGATTGTTATGTGTTGCACACCAATTATATCTATTTTATATATTGCTTTCTCTTTTTAAAACTGATCTATATAAAAAAGTGGAAATTAATTTCTTTCTTAATCTATAAAATTTAAAACATCCTTCACCTTAACAGAAAAAATAAACTGAGTTAGTGGTTTGGATGAAAATTTATAAAAATTAAAACTATTAAATTTATTATAAAAACTGCATGTATATTCTGTTACATACATATATATATGTGTGTGTGTGTGTGCGTGTGCGCGTGTGTGTGTGCGCGTGCGCGCGCGTGTGTGTGTGACAAAATTAATTAAATAAAGAGTTAAATGCCCGGATAGTCCCTGTGGTTTAGTCTTTTTTCATCTTTAGTCCCTAACTTTCTAAAATTACCTCTATAGTCCCCAACTTTTCAATTTTCGTTCCTGGATAGTCCCTGGTGCGGATGAAATTAGTTTTCTCAGTTAAATAGGGGGTAAAATGACTAAAATGCCCTTAATAATTAATAAAAAAACCAAATCCTTTTACCCACTCCACCCTCACCCCCACCCCTCTTTCCTTTTATTCCCACTTTCCCCTCTTCTGATCTTGAACGACCAAATCACCATCACAACCTTCACACCTTCAGACCTCAACTCCGGCACCTGCTCCGACACTGTCGCCACCACCGCCTACGTCCCTGCCATCACGACCACCATCACGACCTTCACACTTCCACACCACCACCCCCAAATCCCAATCGCCGCCACCACCTTCACACCTCCATTCCGGAACCTGCTCCAACACTGTCGCCACCACCGCTGTCGTCGTTCCTGCCATCATGAACAAACCCTTCAAAGCAACAAGAAAATTTGCATTTGCAGGTCAAAAAATGGCGAACAAATCTGTTGTTGTTATGACGCCATCGGTCACCGGAGAAGCCTTCGAATCAATCGACGCTGACGTTGACGTTTCCGACTCCGATTCATGGTAAATATGAGATTATTTGAGTTCGAATCAATTTGCATTTTCGCGATTCTGTTGTTGTTATCACGCTGACGTTGACGTTTCCGACTTCGAATCAATTTGCATTTTCGCGATTTTGTTACTTATTGTTGTACTCTAATGTTTTCGGTGTGTGTGTTTTGAAATTTCGAGTTAAATATGATATTATTTGTTCAAACAGGAAGTGAAAAATATGCATGTGAAATCTGAGATTTTGTTACTTGTAATCTGATATTTCCGGTGTGTGTATTTTGAAACTTGAAGTTAAATCTGAGATTATTCGTGGCAGTGGTGATGATGGCGGAGGTTGGTTGTGGCAGTGGTGATGATGGCAACGGTTCTAGCGGGGGTGGTTGTGGTAGTGATGATAGTGGTGGTGGCTTTGTGTTGATGGCGATGGTAGAGGTGGTGGAGGTCTGGTGAAAAAGAAAGAGAGAAAAGGGTGGGATAGGTAAAAATGGGCCCACATGCTTTCAATATTAGATAACTAAATAAAAAATAGATAAGGAATAATATTCTTATTAGTAACAAGGGTATTTTAGTAATTTCACTCCCACTTAACTGAAAAAACTAACCTCCAGCTGCGTCAGGGACTATCCGGGAACGAAAATTGAAAAGTTGGGGACTATAGAGGTAATTTTAGAAAGTTAGGGACTAAAGGTGAAAAAAGAGCAAACCACCAGGACTATCCGGGCATTTAACTCTTAAATAAAAGAAATTAAAAAGAGTTTGAGTAAATTGCCAAAATCGTCCCTGAGGTTTTATATTTGCCAGTTTAATCCAAATATCCTTCAACTTAACAGAAAAAGTAAACTAAATTTGTGGTTTGGATGAAAATGGCAAAAATGTCAAAGGTGAAGGGCTGCTTGATACAAAAAAAGTCATTTTAAACGAAACTAACAAACACGCCTAAACCTTAGGGACGATTTTGACAATTTACTCTTGTTTTTTTAAGAGTAAAATGCCAAAATGGTGTTGAGTTTAAGTCACTTTTGCACTTCAATTCAAAAATATTTTTTTTGTATATGGGTCCCTAAAGTTTTATTTTTGTTGTCATTTTCATCTAATTGGCAAAATGAGTTAGAATTTTCTATTAACTTCTCATTTTTTATCGTTTTCCTCACTTAAATGAAGGGTGTAATCGTCATTTTATGCCATAATGTATTTTAGTTAAATGAGAAAAACGACAAAAAAAAATGTAGAGGTTAACAGAAAATTTTAACTCAGTTTGTCAATTAGATGAAAATTGCAACAAAAATGAAATCTTAGGGACCCAGATACAAAAGATTTCATTTTTTGACAGATGTGGCAAAAATGACCTAAACTCATGGACGATTTTGGCATTTTATTCTTTTTTTTTAAAGGAAACTACCCTACCTTTAAATATTTAGCTAAGGTGACACTTCGACATTATCTTTTTTTAAAGAAAACTTCATTAACACATTCCTGGCCAAAATAGGCAAGAGGCCAAACAAAAACACGCCCTCGACCCAAGCGGGCAAGAGACCAAATTTACAACATATACAAAGACGATTTGCACCAATCCTCCCAATGTATGGACTTAAAGGAAGACCTATTCTTAAACCAAACAAAACTTCTAGACTTACTTCACCTAACACTTCCATTGGACTATATTTTATTATTTTGAAAATGAGCCTCATTCCTTCATTTCCAATTAGACCACAACATGATTATAATTAAACTGTGAATAATCTTCTTCGCTTCCTTTCCCACTTGTAGGTAACCATGGATTTCCATTATATCTTTAACCGTGAACATAAACATAGGAGGAATTTGACACCACGTGCTAAAACTCAACCAAACACGATTTGAGAAGATGCATTCTGTGAAAAAGGTGCTTCGTCATTTCCTCGTACTCTTCGAACATCACGCACATCATGCACATGACCGATGGAAAGATCACGTTCTATCTTCTCAAATTCACTTGGGTGGCTAATCTATCCAAATTAGCCCTCCAAGCCGTGATGTTACATTTTAGGGGCACCCACTTACACCATTTAAACTCCGCTCCTTTGCCACCTCCTATATCTCCTTCCATCATTTTTTGACCGATTTAACTGAAAAAATACTCGTATCAACCCCTGGCCAATTCCAATGGTCCTTTTCATTTGTCAACCGCACCTCCGCTATTGAATCTTGACAATCCTGCCATTCCAGCCACTCGATCTCCGACTCTGGCTCTCTATGCCACTGCCAAGCTCCCCCGAACCTATCTTTATCCGAAAACACTACGTGCACCACTTTACAAGTCTTATCCGTCTCCAAATTAAAAAGATGTGGCCAACTATCCTTAAGCAGTTTATCTCCTAACCAAGTATCGTTCTAGAATCTAATGTCATTTCCATTCCCCACCTTCCCTGTGATGAAACTCTGTAAGTATTTCCCATTTATTTTCATTTTTAATTCCACTTTAGCAATATTGCTCCAGCAACCTGAAATATATTCATTGGAAGACAAAAAAACTGCATCCTCTTCTTTTACAAAGACATACCTCCACCACTTTCCTTCAAAGGCTTTGAATCTCTACCTTAAACTTCCACACCCATTTTGCTGACAACGCTTCATTCACATTTTTAAGACAAGTGTACCCCGTCATATATGTAGTAAAGTATCGGTAAGAACCAAGTATCGATCCAAGGAAATGGGCAGAGAAATAATACTAGACCTTTGTCACTAAACTACCGGTAAAAACATAAGTTTTGTTTGATTTTAATTAAACTAAAGTAAGCGTAAACAAATACATAATAAAAACATAATAGATAATAGATAAATATCCTTGCTTAATACACAACCACATCATGTCAACTAAGTCGGTTTTGGCACTAGAAGCATTCGGTCAATTTTCCATTTTAAGACAATTAGTATCCCTTTCGGGAATCCTAACATGACAATCATTCGGAAAGCTAAAACGATAAACACACTTTAACCACCTAAAATTGTTCTTTAACATGCAATTGATAAATGTCTATGAAAATCTCTTAAAAATAAGTTAGTCATCCGTTAGGAGTTTTCTAACCGCACTTAATCAAGGAAAGAGACACCGATAAACACAATGCAACCACCGAGACAATCATAAACTAGATTAAACCACAACCGAGTTCATTTTACAAATCTTGCACAATAATTCACTAAGATAGCAATTTTGGCCTAAACTACTAACTAAGCTAACAAATCATGGCAAGAATTTATAACGACACCATCTAACCCGTTAAGGTCCTTACGTGACGGCAAGCTCTCTTGATTAACAATAATTACATTTTATTAAATCACTAACCATTTCTAGTATCATGATGCATACATTTAAACTAAGCTAAACTAGCTAACCAAGTTCAAAGTTTACTAATACAAGATTAATTAAGCTTCATTTTTCAACTATCTTAACTAACCAAGCATCAATCATCCAACATAATTACTTATAATCAAGAATTCAATATCAATAACAAGGTTGCAAACTAATCATCAAAGATTAACATAGAAAATACTTCAAGTGTCATTACAAACAAAGCTTAACACACTAATGGCTATAATCTAGCAAGGGATTGTTGTGTTTTTGCCCAAAGGCTACAATAATACATAAACATTAATCTAAGTACTTGAAAGATTAACAAAATCATGGAAAGATTAGAAAACCAAACCATAAACAAGTACTAGACTAAGGATCCGGGTAGTAATGGAGCTAAACGGCACAATGTGGCTTGAATCCGGGTCAAAAGCAAAGCCTCCGGAGCCTGTAAAATCGCCAGTGAAGCTCCCAAAATTCCAGAATATATCGACAGACTGTTTCTGCTCTGTTTTTTATATTTTTTCGGTGTGGCACGGTCGTTCTTCCTGTGGCACGACCGTGCACTTTAAGCAATTATTGGGTATGGCACACCATACTGCATGACGTCATCATATCGTTGACCAGATTCGAAATAGCACGACCGTTCTTCATATGGAACGGTCGTTCATCACCGGGGTCTTGTTGCACGAGCTGCCGCACTGGTGGTGCAATTCCGAGGTTTTTGCTGATGTTCGGAGCCGCACGGTCGTTCTTCAAATGGCACGTCCGTGCGTCCCCGGGATGACCTTGTATGCCTTGCACTCCTAGTCGCACCCTCGTTCATTGCCGGGTTAATCAACAACTGTCGGAGATGCACGGTCGTGCATCAGGTCGCACGATCGTTCCACAGGCCCAGGTCAGTTTTTCTAAGAGAATGTCCGCAGCTTCGTCGTTTTGTCCGGAAAGTCCTCGTTTTCGCTGTCATCTTGTCTGGTATGCTGTTTTAGGCCTGTAAACAAAAGTGTAGATAATTAAGTATCCGAATGACGGTTTTACGGCCGAAAACGCATAAAATAGGGGTAAAACAGGGGACTAAAATATGTGTAAATTAACGAATATCAGAGCACGACCCCGTGTCCAGTTACCTGAACTGTGCATTTTCTGCAGATTCTCGGGCACGGGGGCGTGTTGGGTTGAGCACGGTCCCATGCTGAACTTGCTGTAATGAAGGAATATTGTCGGGAGGCTCTGTTTTTGTGCATGGGGTGAGGGTTATTCTTTCCCTTGGTAACCCCCACCTTTTCGAGTGTGTTTTAACCATTACAACATCATCCAAACACCATTTTATACTTTAAAACCATCATTCATTCAAGCGTGAATTACATAATTTCTAGAAAACTAAAAACTGGATAAGTAGGTCATAAAATTCAAGAAATCTTAAACCTCAAAGAAGTCCTAGCCTAGATATGTTTATTATAAGAGCAAATTTCCGAAAAGGTAAGTCTTTCGGTTGAAAAGGCTTGTAGAACTTCTTCTCCGGAAAGGGCCCCTCACACTTCACTAAGCCATTCTTCTATCTCCCGAGGGAGAAGGAAGGCGGGCTCATTGTCTTCCTTGTGTTGAGGAGGTGCGACTTCCACCTGAACTTCTTGTAAGGCGTCAATAGGAGGTTCCGAGGGAACGTCGTCCCATCCGGTGGGATTAATAACTTCTTGTGCCAAGTTCCAATCTTCTTGGGGAAAGATCGGCTCCATAGGGGGGCATTGCAAGAATATTCAACCTTTGGTGCAAAAGGTTGATCTCTTGGAAGCTATTTTCTAGCCCCACCGTTAGATAGTTGATATGGTCGATTAGGAATTTTTCTATGGATGTCATCTCATCGAGTGCTTCTCTTAGCGCCATTACGTAGCGCACAAGGGTTGCTTCGATCGAAGGCCTTCGTTCCTTGCGACGGTTCCTTGAGTGAGCTGAAGAGGTTCCGCTATTATGGCTCGACATTCTAAGAAACAAGTCAAAAATTTTCAAATTAACGAAACAGCAACTTTGGCAACGGCCCCGTGCTCGCTGAGAATGGCCCCGTGGCCATCAATATCCAGGTTTTTAAAACAACGAATCTTCAAGTTTTAAATTATTTTTCTGGCTTTTTAAAAATTTCTAAGCAGAAATAACTTAAACAGTGTTGTGAAACTTATTTTTGAAAAGATTCCTTGATTAAACACCTAACAAATATCACAATAAAGCTTGAAAACTTGGAGATTTCAAACTTTAATGGAGGTTCTAAGGAGTTAGTGAAGAAAAAGGCAATAGACAAAAGTAGTAAAGACAAGATGATTGTTGAGAATCTTCTTTAGAATATACCGTGTAGGGTATATGTGAAGATCCCACCAGATCTTTGTCTTTGGAATGGGTCCAAGAGTGCAGGAATCTTGCTGGATTTGTAGAAAACGACAGCACGCTGACCACGACCCCGTGTCGGCTGGACACGGCTCCGTGGCCAGACAAGAGTCTGACACAATTTGTCCGTATTCTGACTTAAAGTCAGACAAAGTTCTTCAGGTGGGCACGGGGGCGTGTTGACCTGGACACGGCCCCGTGGCAAGAGTTCTTTATGAAGTTTTGTCTTATTTTAAGGCATCTATCCAGATCGGGTGGTTCCTTACTGGACGTGACAACACCGAAGTGCCTGAGGTACCTTAATTGCCCTAGTTTTAGACAAGAACGCAAGAGGTTATCGGAAAGGGTGAATCCTAAGCTAAATACCGGTGGGCGAGACCAACCTTTATTTCCCTTATTCGGGCTCTCGTTAAAGAAGGTATATTTCAGATCGCTCATGTCTATGAACGCATCAGCGGAAATTGATGGAGAGTCCTTCACAGCACAATCGACACAGGGACGACTATCGCTCATGTTCTCAAATGAGTTAGAGGTGCTTTCGGGAGAAACGATGTTGTTATATTCCGAATGCGATCTTAATAATTCTCCTTGATCGTTGTCTTGGGATGGATAACTTATTTCCATCTCAAGTTCTCTTATCAATTGAAGAATCACATCTTCCATTTGAAATAATTTTTCGAGAATCATATCATCTAGAAGAGTTGATTGAGAGCATTCGAGTGAAAGATAGGGATTGTTTTTACTTTCGCCCATCTTAAGGTTACAGGAAAACGATGGGTCTATATAGTGGGGGGTGTAATTTAAAAAATAACATTTTAAATCTTCATGAGATCCGCCACATATTTGACATCACGCACCACAAGACGAGCGAATGTAAAAATGATCAGTATCACTCATGTTCGTGTCAGAAATTACCAACCGTCGGGATCTTACGGTTCTGTTTTCAATAACTGAAACTTGGGTACGAGGGCGTGTTCAGTGGGCACGGCCCCGTGTTCAGCTACTGTCTGACTTAAAACATGATTGCCAGTACAAAAGATTAGGCATGGGGGCGTGTTAAGCGGGCACGACCCCGTGCTGAGCTCTGCAGAAGCTGGAAAATCTAGAAAAATCTTAAAAAAAAAACGATTAGGCCGTTGATTCCTAACTTTCTTAAAATCCTTGGGTCCCCAGCAACGGCTTCAAAAACTTGATGCGTGTCGAGTGTGTTATGATTTTAATAATATTTTAAACCCGTTTTACACATTAGTCAAGTTTTAAATTTATAAAACACGATACTTTACTTACACTAAACACACATATGGGCAAGTCCACCCAATGTGAGCGTAGTATAGCGTTGGTAAGATACCGAGGTCGTCCAAGGACACAAAAGCTTTTAGTACCGGTTTATCCTCAACGTCTAATCAAACTAAAATTTTTAGAAAAGGTTTTAAACATGAGAAATAAAAACTAAAAATGCTGAAATAAAAATAAAAATAAAACAGATAGACAAGATGAATCACTTGGATCCGACTCGCCTTTAATGTAACCTTTGTTGATTTTCGTACTTTTGCACTTTTTAAGAGATTATCTTAGTTATAGTAGTAGGCCCCTCTTTTGAAGGTGACGTTACCCTCAACCTAGGGGTTTGAGTCAGCAAGGATACAATCCCAAAGGGTCGGAATATTGAAAGATAATTAATTAAGTTATTAATGCGTAAAGTGGTAGGCCCCTCTTTTGAAGGCGACGTTACCCTCGGCTAAGTGGTTTGAGTCAGCAGGGATACAATCCCAAGTAGCCGGTTAAATGTATTAATAGTAGTTTACATATGAGGGGATCAAGCCATTCGCACCTCCGCCATCCAATACCAGTGGGTATTGAAGGAGGTCCTAGTAAGCTTGACCCAGGTCCTTGCAGGATCTATACACTAAACAAGGCAAGAACCTTACCAAACCATTCCCTTAACCCCCGACCAGGTAGCCAACATATCTCTATATAGACCGTAGAGATATGAATGGTGAAAATCTTTTACTTTATATAGACAGTAAAGTAATGCCAAGACACCACGAACAAATGATAAGGAAGTTTCACCTTCAACATAAGAAACTAGTTATTAAAGTCATTAATACAAAACCAAATAAAAAGTGTGAAAAGATTAAAAATCAAAAGTATTACATTAAATGCTTATCTTCACCAAGTGATGTAAGAGACTTAGACAAACATGGCCTTTGATTGACAAGAACTCTTACGATCAATCTTGGATCCCGAGACTACTACACACACTCTAAGGTGGATGATGGATGATGGTGGTGGATGTGGGTGTTGTTGTAACACCCAGCGTCCCTGAACCTTTAGCTATTGTCACTTTTAGCCCTTATACTATGTGATACTAGATACTTTTGATACTTGGTGAATCTTAAAGCTATGACACTTAAGCCTTATTGATGAAACTTGATTCTTGATGCTTAATCTAGATACTTGACTCTTGATTCTTGATACTTGGTGCTTGACTCTTGAGACTCGTGAAACTTGAGAGTTGGTTGAACGAGAGACTGGAGTCTTGTCACTGGCGGAAAATATAAAACTCGGAAACTTTTGTGTTAATAATGTAATTTAGTTATGTATGAACCATTTTCCCAATAATACGCAACGCTTAATCTAATGCGCAAAACGAATCAAGGACAGGAACGCAGAAAGGATGGGATTGGCCGAGTGGCAATCCGATCGGATGACCACTCGATCGGATCACCATCCGATCTGTTGCAACATGCCTTCACTTCTCACTCTGTCACTATAAATAGGCCTGTCACATCATTCATTGATGTGACAGCCTCCTCACTCGAACCAGACGCACGCACTCCACTTTTTCTTCATTTCTCAGCAATTTCGGTACGTTTTATGCTAGATTCTTATACAACCTTGATCTACACATCATTCTCTACATGATTCTCTTTTGAAATCTCACTTTTCACCATGAAATCTCTAAGCTTTGAGCTCTTGAAGGTGATGTCATCATGGTGGTTGCACCAAACTGCTATGTGACGTCATTCTAGCCAAGATCTAACTCAGATCTAAGGAATTTCTTGTGTTTTACACTAAATCTTTACCAAATCTATGATTTTCAACTAAAACTTATGTTTTCTTTCATATTTTCTTAACTTTTCACTTGAAAACGGTGGAATCCGTATCTAAACGGACTATAGACTTAATGATTAGTCTGAAGTTGGGGAAGGATTGTTGCCGGAGAAGATGACCGGAGTATGGATTCCGACATAAAAATCGTCAAGAACAGACATCTGTACGGACTGGGGTGATTCCCATCCGGTCAGAACAATTGTATACTGATGTATTTACTGTTGTCTCAATACGTGCCGAGTCGTTTCCGTTTAATCAGAAACTTTGAAACTTCACAAGTTTGTAAATGAGTCAAGGACAACCCGATCGAGTGGCAATCCAATCGGATAGCCATCCAATCGAACCGCCATCCGATCGATTGACACTTGCCTCTTAACCTTGTTCACTTTAAAACTTTGCAACTTTGGAAACTTAGGGCTATGGATCGGGTGGCAATCCGATCGGATGGCCATCCGATCGAACCGCCATCCGTTCCCCTCACACTATGTCACCCGATCGAGTGGCAATCCGATCGGATAGAAATCCCCGGCAACAGCGCCAAAATATAACGTGATGTCATGGTCACAATCAAATTTAATCCAAATACTACTAAAAAGCTAGTGGTAAGTGGGTATCGAACACAGGGAGTTTGTGGAATGTGCGTTATCTAAATGTATGTCTAAGTTAACTACGATTAAACTAAATGCAAGTAAAGTAAATTTCAAGAGTTGATTTGATTGAATTGGTTTTAAAACTAAAATTACTAATGTAATTGCAAAAATGAAAGTATTGGTTGTAAGCAAATTAGAGACAAATGACCATCCTAGACTTCCGGTTTCAATTGACATTCATGTTATCATTCCACTAGAAAGAACTACATAGACATAGCTCATGTGTGACTACTTGTAGTGATGAAAGGGAACTAAGTACTCAGATTTCTAGAACGTGAGGTTGTTACCCGATGATCAATCAACCCTTACCCAAGGCTATCTATGTTTCCTTGCCGGGAGTCGTTTTAGGCGGGAAAACCCGTTAGTGAAAAGTTGACGGAAGATGCTAACCCCGTAAGCGGTTATGTTTCCTTCCGTCAAGCTCCTTGATCCGATGTGAGAGCACACGGATCGTGGTTTGGATCAAAGGCTGGGGATTTGCCACGTGTAAAGTGATCAAATGGAGATTACTTTCCAATTGCATGCTTCCGTGGTGAATTCAGGGATGCCCGAGATGGTGACACGTGTCCAGACGGTTGTAACCGTCTTGGTGATGCACGATTGTATTTCCTCTAGAAGACTACTGCTGTAATCTGGTGAGGCACCTTATCGTGTGGAGACAGGTGAATAAATAAATCCCAAGTCTGGGTAAATAATAAGCAGGTCTGGATATTTAGGCGGGAATGTTTATCTCAGGATTTTCATCCTTTGTCTATGGAAGAAAGCGCAAGGGTTTATGATTCCCTTTGGGCGCACAAGTGTTGACTGCTGACTGTTCTTTAAGCCTTTATTTGTGAGACCAGTGCGCGGCCGCGCAAGGTATAAGGCTGAAAAGTAAGGTTGTGGTATGGTCCCAGGTACTTATTGTGAGGTTTTTGGGACCTTACCCCTTCAAGTCCCCCCAGTCTAGTGTTGCACTTATGCAAATAAGTGGAGCACTGGACTTATAAGAGGGAACTGCTTTTGGGCGCGAAAAATAAGGAATCTTTTATTAGAAGATTGAATGTTGCTAAAAAAGTTTTTATGGGAAATTGTAATCATACCTTGACGTGTGATGACGTCAGTTGGCAGTAAGAGTGGGTATTTTTCCTCTTTTGTCTTGGGATTTGTAGTGGCGCTTGTCAGGCCTTATTAATGAGGATATGACTCCTGTTCCTGTAGCGCCGTTTGGATGTGATATCTTTCTGACAGTTAATCATGGGGATCCAGTTTTTCTTTTCCCAGAGCCTTGCTCCTCCTTTATATATTTAGGAAATGGTTATTTCCTTTTCTTAACTTCGAAGAATATGAAGATGAAAGGTTCCTTCCGTACCCGTCGTCTTCTTGACGTTTTGAGATTCTATGAGACTGCTGAAAGCCTCTTACTACTTGCTCGTTCTCCGCCGTTGACTGTTAAGGGAAAAAAGCCGGTCGACTCCGATCCTTCGGCTGTTGCCGGTCCTGTTTGTAAGGAGGACGGTGTGCTATCCGTTGAAAGACTGACGTCCCGTTTTCCGATGATCTAAAGAGGTGAATGTCGTCTTGTATATCATCGTCGGAGGAAGCGTCGTGAGGTTCCGGTGACTGTTGTTGACGAAAACCCTGCCGTTGATTAGGTTAGATTTGGGAATTGTGTATTCCCTTTTTTGATGTTTTTGCTGGTTTATTGAAAATGTTTTGAAAATCACTGTCGTGATTGTTGTGTATGGCTGTCGTTTGAATGTCCTGCTACCAGTTAGTTTGGAGACAGGATTTCCTTTTGTTTTGTGAATATTCTAGTCTTGGTACTAAAATTTTGAAGATCATTGCCATGATTTTGTTATGAAGTGTTTATGTTACACTTGATGATATGTATTATGATACACTGTTGTACTTTGCAATTTTTGTATGTTTTTTACAATACGTTGCATGTGTCTAATTGCTTTTGGGTAGGTGGGGCGAATGAGAAACGGTATTGTGCTTATGTGTGAACGTTTGTCTAAAAGGTGTGCTAGTTTGCCTTGTTTTAGACTGTTCATGAGGTGTACAATGTTTACCATATTGTTTTCGCGCAAACCAAAGGAATTTCATGCAATTTGTAATAAACAGTAACAAGTATGAGAAAAGTGTTTGTATTGATAAAGCGCGAAGCTTGTAATACAAATGTAAATAGGAAATACATTGCTTGTGAATGATTTGTCCTATATGTAACACCTGCGCAGCTGCTGCGCGTTCCCGGTGCGGGGAACTAGAGTCCCGTCAATTCTTTTTAGGGTATATGCCCCTTTGCCTAGGACCTCATTGATGATGTATGGTCCTTCCCATCTTGGCGCTAATTTGCCCGGTTTTTCCGCATTTGATGCTTCATTGTCGCGCAAGACAAAATCACCGGGGACAAAGGTGCATACGCGTACGCGCGCATTGTAATATTTTTCGAGTTTGGATTTGTACCTTGCTTCTGTGATGGCGGCGTTCTCGCGCCTCTCTTCAAGAAGGTCTAAATCCATTCTTCGCTCTTGCTCATTGTTCTGTTTTTCCATGGCTATCATGCGCGGTGATGGTAGGCCGATCTCGGCTGGGATGGCAGCTTCAGATCCATAGACTAGACTGAATGGAGTTTCTCCCATGCTAGTCTTTGGCATTGTTCGATGCGCCCATAGGACACTGGGAAGTTCATCAACCCATCCTCTGCGTGCTGTCCCAAGTCGCGCTTTTATGCCGTCGACGATCTGTTTGTTTATACTTTCTACCTGACCGTTCGCTTGTGGATGCGCGACGGAGGCAAAGTTATGCTCAATCTTCATTTCTTTGAACCATTTTTGAAGATCTTCTGAGGCGAAGTTTGTGCCATTATCAGAGATAATGCGCAATGGTAATCCAAATCTACAAATGATATGTTCCCATATAAATTTGCGGATTATCATTGCTGTGGTTGAGGCCAAAGCTTTAGCTTCTACCCATTTGGTGAAGTAATCGACCGCCACAATGATGAATTTTACTGCGCCTGGCGCGTCAGGAAATGGGCCAACGGGATCGATGCCCCATTGTTGAAATGGCCAGGCGGACGTGACAGGTACTAGCGGATTTTTCGGTCGGAGCATCTTTGGTGCGTGGCGCTGGCATGCTGCGCATTTTCGTAATATTTCTACTGCGTCCATTTGCATCCCTGGCCAATAGTATCCTGCGCTCATTATTTTAGCTACTACCATGCGTGGTCCGGCGTGTATCCCACAAAAGCCTTCATGGATTTCTCTGACCAGGTATTGCGCGTCTGTTTTATCAACGCATCGGAGTAATGGTCCCATGAATGACTTTCTGTATAGGATGCCGTCCGCCATTTCGTAGTTTATTGCTTTATTCTGGATTTTCCTAGCTTCCGCTTTTTCTTCTGGGAGTTTCCCGTGCTGTAGGTACAAAATGAGCGGGGACATCCAGGACGGGCTGCCGATCTCTATGATGTTGACTTGCTTGAGAGGAACAGAGGGGTTAGACAGTACCTCTGTGCGCACTTCTTTTGCTAAGTGCTTAAAGATGGTTGCAGCCAATTTGCTCAATGCATCCGCGTGTTTGTTTTCACTTCTGTTTATATGGTTGACTTTAAACGTTTGGAATTGACCAATTAATATTCGCGCTTGTTCTAAGTATAACGCCATAGCTTCTCCCCTTGCATCGTAATGCCCATTAACTTGTTCAGCTACTAGTTTTGAATTAACATTAGCTTCGAGGTTTCTTGCCCCCATTTTGAGCGCTAAACGGAGGCCTGCTAGAAACGCTTCGTATTCTGCTTCGTTGTTGGTGCTTCGGAAGTCTAAGCGTATGGCATATGTGAGTTCGTGATCGTCTGGGCTGACTAGTCGGAGACCTGCCCCTGCTCCGTCATCATTGGAAGCGCCATCTGTGTGCAAGGTCCAGACTCTATCGTCGAAAACGGGTATAGGGTTCTGGATTGCTTCGCACTCTTGAACTTTGTCGATGGGAACTTCGGTGGCAAAATCTGCTAGAACTTGCCCTTTGATTGCTGGTCTTGGCCTGTAGAAGATATTGTATCCTCCCAGCTCAATGGCCCATTTAGCCAACCTTCCCGCCACGTCGGGTTTGGATAGGATTTGGCCCAAATGATAATTGGTGAGAACTGTGATGACGTGGCCCGAAAAATACCTGCGTAAGCGCCGTGACGCGTGTACTAGTGCGAGGACTAGTTTTTCTATCATCGAGTAACGAGTTTCTGGACCGGTGAGCATCTTGCTGATATAGTAGATTGGAGTCTGAACGTTTTCTCGCTCTACCATTAATACTGCACCTACCGCTACTTCCGCAGCTGATAGGTATAAAATTAGTGGTTCTTTTTCTCTTGGCGCAGTCAGCGTTGGCAGCTGAATTAAACATTCTTTCATTTGTTTGAATGCTGCTTCTGCTTCAGGTGTCCACTGAAAGGGGGTTTTCTTCCCGCAGTTTCGTAGTGTACTGATAAATGGATAAGATTTTGCCGCATGATTAGCCAAGAATCTGTTCAAGGCTGCTAAGCGCCCGGCGAGTCTTTGCATTTCTTTTATTGTTGCGGGTGAGGGCATTAGCTGGATAGCCTGTAATTTTTCTGGGTTTACTTTGAAGCCGTCTCTTGTGACTGACTATAAAGCCCAAAAATTTCCCTTCTTCCATGCCGAAGGAACATTTTGTTGGGTTGAGTTTTAAGTTCACATTGCGCAAAGAGTCGAACGTGCGCTGAATATTGTTGAGCATTGTGTCTTCCTCATGGCTCATGATGACGAGGTCATCCATGTATACTTCGACTGTCTTGCTGATGTCACCACTGAAAACTATGTCCATTAAGCGTTGGTAAGTTGCGCCAGCATTGCGCAAGCCAAAGGGCATTTTAGTGTAGCAGAAGATGCCCTTATCTGTGCGGAATGCGGTTTTGTCTTCGTCTTCTTCCTTCATCTGGACCTGATGATAACCTTTGTAACAGTCGAGAAAGCACTTCCATCTAAACGATGCTAGAGAGTCGACTTTTTTGTCTATCTCCGGAAGCGCGTAGCAATCTTTTGGGCATGCTTTATTCAGGTCTTTGAAGTCGACAAACATTCTCCATCCGCCACTATGTTTCTGTACCATTACTGGATTGGCAACCCATGTATGGTATTTTACTTCGCGCAAGATTCCCGCATTGAGTAGCTCTGCCACTTGTTCGTCCATGGCTTTTGCTTTTTCTTCACTAAAGCTGTGCCTCCCATGAGCAACAAGTTCCGCTGATGGTTTGATATTCAGGCAATGTTGCGCTATGTCGCGTGGAACCCCAGTCATGTCTGCTGGGCACCAAGCGAATATATCTTTGTTGTTGGACAACAATTCTTTCAGTTGTATTCGTGTTGCTGGTGAAATGGCATGTCCCAGCGGAATGGTCTGCTCTGTGTATTCGTTGTTCAGGACCCATTTCTTCGGTTCGTTTGATGCTGAAGGTTTGACTACTTTTGCCAGTGGCTCATCGTCCACGTACATGACTTCTTTGCTTGAGTATAGAATTGCTACTCCGGTTTCCGGTGGAAATCCGCATGCAGCATGTGGGATAGAAGTGATCATGTTGAACTCTCTTTGTGACCTTCTTCCAAGCAGGACATCATGGCGTGATGTTGCCGGCATGACCATGAAATTGACTGTAACTGTTCGTGAATGCTCGCCATCCGATAGAGTCACAGGGACAACTATTTGCCCCAATGGGAATACAGCTTCATTACAGAATCCGGTGAGGGGAAAATCGACCGGTTCTAGGCGTGCTTTGTCTTCTGGGTCAAGTTGTCTGAAGCATTGCTCGTATATGATGTCCATCGAGCTTCCCGGATCTATAAACATATAGTCTGTCCGGTAATGGCCGAAGATGCCAGTAATAATTACTGGTCGCTCTTCCTGAGGGCCTCCAGGAACGACGGGAAACACAACTTGTTGTTCCCTCCAATGTTGGTCATGGTTTCGTTTATTTGGCCTTCTCAACGGACCTCCTTGAACCATGTTTATTTGTTTTGGTTTAATTTTCTGACAGCTGCTATTTCTGGATTGTGTTTCAATATTACGACTAGATTGGATGTCCCCCCGATAGGGTGTTGGTGGGTCCAATACTACAGTGTTGATTTCTTCACCAGATCTGACGTTTGGGAACTCGGATCTGGCGATTTGCATAACGATTGCGTTTAAAGCAGCCTGGCATCTGTTGAACCAATGTTCTGGACATCTTTCTAGGATTAGATCTGAGAAATTCTCCCTGTCTGAATGATCGTTGTTGCTGTTTTCTCCCATGACTTTGTTAATCTGAGTGTTTTGGGTTGTAGAACCCTCAAAATCAGATCGGGTATCTGATGGGTGAGATAATGGATTCTCTGTCATGTGGAAAACAGAGAATAAGGCAACTGAATCGAAACGAGATGAAAACTGAAAAAACAGAGGAATCGGTGGGCGCCAATGAAGAAACACTAGATAAATGGTCGGAACCGAGATATCTAGGGGGTTTGAATCCGCATAAAAGGGTTAGTTTCCTCTCGGTTGATTCAGGTACTGCTAATCTACTTCTCCGATAACTCTGCAAAAAAGAGCACCGTTAGCCTCGCCAAGGGGAGAAGAGGGTTCTTTCCTTGACCCGACTCCGGTGTGAGAATAAGTATTGGTTATGAAGAAGAAGATGTATTTGAGAAGTGAGTGTAACTTGAATTCATACCTGGGTTGCTTCTTATATTTATAGCCGGGAGTCGTTTTAGGCGGGAAAACCCGTTAGTGAAAAGTTGACGGAAGATGCTAACCCCGTAAGCGGTTATGTTTCCTTCCGTCAAGCTCCTTGATCCGATGTGAGAGCACACAGATCGTGGTTTGGATCGAAGGCTGGGGATTTGCCACGTGTAAAGTGATCAAATGAAGATTACTTTCCAATTGCATGCTTCCGTGGTGAATTCAGGGATGCCCGAGATGGTGACACGTGTCCAGACGGTTGTAACTGTCTTGGTGATGCACGATTGTATTTCTTCTAGAAGATTACTGCTGTAATCTGGTGAGGCACCTTATCGTGTGGAGACAGGTGAATAAATAAATCCCAAGTCTGGGTAAATAATATCCAGGTCTGGATATTTAGGCGGGAATGTTTATCTCAGGATTTTCATCCTTTGTCTATGGAAGAAAGCGCAAGGGTTTATGATTCCCTTTGGGCGTGCAAGTGTTGACTGCTGACTGTTCTTTAAGCCTTTATTTGTGAGACCAGTGCGCGGCCGCGCAAGGTATAAGGCTGAAAAGTAAGGTTGTGGTATGGTCCCAGGTACTTATTGTGAGGTTTTTGGGACCTTACCCCTTCAGCGGGCAAGTACTGTTGTACGGCGGTGTCTTTTTGGAAGTGCTGGAGCCGTAACCTACGGCAGTAGCTGTAGGTTACGGTTCTGATTGTGGATTTTCTTTTGTTTCTTCATCAAATGTTTGACTTCTTCATATCTTGATGATGCCATCTTCCCACATCCACCGAAGCTTCCTAAATCCCGCGTCTTAAGCACTTTAACACCTGCAACATCAAATCATCTAGTGGTTACCATGTTCAAGTAATTAACCATAATAAGCATGGAATGTGCATCATATTAAAACCTTTTAAGGGTTGTCCTACGGACCACCTGTCACATCCTTACACTTACCCGTTGCTTGTCCCAAGCAACCCAATCAAACACTATTTCATAACCCAAGCGATCACTCATGGAAACCAAGCTAAACATGTCGTCCTTCTACTAACTTTCAATCATACCACAAGACACACTCTTCACAAGAACTCTCGGTGACAATAAATATTAGCACATAATGCTAAACCACTCAATGCGTGTGTGTGTTTGTGCGACAATAAGCTTGTATAAAAATCAAGTCTCCTCCTAACAAATATCTAGCATGCTTAAGAATCAAAGGAACTTACGGGTTGTAATGGGGCTAGACGCAAAGGTAGGAAAATGATGGGATATATATGCAAGAGCTAATCTATTTGACCCGGCCTTTATTTCTACTACCAACAAAGCAAACACCAAATATATACATACTTTTTCAACATTCTCAACTACAATAACAACTAATCATTTCTTTTTGTATTTTTCTCATCTTTTTCTCTCTTTTTTTTTCTTTTCTTTTTTTTTAATCATAAAAATATAAGACTCACACTATATACAAGAACATCAGATTCACAACTAAACTCCTAAACCGGGTCAAATCAATAGGTACAATTTTGTATGAAGTAGGTTTGGGTCACAACCGAATGGTTTAAGGCTCAAACATGGCTTTCTAAAGACCAAACCCCCACCCCTCGCAATACTAAACTCATATATGTAAAGTATGAGGTCCAACCCACCAATCCCACACTCTCACACATCTAGACGAGGCTACCTAAAAGTCCCCTATCATTTTCAAAAGCATGCTAACTCTAGGATTTAACAAGAATTCGTACACAAGTTCTATTAACACAAGACACACACCGCCGCTCAAACAAAGAAGTATATATATATATATATATATAATAACCATATGTGGCTCAAATTCTCACAAAGAAAAGACGAGGAATGGGTGTCGGTGTGTCAAGTGGAACAATATCAAGTTTTCAAATTTTGACAATTTTCGCTTGGATTTGCAAAAAAATTTTAAATTCTCAAAAATTCTCCCCATCCCCACACTTGGGATACATTGTCCCAATGTATGGTTTTGAGGGAAAGATCGCTTTTAACCAACAACATTAGCTATCGCTAATACTCTCAAATCCCAACTTTCTTTTTGTATTTTATTTTTATTTTTATTTTTTTTTTATGAAAATTCAAAGACACCACCACTAACACATCCCAAAAATCACATCAACATCTAAACACCACCCAACCTCCCAACCATAAACATAAACATACGAAATGGAAATATACACAAATATACAAAGGAGCAAGATACGACCTGGCTAGTAATACTTTGGCTGTGGAGGCCCGAAGATAGATGTCATCATATCATTCCACTCGCCAAAGCCAAATGCTCCACTGCTACTGCTACTTCCTTGATCGCCACTTTGACCCTCCTGTTGATAACTCATGGCGTGTGGATCCACCCATTGAGAATGATGCAATGGTGGGGTGGGATACGACACACTACCATTATATGGTGGCAATGTGGTATAATCCACGACTGGCGGGTCTGCTTCGAGTGGTTGACCTGCATGCCACTGATCATGCAAGTGTCTCTGGCGGTCATCTAGGTAGCGATTGTTCACTTCTTCATTATGGGCGTACATGTGAGCTCGATTCCATTGCTCGTTTCTGTTGTAGCTCTGTTTAAGAGCTCTTTCCATGCTAGCACCCATAAAAGTTTGTTGATCGAAGAGCATTTGGTTTGGTTCAGTCCATTCGCCAAAAGTGGAGGGTCGCCTTTGTTCAATAATCTGGCCCATATTTCCCGAATGAGCCCAAAAGGGATCATAGGGCTGTTGTGCATAGTCGAATGCACTGCCCACATAACTTGATTGTACCCCTGCTCCCTGAACTCCACCTGGGCCAGCGCCCCCCATTGGAGTATCTACCATGAATGTGTCTTCCCGGTAGTCATCATCACCACTAGCCTCCTCATCAGTCGTTTCGGGCTCATTAGCCTCACCCGGTCGTAGCGGCCTTGCATCTACTTTCAACACTCTCCATCTTCTCCCATCCGTCTTCAACTTGTGATACCTTTCTGATTCTTTGTACTCCCAACCCGGTCCCAAATTCTGTATCTCAAACGGCTTGAACCTTTTATAAGAGCCTTTTTCATTGCCTTCAATCGCCCCATATTTCTTTAACAGCGCTGTGATCAATTGGCAGTGGGGTACAATTTTTCTTTCTCCACTATTTCGGCTCAACCAAATGTTGTTCAATACTAAAAACCGAAAAGGAACCATAGGTGAACCATGCATCAACATGTACAAAATCGGCACCTCTTGAAACCAAACTTCCATCTTATCACCCCTGCGTGGAATGACATTATGTGTGCACAAAACCAATAACAACTTCGCCTCCATCCTCAAGTTCCGTCTAAACAGTTTCCCGTGTGTAGTACCCGGGAGGAAAAGGTAATCCCACATTTGTTGCCATTGAGGATGCTTGTCAGGCTCGAAGTATAGGTCTTTGAGACTCAAACTTCGCTATTCGGCGTAATGAGTCATATGACATCTCAACTTTAACTCCATTACACCATCCAACGAGCTTCATCTATTTTGGAGCCTTAAATGGGGGACACTCAAGTGTAGCCATCCATTCTTGGATTTGAGCATCGTACATCCTTTTCACTTCATTATCGTAACACTTTAAGGCCGCCTCCTATCCCAATGCCTTAAACTTGTCCGTTATCCTGAACGGACCAAAATCACTTTCCCGGATCTCCTTCTCACAAATAAACGCCTCATTCCTTTACTTCAACTTGTTCATTTGCTCGTGAAACAGGTCCTCTCTCCATTCCGCTGGTTGATCTAATAATGAACCAGACGTCCAATCCGGTTTTGGACCCCTAGGAGACGCATCCTCCTCCGAATCTGGGTCACCAACCCGTGCCAACCACCTTTTTTTTTTGGTTGTTCTTCTTCCACTTGAGGTTGTTTAGACGAACTTGAACCCCCTTTATCCTTCGTTCTCACCATTCCTACACACATTCAATAATCACACACAACAATTCAAGTTAGTCCAACTTCAAAATCCTCCCCACACTTGCTTTATGTTATGGGTATAAATGCACAAAAACTCCAAAGATTTACCCTTTCAAACAAAAATTTGGCATGATGTCCATATAAATCAGAATTTTTCCAAAACATTTTCATTAGACATCAAATATATTTATACCCAAACCTTCAATGGTTCAATAATATCCTATCATCTATCATATACAAGCAAGTGTGTAAGCAAAAACAATAAAGGAAACTTACAAACCTCAATGCATATCAAAAAATGAATTGAAATTGCATACCTTGGTGTTGTAGAAGATGAGAATAACAAACTCTTCAAGTTCACACAAAAACCCACAAAAAAAAACCAAAAATTTCGGCCCCCCTATGCTTAAATTCGACCCCAAAACGACGGAATCTTTTAAATACGAGTGTAGATCTGGATTCCTTATGAAATTTCACCCAAAATAGGCTCAATAATCACCAAAATCGAATAAGATTTGAAGGAACTATGGAGTTTTGAAGGTGGTTAGGGACTAGGGTTCTTAAGTAGAAGAATGGAGAAGAAATAAAATTATGGTATGTGGTTGGGGTCGATTAAGTGAAATGAGTGGATGGGGATTATTGTTGTTTTTATTAAAATGGTCATTATTATTATTATTATATTTTCGTTTATATATATATATATATATATATATATATATATATATATATATATATATGTGTGTGTGTGTGTGTGTGTGTGTGTTGAACTGCCGACAAGACCCACCACATGTTTCAGCTCGTCGCAGTAGCCTACGGCGCTTGCCGTAGGTTACGACAATATCTGGGCACCAATATACCGCCGTAAGACAGTATATAAATGGCGTAAGGTTCTTTTTGGATTGCTTGCCACCGTAAGCTACGCCGATCATCGCTGGGTCCTTGGCTTCGGCCACTTTATTAATTTTCAACTTAAAATTTTTGTTTAATGTTTTTTTTTTAACTTTTCGAAATTTTTAATTTTTATGGTTTTTCTAAATTTGTTTAAAATTAACCCTACCCCCCGTTAAAAACCCGTGTTGTCCTCAACACTATGTTCGAGAAATTCGTATGGATTTCCCCACACTTGTTTCAAACACAAGTTTCAAACGGGACTTTATTCAAACCAAAACAAACTAAACTAAATATGTACAAAACATCAAACCTGGGCCTCTTTCAAGCTTCTTCGTCATCCAATGGGCGTAAAATGTAACCCACTTTGTCGAGCTCAAGAGTGTTGATGTTGTTACCTTCCAAATACGGTTTGAGCCGATGCTCGTTCACCGTTTGTTGTTTATTGGTTTGCTCGTCTTGAATATCGACATCGCCAAATCTCCCCACTCTTCGAATGACGTAAGGACCCATCCATTTGCTCTTGAGTTTACCCGCAAACATCTTCAACCTCGAATTATACAACCCCACCTTTTGACCCACTTCGAAGTTCTTTTTCCTTAGCTTTGCATCATGAACTTTCTTCAGTTTATCTTTGTTTGCGGAAGCACATTTGTAGGCTTCATCTCTAATCTCCTCAATCTCATTCAATTGCAACTTTCTTACTCGACCCGCTTCATCATAATCCGCATTAACAGTTTTGATGGCCCAATGCGCTCGATGTGCTAACTCCATTAGGAGATGGCACCCCTTCCCATACACCATTCGATAAGGGGTAGTAACAATTGGAGTTTTGTATGCCGTCCGATATGCCCACAACGCATCGTCAGGTTTACTTGACCAATCTTTTCTATCTGTTCTTACCGTCTTCATGATAATCTCTTTAATTTGACGGTTGGACACTTCAATTTGTCCACTTGTTTGCGGATAGTACGGTGTAGCCACACGGTGGTTCACATTGTATCTTTTTAACAATTTTCCAAAGTTGAAATTCTTGAAATGTGAACCGCCATCCCCGGTAACGGTGCCAAAATTTGACGTGATGTCGTGGTCACAATCAAATTTAATCCAAATACTACTAAATAGCTAATGGTAAGTGGGTATCGAACACAGGGAGTTTGTGGAATGTGTGTTATCTAAATGTATGTCTAAGTTAACTACGATTAAACTAAATGCAAGTAAAGTAAATTTCAAGAGTTGATTTGATTGAATTGGTTTTAAAACTAAAATTACTAATGTAATTGCAAAAATGAAAGTATTGGTTGTAAGCAAATTAGAGACAAATGACCATCCTAGACTTCCGGTTTCAATTGACATTCATGTTATCATTCCACTAGAAAGAACTACATAGACATAGCTCATGTGTGACTACTTGCAGTGATGAAAGGGAACTAAGTACTCAGATTCGTAGAATGTGAGGTTGTTACCCGATGATCAATCAACCCTTACCCAAGCCTAACTATACCCATGATATCTTGATTGCCAACGACACCAAGAACGTATGGTTTCTAATTAGTTTAACATAAGAATCAACAATTTACAACAAAGTAATCACACACCATAACAAACAAATCATAAAGATAAAGATTGTTTTTCTAGAAATTAGGCAATCAAACATGAAATGTCTCAAGCAAACCTTCAATCCCGGATGATCACAAAGTGTTTAGCCACTCATGGCTCGAATCAACATCATCATACAAGTTTCAATGTTCATAGAAATTAAAAATACAAACCGAAGATTCAAGATTGTCTTCAAGCTCCAAGCAACACCAAAATTCTTCTCTAATTGATGTGTAACCGAATAACATATCATGAGACCCCTTAAAACTCCATCAAATGCATAATTAATGCAGAAGTTACACATGAGAGCAGTCGGCGTCGTAAGCTATGGCGGCTGCCGTAGCTTACGGCTGTCAGCAGGTCAACATAATCCACTATGGCGCCGTAAGCTACGCCGCCTGTCGTAGCTTACGGTGCCCAATTGTTTCTTACGGCGGTCAGGTACTGTTGTACGGCGGTGTCTTTTTGGAAGTGCTGGAGCCGTAAGCTACGGCAGTAGCCGTAGGTTACGGTGCTAAGTGTGGATTTTCTTTTGTTTCTTCATCAAATGTTTGACTTCTTCACATCTTGATGATGCCATCTTCCCACATCCACCCAAGCTTCCTAAATCCAGCGTCTTAAGCACTTTAACACCTGCAACATCAAATCATCTAGTGGTTACCATGTTCAAGTAATTAACCATAATAAGCATGGAATGTGCATCATATTAAAACCTTTTAAGGGTTGTCCTATGGACCACCCGTCACCCCTCATATTATGTCACCCGATCGAGTGGCAATCCGATTGGATAGCCATCCGATCGGACAGCCATCCTATCAAGTGACTGATCCGACACTTCATGCAATTTCATTGTTTTGTCCGACACTTATCTATTGTACTCTAATCAGGATAATCCTAAAGAGCTCCCTTTAATCCAATAACAATCTAAATTGTTAAGCCATCACTGCGAGTATACTCGATCCCTTTTTGTTTTAAACTTTGGGATGCAACATGTATTCTATTAAACTATGTTACTTGAACCTTTTGGAATCTAAACTCTATCCTATGTGTATATGAAACTTGTGATTCTTGATTCTTGATTCTTGTGTTATGTGAACGTTTAATCCGGAGTGTGTAGTTCCGCCTTAACAATAGTAGCGCTATAGGAGATGCACCTCCCCATTATTCTCCGCGGTATTGTTAGGAGGATTCTAGTTTTCCTTGATTCTTGGGAAAACACTAAAGCATCGGGACACTTGGGCTTTCACTTGGACTGCGAACACTGCACGGCTGAAACTATTTGTTAACATTTACATTATGGATATGAGTCTTTCAATCTATTATGCTATATACTCAAACTTGTATACTCGCCAATACTTTTGTATTGATATTTTAATACATGTTGCAGGCTGATAGGCTGCTGGACACTAGAATCAAGCTAGGATGATACCTAGAAACTCATCTAGATAACTAAGTTATGAACAATATATGAGACTTAATGTACTTTGATACTTTTGTGATGGATGTGTGTTTTAGACAATGATGAATCAATTTAATTTATATCGAAACTATTATTGTTATGGAAACTCATGAGCAATCTGAACGCTTAGTGCTCGCACCCCGATGTTTCTGCCATCGGTTAGGGTGTGACAGTTGTAGTGGTGGAATGGTGGAAAAGTGGGAGAGAGGTGGTTTGCTAAGGTAAGCCTTTGAAGTGAGTCAAGCACCCCTATTTATAGCCTGAACAGAAGCCAGGCCACGGCCCCGTGTCCGCAGGACACGCCCCCGTGACCATCTCTTTTCTCTTCCATCATTAATTGCCTTTGTCTGCATTAGGCTCCACAAGGACCCGTGTTCGCTAGGCACGGCCCCGTGTGCAGAGGCGTGTTTCCATGATATATGGTATAAAGCGGTTTAACTAACCTTTATTAAATAATCCATTTAAAAATAGATAAAGTATAAGTTTTATAGTAGGAATTTAGTTATGACAAAAAGGGAAGTAAAGCAAACATGAGGGACTAATTGAGTGAATGGGTTAAGTTTATAAAAGAAATTAAAAATAAAAAAACCTCACACACTTAGTGTGTGTGCGTGGTGGGATCGACCAGGAGAAAGAGCAGAGGGGTGTAAACCCTAGCTCTCAAGAACAACACAAATTCAGCGCAATCAAAGCCAAAATCGAATGGAAAGCATTGCATGGATGAAGATTTCTCACTATCTAATCCTAACAAACACATGGTAAGTTGTAATTTTGAATTTGATGATTTTTGTATGAAGTGGCTTATGATCAATCCATGAAAATTAGTGAAATTAAGCATGAATATATGTTAGAATTATCATATGGAAGGTGAATTATACAAGATTTGATGTTTAATTGATGTTTGAAGATGAAACCCACTTGGGTTAGTAAAAGTGGCGACATGGGTATGTCACCCATGTCCAATCTTTGTTTAAATTCTTGATATATTATGTTGTATGTGATTAATCCTTGCTAGTTAGGTCGAACATGGTATGTAATTAGTTGGATATGTTGTATTGTTGATGATTGAAAGGAAGAACTAGGAGGAAAAAGTATGAAAATACTTGTACATTATGCTTAAAAATTTGTATGCGCGCCAAGTGTTTGATGAAATGACTAGGTGAAGTTAGAAGGTGAAATTTGTATGCAAGAATTTGGTAGTTAGGTATAGAATGTGATAATGAGGTGTTTGATAGTGAAATTAGCATGAGATATATGTTTTCATGGAATACATGTGGGTATTAGTTAACGAGATAATTTTGGTAAAAAGTATGTTTTAGGAGTTTGTACAATATACTTGAATGGTGTGGTGCACCTCATGTGTCGGACTAGTTGTCAATGGTAATCTAGAAATGGATGTACACTAAATGTGTAGCTTGTGGGTTTATTAGTAAAGAATGACATTGAGATTATGTTAAAGTACTAACTTTGAATGTGGTTGAAATTGTAGGATGATGAAAGCGTTAGTTGTAATGAATTGTTTATACATGTGTATGGTGTAATTAATTGATCGAGTGATTGAATGTGTTCTAAAACATGAGTATGAAATATATATGGTATCGATATTATGGCCTACTACATCATTATGGACAAGAGTTACTAAGTTGGGAGTTTGTATGCTTGATTGTTGACCTTCTCAAAAGTCAACGTATAAGTTAATAGCATGGTTAGATTTACGAATATGAATGAGAGGTTATGAGGAATCATATGATATATGTTAGACTAATTATGTGCTATGTATAATGAGGAAATTAGATTTCATAGAAGTGGAACAATGTGATCGCCGATTCGTGTCTTATGCACGTTGATGAATGATTGATTAAGAAAAATCAATGTAACTATGAATTTAAAATGGATGTTGATATGAAATGAACATATATACTAACAATGTCATGGGAATGATGGCATGAAAGGATAGGTATCGCATGAGCATGGAAGGCAAATGGGTCAAGATGAGGCAAGGAAGCGGTTACGAACACGGATGCACAAGGTAAGTGACTTCCGACTCACTTCTTAGTATGTATGTAGAATATAATATTTATGAGTGTGGAAAATATTGCAAGAATTTATGAAATGAATGAGAGCATTAAGGTAAATGTTATTATAGTGTAACAAGAAGATATTGTAACCAAGTTAAATTGGTAGGATAAGACGGGTCGAATAATCGTATAAAAGATTTATAAGCCGTTTGCTTATAAATCAGCTTTTGATGCGACCCGAGGTGATAACGGATCAGTAATTAAATTACGATCGCATAGGAAAAAAAATCGTGAAAAAAGGAATTGTAAAATGAAAGTTATGCACATTTTAGTGCATAATAAGTTAGTAAAACGGAGCTGGAAATCTGCAGCTCAAACAAATGAGATTTCTGTCGATTTAAGGATGTCGCGTCACGCGACGGCATGGGTAGGAAGCCGTCGCGCGACGCGACGGTATGCTGAGCTGGCGAAAGTTGTTTGTTCAACTTGTTTTGTCCCGCGAACTTGTTTAAGTTCGTTTTCAACCATGTAAGGCTAATTGTTTTATGATTTATGAAATATTGATTGCAAGTAAATGTTATGTGATTCCTAGATTTTAAATGAACTCGATGTTTGAATGATTTCCATGTCTCATAACTTATTTAAAGCCGGTTTAGAACATAAGTATTGTTACGAGTCTCCTGAAGGCGAAGGTATGGATTTTACCCTCGTGCTAGTCAAGGAAACCCCTATATAACCGAAGTAAGAATGAATATGTATGCAAGACGGTGGGTATAAAACTCTATCTTAGGGAAAGTTACAATTATGACAAGATGTATAGGTTTATGTGAATGCATATAGTAAGCGCGAGAGTTTGTATGTTAGTGTGAGTGTATGAGTGTGTATATGTGTAGAGGTAAGTGCTTGTATACATGTGGAAATTTGTAATGTGAATATTTGTAAATACGAGACGTTATCTACGTATGAATGAATGGTTATTGTATTGGTCATTGTCAAATACTATTGAGTTGGCTTGAGATTGGAATGTAATACAGGTATGAAAACATCAGGTTCAAGAAGTGTTGAAGTCGAACCCGGAACAAGAGATATGTAATGGACCAAGTTTATATTGTCGAATGTCATATGGATTTTCAATTGTACGACAATCACGTCATTAGATGTTGATGATGCCTAATAGTTAAGTTGTGAATGTTGTCCACAGGTTTTATATGAATTTCTTCTACCACAAAGGAAGAGAAGCGGACATTGATTGAGTCGCTAGCGAGAATTGTACGGGAAAGAACAGTCACCTAGTTGGATTATATAGCATTTGTAGAATTCTTTTATGAGCGTTGTTCATTCAATTAGTAAAATTTAATTGTTGTGACTGAGTCTTTATGTAAGCAATGTATTTAGTAAAGTAGTAAAAAAAATTAAAGGCTCGTTTTTCCGCTGCGTCGATTTTATGTTATTACGTGCAAGGGTGTTTCAAGTTGGTATCAGAGCCCTGGTTTGAGGGAAATCAAGTATGAGGA
Source organism: Helianthus tuberosus (assembly GCA_030545235.1). Classification (NCBI taxonomy): domain Eukaryota; kingdom Viridiplantae; phylum Streptophyta; class Magnoliopsida; order Asterales; family Asteraceae; genus Helianthus; species Helianthus tuberosus. The sequence continues at coordinate 46,627,151 of CM060394.1, forward strand.
GGTAAATATTTGAACTCAAACCTGTGTGCTCTCGTGACAAGGAACCCGTACAATCCAAGACTCGATCAAGATCTAAGGGTAGAAACAAAGGTAAGTATGTACTTAAGTATGTATTTGGAGAAAACTAACAGTATGTTACGTGTAAGGTAAGCATAATGGCTTAGAGAGGAAGATTCGTGAATGCGGTCTAGGACCGACACCAAGGCATGTAATAAGACAAATTGACCTAGGTACGTAAATTTAACATGTGAGTGCATGTAATGGTAAAACCTATTATGTGAATGAAAATTTTAAATGAAAGATAGTGATGGAATAGTAATGAAGTTTTGAAATGTTACACGTGCTGAAACCTAATTCTTCGGACATAAGGCAATGATTACATGAAGGCACGAAACTAGTATGTGAATTACGTACCTGGCCAGTACGCAAGAAATATATGACGTTCGTGAGACCGTGATATTGTTGCAGGTATGTCCGTTAGAATTAGGTAGTAGGTGGGCGTGAGGGTGAAGGAGAAAGTAAGATTTTCAGGATTTCGAAAGTACCAAATACACAGGTGAAGCATGAATTATATGTTAGAATCCGCGAGACGGATTCGAAACGTGAAAGGAATGAAAGATATGAATGATATGTTAGAATCCGCGAGACGGATTCGAAACATGAAAGGAATGAAAAGATATGAATGATATGTTTTGAAACATGAAATGAATGAAAAGATATGAATGATATGTTTCGAAACATGAAAGGAATGAAGGATATGAATGATATGTTAATGAATGATAGAATGAAAAGTTTGAGATTCGTGAATAGGTACGAATCAAATAAGTAAGAATGAATGACAAGAATCAAAGGTTCAAAATTGTAAGTAATTACAGATCAAACGAGTAATATTCTTTAAAAAGCGGATATCTCCAAGTTATGTTTTGAATATATATATATATATATATATATATATGAATATAATTATGTTCGTGTATTGTATGCAAGAATGGTTGAAAGGATAAATGAGTTATGTGGGTCAAATGGTGAGTACCATTTGAACCCGGTATTTGATGTTTGAAATGGTCAAGTTATTTACTTGTAGGTGAGCAAAATGTATGGATATGCAATTGTTGGGTTCGTAGGCTTTAGGGTAGCCGGCCCTAATTAGGGTTAGCCGGCCCTAGTTATTAGGCCCACTTAGTTAACTTGTTGATCAAGTAGGAAACCCTAATCTTGTTCTATAAATACCTATGATGCAATTGTAGTCTGTATCATTCTGAAAACAGTTGTGAGCATCTAATAAAGTAAAACCCTAGTTGCAACCCGTGGACGTAGGTCACCTTGACCGAACCACGTAAATTCTCGTGTTCTTTATTTTCTGCTAGTGTGTGTGTGTGTGTTTGTTCCGCTTCCGCTCGAGCCTACTCTGATTCGATACCCCTAACAAGTGGTATCAGAGCCAAAGGTTCAGTTAAATACACGGTTCACACGGTTATCGCAGGAGAGGGAGAGAGAGTTGGACGAGAGATCTTGATCTGCTGTTGCTGCCGTCGCCGCTGACTTGTTTACGGCCCGTACCTATACTCTGGTTACGGCTTGTAAGGTCTAGGGTTTGCGCCGTAGGGTTTGCTGTTGCAGATCTGGTAGTTTTGGGGTGTTTGCCGATTAGGGTTTCGGTTCTTGAACCCTAGTTATTCGTTGATTTTACGCTCGGGTTTGCAAGAGAAGTCGCTGGTTCGGGTACTTCGGGTTTCTGGTTTATTGAAAGTTGCTCGGGTTTCGGTTGCTTGGTTCCTTGTGGTTTTTTCTGGTTTTCTCGTTTGCTATGGCTGAAGACGGGAAGTTTCGAATCGAGAAGTTCAACGGTACTGATTTTGCATGGTGGAGAATGCAAATAGAGGCGTTGCTTGGTGAATGCGATTTGGATGTGGCACTGGAAGAAAAACCTGCTGGAATGGATAAAGCTGCCGAAGCATTTTGGAACTCAAAGGACAAAAAGGCAAGAGGTAAAATTACATTGGCTTTGACGAGGAGTGTTGCATTTAATATCATGAAAGAAACAACTGCTCGTGATATGTTAGCAGCTCTGTCAAATATGTATGAGAAGTCGTCTGCCGGTAATAGGGTATTCTTGATGAGGGAACTGTTTAATATGAGGATGAACGAGGGCAGTTCAGTTGCTGATCACATTAACGAGGTCAATTCAATTTTGTCCAGGTTAGCAACTGTGGGCATGAAGTTGGATGATGACACTCAGGCTGTGGTTTTGTTATCTTCCTTACCTGATAGTTGGTCAGGATTTGTGACAACGGTCACTGAAACTGGTGGAACTGGAAATTTGAAGTTTGATCGGGTCCGGGATAGTGTTTTCGGTGAAGACGTTCGCCGGTGGAACACTAGTGGAGGATTTACTTCTGGTATGTTCAGTGTTAGTAGGGGAAGAGGTAATAACAGAAGCAGTGGGAGTCGTGAGAAAAGCTTGTCTAAAGCTGGGAAGAATGTGAGGTGTTGGAACTGTGGTGAAAAAGGGCATGTTAAAAACGAGTGTCCTGATCCTAAGAAAGAGGATGGTAAGCAACATGTAAACAGTGTTGTGTCAGATGAATCTGACGGTGACGTACTGGTTTGCTGTGAAGTGTCTATAGATTCTTGGGCTATGGATTCTGGTTCTTCTTTTCACGCCATGCACAGCGGGGAGACGATGGCGAATCTGAAAAAAGGAGACTTTGGAAAGGTACGATTAGCTAACGGTCATGTTCTTAATGTTACGGGTATGGGAGATATCAATCTGAAGACTCCACTGGGCACTACATGGAACTTAAAGAACGTCAGGTAATTCCAGGTTTAACGAAAAAACTTATTTCTGTTAGTCAACTGGATAAACAGGGACTAGATGTTAAGTTTAGTGGTGGGAAGTGGAAGGTGATTGATGGAAATCTTGTTGTTGCCTGTGGGAGGAGACGAGGATCGTTGTATCTAGTTGAGATACCTGCTGAGGGAGTAGCCGTCCTTGTGCAACATAAAGTCTGGTTCACTAAATCTAGTAAGCGGAAGAGGGTTCAATTTGCGAACTTGAATGCTGGTGCTTTGGGGATGTCAGTTGAATGTGGTCAGGGGTCTAAGTTTAAGCCAGTCAGGGGATTTGGTGATAGTGGGAGCACGGGTCGTGTTCCGGGTACAATCACAAAGAACCGTTGGGTTTTGAAAACGAAGGTTCTGACTGAAGAAAAAGGCTCTCCTGGAAATAGTTTGCAAAATGTGGAGAGTGGTATTAATTCTCGGTGTATCTCTGGAGCTGGTGGATCGTGCAAGCCGGTTGAGATAGAGAATGGGTCTGATAAGACTGCTGGGTTGGAGCTTGTGGGGGCCTCAACTGGTCTCTCAGGTAATTGATGAGAGGTGTGGTTGCAACTAGGTGGCTTGGATGTGACTGAAGTCTTAGCTTGTTCTTGGAACTGGAGGCTGGGAAGACTTTAACGTAAAGATTACTGAAGTTACTGGTGATGGGTTTCTTGGATGCACTTTGTGGACTATGCAAAGCCTCCGAGTGGGAGATTGTTGGGTTCGTAGGCTTTAGGGTAGCCGGCCCTAATTAGGGTTAGCCGGCCCTAGTTATTAGACCCACTTAGTTAACTTGTTGATCAAGTAGGAAACCCTAATCTTGTTCTATAAATACCTATGATGTAATTGTAGTCTGTATCATTCTGAAAACAGTTGTGAGCATCTAATAAAGTAAAACCCTAGTTGCAACCCGTGGACGTAGGTAACCTTGACAGAACCACGTAAATTCTCGTGTTCTTTATTTTCTGCTAGTGTGTGTGTGTGTGTGTTTGTTCCGCTTCCGCTCGAGCCTACTCTGATTCAATACCCCTAACAGCAATGTCACAGATTGGAAGGAAATAGTCAATGCAAGGTGTGGATAACGAGTCAATAGATTTGACCTGCGCCAGGTTATGTTTTTTAGGAGCTTATAGCTCGACTAAAGAAGGATGCGTCAGAACTGGGTAATTGGTAGAACTAGGTCAGAATATATATTTACAAATGGACTTCTGAAAAGTCAAACAAAGTAAGTTGATAATTATTAAGCAAGTAATAGTAAAATTAACCTGAAGTATTTGATTTACTATGTAAGTAAAACCGATGAAAGCTATTGTAGTAGTAAGAAACATTAGTTGAAAGCAATAAGCTTTGAGCAAGTTACGTGATAGATATATTAGTAAATGACTCTTTCGGGTCAAAATGAATGACGGGCTTCGATCCGAACAATAACTTAAGTATGGGCGGGAAGGGTAAGTTTTGCAAGGAGTACTGAAAGGATGTATTAAAGTCTTTGAATGTAAGCATGAATGGAAAGAAGTACAATCGTGTACTTAATTACATCCATGATAATTAAGAAACGCCAGTTTGACCTTTAAAAGTCAAACTACAAAAGGTTGATGAAATAATTAACAAAATGAAAGAAATGTGGGTGTTTAAAACACCAAATAGAATAAATTCGGAAAGAAAGTAATAATGACAAGTACCGATGGAAAATGCTAACTTTGATGCTAGGCTTATTGGCAATGTTCATTTAAACAAGATATTGTTGGAAGGGTGCCCATGAGTGGAAGCCCATTACATGAAAGGAAGAGATCGAACCGGCCTTGACACGGACTCATTTAGAAGCAGGCCAATCCGGTTTGTAAATCATTAATCTACGCAATGAAATCGAGGTTAGTAAAATGATTAACCCATGCTGGATAGGTATGATACGGTAAGGAATGTTAAATTTTTTTTACATGCGACATAGGAAGGAAAAAAAATTGTCATTAGAAGAAAGTTTCAAAACCTTGAGTGAAAGCTTCGGGTAATGATTAAGTTCTAGTATGATAAACTTGCACAACACGTGTACTCATGTAGAATAAGTAATGCATGAAGTGAGGGAACTATAGTAAAGTGATATGAATGAGCCTAACGTAATGAATTGAAATATTTAGAATAAGCAGAAACATGAGGGTATTATGATTAATAAGAAGGTTGGAACAATGCGTATAATTATGTTCGCTTGGGAGCAAAATCTTTAGCCTAGATCCCGAATGTATTCAGTATGTATTATGCATTTTGAATGAGTATAATGAAAAGGTAAGAGTAGAATTGGTCTAGTTGGAATGAGAAAGGTTTCGGGGACGAAACCTCCTTTAAGGATGGTAGACTTGTAACGCCCAAAAAAAAAACAGAAATGTCAAATTCCCTAGTATGTTTCCATGATATATGGTATAAAGCGGTTTACTAACCTTTATTAAATAATTCATTTAAAAATAGATAAAGTATAAGTTTTGTAGTAGGAATTTAGTTATGAAAAAAAGTGAAGTAAAGCAAACCTGAGTGACTAATTGAGTGAATGGGTTAAGTTTATAAAAGAAATTAAAAATAAAAAAACCTCACACACTTAGTGTGTGTGCGTGGTGGGATCGACCAGGAGAAATAGCAGAGGGGTGTAAACCCTAGCTCTCAAGAACAACACAAATTCAGCACAATCAAAGCCAGGATCGAATGGAAAGCATTGCATGGATGAAGATTTCTCACTATCTAATCCTAACAAACACATGGTAAGTTGTAATTTTGAATTTGATGATTTTTGTATGAAGTGGCTTATGATCAATCCACGAAAATTAGTGAAATGAAGCATGAATATATGTTAGAATTATCATATGGAAGGTGAATTATACAAGATTTGATGTTTAATTGATGTTTGAAGATGAAACCCACTTGGGTTAGTAAAAGTGGCGACATGGGTATGTCACCCATGTCCAATCTTTGTTTAAATTCTTGATATATTATGTTGTATGTGATTAATCCTTGCTAGTTAGGTCGAACATGGTATGTAATTAGTTGGATATGTTGTATTGTTGATGATTGAAAGGAAGAACTAGGAGGAAAAAGTATGAAAATACTTGTACATTATGCTTAAAAATTTGTATGCGCGCCAAGTGTTTGATGAAATGACTAGGTGAAGTTAGAAGGTGAAATTTGTATGCAAGAATTTGGTAGTTAGGTATAGAATGTGATAATGAGGTGTTTGATTGTGAAATTAGCATGAGATATATGTTTTCATGGAATACATGTGGGTATTAGTTAACGAGATAATTTTGGTAAAAAGTATGTTTTAGGAGTTTGTACAATATACTTGAATGGTGTGGTGCACCTCATGTGTCGGACTAGTTGTCAATGGTAATCTAGAAATGGATGTACACTAAATGTGTAGCTTGTGGGTTTATTAGTAAAGAATGACATTGAGATTATGTTAAAGTACTAACTTTGAATGTGGTTGAAATTGTAGGATGATGAAAGCGTTAGTTGTAATGAATTGTTTATACATGTGTATGGTGTAACTAATTGATCGAGTGATTGAATGTGTTCTAAAACATGAGTATGAAATATATATGGTATCGATATTATGGCCTACTACATCATTATGGACAAGAGTTACTAAGTTGGGAGTTTGTATGCTTGATTGTTGACCTTCTCAAAAGTCAACGTATAAGTTAATAGCATGGTTAGATTTACGAATATGAATGAGAGGTTATGAGGAATCATATGATATATGTTAGACTAATTATGTGCTATGTATAATGAGGAAATTAGATTTCATAGAAGTGGAACAATGTGATTGCCGATTCGTGTCTTATGCACGTTGATGAATGATTGATTAAGAAAAATCAATGTAACTATGAATTTAAAATGGATGTTGATATGAAATGAACATATATACTAACAATGTCATGGGAATGATGGAATGAAAGGATAGGTATCGCATGAGCATGGAAGGCAAATGGGTCAAGATGAGGCAAGGAAGCGATTACGAACACGGATGCACAAGGTAAGTGACTTCCGACTCACTTCTTAGTATGTATGTAGAATATAATATTTATGAGTGTGGAAAATATTGCAAGAATTTATGAAATGAATGAGAGCATTAAGGTAAATGTTATTATAGTGTAACAAGAAGATATTGTAACCAAGTTAAATTGGTAGGATAAGACGGGTCGAATAATCGTATAAAAGATTTATAAGCCGTTTGCTTATAAATCAGCTTTTGATGTGACCCGAGGTGATAATGGATCAGTAATTAAATTACGATCGCATAGGAAAAAGAATCGTGAAAAACGGAATTGTAAAATGAAAGTTATGCACGTTTTAGTGCATAAAAAGTTAGTAAAACGGAGCTGGAAATCTGCAGCTCAAACAAATGAGATTTCTGTTGATTTAAGGAGGTCGCGTCATGCGACGGCTTGGGTAGGTAGCCGTCGCGCGACGCGACGATTTGCTGAGCTGACAAAAGTTGTTTGTTTAAATTGTTTTGTCCTGCGAACTTGTTTAAGTGCGTTTTCAACCATGTAAGGCTAATTGTTTTATGATTTATGAAATATTGATTGCAAGTAAACGTTATGAGATTCCTAGATTTTAAATGAACTCGATGTTTGAATGATTTCCATGTCTCATAACTTATTTAAAGCCGGTTTAGAACATACGTATTGTTACGAGCCTCCTGAAGGCGAAGGTATGGATTTTACCCTCGTGCTAGTCAAGGAAACCCCTATATAACCGAAGTAAGAACGAATCGGTATGCAAGACGGTGGGTATAAAACTCTATCTTAGGGAAAGTTATAATTATGACAAGATGTATAGGTTTATGTGAATGCATATAGTAAGCGCGAGAGTTTGTATGTTAGTGTGCGTGTATGCGTGTGTATATGTGTAGAGGTAAGTGCTTGTATACATGTGGAAATTTGTAATGTGAATATGTGTAAATACGAGACGTTATCTACGTATGAATGAATGGTTATTGTATTGGTCATTGACAAATACTAATGAGTTCGCTTGAGATTGGAATGTAATACAGGTATGAAAACATCAGGTTCAAGAAGTATTAAAGTCGAACCCGGAACAAGAGATATGTAATGGACCAAGTTTATATTGTCAAATGTCATACGGATTTTCAATTGTACGACAATCAGGTCATTAGATGTTGATGATGACTAATAGTTAAGTTGTGAATGTTGTCCACAGGTTTTATATGGATTTCTTCTACCACAAAGGAAGGGAAGCGGACATTGATTGAGTCGCTAGCGAGAATTGTACGGGAAAGAACGGTCACCTAGTTGGATTATATAGCATTTGTAGAATTCTTTTATGAGTGTTGTTCATTCAATTAGTAAAAGTTAAATGTTGTGACTGAGTCTTTATGTAAGCAATGTATTTAGTAAAGTAGTAAAAAAAATTAAAGGCTCGTCTTTCCGCTGTGTCGATTTTATGTTATTACGTGCAAGGGTGTTTCAAGGTTTGACAAAAAAGTTAACTCTGTACTATCAAGTTTTGCAAGATTCTGCAAATCTTAGCGTTGACCACGCCCCGTGTTGAGCTGGGCACCCCCCGTGTCGGGAATAGAAGCTTCCATTTCTTTGTCCATTTCTGCAGACACCTGACCACGCCCCCATGTCCGCTGGGCACGGGTCGTGGTCAGTCTTCTGTTTCTTGTTTTTGCTTGGGGAGATGCTGTTGAGGGGTCGGGCATGCCACGTTTATTCCTTTTCTTTGTATATATCTTAGTTTTTGCTGCATATTTGTTCCTTTTGTTCATTTAAGCTCGTTTGGTCCTGAAAATACAAAAGGAAGACAAAAGCACACTTTTTCCAACATTAGTACCAAAAAAGGGTTAGCTTTAAGTCTCATTTGATGTAATTTATATGTTGCATTCTACACACATCACCAAACATAAGAGCATCATCAGCATATAACAAGTGAGAAAGGACCGGGCCTTTATTAGGCGTTTTAATACCTTTGAAAAACCTGGCCTCCCCCCCCCCCTTTTAAGAAAATGCAAGGCAAGGCCTACATAACAATTAAAAAGAGAAAATGAGATAGGGGATCTCCTTGCCTAATCCCTTTGGAACACTTTAACTCAAAAGTAGGTGACCCGTTTTGGTAAACTGAAGACCTAGCCAAAACCAAGACCCCATTGACACAATTACACCAAAACGATGGAAATCCCATTTATTTCATTGTTTTAATGAGGAAACCCCAATTAAAATTATCGTATGCCTTTTCAAAATCAAATTTTTAAGAGGAAAGGCTTTCTTTTAAATTTTTTAAGCCACGATAAAACTTCATTAAGCATAAGAGGGCTATCAAAAATGTACCTTCCTTTTAGGAACGCCGTTTAGTTTTCCGATATAACCGAGCCAATAACCTTTTTGAGCCGATTTGCAAGAATTTTCGAGATCATTTTGCTAATAACCCCAATAAGGTTAATTGGTTTATAATCCTTCAACCCCACAAGATCCTTGATCTCCGACATTATATATGTATTGTACGTAACGCCCTGCTTTTTCATACTTCCCTTAATTAGAAAGTTTGTGTCGTATTTCTATTTTTGGAAATCTTGTACTCTTTGTAATCATATTTTTGTTGTACCTTTGTAAATTCCGAGACTTGGATCATAATAAAATGCATTTATTTCTAACAATTTATACTTTATTTATTCATATATGCTTATACATTTGAATTAATTGTACATCGAATCCTTATTCGTAATTCATGTGAAAACGTGCTAAACTTGCAAATACATACGTCATTTGAACGTATATGATACTTATTTACGATACATATACTTAATCATACTTGTCCATACATGTTCTTATGTTATTGTTACTTAAAACCCCTTATAATATGCTTTTATTTCATAAAAACGCCCTAAAATACAACAAAACCTAACTTAGTTAAACACGAGGGACCAAAAGTGCTAAAATTAAAACTTGAATCCGGACTTAGAAGCCCTCGCATCGTGCAACGGGGATGCACCTTCGTCGTCGCCTAGCGCTACAACCCCAATCCGTCAGAATGTTGTTTCAGCTCCATCCATTGGCCAATTTTGTGTTTGTTAACTGTGTTTTCTCCATTTAATGTCACCTAACTTAACCCTAATCACCTCTTATAAAACCTAACTCATTCCCACACTTTTTCCACTTTGCAAACTCACTAATCTCACTCTCTAATCACTCCAAATCGCAAAAGTCAGTTCAAGGCAGAATCATTCAAGTTGCAAAAGTGAGTTAAATCTCACCTTTCTTCCATCTTTCACTTCTTCTTCCTCTACAAAGTGTGGAATACCTCTAGGATTGTTCTCACAAGGTTTTTCATGGAAATCCAAGAAACATCCTATTTTTTGAGGTCTAACTTTCTATTTTGAAAGAAAACTTTGTTAAACATTCTTTAATCTTGTATTTTTCTTCAACAAACCTATGTCCTTATGTCACTAATCAAGTCTATGATTAGTATGCTTAAAAAACAAGGTTGTTATATACAAATTCAGAGGTGTTTCACTGGCGATTTGACTTTGACATGCGTGAGTTTTTGTTGTTGAAATAGGCTTTTTTGTGGCCGTTTGGAAAGACAAAATGACGAAAGTTTTTTGTTTGAATATTTATCTTCAAACCACTCATCAGTGTCATTCGGCTCTTCATGCCATTATAATATTCATCAATAACAAAACACAAAAAATGACATAAGTCTGACACCAGCATCTTTTTGTTTAAGATTTGTCCATCTCATGCAGCAAAATGTTATTGAGTCATAGCACCTCAGGGAAGAATGCATTTTGCGAAACTTCGCGTAGAACAATATTGAATATACAAGAAACGATGTTTGCCATTTTGGCGTTTTACAGAGGAAATAGTGTATCTAAAAGAAACGTCGATTTTTTGGAATCTTTGAAGTTTGAGTGTTTTGGCGTTTTCTAAGATGATTTGTATATAATAAAATATGGCGTTTTGATGTTGTGTTTGATGTTTTGGGTTTTTTGGCGTTTCTAAGATAAATGGTATATAGTAGTAAATATGGCGTTTCCGGTTCGGGGGGGGGGTGTTTAATGAACGTCTGAGATGTTTTGTTTATACAGGGATGTGTTTTGGCCCGTAATGGCGTTTTATTCATTAGTTTGGCGTTTTTGGTAGAGAAGTCTAAAGACCCTTTTACCCTTAATGAAGTGCGTCCACTTAATAGAATTCGTGTTATTTACGAAAACGCCACCGTGCCAATCTAGTCCATTGATTGTTTTGATCGGACGATCCATAAGCGTTCTCACCGTTCTCACACTTTCCACCGTGTTCTCTAAATCCTGACCCTATATATATATAGCGCTAAAATGAAAACCACCTCCAGTTGTAAGAACCATGAGAACCACTTTCTAGCCTTTAGATCAAGAAGATGGATGGATGAGATTAAAAGTATTTAAAAATAATATTAAGTATTTTTTGACTTATTATGTCTTTAATATTTTAAACCAAAAGGGTATTTTGGTAAAATTACTTTATTTTGTCTTTATTGTTTTTTATTACATTTTTTTATTATAATATTAGTTTTTTATTTTTTAAACATAGTTTTTTTATGAAAACCATTTTTAAATTCAAATTTTTTGAACAAGACAAAAACTTTTACGTGCCGGTTTTTGCACACCGGGTTTTTTAACGCGCCGTTTTTTTAAGGCGCCGTTTTTCTCAATCGGCTTTTTTTAACGCGCCGTTTTTTACACGTTTTTTAACGCGCCGATTTTTTCACATTTTTTAACGCGCCGTTTTTACACGTTTTTTACGCGCCGTTTTTTCCACGTTTTTTTAACGCGCTGTTTTTACGTTAACGTTTTTTACGTTTTATGCGCCAGTTTTTTACGTTAACGTCTTTTTACGTTTTACGCGCCGGTTTTTTACGTTAACATTTTTACGTTTGACGCGCCGATTTTTTACGTACACGTTTTTTACGTTAACATTTTTAAAATTCAGGTTTTTTAAGTTAACGTTTTTTTCGTTTTACGTAAAACTTTTTACGTACTACGTTTTACGTAAAACTTTTTACATTTTACGTTTTACGTAAAACTTTTTACGTCTTACGTTTTACGTTTTTACGTTTTACGTTAAAAAGTTTACGGTTTAACTTTTTTTCACAAAAAATTTTTTTACGCAAAACGAACGCACCCAGAAATCGCAAACTCGATATGTGTCTCAGATTGATTGTTATCATCATCGACTGGGGAAAAATAAAAAACCAACAAACAAAAATCAAAACAGTGAGTGGGTTCTTGAAAAAACGAGGTTCGGCTCAGATTTTCCGATAATCAGAGACTGCAATTGGGGGTTGCACGTTCAAAAACGTACCCTCCACCATCCTTGTCGCGCCATTGTCATCAAAATATGCGTTTTTTTCCATCATCACCGCCCCAAAATCCAAAACCACACTTCAATCGACCACCGGCACCGTGCGGGCACCACTGGCACCACGGGGCACCGCCGGCACAGCGCGGGCACCACGGGGCACCGCCGGGCACTATCAGGGGCGCCGCTTTGCAAATAAATTGACCTTCTCTAAATCAAGTTTTCAACCACAAAAAATCAATCAATTACTTAAATCAAGTTTTCAACCACGGGATCCACCCTGAATCACAGTATCGTCTGGTAATCGCGTCTAAAATAGGAACTCAAAAGCATCATGATTTCCCCGACTGCAAAAGATAACAGAACCTTCAAAGATTGCTTCATATCAGTAAAAAAAAGGCCTTTTGTAGGTATATCACCAACAGTCCCTTTTGTAGATATATCACCAACAATGAACCAATGAATAATAAAAGACAGATAAAAGAATCTTCAAGATTGCTTCATAACAGTAAAAAAAAACTTGCAGAAACAACTAAAATGGGAAAGTGATGAATGAAGTGATAACAGAACCTTCAAGATTGCTTCATAATAGGCAAAAGTTGGTTTATCCGCCCACCACCACAACCGCCCTTCACCCCATCGTCGCCGTCAAACCCACCACCACAACCCACCCTTCACCACCGTCGCCGGGAAACCCACCACCACACCCCCCCCCGTCGTCGTCAACATTGATCTGATGAGAGATGAGAGAGAGATAACAGATCTGATGAGAGATGATAGAGACAGAACATCATCTACAACATCGTCGGAAAACGGACGGAAGTTAAGAACATCATTGAAAATATGGGGGGTTGTGGTGGACTTAAGGTGAAGAAGGAGGGTAGTGGGATGGTGTGAGTGTCACGTCGGAGCAAAGAACAACAGTCATAGTTGTCGGAGTCCAACTCCGGCTGCCGGAAAGGAGGTAACCACCTCCCATCACCAAAAACAGGGGAAGCTCCGCAAGAAATCAAAAAAACCAGCACCATTGTCGGCAAAGAGAAACCCAGAAATGGGATTCTTTTTATTATATGCCAGTGATTTGGTTTGAGAGGAGAGAGGATATGGATTTTTGAAAAGGTGGAGAGAGACAAAAGGTGGAGAAATGGGATTCTTTTTAAAATATGAGCTCTGACATTAATAAATGAGGAGAGAGGTAGGGGAAATGACATTTGGTGTTAAATGACCAAAATAACCTTTTGAGTGGCAGAATGTGATTGGTTGAGAGTGGTTATCACGGTTCTTACAACTGGGAGTGGTTTTTATTTTAGCGGATGCATATATATATATATATATATATACAAAGGGTACTGTACAAATTCCCTTATCGTACATTACGTACGCTACAATCTCAGCCGTCAGATCATCTTCCCGCATTGAAAATCGCATATTGTTTTTTTTTTGTAATAATTTCACGTGTGATAATTTTGATGAAATAGCAGGTTGTTTTTTTGTAACAATTTTTCATGTGGTAATTCAATTTCGCATGTGATAATTTTGATGAAATAGCAGGTTGTTTTTTTGTAACAATTTCGCATGTGGTAATTCAATTTCGCATGTGATAATTTTGATGAAATAGCAGGTTGTTTTTTTAACAATTTCGCATGTGGTAATTCAATTTCGCATGTGATAATTTTGATGAAATAGCATGTTGGTTTTTTGTAACAATTTCGCATGTGGTAATTTTGATGAAATCGCATATTAAAAAACCAACATGCGAAATTGTTTCAAAAAAAACAACATGCGATTTTCAATGCGGGAAGATGATCTGACGGTTGAGATTGTAGCGTACGTAATGTACGATAAGCGCATTTGTACGTTAACCAGCATATATATATATATATATATAGTTAAATGTCCTGATAGTCCTTGTGGTTTGTACTTTTTTCACCTTTCCTCAACTTTTGCAATTTCGTTCCCGGATAGTCCCTAGGCCTAACATCAGTTAGTTTGCTTAGTTAAGCGTATGTGAAATGACAAAATACCCTTACTAATAACTTAACCTATTAAATAAATTTATTATTTTGTGGGACCCACTCCATTATAAAAACAAAATAACTACCCCACCCTCACCCCCACCCCCACCTTCCTCTTTCTTCTCTCGGGACCACCGCCGCGCCTATGGCATCACCATCGCCGCCATAGCACCACCGCCATCAGATACGCCTATCAGCAATCATGAATCTGCTACAAACTCGTAAACTTTCAACTCTGCTTCATCCCGCCATCAAGAACCCTAATTCCCCTGTTTTTTCAAACAACCAAATGGACCCCAATCCCCCACAGATCACTCCTAGAACTCAAAGGCCAAGATCTCGATTACATCAACATAGCTCACAGTCATCTTCTCCATTCCGATTGGTCCGAACTGGACACCCTATTACCCAAACTCAACCTATTTAGAGTAAAACAAATTTTACTCAAAATTCAAAACGATTTTTAAATTGAAAATTTGTCTCTGCAGAATCTATTTTCAACATGATTTTTAAATCTTGTGATGTTTCCATGCAATCCAAGGTTTTTGATTCGATTGTATGTTGTTACAGGATGTGTGATTCAACACCTCGTGTGTTTGATGCTCTGTTCAAAACATATGCACAGATGAAATAGTTTCGGCGACAGATTCGTTTAGTCGAATGAAGGGCTACGGGTTTCTTCCAACGGTCGAATCGTGTAATTTGTATATGAGTTCATTGCTTAGTTTGAATCGGGCGGGTGTTGTGGTGTCGTTTTATAAAGAGATGAGGCGGTCGAGGATGATGGTGAATGTGTTTACTGTTAATATGTTGATCAATGGGTACTGTTAGTTGGGGAGTTAAGTTGCTGCTTATGTTAATCGAGGGCGTCTGGCAAAGGGAGTTAAGTTGAAAGTGGAGATGGAGAAGAATGGGGTTAGCGCGAATGTGATCACTTATAACACGTTGATGAAGAATGGGCCTCTGATGGCGGTGGTGCTATGGCGGCGATGGTGATGCTATAGACGGTGGTGGTCCCTAATATAGAGAGAAGAAAGAGGAAGGTGGAGTAGTTATTTTGTTTTTATAAAGGTGTGGGTCCCATAAGTTAATAAATCTATTTAATAGGTTAAGTTATTAGTAAGGGTATTTTTGTCATTTCACACCCACTTAACTAAGGAAACTGACTGATATTAGGCTACGGACTATCCGGAAACAAAATTGAAAAAGTTGGGGACTATAGCTGTAATTTTAGAAAATTAGGGACTAAAGGTGAAAAAAGTGCAAACCACATATACATATATATATATATATATATATATATATATATATATTTAGAATCATGCTAAAATGAGAACCACCTCGAGTTATAAGAACCGTGAGAACTTTTTGATCTGGGACGAGGTGGACCAATTTTTTTTTCATAAATGTAGATGCGTGTATTATAAACACATTTGTAAAAAAAATTAAAAAAAAATGTCGTGTGTGTAGTTTTGAGCATCACAAGTTTGTGTTTACGGGTACTGTAAATTTTCTGGTAGGATTTACGGTACCCGTAAACACAAACTTGTGGTGCTCAAAACTACACACACGATATTTTTTTTTTTGAATTTTTTTTACAAATGTGTTTATAATACATGCATCAACGTTTATGAAAAAAAAATTTGGTCCACCTCACCCCATACGGTGTAGTTTTCATGGTTCTTACAACTCGAGGTGGTTCTCATTTTAGCGGTCCCCTGTATATATATATATATATTGGGGCCACGGTCATCCCCCACACCCTAGGTCTATCCCCTTTAGACTCATCCGCACACCCGCTGACGTGGACGCCTACATAGACTACCCTCCTCCACACCCAATAGCCTAATTATAAGCAGATATAAACATGCAATTTTGTGCAACTGTTATGCTTTAGAAAATCAATGAGTAAGGGGTCGGGTCCAATCACAAAGCCTTCTTGAATAAAGTGGAGCTCTTTAAAGATCAAAAGTTGGAACCTTGTGAGAAACATTTCCTTATTAAACAAGTTTTGAACACATTAAGTTGTGAATGTAATTAATTAAAATATTATCAAAGTTTTCGAATTCTCAAATATTTTCTTTGCAATTATTAGTATCAAAGTTTTCGAATTTGGTGGTATTAAAATTTGGATGGGTTTTTGTTAAGAATATTAAGAAAATTCAGCGGGATTCTTTGGATTATAGCACACGATACGTTATGGAATGGAGTCGATAGATTCCAAAGAAGTGCAATATTTTTGCATGGAGGTCAGAGATGGGTAGACTTCCTACAGTGGAGGCGTTAAGGAAGAGAAACATCGTTGTTAGCTCGGATGGATGCGTTTTTTGCGGTTGCAGGAAAGAGACTTCAGACCATTTATTTTCGGGTTGCATGGTGGCAGCGGTGATTTGGCAATGGTTATTAATTGGTCTAAAATCCCTAATATTTTTGGCTTCTCGGTTAGGGATCTGTTGGAGTTCCATAATTATATTGGTCCCAGAGAGCTCAGGAAGAAAGTTGTTCATGGCATTATCATCTTAGCATGTTGGTGCATTTGGAATTGTAGAAACGAGAAGAGTTTTTGGAATAAAGACTAGAGAATTGAAGACATCACGAGTAGAATTAAATCTTATGGTATTAAACTTGTGCGCTTAAGGATACGCACAAGTATATTTTTTAAAATACATATTAAAGAAAGATTTTTTTTCAACTCTAAACAATTAAATATATTGAAATAATTTTTATAACATTGAATATTAGGGCTGCAAACGAACCAAACGTTCGGCGAACAGTTCATGAACCGTTCGGCGGGAAGTTCGTTTGTGTTCGTTCGTTTATTAATCAAACGAACACGAACAAGAAATTTCGTTCATTTAGTTAAATAAACAAACATGAACAGAGGTCGTGTTCGTTCGTTTATGTTCGTGAACATTCAGTAACGTGTTCGTTTGTGTTCGATACTTCATTAGTGTTTTTAGTTTTTATATTTATTTAAATACTTCAAAATTCCGAGAAATTAGATATCTAATAAGTGTCGGTGTATTATATATTATGTTCATGAACGATTTTTTGTGTTCCTTTGTTTTTCATTTGTGTTCATGAACATTAGTTTGTGCTCATTTGTGTTCATCAACGTTCGTTTCCTAGAATTAACAAACAAACACAAACGAACACGAACAAGTTCATCTCCTTAACAAACAAACATGAACATAAAATCTCGTTCCATAAGTGTTCGTGAACGGTTCACGAACACATATATTTCTTAACAAACGAACACGAACAAGGTCTTGTTCGTGTTCGTTTGGTTCATTTGCAGCCCTATTGAATATAACATATTGCTTATCTTGAATAAGGGAAGTCAAGTAACCATTGAAATTTAAAAGGATTTGCATGCGCCATTCTTAGTGTGTAAAGTAGCATGCCCAACCCCAACCAGATATTTTTTTTACATAAGGTTGCTCAAAGGTAATTGTAAGAAAAATGAGGAATATAACTATAGATTGTGAGGTGTGGATTTATGTACAACAAAATTAGCAAAATTTTATCCATAGGGAAGTGAAGAATTATTAGGTGCAGAATAGAAGAATGCAGTTTTGTCCTGTATAGAAGGCAATTTTGTGGATGCTATTTTTGCACTGATTATCCACAACGACTTGCAAAGTCTTCCATGGGCCATCTACACAACTATTACTTCACGTACTTTGTTCATCATTGCAACTCTTATTTCATCTCATTTTTCTTAAAAGTTGAGGTTGAATCATGGGAAATCAGTGGGTTTGGGGGCTTCATCTCTGTTTCTTAAGCATGTTTTTGGTTGCAACCAAACATACTTGTCTGGGTGCTCAAAATTCGACAAGAAGCGGCCATGAACGAGAGAGATTAGCACTACTCGAGTTCAAACACAGCGTCAAAGATGACTTTAAAGTGCTCTCATCATGGGTTGGCATTGATTGTTGCTCATGGAAAGGAGTCCGTTGTGATGACGCCACCGGAAGAGTTGCCGCTCTTCATCTCATAGGAGATTACTACATGGACGTTGGTTACTACGATACTAATGATTACTATCCAGGGGATTACTACTTAGAAGGTGATAAGGTGAACATATATTTTGGTGAGTTAAGGCATCTGAAATATCTGGATTTAAGTGGGAATAATTTTCAAGGAAGTCAGATTCCTAAATTCATTGGATCCTTAAATCAGCTAAGTTACCTCAATCTCTCTTATACATATTTTAGTGGTACTATTCCCCATCACATTGGAAATCTCTCCAATTTGAAGGTTCTTGATCTTGGTTCAAATTGGCAAATCACGTCAAATGATATGGCATGGCTTTCTGGCCTTTCCTCACTTGAGCATCTTGACTTAAGTGAACTACATCTTTCAGAAGCAAATAATGTTGATATGGTATTTTACATGATACCTTCATTAACAGTGGCGGATCCAGCCGGAGAAATCACTGGGTTCCTTTTTCCAAATCATACAAGGTTTACACTACAAAAAAAACGTTTTTTTCCAAATCATACAAGATTTACACTACAAAAAAACGTTTTTTTCCAAAAAGACTGGGTTCCTGGGAACCCGGTGTTTCCTTACTAGATCCGCCCCTGTTCATTAACATATTTAAGTTTGAGTGAGTGTGGACTTACTAATGCTGATCTTGGACTTCATCTTAATTCAAGTAAAATACTTCCCAACATTGAACATCTGGATCTTAGCTCCAACCATTTTCAAGGTCAACTCCCTCACTTTTTTCAAAACATGACATCCTTAACATCCCTTGATCTTTCAAACTATAATCTTAGTCTGGCATGGAACTCTGTAAACCTGCTAAACATAATGCCTTCTTTATCAGGATTGCGTTTGTCTGCATGTGGGCTTCACAATGCCCCCTTTTCACCCACTTATTTGAATTCCAGTGCCCATTCTAACTTACAGTATCTTGATCTTAGCAGGAATTTAATTGAGGGTAGATTTCCATATGAATTAATGAACACCACTTCCCTAAAAGTCCTTGACCTTACAGACAACTGTTTCAACTCATCAATTCCTGTCATGCCTAACCTTCTAAAGCTCTATATTCCTGGTAATAACATTAAGCACTTTGAGCTTGTTGGAATCTGGAGGCAATGTCATCTAAGGGAATTGATTTTATCACGTAATAATTTAGGAGGAGAAATGATAGGTCCATCATCAAACATGTCTGAATGTTCCCACTATGATTTAGAGGTGTTGGAAGCGGATGAAAGTGAATTAAAAGGTTCGATTCCAGAATCTGTTGGAAAACTAAACAATTTAAGAGTCTTAAGTCTCAACTCAAACAGTTTTACAGGTTCAATTCCTAAAGCTTTGGAGAGATTAAGATCTTTAGAAGAATTAGATCTGTCCTTTAACAAATTAACGGTCCCGTTCCAGAATCATTGGGAAGATTAACAGGTTTAATTTATTTTGGTCTGCAATCAAACCTGTTAACTGGTACAATCCCAGTTTCACTTGGGCAACTCACCAAACTCATTTATTTAGATATCTCTAACAGTTCTGTTGGTTACAGGCCCAAACTCTACACACTAACAACTCTCACTATGTATATATTATGAAGGTGAAAAATTGAAGTGAACAAACACACGAAAAGGGTACTGTATTCTCTAAAAAGAAAAGGGGTACAATTGAAAGCCAACTAACTCTATCCTATTTATAATAAACTAAACAAATTAAAACACATGCTAAATTATGAGAACAACCCACGTAATGTGCATGCTCCATGATTCTCCAAAATATCCGGTCAACAACTTGACTAATTCCCAAACAAAACTTGCAGCAACACCTCAACAATTTACGTAACAAAATGCTGGTTGTTGACCCTTTTACCCCTGGCTCAATCATGCCCTTGATCCGTTAAACCGCGACCCAATAACGCACCGACCCGTGACCCGTAAACGAACCCGATTAATCCAACAATCACCCCCTTAATCGGTGTTTGTTTACGCCTTCACCGCAGCACCGAATCACCTCGGTTTCGAACCATCACTCGGACACGTCCAATATCTTCTCGGTTCAACCCATATCAAGTCCACCACACTTGCAACTCTTGCTACGAACCACACATGGTTCGGATCTTACTCTTTCTAACGTGAACTCTTTCGGTCTTCCGTTCACGACTCGGTCTATTGTGAACTTTTTTTTTTCCGGTCTTTGTTCACTCGGTCTAATGTGAACCTCTTCGGTCTCGGTCTTGGTTCACAATCTCGGTCTTTCGGTCTAAGCTTTCTTCAAGAAAAGCTTCTTTCGGTCTTTCTTAGGCAACCACCGGTCTCGGTTACCTCGGTCTCGGTCTGCTTTGGTGCGACCTCCGGTCATTGTCACACCTACGGTCTTCTCTATTTCCCACCGGAACTCAATTTCCGGAAGCGGTCTTCAGTCTTTGTCTCCCATCGGAACAACTTTCCGACGGCGGTCTTCTTTCCCACCGGAACTTTCTTTCCGGCGGCGGTCTCTTTCGGTCTTTCTCTCAAGCCGTTCGGTCTATTACGGCTTCGTTCTCTTCTCGTCTGTCTTTTCGGTCTCACGCCAGAAAATAATTTCCGCCAACGGTCATCTTCTCCGGCAATGTCGACGATCTTCTTTCTTCAACTTCAATCGCCAATACCAAGCGATCTCTTGAACACCCTCCAACGAATTCTTTCTCTTCTCAACCCCGCAGTTTCGAGGGCTGCACCCCGTTGCTCGAAACCGACTCTCAAACCGGCTACACCGTCTTCACCCGCTCTGATACCAAATGTTGGTTCAGGCCCAAACTCTACACACTAACAACTCTCACTATGTATATATTATGAAGGTGAAAAATTGAAGTGAACAAACACACGAAAAGGGTACTGTATTCTCTAAAAAGAAAAGGGGTACAATTGAAAGCCAACTAACTCTATCCTATTTATAATAAACTAAACAAATTAAAACACATGCTAAATTATGAGAACAACCCACGTAATGTGCATGCTCCATGATTCTCCAAAATATCCGGTCAACAACTTGACTAATTCCCGAACAAAACTTGCAGCAACACCTCAACAATTTACGTAACAAAATGCTGGTTGTTGACCCTTTTATTGGCTCAATCATGCCCTTGATCCGTTAAACCGCGACCCAATAACGCACCGACCCGTGACCCGTAAACGAACCCGATTAATCCAACAATATTAGAAGGAGTGGTTTTGGAAGCCCATCTTGCTAAACTCTCAATGTTGAAGAACTTGGATATATCTTCTAATCATAAGTTGATTATCAATATGTCACATGAGTGGATACCTCCATTCCAAATGGAGATTGTTAGACTTAGTTCTTGCAAGATTGTAAATGGATTTCCACAGTGGTTGCAAAATCAAAGGAAGCTTCGGCAGTTGTCCTTGTCTAATGCTAGCCTAAATGGTCTTCTACCAACATGGTTACGGAATATGCACATGCTTGATTTATTAGATCTCTCTCACAACAAACTCATTGGATCTTTGATAAACCTTCCATTTAGTGAATACACCAGTATTTTAGTTCTACAAGACAACCTTTTCAATGCGTCAATTCCAAGGTCAGTATGTAGAAGAAGAAGAAGGTTGGAAGTTCTTGATGTTTCCGGCAATCTGTTATATGGAAATATTCCTGATTGTGTAGGGAATCTACCACGCTTGGCGCTGCTTATACTTGGTTCAAATAGGCTGTCTGGAGTCCTTCCAAGTTCTTTAGGAAATACTTCCAAATTAGAATGGTGAAAATTAAATGACAATAACTTCAATGGCCAAATCCCACAAGATCTGAGAAATCTGAGATACTTAAAAGTTTTGGATTTGGGCAATAACGAATTCTCCGGAACCATACCAAAATGGATTGGAGAAGAGCTTTGGTTATTGAGGATTCTCAGGTTGCATAAAAACACCTTCACAGGAGGTATTCCTCATTCTTTGTGCCAATGTCCATTTCTTCATATTTTAGATGTCGCACACAACAGCTTAACAGGATCCATCCCTCATTGTTTTGGAGAGTTAAGCTGGATGAATGGGACAAGAGATACAGATGATGATGATGATGATGATGATGATGAACAAATTTACAGAGACATTGATCTGCTCAGTGTGTTTCAAGTCATTAAAGGAATGGAGCTTGAATATACAAAAACGATGAATTTAGTTGTTAACATGGACCTTTCAAGCAATAAACTCACAGGAGAAATCCCTCCAGAGATAACTGCACTTGCTATGTTGATTGGTCTCAATTTATCTCATAATCATCTGAGTGGGAGTATTCCAGATAGCATTGGAAACATGAAGGCGTTAAATTCTATCGATTTCTCAGACAACCAATTAAACGGGACAATTCCTCCAAGCATGGCAGCTTTGAACTTTTTGAGCTTTATGAATTTGTCACACAACAACTTGTCAGGAAGAATTCCAACCGGAAATCAATTGAATACATTTGACGACTCATCATATGCTGGTAACAGGGATCTCTGTGGCTTTCCTCTGCCAAATAATTGTTCCAATGATGAAAACCCACCAGTCACAGCAAGCAAGAACAAATACAAAAATGCTAATGGGCCAAGGAATGTATGGTTTTACTTGGATATAACGTGTGGATTTGCAACAGGTTTTTGGGGTATTATTGGAGTTTTGGCATTCAAGAAGTAATGGAGAAGGAAGCTTTTTATGATTGCAGAGGTAACCTATGATACACTGGGACGGGTACGGGAACGGGGTACGGGGACGGGTACGGGAACGGGAAACGGCAAAAATAAAAAATTCAAGAAGCGGGGACGGGACGGGTACGGGAATAAAAACATATAAAAAAATAAATATATATTAAAGATAATGTAACACAAAACCCCAAAATAGTTATATATTGATATAAAGTTCAAAAATCCCATATCTTCTTGATTAAAATTAAACTAAATATACAAAAAATACTATGTTTCAAGTTAGTGGCGTTCAAAATAACCCATCATCCTAGGCCCAATTCTCTTTTTAAGTTATTAATGGCCCATAGTAACAAGTTACCCTACTAAAAACAAAACAGCCGCCTCCCTCCTTTCATCTTCGTTTTGGAGATCAGAAATTCAGAAGTGAACATGTTAACAATCCTCTTATCATTTCTACCTACTCCCCTTAATTAGTTTTTCTCTCATTTATCGATCTAAATTGAAGCAGTTGGTGTTGCCCCTTGCAAATCGATGTTTGGATCTTGATCAACGGTTCATTGATGGGTGTTCAGATATACTCAAAGTCTGGATGTGAGTTTCGCCGGTCCGGCTATGAAAAACCAAAAAAAATAAACGGAAACATGTCGGAAACGTTTCCTGCACGTCCCCATAATCCGTCCCCTGCTGCATCACGAATCCACGCCGTCCCCAACATGTCGGGGACGTTTCCCGGCCGTCCCCGTGCCGTTTCCGTCCCCTAGCAGTCCCCGGGACGGGAGACGGCACCTGCTAGGTGTTTCCGTGCATCATAGGAGGTAACCATGGATAAGGTATATCTGGCGGTTGCAGTGAAGATTTCCAAGATTAAAAGAGGCAGAGAAGCCTAATAGATTCATATAATTGACAATATTTGTAAAATTGTTGTTTTGCTTTTAAATACTTATGTTGTGTTATATATTTGTATCATGGTTGTGTTTTATAAAAACAAAAATATTGCAATACATGAGATAGAATACAGGTGACAGAAGAAGCGAACGAAAGATTAGAAATGCATAACTTACCAATGCCTAGAATATCATGTGATGACAGCAGGTTCGCTCTTTATTTGAATCAGTCTCTATTTGAATTTGTCACTTTTCTTGAGTTTTCCAGAATTATAGTTTCGGTCTCACCCCGTTCTCTATTTAAATTAGATCTTCCAGTTGATTGCTGAAAAGAAATAAAAGAGCAACAACAGCAGCAATGATGATGACTGAGAATCAATCCAGATTTCAAAAAGAGGAATACAAAAACTATTGTTCAAGAAGTGATAAAAGCAATTATTCAGAGAACCAATCTCTGATTCTTGCTATTCTTTAGTCTCATTATCTAAATTTTTCCTGCAAAATTCTATAACTCATGATAGCAAATTTCCCTACGGCATTTCATCTACACATTGAAATACAAAAAATACAAAAAAAAAAAAATAAATAAAATTAAGGTGGATGTAAAAATATGAGGCATCTTAGTTTTTTTAATCTTGATTAAGGATTCATATCGTTTGGTTCTCGGTTCTGAAGATATAGCAGCCTTATGGTCTGTTTGGATCTTGGAATCGGCCATTCAAACTTTTTTATTAACTTTTCTTTTAGTTTTTGAAATATATAGTTATATATGTGTATCATATTCATAATCATTTTTAAAAGGTTATGTATGTGTTATATGAATCATCACTAGTTAGCAATTAGTATGCTTTAGTTTATCTGTACATATTTTTAATTAATCATTCAGGAAGTACGTATACTTGTTTAACAAATAA
This sequence comes from Helianthus tuberosus, assembly GCA_030545235.1. NCBI lineage: Eukaryota > Viridiplantae > Streptophyta > Magnoliopsida > Asterales > Asteraceae > Helianthus > Helianthus tuberosus. The sequence goes on from CM060394.1 coordinate 46,651,787, forward strand.
TATGTAAACAACCAGGTAGTGTTTGGTATGCATGAATTAGAGACGGAATGGAATGGATGATTACGAGGGAACGAAGAAAAAGGTGTTTGGTTGGTCAATGAAATGGAATCACTCATTCCAAAAGGCAACTCATTCCCTCAAAATCATTCAATCCACCCTCACGTTTTTTTTTTCATTTCATCCCCTCTTACACCATTCATCAACAACACCACAACCCTCCACCTTCGCGACAACCCACCACCACCACCCATCACCGACGCCATAGCCGCCACCCGCAACCCGCCACGTCAGCAGCCACCGCCGCCGCCACCCACCCGCCACCGTTACCACTCACCGCCGCGACCAACAGCCAACGCCACTCGCCGCCGCCACCCACCACCATCGTCGATGCCATCACCACCGCCACCCATCGCCACCTCCGCCGCCATCCACCACCAACGGCCGCCATCGCAACCACCACCACTCGTCGTCGCCACCGCATCGCCACTCGCCGCCACCACCACCAGCCATTGCCGTCTCCGCCACCCACCACCACTACCTATAACCACCCACAATCACTACCACCGACCACCACCACCACTCACCGCTAATTTTATTCCTTCGTTTTTCTTGCCACCAAACATGACATGGAATGGTAATGATCCATTGCATTCACTCGTCCATTCCAATCACAATTACTTGCTACAATCACAATCATTCACTCACATTTCACAATTATTGTAACACTTAGAGCTGATCCGTGCATTATCCTAAAGTTGTATCCTGATATTTCAATCAATAAGAAGAACAAAGGCAGCTGGCACTTGTCAGCTCCCGAGGTTTTGTGCCGGCGATCTAGATAGATCAAGGGTTTTCCTCGTACATCCCGTGTCAATCTTTACTTTTATTGTTCATTACTTGATAATTGATATAGTTTGATATCTTTAAACTATATCCTGAAACTGTTTTCATTCATAATCAATTTAATACATTTTTGCAAATCTCTGTAGCACACTACCTCACAAATTAAATTTGATCACTTAATTGCTTCGGTAATTTTTGACCAAAACATCTCCCTTTAAAAAAAACGACTAACCCACACGCCCAACTTCTAAATCTAAACCAATGTTTACCATAGAACTAGACCCTTAAACCAGACAACTTACTAATTCTATTCAACTGACATGAACAAGAGAGACAAGCAGTCAAACACTACTCTAGTATAAACCAAACCTTTCATGAAACAGTACAAAAAATAATGTAAACAAAAACCCAATAAAAACTGAATGGTAATATAATTTGCTTTACAGCATTGGGTTTTAAAAGAATTATTCACACTCTTAACCATCCATCAATCATCTTATTCCAAAAATCCGCTTCAACCTTTTAAACACTGCTTCATTTAGTAAGCAGACCAGCTTTAATGGAGACATTCTCAAACCGATTTCAAACTGGCGGATCAGATTAGATTGAGACCAGTTTCACTATCTATTACGCATTGGTTTATAAACTGCTTTCAGATCCCAAACCAGTTTTTTGTGCTCCTACAAACGCCCACCCCTGGAATATCTAAGATTTTAGGCCTTATGTACCTTTTACTGAATTTGGGAAAGGTGTGATTTCTTACGCTAAAAATGATCTCTTGAATTGTTCAGGCCCAAAACCGTTCAATGGTGAAAGGCCCAAAAATGCAGAAGCTTTCATAATAAAACACCCATTGAATCCCATTTACTTGTTCATACTCGCTGATTTTGGTGGAAAGAATACATAACAAATATTTTTTTTTGTTTTTTTTTTTTTTGTTGGTGCACTTGTGTCTGTATTTTGTCATGATACGAAACGATGTCTTGTGTTAGTCTGAGTTACGTCTTAGGTTTGTTAATATGTATGTTCGATGTGAGTTTGACCAAGTCAACCATCCTCCTGGTTAGACTTGGCCAAACAGTTAGAACATATTTTGTAAGATGTTTGTGTCGAAGGATGAGTCATCGAAGGATTGTTTATATCCTTCGATGAGCTCGAAAGATAAACCTTCAATGGATGTTGATGGACCACGAAGGATATCATCCTTCGAGGTATATGTGGATCCTTCGATAGGTTTCAGATCGATAGATGATCCTTCGATCAGTCTATCTGATCCTTCGACCAGACGAGCTGTAATGGGTATATATACTCATGTTATGTGTTTACTTCAAAAGTGTGTGAGATTTGAGTGAACTAAGTCTTGTAGAGAGCATATTTTCAGTTGGGAAGGGTTGTAACCGTGTCCACTGAAATACAAGAGAAAACTTTGATATCTCGTGTGTCTACCTTTCTCTTTGTGGCTTGTGTTCTCATATAAACTACCGGTTTGCATTCTAGCTTGGATTCCGCACTTGCTAGTGTGTTAGACATAACAAGGATAAGGTTAACCTCATCCTCCGAGGGACCTACAAGTGGTATCAGAGCCGTGGCTCTTTTCCTTGTTAAAAACCGAGTTTATACAAGACTTTGGTGTGTTTGGACAAAACTCACTTGGTTTAGCACCCGTTTTTAGTGTTTTTCTCGCATTTCTTGACGTAAAAACGTGTTCTAAACTTACCGGGTGTGTTAAAGGACGGTTTGGGTAACTTAAAAACTTGTTTTTAAGAAGTTTGGTAATTTCCGGCCAAATTCCGGCTTACTCCGGTGACCGGTTTTCTGGATAAGATCTTTTTTTTAATATTTTATTGTTCAAATCCAGGTTTGGTAGAAAATATGGTCTGACCATACTTTCTGCCGAAAGATTTCTTCCAACCCATCACCTTTTCACCAACCTGTCACTTTTGTCAACTGTGTCAGTGCAGATCGAAGGATATCCTTCGAAGTCGAAAGTTCATCGTTCGATCAAAGGAGGTTCGATAGATAATCATCCTTCGAACATCCTTCGAAGTCTGTGACTTATCCTTCGATCCAAGGAATCTTTTCGAAGGTTACATCTTTCGATCTACAGTTCTTGTTCGAAAGATAAGGATCTTTCAATTAGAGAATCCTTCGAACAAGTAGTGATCCTTCGATCCTAGTCTGTTTAAGTTTAACAAGTTTGTGTTTTTTCTCGTCTTTCGATCAGGGATCCTTCGGCTGATTGGTTGTTAACAAGGAGAACCCAGGAGAACTAGTGTAACAATTTTTCTTCATCAAAAATGAATTCGATGTGGGGTATTCCAATAAATACAGAAATGTATTATGGTACTCCGTCTCCGGATTCGGGAAAGTATAGTAATACCAGTTTATCTCCTGCATGGGCCGAATCTCCCGTACCTGTATCTTCGCAAGCTAATGCTATATCTACCGGTCAATGGGCATTCGTATCAAATCAAACTCCAAGTATTCAAAGCATTTTGTTAAGCGAGAGCGAAACCGGAAGTTTGAATCGGCCTCCAAAGTTGATGCACTTATACGAATATCTAGGATGGATTGATAGATTTCATACATACGTCCTTGGTCAAAATACAGAATTGTGGTTGCGTTTCATCACAGATTTTGATCAAACAATAGAGGTTGTCGCTTCATCTGCTGCTACGTTTGCCGATCTTACGGAAGATCAGAAGAAGGTCTATGACTTAGAGAAGAAAGCGTATGCCATTCTTACTCAGGCGTTAAGCAAATATATTTATCATCAATTTGTCAGTTTCAAGACAACGAAGAAGTTGTGAGACGCATTGAAGACAAGGGGTGTAGGAAATGAAGCGACACGTCAATTGAGACGCGACCTGCTAAAGAAAGAGTTTGATGGTTTTACTTGTATGGAGAATGAATCTTTAGGAGATTTGACAAGTTGATTTAATCATTTGCTGACTGAATTGGCAAATATTGGGGTTGTAACAACTTCAGCAGAGGTAGTGAAAAAGTTTGCACATGCACTGCCACCTCAATGGAATACTTTCTTGGAAATCATGAAGTACAATGGCACTTTAGCTACAACAAACTTCAATGACTTTGTTCAACTCCTGGAAAACAAGAATCAGGAAGAAACTCTCAAGGCAAAAAGAGTTCCAGTGCCACAAAATCCTGAAATGTATTATGGAACTTCTAGCACTTCTACAAAACCTTCTTCACACGCTCCAATTCAAACAACGTTTGTGTCTAGCACTGACATGTATGGCAATCTTATTCAAGTTCCGGTCAAGCCTCCTCCAACAGACATGTATGGAAATCCGCTTGAACCAGTTCCTCAACCAGTACCACAACAGCAAAGCCAACGACCTATCAGAGCAACTGATATGTTCGGAAATCAATTACCTGTTCGATCTACTGGACCAACAGATTTATACGGGAATCCACTTCCTCCTCAACAGCAAGCATGTTATGGAAGCACATCATCTGCTAGTCAGCAATCAAAGCCAAATACAGTACGGCTCGACACCTCAAGTTTCTCTAAAGTCAGTGTTGAAGTAGCAAAGGAACACATGGAGCTGCTAAACACTTTGGTGAGCACATACTGTGGATTAGTGGAAGGTCAGATTGGCAACATTAATCTGACTCAAGAAGACTATTAGCAGATCGATAAAGAGGAGATGGAGATGATGGACATCAAGTGGGCCTTTGCCAGTGCTGTTAGGCGAGCAAAGGATTTCATGGAAAGAACTGGCAGAACCAGCTTGGAAAGCAAGAAAGACACCAAGTATGGGTTTGATAAGCAGGCTGTTAAGTGCTTCAATTATGGTGAACGTGGTCATTTCAAACGTGAATGTACGAGGCCATCTCAACATGGGAACCAAAATCCTTTCAGAGGTCAAGGCAAGAGGGCAAATCAGAACCAAGTAAGGAACAACGAGCGCACATTGGTGCCTGTCAACAACCAGAGTCAAGCAGGACCATCTAATGCCAACCAGGCACTTGTGGTTCAAGTAGATGAAGGTTGTGATTGGTCAATTCAGCTGAGTGGTGATGCTCCAGATGGAACAGCATGTTTTGCTGAAGTTGTCAAGGATCTTAAACACGCCAGTGGTGGAGAATCTTCCACCAATGGTGATGAATCTTCTGAAGATGAAGACAGCTCCGGTTATAGTGGAAGTTTGGATGAAGAATCCTCAAGTTCAGGTGATGATCATGTGGATGAGACATCAAGTGCGTCAGTCGATGCAAATATTGATGAGCTTTTGGAGGAAGCTGCAGCAGGAACTGATAGAAGATCTATTTTGGTGGATCAAGCTGCTTATTCTTCGTCTTCTCTCCATTCAGCCTTTATGGCTAATGTCGACAGTTCATCAAGTTAGGTATGTGTCGATGAACCCACTTCTGTTAGTTGTGATAATTGTGACATATTGAGTATTAAATGTGCTGAGTTAGAGACAAGCATGTCTGAGTTGCAAGGCAAACATGATGCTTTACAAGCTAGTTTGTTTGACTTGCAAGACAAACATGTTTCATTGAATGATAAGTGGTGTGAATTGCAAAGCAAACACGAGGCGTTGCAAGAGAAATATGATGTGACATTCATCCACAATCAGAAATTGACCGTGGATCTCTCGAAGTGCACTGAAGCCAACATGTTTTATGAAAACCATGAAAAGGAGTTTAAATCGGTAATTGAGAAATTAAAGAAAGATAAAACCGAGTTAACTAAAATGGTTTCCAGAAAACAAACTGACATTAATTTGTATATAACTCGCCTTGAGGTAATGCAAAAGGAAATGGCTTGTGTCAAAACTGAAAGTGAGGCGATCCAACTTAAGCTAGACAGTTATTTGAGCTCTAGCTATGTGTTGGATCACATCATTGACGTACAGAAAGAGAAACGGGATGTCACATGCATTGGATATAAGCAATGTCCACCACCTGTTAGACACAATTACGATGCCATGCCTGACGAGGAGGATAGAACTTTCTTTGAACCATCTGTTCCTCTAGATGTTAATGAATTTGCAACAGGACTCGGATACAAGAAAGAAGTATCGTCAGATTCAGATGTGTCAGCAGATACAGATACATTTGTGTCTCCTGCTGAACAGAATCAGGATCCTCCAGTTGTTGTTGAGGATGCTGATTCTTCTGATGATGAATCTGATGATACTGATTCAGCAAAGTCTGATGCGGTGATAAATGCAGAGGACATACCTCTTGAGAATCATATTCTGTGTGATCCTCCTGCAAAACCCGCTAAGACTGTTGCAATCGAGTCCTTGTCTGCACAAGAGTCGGAGAGTGTGGATTTGCTGTACACTCTTGTTGGTGATAATAAAATTTATTCTGACAAAGATTTTCCGATTAAGAATGTAAATCAATCCTTAATCAGTAAAGTTTTTGAAAATTCGACAAGTAAATTTCTGGGTAAGAAAGGATCACACGTTGTGGTAACACAGTGCCCTCCTATCCCAAAGGCTGAAGTTAGAAAACAATTTGGCAATCAGCAATTACCAACAGAGAAGAGGCAGCAAAATCATAACAAACAAAAAGGAAAATTGCCGGCTCAAAGCCAAAAGAAGCCAAATCAAAAGAAGAAAAAGAATGTGAACTTTGTGAAATCTAAGGGAACGGACAAAATTGAAACGTTTGAAAATCAATCTAACTTAGATTTTGTCAAGAAAGCAACAGTGATGAAAAGGAATGAACCAAATAGTTCAAAACCTAGTACCTCGGGATCACAAAGTTCATCATCGGCAAGACGATCACATGATACTTCGGGGTTTGTTGAACGAAGATCATGTTTTGAATGTGGTGAAATTGGACATATAATTCGAAACTGTCCGTATCTTCATAAGTTGAAAGCAAAGGATGATGATCCCCGTGAACGCAATCACCAAAAGCGATCTGTTTCTGTAAAACAAGATCCCCGACTTGTAAGAGAAAGGGAAAAGAAACAGAAACGCCAACAAGTCAAGGTGATTGAAAAGGCACTTAAAACTGATGTGGTTCAAAAACAATCTGTTTCAGTTAAGCCAGAAAACTCAAAATTTTCAAAAACTTCAAACAATCACGAATTTAAATTGTCAAACAATCAAACTGGTAAAACTCAACAGACATGGAAACCTAAATTGACCACAAGTTCAGAGGGACCATCACAATTTATGAATCATCAAAGAATAGAAGTTATTGTTGTTGATGAAAATGGAAGACCCAAGACCACAATGGCTTGGGTCCCCATCTCCAACTAATCAAGTGAGTTCATGTGCAGGGTGTTCCAGGAGGAACTATCAGTAGTCATTGGATTGTTGCTAGTGGGGCATCCAGGCACATGACAGGCGACATGAAGCTTCTCTACGACGTCAAATCTATTAGAGGAGGTTATGTTGCTTTTGCTGGAGATAAAGGCGGATATATATTAAGGGTGAAGGAATGATTTCCAACGGGGTTGTTAGCTTTGATAAGATCAACTTCGTACAACAACTTGATCACACTCTTCTTAGTGTTTCTCAAATTTGTGATAAGCAGTTCTCAGTACACTTTGATGCAAATGGATGTTATGTGCTGAAACCCGGCTTCAAAATTCCAAAAGAATGGATTCTCTTGTCGGCTCCAAGGATAAATGATCTGTATGTCCTTGATATGAGCCAAGCTATCACAACGTCTGCACAAGCAACTTGTTTCGTTTCTAAAGCCACAGAAAAAGACTCAATCTCTTGGCACAGACGAATGGGTCACATTCACTTACGCAAAATGAATCATTTGGTGTCAAATGAATTGGTGAATGGTGTTCCTCTTAAAAACTTCAATCTTCAAGACGTCTGTGTCTCGTGCCAAAAAGGAAAACAAACGAAGAAGCGACACCCTACAAAGAAAATCAACACGGTGGCTGTTCCTCTTGAACGTTTGCACATGGATTTGTTCGGTCCTGTCAAACACAAAAGTATTAGGAATGATCAATACTGCCTCGTGATAACTGATGATTATTCAAGATTTTCTTGGGTGGCGTTCATGGCACATAAGAGTGAAACCTTCGGTATTATCAAAAACTTGATCATTCAGATTGAGAATCTATATAAGTTGAAGGTTAGGCGGATACGTAGCGACAATGGTACTGAATTCAAAAATCATGCCATGGTGGAGTTTTGCACTTCAAAAGGTATTCTTCACGAATTTAGTACAGCTTATACTCCTCAACAGAATGGCGTCGCTGAACGTAAGAACCGCACATTGATCGAGACTGCTAGGACTATGTTGGTAGAGTCACAATTGCCGATTCCATTCTGGACTGAAGCTGTGGCCTCTGCATGTTATACGTTGAACCGAGTCCTCACAGTCAAAAGGCACAACAAGACCTGCTTTGAGCTTATTAACAAACGGAAACCAGATTTGTCATATCTTGAACCGTTTGGAGCTCCGTGCACAATAATCGATCCTAATGGAAAGTTTGGGGCAAAAGCAATTGAGGGATACTTTCTTGGGTATGCCACCCCGAACTTAAGAGTCTGGAATCTAGAGACTAAAAGGGTCGAGGAATGGTCTGAAGTCAGAGTACAAAGGCACACTTTACCAGTCAAATGTCCTGGTCAGCCTTGGATGTTTGAGTACGATGACTTTTTCAATTCGATCAATGTTGAAGCAGTTGAAGAAAATGCTGCGGCAAGGATGTTTTTCGAGAGTGACAATGCAACAGATTCACCGTTGGTTCGTCCAATTATTGTCAATCAAGAACCATCTTCAGTGAACAATAAGGCTCTCGACATAGTAAATCCAATTTTGAAAATCCAAAAACATCGAAAAATTTTAAAAACACAAAAACAATAGAAAAGCAAAAATGAGTTTCCTGGCGAGCAAAAGAGAAAATGATAGTACATCAGTGGTCTGTCTAAACCTCTTTAAACCTTAAATGAAAAATGATAAGCAGCTCTATATAAGATGTATTGGTAGGCTCACAATCATTTTAAAGTGTGTAGGGTGATATAAACTTAAATCGACTGAAGACTGGGTGGGAACCATTCATTGGCATATGGTCTTAGTACCGAAATTTCGTTTGAGAGATTGCCGAGGTTCTGAGATATTCGGTCTTTATGCTGCTTATCATCTGGGTATCATGGTTGTATCTTTTACCGAAAAATAACGGGGACGCAAGTCTAGATCTTCCATGATACTATACATACGTGTACATATTGCATTCGACCTCAATAAGTGATCAACAATCACATGTCCAAACAAATAAGTGATAAAATATCACATCTATCCGGGAGTCAAGTTCGTCTCTCTGCTGTACGAAAGTACTGACCTGTTCACGGACTTGCTCCTGTGCCCTCATGCATCGAAAATCAAGTTCCTCATCAATAAGTGATTCTGTCACATAGGGCTTGTTTTCAAATCAAAATAAGTGAGTTTCTCACATCATATACGGTCAAACAGATGATAATCGGTATACTCACCGGTAAGATGAACCCTCGTGCATACCTTGATACGGGAATGTGTCATGATGTGGATGAACACCGGTCGGTAAGTATAAATCATACCTTAACGTATCCCCGCGCCATGATTACATCTGATAAGTTGAGCTTAAGTGGACAACAATACCGATAATTGTTATAGGATGCTTATCTTAATGTTAACTAATTGAACAACAAGAGCGTTTTGGCATGACCGTACACTGATATGATTCTCTTACCCTCGAAACTCGCAAAAAGAATGTCTGTAAATATTTATTTAATGCTTTCAGTTTCTGCATCTTTGTATATATTTATTTACTGCTTTCTGTCTTTAAATTTGAAATATTCAAAATACCAAAAAGATTTTAGGTGTGTTTTAATATAAACTTTATAAAAGCCAAAAAGATTTTATTTCTATTTTATTTTCGATCGTACGATGTTGGATCTCGAGTCTTCGTTACCTGAAACCTAATTGAAAACCAAATCGACTAAATCTTCATAATCGGTCAAAATTTGCAAGTTTTGAAAGTTAAAAACTAAAACTGATAAATTTTGTTAAACTTTCAAACTGTCGGACGGTGTTTGACTGAACAATGGTCACATGTGTGTCGTTTGCTTATGATATTCCAAGCAGTTATTCTCATTACGCGTTTAGATTTCTTGCATGTGCAGATTCTAAAGGCAAGGAGAACATGGTCGATGACAAGCTTCGGAATGAAGACACGACGTGAAGGCACTCAAAAGACAAAGATGATCGAGTTGCCGCTGGCCATCATCAACACCACAAGGATCTCAAGTTGTAAAGATCAAGACATTCACGAGCATAACTCTAGGGGGAGCTTATGTTAAGGGGAAGTTTGTCAACACACTTCCTACATGAAACGGGGAGTTTGTTGGTACACTTTCTGCTTTCAAGACGTGAAGACTTTAAAGATCCTCCGACATTGAAGACTTGAAAGGACGTCAAAGACTTGAAGACACGAAGATCGAGACAAAGCTACAGCCAAGGGGGAGTTTGTTGGTGCACTTGTGTCTGTACTTTGTCTGTATTTTGTCATGATACGAAACGATGTCTTGTGTTAGTCTGAGTTACGTCTTAGGTTTGTTAATATGTATGTTCGATGTAAGTTTGACCAAGTCAACCATCCTCCTGGTTAGACTTGGCCAAACAGTTAGAACATATTTTGTAAGATGTTTGTGTCGAAGGATGAGTCATCGAAGGATTGTTTATATCCTTCGATGAGCTCGAAAGATAAACCTTCGATGGATGTTGATGGACCACGAAGGATATCTCCTTCGAGGTATATGTGGATCCTTCGATAGGTTTCAGATCGATAGATGATCCTTCGATCAGTCTATCTGATCCTTCGACCAGATGAGCTGTAATGGGTATATATACTCATGTTATGTGTTCACTTCAAAAGTGTGTGAGATTTGAGTGAACTAAGTCTTGTAGAGAGCATATTTTCAGTTGGGAAGGGCTGTAACCGTGTCCACTGAAATACAAGAGAAAACTTTGATATCTCGTGTGTCTACCTTTCTCTTTGTGGCTTGTGTTCTCATATAAACTACCGGTTTGCATTCTAGCTTGGATTCCGCACTTGCTAGTGTGTTAGACATAACAAGGATAAGGTTAACCTCATCCTCCGAGGGACCTACATTTTTTTTTTGACTCCCAACAAATCAATCTCGCACACTCTCGGGCACCCACTAGACAAACGGAGTACTCCGAGAGTAACCCGAGTCGTCCACCACCAATTCCGAAGAAAACCCAGTAACCCATCCGCCCGTAGGCACGACGGTAAATTAACAGTAAAACCCAGTGGGCTCAAGGATCGAACCCAGGTTTTCGTGGTCTCTTATCACTTATCAAAGCCCACCAATGCCTCACTCTTTTTTTACACCAGATGAGAATTGAACTTGAGTCTTCAAACTCCTACCACTTGAGTAACCTCCTACCATTGGCAATACATTACAAATCCAAGTCTCAAGCTTTTATAACTAACAATTCATAAACACAGATTATGAATAATGATAAAAAAAGAATTAGTAACAAACCAAACCTGCTGAATTGTAATTTAGCTGATACACCATTTGCTTAACTGCATTGATTATAAGATAAAGCATTCACATAAACAGCCAGCCAGCCACCCTCTTAATCACCCATCTTCTTATTCCAAAAATCAGCTTCAACCTTTCAAAAGCCATTCACTTACTGAGCAAATTCATATGAAAACCCAGCAACCACTGCCACAGAGAACACATCCCAATATCCATTGACGAACACACCAGCGGCTGCAATTTATAACCCGCAACCGTTTCACTGACTTCCTCTGGATCACAAGCAGTCAAGACCAACCCAACTTTGCCATTAATATGAGGAATTGCGCCAACAAAAGCAGGTTTTCCGGCAGATGGGGCATGGATCTCGAGTGAGCGCCTCATGAAAGAATTCTTACCCATGACGACAGATGAGTGGGGTCGCAGTCCTTGCCTTATGGCCTGAAGTTGGTTCACACAAAGATTGTCGGCACTCACGATGACGAGGTGTGTGTTATTGTCTTTGAGGTGGTTGCGTAGCTTCTGGAGGTAGATTACCTTCCTTGCTGCCTTGGAAGCCATGGGGTTTAGGTTAGGGTTCTTTGTGTTGTTCATTGGGTCTAGTAGTGTGGAAGCCCATGACTAAAAATAAAAGGACCAAATTTAATACACACATGACACATCATTTTTTTTTTTTTTGAGTAAATTGCCAAAATCGTACATGAGATTTATGCCTATTTGCTAGTTTCACCCAAAATGACTTTTTTTGTGCCAAACAGCCCTTTCTTTTTGGCATTTTTTATCATTTTCATTCAACCACTAACTTAGTTTACTTTTTCTATTAAGTTGAAAGATATTTGGATGAAACTGGCAAATATAAAACCACAGGGACGATTTTGGCAATTTACTCAAACTCTTTTTAATTTCTTTTATTTAATTAATTTTGTCACATATATAATAAAAAAAGGGCTATTGGATTTTAACACCTCAAACTATGAAGAATTGGCCGCTGCCACCCCCAACTAACACTTTGATCTGTGATACCCCAAACTTTTAATTTTGTTTGTCATTTCACCACTCAGTTAAAAAATGACTAACTGAGTTAGTCTTCCATCCTAGCTGGCATCTTACGTGGACTATTTTTAACGATGTGGCACATTCATGGGTATAATACCCATGTTCTTCTTCGATTAACCCTGCACAAACAATTGGGTTTCAATGGAAACCCTAATTTGCTCATACGGTGCATGAATCGACCAAATCGAAACCCTAATTCACTATCAAGATGCATTCTTTCAACGTATTGGCTGATCGACAAGTCTACCTCTTCCAACTCTTCATGTAATATGAACCGAATCCCTAAAATATTCAAGGTGGACATGGATGGGAAGTTGTATTGTCATCACGAGATCAAAGTTGTTCTTCGCGTAGTGGGGAGGAGAAGTGTTCGATGTGGTGCTGAATTTTACGGTTGCTCACAATGGCCGGTAAGTCCTGTGTATCAATATGTATCGAATTTAACTTGTTTTTGAACTGACGACATGATGTTGGTTTGTAGCAAGACGACTGCAAGTTCTTTATGTGGAAAAAAGATTTCGACAAATTATTCGAAGTTCATTCAACTTGCAGCTCAAGTGCAGTTACAAGAAGTGATGCGATGACCGGCAATGAATATAAGAATGAGAATTTGCAATTGCGGAACAACTTGCTATCTCAAGAGAACAATATGTTGAAACGGCAAATTTTTACGAAAGAATCCATGTTGAAGCAGCAGTTTGTCTTTAGTTTGTTTGTTATCATTGGCATGTTGTTTTACATAGTGAAGTAGATATTGAATTTGATTGTACGTTCTTTGAACACATGAATGAATATAGTCTTTATTTGAAACTATCTCACTGTACCATATGTGCAGACCAACGATGTGTAGTGATAAATGTGTGCAGACCTGTTTACCATATGTGCAGACCAAAACAACTAAACAACTACCATTTGTGCAGACCAAAACAACTAAACAGGTGCAGACCAATTTACCATATGTGCAGACCCAACTTACCATGAGTGTAGACCAAAACAACTAAACAACTAATGCGTCTAATGTGCAGACCATACATGCAGACCCAACTGACCAATCTAACCATATATGCAGACCCAACTAACCATATAACTAAGTAATGCTGAACATATAATGTTGAACATACATGTACCCCTGTAACCTTATGCTATCCACAGACCCTACTGACCCCTGTGACCTTGTTAATATGCAGACACGATACATGCATACCAGCTGCATAAGCAGAATTACCATAGTACCCCTGGGACCTTGTTAATATGCAGACACCATACATGCATACCAGCTGCATAAGTAGAATTACCATACTACGACTGTATCCTTATCAACATGCATACACCATACAGCATACCAGCTGCATATGCAGAATGACCATTCTACCCCTGCTATGAAATATTAACTGCAGAATGACCAAAATACCCCTGCTATGAAATATTATAAGCAGAATGATAATAATACCCCTGATACTAAAATAATTAACATCAAAAAACACAGTCATTAAACAAATTACTTAAGTTTACATAGTCATTACACAACCAACATAAGATTCAGCAGTCATAAGTTTACATAAGATTAACCATTCATAATTCAGGTTCAAAACAGATTAACTAACTGCAGCCTTCTCCGTTCCCTTTCCCGGTTGACCTCCCTCTTTTAGTTGGCCTTCCCCTTTTACTTGGTTTTTTCCTTTCGATTTCTGACGCATTTTGAGAATCTGTTAATAGTAAACAAATATAGGAAACATTAATATAAACAATAAACCAACTGGGCCTAGAACTGGAGTGGGCTTCAGGTGCACTCAATTGACGTTCTTGAACAAGTACTTCCATTAATGGTTCACTCCAATTAACAACCTTCTTAGCCAACTCCAACACATCTCTATCATCATGAAAATGCCTAAGTTCACCATCATCCGCATCCAACCCATACATATGAAAGTCCCTTGATTTATAGCAGTTCATTGCCAATGCATAATCTGCTAGCTTAAAATATAAAATGTGGTCTACATCAATTTTAGTTAACCTAGATTCACCCCCAACGTACTGTGGTAGACCAAAACCTAACTCAATGTAACCACCATGCCAAAGCATAACATCAATCGATTCCCCCATTGCATAATCTACTAGTTCATGTGAAATCGTACCTTGAACTGACCGGAGTTTACACTTGATGGATTGTTGATTTTGAGAAGCTAGGTCACGTAACCCTTCCTCTGATCGTTCCCTCCAAAACGCACAGAACAACAACAGAACAATGAACTTCATTTGAAGGATTTTGCTTCTTATAACATGTGTTTGCCACGTCATGGGTGCCATGTAGGATTAATGATGCCAGCTAGGATGGAAGACAAACTCAGTTAGTCATTTTTTAACTGAGTGGTGAAATGACAAACAAAATTAAAAGCTTGGGGTGTCACAGATCCAAGTGTTAGTTGGGGGTGGCAGCGGCCAATTCTTCATAGTTTGAGGTGTTAAAATCCAATAGCCATAAACAAAACATACATGCAATTTTTAAATAAAAACATAGCTTTGTCACATAATTTTTATAAATTTTCATCCAACCACTAACTCAGTTAATTTTTTCTATTAAGGGGAAGTATGTTTTAAATCTAATAAACTAAGACAGAAATTAATTTCCAATTTTTTATATAGATCCGTTTTATAAAAATAAAATCTACTTAAACCTCTAAATTTTATAAAACTAAAATGATGTTGACCTTATAGAAAAACGTCCAATAAACAAATCTTATTATATGTAGTGTACCAAACTTGTAATTCATCTTCTACACTTTTAAATTCACTCCTAACGAAAACAGAAGCCAGTCCATCCCCTTTCACTTATCAAACAACGTATGGTTACCAAACCTTAAAATTACCCACCAAATAGTAAGTATAATGCCATGAATCAAAGGTTTCTTTACTCAAACCACTCATAATAAATATTAGTTAGTTACCCTTATAATCTTAATTAAATAAATATTTTATTTTTGTCAACATATTTCCTAGGTGCTCAACACATTTAAAAATATGTAACGTTTTACAATTTTTTTCTATTTCTACAATTGATTAAATACTAAAAGTTGTAATCGATTGTTATGTGTTGCACACCAATTATATCTATTTTATATATTGCTTTCTCTTTTTAAAACTGATCTATATAAAAAAGTGGAAATTAATTTCTTTCTTAATCTATAAAATTTAAAACATCCTTCACCTTAACAGAAAAAATAAACTGAGTTAGTGGTTTGGATGAAAATTTATAAAAATTAAAACTATTAAATTTATTATAAAAACTGCATGTATATTCTGTTACATACATATATATATGTGTGTGTGTGTGTGCGTGTGCGCGTGTGTGTGTGCGCGTGCGCGCGCGTGTGTGTGTGACAAAATTAATTAAATAAAGAGTTAAATGCCCGGATAGTCCCTGTGGTTTAGTCTTTTTTCATCTTTAGTCCCTAACTTTCTAAAATTACCTCTATAGTCCCCAACTTTTCAATTTTCGTTCCTGGATAGTCCCTGGTGCGGATGAAATTAGTTTTCTCAGTTAAATAGGGGGTAAAATGACTAAAATGCCCTTAATAATTAATAAAAAAACCAAATCCTTTTACCCACTCCACCCTCACCCCCACCCCTCTTTCCTTTTATTCCCACTTTCCCCTCTTCTGATCTTGAACGACCAAATCACCATCACAACCTTCACACCTTCAGACCTCAACTCCGGCACCTGCTCCGACACTGTCGCCACCACCGCCTACGTCCCTGCCATCACGACCACCATCACGACCTTCACACTTCCACACCACCACCCCCAAATCCCAATCGCCGCCACCACCTTCACACCTCCATTCCGGAACCTGCTCCAACACTGTCGCCACCACCGCTGTCGTCGTTCCTGCCATCATGAACAAACCCTTCAAAGCAACAAGAAAATTTGCATTTGCAGGTCAAAAAATGGCGAACAAATCTGTTGTTGTTATGACGCCATCGGTCACCGGAGAAGCCTTCGAATCAATCGACGCTGACGTTGACGTTTCCGACTCCGATTCATGGTAAATATGAGATTATTTGAGTTCGAATCAATTTGCATTTTCGCGATTCTGTTGTTGTTATCACGCTGACGTTGACGTTTCCGACTTCGAATCAATTTGCATTTTCGCGATTTTGTTACTTATTGTTGTACTCTAATGTTTTCGGTGTGTGTGTTTTGAAATTTCGAGTTAAATATGATATTATTTGTTCAAACAGGAAGTGAAAAATATGCATGTGAAATCTGAGATTTTGTTACTTGTAATCTGATATTTCCGGTGTGTGTATTTTGAAACTTGAAGTTAAATCTGAGATTATTCGTGGCAGTGGTGATGATGGCGGAGGTTGGTTGTGGCAGTGGTGATGATGGCAACGGTTCTAGCGGGGGTGGTTGTGGTAGTGATGATAGTGGTGGTGGCTTTGTGTTGATGGCGATGGTAGAGGTGGTGGAGGTCTGGTGAAAAAGAAAGAGAGAAAAGGGTGGGATAGGTAAAAATGGGCCCACATGCTTTCAATATTAGATAACTAAATAAAAAATAGATAAGGAATAATATTCTTATTAGTAACAAGGGTATTTTAGTAATTTCACTCCCACTTAACTGAAAAAACTAACCTCCAGCTGCGTCAGGGACTATCCGGGAACGAAAATTGAAAAGTTGGGGACTATAGAGGTAATTTTAGAAAGTTAGGGACTAAAGGTGAAAAAAGAGCAAACCACCAGGACTATCCGGGCATTTAACTCTTAAATAAAAGAAATTAAAAAGAGTTTGAGTAAATTGCCAAAATCGTCCCTGAGGTTTTATATTTGCCAGTTTAATCCAAATATCCTTCAACTTAACAGAAAAAGTAAACTAAATTTGTGGTTTGGATGAAAATGGCAAAAATGTCAAAGGTGAAGGGCTGCTTGATACAAAAAAAGTCATTTTAAACGAAACTAACAAACACGCCTAAACCTTAGGGACGATTTTGACAATTTACTCTTGTTTTTTTAAGAGTAAAATGCCAAAATGGTGTTGAGTTTAAGTCACTTTTGCACTTCAATTCAAAAATATTTTTTTTGTATATGGGTCCCTAAAGTTTTATTTTTGTTGTCATTTTCATCTAATTGGCAAAATGAGTTAGAATTTTCTATTAACTTCTCATTTTTTATCGTTTTCCTCACTTAAATGAAGGGTGTAATCGTCATTTTATGCCATAATGTATTTTAGTTAAATGAGAAAAACGACAAAAAAAAATGTAGAGGTTAACAGAAAATTTTAACTCAGTTTGTCAATTAGATGAAAATTGCAACAAAAATGAAATCTTAGGGACCCAGATACAAAAGATTTCATTTTTTGACAGATGTGGCAAAAATGACCTAAACTCATGGACGATTTTGGCATTTTATTCTTTTTTTTTTAAAGGAAACTACCCTACCTTTAAATATTTAGCTAAGGTGACACTTCGACATTATCTTTTTTTAAAGAAAACTTCATTAACACATTCCTGGCCAAAATAGGCAAGAGGCCAAACAAAAACACGCCCTCGACCCAAGCGGGCAAGAGACCAAATTTACAACATATACAAAGACGATTTGCACCAATCCTCCCAATGTATGGACTTAAAGGAAGACCTATTCTTAAACCAAACAAAACTTCTAGACTTACTTCACCTAACACTTCCATTGGACTATATTTTATTATTTTGAAAATGAGCCTCATTCCTTCATTTCCAATTAGACCACAACATGATTATAATTAAACTGTGAATAATCTTCTTCGCTTCCTTTCCCACTTGTAGGTAACCATGGATTTCCATTATATCTTTAACCGTGAACATAAACATAGGAGGAATTTGACACCACGTGCTAAAACTCAACCAAACACGATTTGAGAAGATGCATTCTGTGAAAAAGGTGCTTCGTCATTTCCTCGTACTCTTCGAACATCACGCACATCATGCACATGACCGATGGAAAGATCACGTTCTATCTTCTCAAATTCACTTGGGTGGCTAATCTATCCAAATTAGCCCTCCAAGCCGTGATGTTACATTTTAGGGGCACCCACTTACACCATTTAAACTCCGCTCCTTTGCCACCTCCTATATCTCCTTCCATCATTTTTTGACCGATTTAACTGAAAAAATACTCGTATCAACCCCTGGCCAATTCCAATGGTCCTTTTCATTTGTCAACCGCACCTCCGCTATTGAATCTTGACAATCCTGCCATTCCAGCCACTCGATCTCCGACTCTGGCTCTCTATGCCACTGCCAAGCTCCCCCGAACCTATCTTTATCCGAAAACACTACGTGCACCACTTTACAAGTCTTATCCGTCTCCAAATTAAAAAGATGTGGCCAACTATCCTTAAGCAGTTTATCTCCTAACCAAGTATCGTTCTAGAATCTAATGTCATTTCCATTCCCCACCTTCCCTGTGATGAAACTCTGTAAGTATTTCCCATTTATTTTCATTTTTAATTCCACTTTAGCAATATTGCTCCAGCAACCTGAAATATATTCATTGGAAGACAAAAAAACTGCATCCTCTTCTTTTACAAAGACATACCTCCACCACTTTCCTTCAAAGGCTTTGAATCTCTACCTTAAACTTCCACACCCATTTTGCTGACAACGCTTCATTCACATTTTTAAGACAATCTATACCCAACCCCCTTTTTATTTTAGGAAGCGTTCCCCAGTCCCAAGCCACCTAATGAATTTTATTCACCTAGCTATTGCCAGCCCAAAGAAATTTTCTCATTTTAGCTTCAAGCATGTTGATTATACCGTTCAGAGCCTTATATAAAGAAAAACAATAGAAATTTGTCCATCTCAAGCAGCAAAATCTTACTCTCCTCACCTAATAAACCATTCAGCGAAACTTCATGCAGAACATTACTGAGTATCAAAGAAAAGATGTTTGTCATCGTTGATTTCTCTCAACTTTTGGCGTTTTACATGAGTTGTATTTTAGGAACCATTGTATTTATGTGTGTTTTTTTTTTTTTTTTTTGTGATAAACGGGATGTGGTGAGACATTTCTATTTATAGGATTTTTTTGGCGCGTAGTTTAGGCGGGATATTCTTTTATAACAATAAATGCAATTAACATTTATCCGGATGTAAGGCTTGGCGTTTATATATTATGGCGTTTTACATTTTATGCCGTTTTTGTAGCCTAAGAGATTAAATAAAAACACAGAAAAAACTACGCAGTGATAAAATTGGCGTTTTGCATGTACTTGGCGTTTTATATTTCAACGGCGTTTTATGTGAGAAAGGATGTTTTACCTTTTTTACCCTTAATGAAGTGCGTACACGTAATAAAATTTATGTTATTTACGAAAACGCCATCGCGCCAATCTAGTACACAGATTGTTTTGATCGGACGATCTATAACCGTTCTCACACTTTCCCCGTTTTCTCTAAATCCTAACCCTATATATATATAGGGGTCCATCCCCCACACCTTAGGTCTGTGACAACTCGAGTTTTCGACTTTCACTTTCGCATTAAATGCACGTTGACTTTGACTGTTTAGTTGTTTGACTTGTCTGATTTGTAACGGTACACTTCGTGTGATAATAAACGTACTATGTTTGCTTGGTTATGTGTTGATATTATAGCATGAGGCTTAGTATTTTAGAAATCACATAAACTGATTAACACATGGAACTGCTCGACGAAACACAAGCTATGTTTCGCCAATAGCATCTCGACGAAACAGAAGTTTGTTTCGTCAAACTCATCTCGGCGAAATAGACTGTTTCGCCGGCCCAGTTATTCGCGAAGCCCAGCTTGGGCCCAGTACGTAAACTCTCATATTATTACGTGAACCAACCTCCTGTTTCATATGTTTGAGTAATCTGAAACCCTAGAGGACTCTCTACTGTGTGACGGCAAACTAGAACCCACCGGAAACCCTTGTGCGACCAAACCATCATCTCGGTTAGTAAATCTATGTGTCTTGATTGACCTTTCATCCGTGTATGTGTTTTGTGTCATGTGCTTCTGCTGGGATGATGTATAATTGTAACCGATACATGTTAATTATTAGGGTTCTTGTGATGATGATGATGATATAGATTTCGATATGAATGTGGTAGTTGGATATAAATAATGCTATGCGAAACTTTTTACAGTTGAATGCTGTAGTTCTGGATATTTTATTATGTTTGAATGTTAGCATCTTGATAGGGTTCAATGATATGATGTTGTATGTTAGTTGATATGTTATATACATAAACTAGGGTTTATGCTAAACAATGATTCTTGGATGATTGAGTTATGATGATCCTACATGCACATCGATCTACATATGATTTCTGTTACTGATGACAGCTGTTAGAATGATTAGGGTTTCAGTATGATTCGTAACTGTTAAGACGTAACCGACTGTTCGACGAACCAGGTCTCTTGACGAAACAGAAGTGTTTCGCCAAGGGCAATCGACGAATCAGAATCCTGTTTCGCCAAACAAGGCCACGACGAAACCGAATGTGTTTCGTCAATATTGTGTTTCGCCAACTACTGTGTTTCGCCAACATGTGTGTTTCGCCAATATGTACCAGCACAGTAACTTGAGTTAATTCTGTTAAGTGTTAACTGGAATATTTAACTGCTGTTAAGTGTAACCATCTTGTATATGATTGTGGATACGTGCTACATGTTTTTACGTGAACAACTTGAACACAAACTGATTATGTATACGTGCATACTCTAGGACGTGATTGATTTACATTGAGCGCATACTTAGCATACCGAGCAAACCAAGGTGAGTTCACACTCTTACCAAGGCATGGGATTCCCCAGGTGGGTTGGGAATGGGATTGAATGATTGCTTGTACTCACATCACTACTAGACTACTTACCACGGTCCTCGGATTGGGAAGGATGCCTGTGCCAAAATCTACGTATAACATACGTACTATCCTCGGTTTGGGAAGGATACTAGTGTTAACACATACAAAAATCCTAGGTACTAATGTCCTCGGATGGGGAAGGACACCAGCGCTAAACCTACGTACTCGATACGTACTGTCCTCGGTTGGGAAGGACACTTATACATATACTCATACTTATTACTATCCTCGGATTGGGAAGGATACTTACGGATACAACTAGTCTAGTGAATATACATTATGGGAAGCCCCCACCAATAGAACGTACTAACGGCCCAGTAGAGCCACATGTTACATACGAACTTACTATTACGCATTTACTTTCTGTGAACTCGCTCAACTAGTTGTTGATCCTCTGTTACATGCCTTGCAGGACCTTAGGTACTTATGGAGCTTGCACGGGAGGCGCAGTCGTTGTGGACAAGGATCGTGAATACTTGATTAGACATTTTGACATTTCATACTTTATTATGTTGGGTTTAATTATATGCTTCCGCTATACAGTGATAACATATTTATGTTTTGGAACACCTTTCATATGGATTGGTTGGGTTAAATTGCAATTACTTTTACTTTATACATTGTTCTATATGATTGGTGGCTTGATCCTGGTCAGTCACGCCTCCAAGCGGTGATACTCCGCGTGTGGATTTTGGGGGTGTGACAGATTGGTATCAGAGCCATTGGTTATAGAGAACTCGGTTTTAATAAAGGGAAAACGGGTTTTGTTAAAACCAGACTATAACCAGAACAGTGCTCTCAACGATCCACAACGACTCTTCGCTCCACGTACAAGACTCAACATCCTAGGTAATAAGGTTTATGTTTATTGCCTACATGCTAGAACTACATAGAACTTTGCTCGTGGTATGCTTAGATTACATTGCTCACTAATTGTTGTTGCATGAGAACACTTGTGTGCTTACTCTCTTCTGTCATCGCACTATTCGCGAACCTATCTCACTTACGTTATCTTTACTATGAAGATCATGTCTGGACGTATCAACATGACCCAGGACCAGTTGACGGCCCTCATTAACGAACGAGTTACCGCGGCAGTTGCAGCCGCTCAAGCAGGAGGTATACCCTGCAGTTACAACTCACGCTAGGATCCTTAGATCCTACATTCTTAAACCAACTCTTGTGTTTAACCTTACTCTAATTCTTACACAACAGGTCAGCCACCTGTTTGCACTTTCAAAACTTTCATGGACTGTCGTCCAACTACTTTCAGCGGCACTGAAGGAGCCGTAGGCCTTCTCCACTGGTTCGAGAAGCTAGAGTCTGTGTTCGAAATGTGTGAATGCCCTGAGGCACGCAGGGTGAAATATGCTACCGGTACTCTCGAGGGTTTAGCCCTCACATGGTGGAAAGCACAGGTCCAAATACTAGGGTTGGTTGCTGCTAACGCCACCCCATGGAACAATTTCAAAGAGATGATCAAGGAAGAATACTGCAGTCGTGATGACATACATAAGCTGGAAGTTGAGTTCTTCAACCTCAAGATGACAAGGTCTGAAATTGAGGCGTATACAAAGAGATCGAATGAGCTTGCATTACTGTGTCCTACCTTGGTGGACAAGCGTATCGAACTTTATCTTAAGGGTCTGGTGCCAGAGATCCAAAGCCATGTGACTTCCGCCAATCATGCCACCTACCAGCAGGTTGTTCAGTTGGCTCACCGTCTCACTGATCAAGCGGTGGAGCAGAACAGGTTGCCTAAACGCATCAACGCTACAACTACCGCTACTACTTCAGTTACTCCTGCTACTCCCAGTGACAACAAGAGAAAATGGGAGGGGGATTCCAGCAAAGGTTCAGCTTCAGTTCAGTCCCAAGTTCAGCAGCGAAAGACTGACAATTATCAGAGCCCTAGCCAGCAATCTTCGGGTAGTCACAAGCAGGGTGGTTATCGAGGGAACCTCCCAAGGTGCAACAACTGCAACAGGCACCACAGTGGCCAGTGTAACAAGGTCCGTTGTCAAAGGTGTTTCAGGGTGGGCCATGAGGCCAAGGATTGTAGGAGCCCACGGCCTGTAAATCAAAATCAGCAGCAGCAGCAAGCACAGCAGAATCAACAACAGGGCAATAAGGGATGTTTTCAGTGTGGCGCTGAAGGTCACTACAAAAGACATTGCCCTCAGCTGAACCGAAACCAGAACAACAACAACAACCAGGGCAATGGGAACAACAACGGGGGAAACAACAATGATGGGAACAACGTCGCTAGGGGACGAGTATTCGTGATTGGGCAGGGTGATGCCAGGAATGATCCCAACGTGGTTATGGGTAAGTTTCTTCTTGACGACTTTTATGTTACTGTACTATTTGATTCGGGTGCGGATACCAGTTATATGTCTCTGAAAGTTAGCCAAATGCTTAAACGCGCACCAACACTTTTGAACACCAAACATGTCGTAGAGTTAGCTAACGGTAAAAGTTTAGAGGCCACACACATAGTTCAGGGTTGTAATCTTATCCTCGCTGGTCAGATTTTCTATATTGATCTCATTCCTATAACTCTGAGTAGTTTCGACATCGTCATTGGTATGGATTGGTTATCCCAACAGCAAGCAGAGATCCTATGCAAGGAGAAGATCATTCGTATTCCCCGTTCTGGTAGAGAACCTCTCGAAGTTCAAGGCGACAAGAGTGGTGTCGTGAGTGGCATCATCTCCTTTTTGAAGGCTCAGAAGTGTTTGCGCAAGGGGCACACTGCTATATTAGCACTCGTTACAGATACCTCGAAGAAAGAGAAAAAGATTGAAGATATTCCTGTAGTACGTGACTTTCCTCAAGTGTTTCCTGAGGAATTACCTGGGTTACCGCCTCATCGTCAAGTCGAATTTCAGATCGAGCTCGCTCCAGGAGCAGCACCTATAGCTCGAGCACCTTATCGTTTAGCTCCAACTGAATTGGAAGAACTGTCAAAGCAGCTACAAGAACTCTTGGAAAAGGGTTTTATACGTCCTAGCTCTTCGCCCTGGGGAGCTCTGGTGTTATTCGTAAAGAAGAAAGACGGTACGTTCAGGATGTGTATAGACTACCGTGAACTCAACAAGGTGACGATCAAGAATCGTTATCCTCTTCCGCGCATAGATGATTTATTCGATCAGCTGCAAGGGTCGAGCTACTACTCCAAAATAGACTTAAGGTTAGGATACCACCAGCTGAGAGTCCGGGATGAGGACGTCTCCAAAACAGCATTTAGAACTCGCTACGGTCACTACGAGTTTTTGGTCATGCCATTCGGGCTAACGAACGCGCCTGCGGTCTTCATGGATCTTATGAACAGAGTGTGCAAACCCTATCTCGACAAGTTCGTCATTGTTTTCATCGACGACATCCTGATTTATTCGAAAAGTCAGGAGGAACACGAGCAGCACTTACGACTTATACTGGAACTTCTACGAACGGAACAGCTATACGCTAAGTTTTCTAAATGTGACTTCTGGCTTCGTGAAGTCCACTTCTTAGGCCACGTGGTAAACAAGGATGGGATTCATGTAGATCCATCCAAGGTAGATTCGATTAAGAACTGGCCTGCGCCTCGTACACCAACAGAAATACGCCAATTCTTGGGTTTGGCGGGTTATTACAGACGTTTCATCAAGGACTTTTCAAAGATTGCTCAACCGCTTACACTACTGACACAGAAGGGTGTTGTTTACCGTTGGGGTAATGCACAGGAAACAGCGTTCCAACACTTAAAGGATAGACTCTGTAGCGCACCTATCCTCTCATTGCCTGAAGGCACGGATGATTTCGTAGTCTACTGCGACGCATCTATCCAAGGTCTTGGATGTGTATTGATGCAAAGGGATAAAGTCATTGCTTATGCTTCGCGCCAACTTAAGATTCACGAACGGAATTATACAACACACGATTTAGAGTTGGGAGCGGTTGTTTTTGCACTTAAGATATGGCGACACTACTTGTACGGCACCAAATGTGCTATCTACACTGACCACAGGAGCCTCGAACATATATTCAAACAGAAGGAACTGAATATGCGACAGCGACGATGGGTCGAACTGCTAAACGACTACGAATGCTCAATCAGGTACCACCCAGGCAAAGCCAATGTTGTGGCTGACGCCCTCAGTCGAAAAGACACCGCGCCTAAGCGCGTGCGAGCTTTACAACTCACCATACAGTCTAGCCTTCCTTCCCAGATACGAGATGCTCAGATAGAAGCATTGAAACCAGAAAATGTCAGGGCTGAAGCCCTACGCGGCTCAAGGAAACGCTTAGAACAGAAGGAAGATGGTGCTTACTACGTCACAGGACGCATTTGGGTCCCACTGTACGGCAACTTACGCGAGCTGGTAATGGATGAAGCTCACAAGTCTCGCTACTCGGTACACCCTGGTTCGGATAAAATGTACCACGATATTAAGACTACATACTGGTGGCCTAGCATGAAGGCCCACATAGCCACATACGTTAGCAAATGCTTGACTTGTGCGAGAGTCAAGGCAGAATATCAGAAACCGTCAGGACCACTCCAACAACCTGAGATACCACAATGGAAATGGGAGCAAATTTCCATGGATTTTGTTACTGGCCTACCTAGATCTCAGCGCGGAAATGATACTATTTGGGTGATCGTGGATCGACTCACAAAGTCTGCTCACTTCTTGGCTATCAAAGAAACAGACAAGTTCTCTACCTTAGCAGACATTTACTTAAAAGAAGTGGTCTCGAGGCACGGGGTGCCCACCTCCATCATCTCTGATCGTGACGCACGTTTTACTTCAGAACTGTGGCAAGCAATGCATAAATCTTTTGGCTCTCGTTTAGACATGAGCACGGCGTATCATCCTCAGACCGATGGGCAGTCTGAGCGCACTATTCAAACTCTAGAAGACATGCTTCGGGCGTGCGTAATTGATTTTGGCAATGGTTGGGAGAAACATCTGCCACTTGTGGAATTTTCATACAATAACAGCTACCACACCAGCATTAAAGCTGCTCCATTCGAGGCATTGTACGGGCGTAAATGCCGATCACCTCTTTGTTGGGCAGAGGTGGGTGATAGTCAGATCACGGGTCCAGAAATGGTAGTCGATACTACAGAAAAGATTGCACAAATACGACAACGCATGGCGGCAGCACGCGACCGTCAGAAAGCATACGCTGATTTAGACAGGAAACCACTCGAGTTCCAAGTTGGGGATCGAGTGCTACTCAAAGTTTCACCCTGGAAGGGTGTGGTTCGTTTTGGCAAACGCGGCAAACTAAATCCACGATATGTTGGACCATTCGAAGTTACAGAGAAAATAGGTAAAGTGGCCTACAGACTGAACTTACCAGCTGAACTCAGTGCAGTTCACAACGTCTTTCACGTGTCGAATCTGAAGAAGTGTACGTCAGATGAGACCCACATAGTTCCCTTGAAGGAACTCACTATCGACGAGCGGTTGCACTTCGTCGAGGAACCTGTTGAGATCACGGACCGGGATGTTAAGGTCCTCAAGAACACGAGAATCCCTCTTGTACGAGTTCGTTGGAACTCCCGCCGCGGCCCAGAGTTCACCTGGGAGCGTGAAGATCAAATGGAACTCAAATATCCCCAGTTATTCAGAACCAATGCAACTACTACTGAGGCTGAAGCTACAACTACAGAATTTCGGGACGAAATTCCAAATCAACGGGGGGATGATGTGACACCCCAAGAAAACCAGTAATCTTCGCAAACCTGCTCGGGGAGCCGCGATACAATACAGGTAAACAACGTCACACCATTAGCTTTCCCCAGTAACCGCATGCTAAATTTCGGGACGAAATTTCTTTCAAGTTGGGGATAATGTGACAACTCGAGTTTTCGACTTTCACTTTCGCATTAAATGCACGTTGACTTTGACTGTTTAGTTGTTTGACTTGTCTGATTTGTAACGGTACACTTCGTGTGATAATAAACGTACTATGTTTGCTTGGTTATGTGTTGATATTATAGCATGAGGCTTAGTATTTTAGAAATCACATAAACTGATTAACACATGAAACTGCTCGACGAAACACAAGCTATGTTTCGCCAATAGCATCTCGACGAAACAGAAGTTTGTTTCGTCAAACTCATCTCGGCGAAATAGACTGTTTCGCCGGCCCAGTTATTCGCGAAGCCCAGCTTGGGCCCAGTACGTAAACTCTCATATTATTACGTGAACCAACCTCCTGTTTCATATGTTTGAGTAATCTGAAACCCTAGAGGACTCTCTACTGTGTGACGGCAAACTAGAACCCACCGGAAACCCTTGTGCGACCAAACCATCATCTCGGTTAGTAAATCTATGTGTCTTGATTGACCTTTCATCCGTGTATGTGTTTTGTGTCATGTGCTTCTGCTGGGATGATGTATAATTGTAACCGATACATGTTAATTATTAGGGTTCTTGTGATGATGATGATGATATAGATTTCGATATGAATGTGGTAGTTGGATATAAATAATGCTATGCGAAACTTTTTACAGTTGAATGCTGTAGTTCTGGATATTTTATTATGTTTGAATGTTAGCATCTTGATAGGGTTCAATGATATGATGTTGTATGTTAGTTGATATGTTATATACATAAACTAGGGTTTATGCTAAACAATGATTCTTGGATGATTGAGTTATGATGATCCTACATGCACATCGATCTACATATGATTTCTGTTACTGATGACGGCTGTTAGAATGATTAGGGTTTCAGTATGATTCGTAACTGTTAAGACGTAACCGACTGTTCGACGAAACAGGTCTCTTGACGAAACAGAAGTGTTTCGCCAAGGGCAATCGACGAATCAGAATCTTGTTTCGCCAAACAAGGCCACGACGAAACCGAATGTGTTTCGTCAATATTGTGTTTCGCCAACTACTGTGTTTCGCCAACATGTGTGTTTCGACAATATGTACCAGCACAGTAACTTGAGTTAATTCTGTTAAGTGTTAACTGGAATATTTAACTGCTGTTAAGTGTAACCATCTTGTATATGATTGTGGATACGTGCTACATGTTTTTACGTGAACAACTTGAACACAAACTGATTATGTATACGTGCATACTCTAGGACGTGATTGATTTACTTTGAGCGCATACTTAGCATACCGAGCAAACCAAGGTGAGTTCACACTCTTACCAAGGCATGGGATTCCCCAGGTGGGTTGGGAATGGGATTGAATGATTGCTTGTACTCACATCACTACTAGACTACTTACCACGGTCCTCGGATTGGGAAGGATGCCTGTGCCAAAATCTACGTATAACATACGTACTATCCTCGGTTTGGGAAGGATACTAGTGTTAACACATACAAAAATCCTAGGTACTAATGTCCTCGGATGGGGAAGGACACCAGCGCTAAACCTACGTACTCGATACGTACTGTCCTCGGTTGGGAAGGACACTTATACATATACTCATACTTATTACTATCCTCGGATTGGGAAGGATACTTACGGATACAACTAGTCTAGTGAATATACATTATGGGAAGCCCCCACCAATAGAACGTACTAACGGCCCAGTAGAGCCACATGTTACATACGAACTTACTATTACGCATTTACTTTCTGTGAACTCGCTCAACTAGTTGTTGATCCTCTGTTACATGCCTTGCAGGACCTTAGGTACTTATGGAGCTTGCACGGGAGGCGCAGTCGTTGTGGACAAGGATCGTGAATACTTGATTAGACATTTTGACATTTCATACTTTATTATGTTGGGTTTAATTATACGCTTCCGCTATACAGTGATAACATATTTATGTTTTGGAACACCTTTCATATGGATTGGTTGGGTTAAATTGCAATTACTTTTACTTTATACATTGTTCTATATGATTGGTGGCTTGATCCTGGTCAGTCACGCCTCCAAGCGGTGATACTCCGCGTGTGGATTTTGGGGGTGTGACAAGGTCCATCCCCTTTAGGCTCATCCGCACACCCGCTGACGTGGACGCCTACATAACTTGTCATCCTTTGAGGACTACCCTCCTCCACACCCCATAGCCTAACTATAAACAGATATAAACATGCTAGGGGTGAGCATATAACCTAAATAACCGAACAGAAACTGAAATAACCGAACCGAGCCTTAACCGACTGTTTGGTTATCCGTTTTTATAATAGCCGAAAAAATCGGTTCGGTTACGGTTAACAACTAATCCATAACCGAATCGATACTTTGGCCCAATGCAAATATTTGTGATTATATTTAGAGTAAACTGCCATTTTGGTCCCTGAGGTTTGGTCACTTTTGCCATTTTAATCCAACACTCAAACCTTTTAAATCTGGGTCTCTGTGGTTTCACTTTTACTGCCATTTTGGTCCAAAAAGCAAATCACCTGATATTTAGCTAATAAAATCTGGTTATTTTGTCTTTTTGTCAGGGGTAAAATGGTCAATATGAATTTATTATAACATATTATTAATTAAATTAAATATCCCTTTACCCTATAAAAGCATATATATGTTCATCTTCTTCATCTTCTCCTCACATCCAAACCATAATCCCTAATCCATCATCTTCTCCCCCTGCAACCATCTGATCGACAATGGTGGTGTTGCTGCAGCATATGGCTGGGATGCACCGTTATCCGCAACTTGTGAAGAGAAGATGATTATTTATTTACAAAACCACAAGGACTATCCGGACATTTTACTTTGTATTTATTTAATATTTCTACAGTGCATGAAGGGCAGGGCAAAACGATGATGGTTTGGAGTAGAAGCTCCGCCTCCATCTCTATTATCTCCTTCTCCCGCGAATCAACAAATTACCTCCGATTCAAAATCTCAGCAGAAGATTCTCTGCACAAATGTCAACCGCCTCATCGCCGTTCCAAATCACTCACACTATAACGTTGACGACTCAACCTACCGAACCGGTCACGGTTGTTGCTGCACCTGGTGTTTTCGATGCCGATTTGAGGCTAGTATTACTATTACTTCTCTGCTCATGTCACATCCTGCTTTCAATTACCTCTCTTAATTGTATTTGCTGATTTCTTATTCTCCGTATAACTGTGACAACCGGTGATTTACGACCCTTAATTTCATGGTTAACAGGCGATTAACGCGATAATAAATAGTGTTTACAGCACAAATTAACTTAATTAGGCCTCTGGAGTGCCCAGGAACATTTATTCGATTATACAGTGCGCGTATGGTGATTTACGAGTAAACTGCTGAATATCAAGCGACAACGAACTGATGCCGTACAAAATACTGACAACGCCGACAAGTATGAATGTTACATGAATACTTTATGTCTATGAAATTAATTTTGTGAATTTATTGGGCTTCCGTGCGACACAAACGCAAACGTGAACTAAAAACGCGATAGCAGGAAACGCATCGGCAACAAAACGGAAGCGACGGAGACGCCTGTCACCTTCAGAACTTACATTTTACGCTATATTTAGCTCCGTAATGAAATATTAGTAGCTACAGTCGAAACCGGATCGAAAAACGGATTAAAGACTACAACGATACAATTTTTCGCGATTATTACCGTAATCGACGAACGTGCGTGCAAACAACGACTACCGACCGTATTTTATGTATTTTAATACTAAAATTTTATCTTTTGATGTTATACGGAGTTCGGGTTTTGACAACGGATCTCGTAGGAATTACGGGCCACTTACACACGAGATGGGCTTGTGGGCCCTGGGCCCAAGCCCAAAACCCACAAGCCTAAACCTTCACATAAATTAGATCTCTTCCTTATAAATCTATACAAAAATCTTGCAAAATCTATAAGAAAATCTCTATGAAATCTTCCATAATCTCTATAAAATCTATATAATAGATTTGTCTCAAAGATGTGAAACATATGATCTCCACAAGATCTCTAAGATCTCCACAATCCTCTTTATAAGGGTCCATACCCCCCTCTTGAATTATGTAGACACTTTATCCATTTCTTCTCACCTCTCGATCCTACTGCAAACCCACACAAATTTTAGCAACTCCTTCCCTCTCAAACACATACATACACACCCAAATCCCTTTACCCCCTCCCTCTCCCTTCTCGGTGAAGATCAGCGACACCCCCCCTTTCTGCGACCCGTGTGACATCCGACGCCACCACCACTGTCTGGTGGTGACACGACGACGAAGAAGGAGAGAGAGCGTGAGAGATTGAGGCGCCGCCGTGAGCGGCGGTGGTCCTAGTTCTTCCGACGAGCTTCTGTACTGTGGAAGATGATGAAGGTCTTGTTCGAGTGAGGTTTTGAAGGTTTTGAAGACAGTGGGCTGGTTAAGGTATGGTTCGGTCATCTCGGGTTTTAATTACAGGTTTCGTGTTTGATTTTGTGTCGGGTCAGCCGTGGTTCTAGGTCGTGTTCGGGTGTTACAGGTCCGACTCGGCTGTGGTGGTTGACAGTGGAGGTTTCGGCTATGGTTTAATCGATGACTGATGGTAACGATGGTGATTCGCATCAGGTTCATGTTTCGGGTTTGAGATACAAGAAGGTTTGGGTCTCGGTTCAGAATCGGAGTTCGGGTCAACCCAGTCAACACAATGGGTTGACTGGTCAAAGATGGTCAAACTCGGTCAAACCGAGTCGACTCGGGTCAACTCGGTCAACTCAGCAAGTCGACAGTTGACCCGGTCAACTCAGTCGAACTTTTTGGCGTTTCGACGTGAAGACTTGGTAAAAATTAACCGCACATTTATTTCGTTATTTCTATAGTTTTAGTTAATACCGTGAAAACGAGCTCGAACCGAATAAATTGAAGGATTATTAGTTAAAAATTACTTGGGTTTATTATATATTTCGTTTACATAAATTGGCTATACATGAATTGTTAATTGAATTTTGACAAAATAACGACAACTTGTGTTGTTGGGGCGTCCCAAAAACAGAGGAAAATCTGCCCGTTTTTTGAGAAACCCCGTAAAACAAAACGCGTTTTATTATCCAACAAACCATCGGTTTCAAATAAACTTTTAGAAAAACAAGACACAGACACATAATTACTTTCTACAACACTTTACAACTTACGAAGGCGGCGATTCTAAAGTTAT
This sequence comes from Helianthus tuberosus, assembly GCA_030545235.1. NCBI lineage: Eukaryota > Viridiplantae > Streptophyta > Magnoliopsida > Asterales > Asteraceae > Helianthus > Helianthus tuberosus. Next base: position 46,684,122 of record CM060394.1, read on the forward strand.
GTACAACAACAAATAAAGTTACTTTAAACTTCGAAATTCGACTTATAAAAACCATATACTTATTTATATTGTTTCAAACGCCAATAATCCAATTTCGTTTATACAAATACGTATAGTATGCGTATGTATTTCAAATGCATATAATACGACTTCTTTTACTAAAATAAATATAGTATATATATTTATTTCGATTATCAAACAACATGATTCCGTGTTACAAAAACAATCATAGTTATATGATTATTTCAAATAACAAACGACGCGAGTTCGTTTTATGAAAATAAATATAGTTTTTATATTTATTTCAAATATCGTACAACACGAAATCACTTATAAAAATAAATATAGTTTTATATTTATTTCAAACTTCAAACAACTTGACGATCCTTTATAAAATAAATATAACTTTTTATATTTATTTCAAACGCCAAAACGGAATATACGTATATTGTTGCAAATATATACAAGACGCAATATATATAATACAAGTTTATTATATATTACTTTCATACGAATATTCCTATATACACAAACGATTTCTCGAGACGACAAGCGACCTTAACAATATATTTATATGTTTTGATATAAATATTTATTTATTTCTAATATCTGGAGAATCAAGTCTTTCAAGGCTTATTGGTTATTATCGACAATAAATGATACTTATCAAATATGACTAAATCATTTCCGATAAGTTAACTACCTACCGTTGAATCGTTCGATTAACGATTCGGTAGAGCTCGGTGACACGTAGTTTAGTTACTGCCTTTATTTAGAAACTTATAAGGTATTCCGTGTTAGGAATATTGTAGAATGCACTCTAGCGAGTCTCGTCTTGGAAACGACATCATGAAGTCGTAATTAGCTAGCTTCGCACAAGGCAATTCAGGTGAGTTTATAACCCCACCTTTTTACGGTTTTACATTTTTATAAATGTTTTCGGGGTGGAAAGACATGCACGTTTTGCAGAAAACACACAAAGTTCTCGATGAACAAAGACTGCATATTTTAGACAAATCACGTTTTGCAAGAACATACAAAGTTTTTGAACGAACGAAAACTCATATTTCTAAATCATGTTACGAATGGATTTCGAGGAACTCAAATGGTTTACGAATGGATTATACTAAATATACCGGTTTTTACAAAACAAATGCGTATTATCGAAATGTGAATGATTTTCATGACTAGGGATGGGATCGTCTGGTGTTAATATTGGGACTGGGCTGGTCTGAGAGACTGGGGAGTTAGTCTGAGAGACAAGCTGGGTAATTCAGTCTGAGAGACTGGGGTAAAATACATGTTGCAAAAGGATTACTTACAATACAATTGGTATGGTTAGCTAAGGAGGGGTACACTTAGATCATGTGAGTGGTGGGTACAACACTTAAGGTCATTAATCCTCGTTGTAGGACCGAGGGACATGAGTGATAGATCTATTTAGGTGTAGCGAGCCCCACCCATGAGTCCGCTTGATGGACCATGAGGTGACGATGTCTTACAGCCGGAAACCCAGTACAAATTTGCTAGGTTTGAGTACTTCCTGCATCACTTCACACATACCATTGGCTTTGCAAACCATTGGTGATCTCTTTTTCCTTGTTGCTTTCATACCGGGGTTTTACAAATTACATACCATGTTTTATACAAATTCAAACCATAGGATTATGCGGGCATGAAGTCAAAGTCAGGTCAGGGTGGGCAATGACGGTTATACAAACTTTACAAATACACGGTTTTACGAACATAATGCGTTACAAATACAAAGTTTCCATATAACTTGACAAGAAAATGATTTCTAAATTCGTTTTCTCAACATTATTTCAAAAACCGGTTATTCAAAAGATTTATTTCAAATCTTTTACAAACAAACTATGAACTCGCTCAGCTCAACTTTATGTTGATTTTTCGCATGTTTCTTTCTCAGGATACTTCTCAAACAATGGAACGGTTGGAATAGGAGAACCATTGGAGATACAAGTACTTAGCGGGCGTTGAATTTCTAGAAGTCTTAGCTTATTTGCTTCTGCTGTGCAATGAAGATACTAGTCCAGTCACGCCAGCTCTGAGATTTTCGGGGTGTGACAGATTGGTATCAGAGCTATAGGTTAGAGCGAACAGGGTTTTCTGTAGGAATACCTAGGCTCTAACCTCACATTACTCTGGGACTTAGATCATTAAAACTTGAATACGTACAGAACGCCTAAGACTCGAATATGGTCTCCAACCGTTGCCGAAAAACAACGTGTCAAAATTTTGTTTTCAAACATACGCTAAAGTGGTGTTTTATACACGGTACACAAAACAATTACATACAGTACACAAAACTCTGAGAATTTAGGAAACATGCATTTAAGACCTTCGAAAACTTATGTTGAAGTTCATTAAAGGTCATCACGTAGGAACCGCGAATATTAACTCGGGCACATATTATTATCCATATTGTCTATGATATTTTGACTTCCCGAGCAGGCAGCCTACGCATAACGAAATGCTAGTGCACGAGAATACATGGAACTCAAATTTTACGTAAACGGATGTCGGAGTACATCGCATTCCACGCGAAACAAAACGCTGGTGCACAGGTATACGCGAAACTCAATATGTACGTCAACGAAGGTTGAAGTACGGCACCTACGACTATCGAGGCGAGGCATTTGAAAAGAAACGATGGAGCAATTCGACGACGCTAGATTCCGGTCAGCAGGAGAACTATCAATCAGGAAGCGGCGGTTTGGCACGCGGTCCTACAACGACATGAATCACTCCAAGGAGAAGACGTATGTCTCCGCATCCCCCTATTTCAGTTAACAACAAATACGCTATGTTCGACATTCCATGGTAATGTCAACTAACAACCTGTCATCACATCAAACCCAAGGTAAAGTCCTTAAATTTCTTTTATTGAAATTTCGACTTTCACATTTACTGAGTAGATTTTCGTATCTCTGCTCCTCTTAAAGGTCATTGTGTCATGATCATTTCTTTCAGTATAGCAAATATTCATTTGCTTCATTTCTTGAAATTCATATGTTACGCATGTGGTTTCGTTTCGGATAAAGCGTTTCATTAAAGTTCAAATATTACTTCGCTCAATCTAAGTATTGATTTGTGATTCGAATAACCCACATTATTGTAATTGTTGGCTTCTTTGTTATCAAGTCAACACTTTTTCTTGAAAATTCTTTTCTTTTCAAGATACATAAATGGTTTTTTCGTTGTGACCATGCCGAAGGTTTTCTTGTCGATACATATAATTATTGTCGGATTGCGCTAAAACCAAGTTCAATTGTTTGAACTTGTCCATTACACATATTCACTTCAGAGCATCATATGATGTATTGGGAGCATCATATTCAATATTCGTTTTAACAAGTGTTTCATTTGTTCCGAGTCCAAGTAAACTAGTTTGGCATTCGACTCCATTAAATTGTTTGTTGATTTTGACACCTTGTGGTGGTATTTTCACTTACTTGAAGCTTGCGCTAAACTCGTTTACATATCTTATGCACGGATTTAATTATTTATTTATTGATTTAGATTAAATCCGCTTTGATTTATCACATTACAACAGTCTTAACACAATCGCGTGATAAGACGATGGTACACAAAATTCATTTTATATTCTGGTGTGCCTACTAACGTTTCTTCATCATCGATCGAAAACATTAATTCTTTGATGTTCCATCTTCAATTGAAAATCTTATGATGACGTTTGAATCAAATTTTCAAATTTGCTTCATTGTACTATCGCTTGACTTCAAACACGGTGAATTTGTTTGATCACCGCTATTATTGAATTGTTTCATTCATTGCGACACCTTGTGGCGTCGGTATGACTTGCAGCTTGCGCTGATCACGATCGAGCGTTCCATACAAACTATTACATTTGAGATTGTTGATTCTAAGTTCATCCAATGGTTGTTATTGCATCTAGAACTCATTTACTTATTGTGAACGTTCATATGGAATTCGATTGGTCGAAGTTCCTGTTCATTGTTGGATCCCTGTTAAATTAGTCACATTAGTGACTGTACCTATACGTCTTGTTTCCTTTGACATCAATTTCTGAAACATATTCCTGTTAACCGTTGGGATTTTATTGTTGAGGTATGTCTTTGAATTCACGTAACTCGAATGAGTCTTGATTTGGTTTCGTGGTCATCCACTGTGATACTATTCATATTTATCTACGCATAACGTAACTCTAAGGAGTTAACGTAGTCTAAATTTCGAGCACGAAATTTCATTAACAGGGGGAGAATGTAACAACCGGTGATTTACGACCCTTAATTTCATGGTTAACAGGCGATTAACGCGATAATAAATAGTGTTTACAGCACAAATTAACTTAATTAGGCCTCTGGAGTGCCCAGGAACATTTATTCGATTATACAGTGCGCGTATGGTGATTTACGGGAAAACTGCTGAATATCAAGCGACAACGAACTGATGCCGTACAAAATACTGACAACGCCGACAAGTATGAATGTTACACGAATATTTTATGTCTATGAAATTAATTTTGTGAATTTATTGGGCTTTCGTGCGACACAAACGCAAACGTGAACTAAAAACGCGATAGCAGGAAACGCATCGGCAACAAAACGGAAGTGACGGAGACGCCTGTCACCTTCAGAACTTACATTTTACGCTATATTTAGCTTCGTAATGAAATATTAGTAGCTACAGTCGAAACCGGATCGAAAAACAGATTAAAGACTACAACGATACAATTTTTCGCGATTATTACCGTAATCGACGAACGTGCGTGCAAACAACGACTACCGACCGTATTTTATGTATTTTAATACTAAAATTTTATCTTTTGATGTTAAACGGAGTTTGGTTTTTGACAACAGATCTCGTAGGAATTACGGGCCACTTACACACGAGATGGGCTTGTGGGCCCTAGGCCCAAGCCCAAAACCCACAAGCCTAAACCTTCACATAAATTAGATCTCTTCCTTATAAATCTATACAAAAATCTTGCAAAATCTATAAGAAAATCTCTATGAAATCTTCCATAATCTCTATAAAATCTATATAATAGATTTTGTCTCAAAGATGTGAAACATATGATCTCCACAAGATCTCTAAGATCTCCACAATCCTCTTTATAAAGGTCCATACCCCCCTCTTGAATTATGCAGACACTTTATCCATTTCTTCTCACCTCTCGATCCTACTGCAAACCCACACAAAGTTGAGCAACTCCTTCCCTCTCAAACACATACATAGAAACCCAAATCCCTTTACCCCTCTCCCTATCCCTTCTCGGTGAAGATCAGCGACCCCCCCCCCCTTTCTGCGACCCGTGTGACATCCGACGCCACCACCACCGTCTGATGGTGGCACGACGACGAAGAAGGAGAGAGAGCGTGAGAGATTGAGGCGGCAGAGAAGAAGGGCGGCGACAGCAGCGAGCTACGGCGGCAGTGCCGTGAGCGGCGGTGGTCCTAGTTCTTCCGACGAGCTTCTGTACTGTGGAAGATGATGAAGGTCTTGTTCGAGTGAGGTATAGCAGGTTTTGAAGACAGTGGGCTGGTTAAGGTATGGTTCGGTCATCTCGGGTTTTAATTACAGGTTTCGTGTTTGATTTTGTGTCGGGTCAACCGTGGTTCTAGGTCGTGTTCGGGTGTTACAAGTCCGACTCGGCTGTGGTGGTTAACAGTGGAGGTTCCGGCTATGGTTTAATTGATGACTGATGGTAACAATGGTGATTTGCATCAGGTTCATGTTTCGGGTTTGAGATACAAGAAGGTTTGGGTCTCGGTTCAGAATCGGAGTTCGGGTCAACCCAGTCAACACAATGGGTTGACTGGTCAAAGATGGTCAAACGGGTCAAACTCGGTCAAACCGAGTCGACTCGGGTCAACTCGGTCAACCTGGTCAACTCAGCAAGTCGACTCGGTCAACTCAGTCGAACTTTTTGGCGTTTCGACGTGAAGACTTGGTAAAAATTAACGGCACATTTATTTCGTTATTACTATAGTTTTAGTTAATACCGTGAAAACGAGCTCGAACCGAATAAATTGAAGGATTATTAGTTAAAAATTACTTGGGTTTATTATATATTTCGTTTACATAAATTGGCTATACATGAATTGTTAATTGAATTTTGACAAAATAACGACAACTTGTGTTGTCGGGGCGTCCCAAAAACAGAGGAAAATCTGCCCGTTTTTTGAGAAAACCCGTAAAATAAAAAGCGTTTTATTATCCAACAAACCATCGGTTTCAAATAAACTTTTAGAAAAACAAGACGCAGATACATAATTACTTTCTACGACACTTTACAACTTACGAAGGCGGCGATTCTAAAGTTATGTACAACAACAAATAAAGTTACTTTAAACTTCGAAATTCGACTTATAAAAACCATATACTTATTTATATTGTTTCAAACGCCGATAATCCAATTTCGTTTATACAAATACGTATAGTATGCGTATGTATTTCAAATACATATAATACGACTTCTTTTACTAAAATAAATATAGTATATATATTTATTTCGATTATCAAACAGCATGATTCCGTGTTATAAAAACAATCATAGTTATATGATTATTTCAAATAACAAACGACGCGAGTTCGTTTTATGAAAATAAATATAGTTTTTATATTTATTTCAAATATCGTACAACACGAAATCACTTATATAAATAAATATAGTTTTATATTTATTTCAAACTTCAAACAACTCGACGATTCTTTATAAAATAAATATAACTTTTTATATTTATTTCAAACGCCGAAACGGCATATACGTATATTGTGGCAAATATATACAAGACGCAATATATATAATACAAGTTTATTATATATTACTTTCATACGAATATTCCTATATACACAAACGATTTCTCGAGACGACAAGCGACCTTAACAATATATTTATATGTTTTGATATAAATATTTATTTATTTCTAATATCTCGAGAATCAAGTCTTTCAAGCCTTATTGGTTATTATCGACAATAAATGATACTTATCAAATATGACTCAATCATTTCCGATAAGTTAACTACCTACCGTTGAATCGTTAGATTAACAATTCGGTAGAGCTCGGAGACACGTAGTTTAGTTACTATGTTTATTTAGAAACTTATAAGGTATTCCGTGTTAGGAATATTGTAGAATGCACGCTAGCGAGTCTCGTCTTGGAAACGTCATCACGAAGTCGTAATTAGCTAGCTTCGCACAAGGCAATTCAGGTGAGTTCATAACCCCACCTTTTTACGGTTTTACATTTTTATAAATGTTTTCGGGGTGGAAAGACATGCACGTTTTGCAGAAAACGCACAAAGTTCTCGATGAACAAAGACTGCATATTTTAGACAAATCACGTTTTGCAAAAGGATTACTTACAATACAATTGGTGTGGTTAGCTATGGAGGGGTACACTTAGATCATGTGAGTGGTGGGTACAACACTTAAGGCCATTAATCCTCGTTGTAGGACCGAGGGACATGAGTGATAGATCTATTTGGGTGTAGCGAGCCCCACCCATGAGTCCGCGGGATGGACCATGAGGTGACTATGTCTTACAGCCGGAAGCCCGGTACAAATTTGCTCGGTTTGAGTACTTCCTGCATCACTTCACACATACCATTGGCTTTGCAAACCATTGGTGATCTCTTTTTCCTTGTTGCTTTCATACCGGGGTTTTACAAATTACATACCATGTTTTATACAAATTCAAAGCATAGGATTATGTGGGCATGAAGTCAAAGTCAGGGTGGGCAATGACGGTTATACAAACTTTACAAATACAAACTTTACAAATACATGGTTTTACGATCATAATGCGTTACAAATACAAAGTTTCCATATAACTTGACAAGAAAATGATTTCTAAATTCGTTTTCTCAACATTATTTCAAAAACCGGTTATTCAAAAGATTTATTTCAAATCTTTTACAAACAAACTATGAACTCGCTCAACTTTATGTTGATTTTTCGCATGTTTCTTTCTCATGATACTTTTCAAAACAATGGAACGGTTGGAATAGGAGAACCATTGGAGATACGAGTACTTAGCGGGCGTTCAATTTCTAGAAGTCTTAGCTTATTTGCTTCCGCTGTGCAATGAAGATACCAGTCCAGTCACGCCAGCTATGATATTTTCGGGGTGTAACAATAACAACATTGATACAATATAGAATGTTGTCTTACATTTGACCCTAATTTATAACGTAGTATAAATTCGGTAGACTAAGCCAAGTTTTGTAAAGCTACATTTGATTAAATTGATGATTGACTAAATAAACACGTAAATTACTCAAGTAAAAAATCCACATCTTTTTAGGATGTAAGGGAAATAGTTTAAAATTGCTGAGATTGAAATCGACAATGGTGGTGTTGTCGATCAGACGGTTGTAGGGGGAGAAGATGATGGATTAGGGATTAGGGTTTGGGTGTGGGTGTGGGGAGAAGACGAAGAAGATGAACATATATCTACTTTTATAAGTTAAAGGGATATTTAATTTAATTAATAATATGTTATAAAAAATTCATATTGACCGTTTTGCTCCCGAGGAAAAAGACAAAATAACCAGATTTATTAGCCAAATATTTGGTGATTTGATTTTTGGACCAAAATGGCAATAAAAGTGAAACCATAGGGACCCAGATTTAAAAGGTTTGAGTTTTGGACTAAAATGGCAAAAGTGACCAAACCTCAGGGACCAAAATGGCAGTTTACTCTTAAATTTATATCTAGTCCAAGTTTTTAAGAAGCCCATTGTTTTTAGACCCAAGTTAGTAGGCCATTTTACATTAATAAAAAACAAATGTCAAATATAGGGGCTATTACACTAATTATAAAACAAATGAAAGTGAAAAACAATTCAAACCCTAGATCATAATACGTATCGTCATTCTGGTTCTCCCACTCAAAGACGACGATGCTCCAACTTTCCCGCTCTACTCATACGATCTCAGTTCTACTCTACTGGACGTTGCTTCTCTGCTGGACGTCGGTTCTCTCTGTAAGTCTATGTTCCGTTCCATTTTGTGTACCCCAAAACAAATTTCATAACTTAAAGTGAATGTTGATTTAGAAATCTGTACATTTTGTAGTAACTACTAACTAGAAACTAAATGAGTTGTAAAATAGGGTGATATTTAAAAATACATTTTGTTGATTTAAAAATCTATACATATGGTTGTAAAAGGATGCGAGACTTTATTGCTGATTTAAAAATCTATACATATGTTTGATCATTATAAGCTAACGGTAGCTAAAACAAAGAAGCGACAAAGTGCTTCGTTATCCACGCGTAATTTGGTTGATGATGTTGGGTATGTTGACTTAGAAGACGGTTACAAAAAGTATTTAGAGGAGGAAGGTGAAGAAGTTCTTGATGATCATGAAGTAGAAATTTATTTACGTGATTGAACGGAAAAAAGAGAGGAAACATTTGATGTTTTAGTTTGGTGGAAGGCAAATAAGATTAAGTTCCCTATTCTCTCTGAAATTGCTAAGCATGTTTTAGGAATGCCAATCTCAACTGTTGCATCCGAGTCGACTTTTAGCATCGGTGGTAGGGTGATTGATAAATATAGGAGCTCTCTTACTCCTAAAACTACAGAGGGCTTGATTTGTGCCCAAGATTGGTTACGGTCTACACCAAAAGATTTGCAAGATCTTTACGTCCATGGTGAACAACTAGAGGTGTTGGTTGATGCTTTGGAGAATATGGAAATTGGTAATAACATTTTTAATTTACATGATCTTTTTTTTTACTTAGATATTAATATATTTATGTGCGCTTTTGTAGATTGCATACCCGGAAAGAAAACGCCCAAAGACTCGATTGTTGAAGATGAAGATTGGGACTAACGTCTAGAAGTAGAACTTTTAGCTTTTTTTGGTTTAAAACTTTCTTGACTTTAAAACTCTAGCCACTTTTTTGTATTGTTGTGGCTTCACGTAACACGTGCCTACTTTTGATTTTCGGGTTAACATTATGATGCTATTTTGTTGGATATGTTAGTGGATTGGGTTGTATAACATTTGCTCGTCTAGGTAGTTGCTATCTTGCTAATGGTTTCAGTTGCATTATGTTTATGGTTTAATTGTTAATGAAGATCCTTGTTACTTTCATGTGGGTTGTTAATTTTTTTGAATTGTATTTATATCATTCACACCTTCCCAACAAGTCAACAACAACAACTTACACAAACTATAAAAAATAAAAAATAAACAATAAAAAATTAAAAAAATAAAAAAATGATTATTTAATCGTAACCGAACAATAACCGAATTATCCAAAACTGAAATAACCGAACCAATCGGTTAAGGATATGTAATGACCGATCATATCGGTTTCGGTTATGGTTACGGCACAAAACCGAACCGAACCGTGCACACCTCTAAAACATGCAATTTTGTGCAACTGTTATCACTACTAGAAAACTACATTTTTTCCTACAAATTTCCCACAACTCAATTTTTTTTACAATTTTCCTACAATTTTTTGACAAAAAAGAAAAACAAAAAAAACCCAAAACTTTTCCACAAATTTCCTACAAATTTGCCACACAATAAGCATTTTGTAGGATCGTTTTCTGATCCGAACGAGTCGGTTAGAAGAGTTTTTCACCAAAACAAGAGGCGGAAACAAGTGTTTCGGTGTAATTCAGCAACTATTCACCTTTAACTGTTGTTTATATTGATATACGAACGATTACAGATCTGACAACACTTCGGCAGCACTTCGTGGCTAACCGGAAGACAATCACCTAGAACTATTTTGTGATTTCGCTTATGTGACCTATATATAGTATAGATGATTTCGCTTCAATGTACTTGACACATAAGCGATACTACTTGGCTGCCATAAAAGCGAAATCTATCTTGGACACATGAGCGGAATCATCGAGACCACATAAGCGGAATCATCTAATATATGTTGACCGAAAATCAAATCTCACATGCCAATCCTTTTGTCTTTTATGAATTGATGTCATGGTGATGTCATCTTGATGATGTCATCATGACATTATGCTTTAACATCTCCGCAACGAACCCGATCTTCGCAACGAACCCGAGACTCGACATAAGACGTAGTTGACAGACGTAGTGCACCAACAAACTCCCCCTCGGATGTTGACGGAGTCTTCAGTGTCGAGTCTTCAATTGTCAATCTACAATCTTTATCGATCTTCAATCTTTCTCTGAAGTATTTGTCATTGCAAGAATCCTCATTCTCTTACTCTTTCTCGTAATCTTCAGGATCTGAATCTGGCTCTACTATCTTCAGACTCCCTCTCGATGTCCTCAGACTCCCCCTTTTGCTAAGCTGGGATCGCAGTCTGGAATTCACTCTCCACAGATTATTAGATTGTAATCTGGCACTTCATCACACTCAGGTTTCGGAACCTAGTTAACCTGCAAAAACTCTACCCAAAAATAAATTTTCTGATAATCATTTGTGGATAAAATTTTCAAATCTAATTTACCACATGCAGGAAAAACATTTTATAGCAAAACTTTTCTCATTTCATTTCAAAAATCTTCAAACACTTTCACCCAAACCATTTGTTCATCATGTTTAGCACTCGGAATTTTGAAAATCAGCTTTCCAAAATCAGTTGTCGAAAATCTTTTTAGATTTTTCAAAATTTATGCTAAAACACACTAAAATCTTTTTGGATTTTTTACTGAAAAGAAATGCAGTAAAGTAATATTTACAAACAATATTTTTGTGAGCTTGTGTAAGAGGATCATATCAGTTTTTGTGACAAATCACCAACACCGTTAAGCTTTATTTCATTTTAAGCTCTAAACGATTCACTTAGATTGTCAGTATGTTTGTCCACTTAAATTTTCACACAAAGTTCAATTGATCCGAGATATGAGATTAATGTTTTAAGCTCTTGAACTTATTCGTGTGTCCCACTACTTGAATATACTCCCGTATCCAGATCCCAATATTCAGTCTTACAGGTGAGTATACCACAGATGATATCTGTCAGGGGAATAAATTATAGTACGAGGGCCGTGAGAGCTCAGGTCGATCTTTCGATACGCAGAGAGATGACGGCTTCGACTTTTGGTGTGTCCCCTTTAGAGGATCTTTTGCATTACAACAGCAGCGACTATCAATTTTATTGTTTCATCAGCTTGCTGAGGGCGATGCTATGTTTCAAGCATTTGCAGAAAGCATTATCCGGGGACTAGGTCAGAAATTTCTTTCAGCAGAAGTCCCGGGATAATACCCCAGATATCACTGAGCATAAAGACCTAGTATCTCAGAATAAGGGACCTTTCAAACAAGATTTCAGGGGTTACCTATATATCCAAGTTTGTGTTAACCCACAGAACAAGCAAGTTTGAAATTTAGGTTTATATCTCGTCACAATCTACTAGATGTGCAAAAACCTACTGGCACATCATTAGTGAGACCGTTTATCACTTTTTAACTTTCCATTTCTTTAGCATGTTGTGATAGTCCACTGATGTACTATCATTTCCTCTTATATGCAACAAAAACTCTTTTTTCATTTTATCATGTTTTTGACTTTTTCAAATTTTCTAATGTTTTTGTATTTTTCAGAAATTATACTCCCCCTAAAATACAAATACATCTAAAGAAAATTGAAAACAAACTGTACAAGAACATGACAACTGATATCGAATTGCCTCAATTCTCCATCCACTTGGCATAAACAATCAGAACTCCCCCTCACAACAAACTATTTTCCCATCGATTTCAAAACACTTAAGTTTGATTTAATCAAATGGTTTTTCCGGAAAATAAGTTTTGTTGATTTTACCACTTGTAAAATTGGGGATTAAATCATCACATTGTTTTTCAACCACTTGTAGAAAATCAGATACAACTTAATGTCCCTGATTTACCACTTTTAAGATCAATCCAATTCAACTTCTGAACCGCTTGTAAAAATCACAACAATACAACTTAAACCTGCTTTTCAACCAATTTACCATCTTTTGGTTGAATTCTCAAGGTGCCGATTCCTACTCCTCGCTTACAAACCTGGGAGTTCCGGCAAGTCCTGCAAAACTTCTCAAAAACACATTATACAAACATGATAAAGAATGATGCCGATTCATGATCCACAATTACCAACTTGGGATCTCCGGCAAGTCAGGTTTTTATTCTTTGAAAAATATATCCACCCAAGCCTGGCCTTCCTTGGGTGTAACAACCTCTTCTTCATTTTTACTTTCAGCGAACCTGTGACCTCCTCTTTTGGCAGCGTAAAATTCTTTAACACCTTTAACCTTACTATTGACCATTTTGCCAAAAATATGTTTCACAGTTCCGTTAAAAGCCTTATCAACATCAAATTTTTTCTTGTCAGAATAAAATTGATTTGAAATTTCAACTTTTCCAACTTTCTTCATAAAATTTTCAGCACACAACGGTGGAAAATTTTCATCGTTCATAGTTGGAACTGATTTCTCAACACGTGGCTCCTCTGATTTTGTGGAATCAGATTCATCACCAGAATTATTACCTGAACCCTTCACAACCCATTTTTGATTTATTACATTTTCTTTTCTTTTTACCACATTCTTTGAACATTCACCAATCTCAAAGGTCGAATTTTCAAAGCCAGTAAATGGTTTGGTTGTAAGTTTAGTTTTCTCCACAACTTTCTCTTTCAATTTACCAGATACTTCCTGTTTTGGTTTGAATATTTTCGGACAATTCCTAGCAACATGACCAGTAATCTTGCACTGAAAACAGGTTCTGGTTTCTATCTTCTTTGGCACAATATTTTTCTTCAACTCTTCTTGCTTCTTGGCAAGGAATTCCTGATTTGTCTGCTTTCTGAATGCTTGCTCTTTCTCATCATCTAAAGTATTTCCTGAAACAAACACAGTTTTTGGTTTAGAAAATTTTTCATTTTTATAATTTCTCGGTGGTACAAAACCTAATCCTTTCTTTTTGTAATTACGATTATGGTTTGGTTTCTTTTGGAAACTGTAACCACAATTGTAACCCATTTTCTTGTTAATTCTTTGTTGATCTCTTGAAGTGTATTGTTTAGGTTTTCCATTAAGATTTGAATCTTTTATTTCAGAAATATTAATTTCTGTGATTTTAAAAACCTTTTGAATCATTTCAAATCTAACACTTCTTATTGGAAAACTCTCATCAGAATATAATTTGTCAGAATCTTTCAAAGTATATGCCACTTTAAATGATTCATCATTCAAATTAGATTTTGATATCAAAAACTTTTTATCGTAAACCCGTTTGTCCTTTTTGACTGTTGACTTTGACGTATCGGACTCAGACTTTGACTTGAATTTGGACTCCGGTTTTGACTCCTCACAATCATCTTTATCTAACACCTGATCGACCACACTTTTTATCAACTTTGACTCATGATCAGTATCGGACGACGTGTACGTGACATCAATATTTTCTGGCAAGTTATCCAACGGCCCAGACTCCCATTGTAAGTTTATTGCCTTTTCGACTCTTTCGGAATTTGGATTTCGAGGTAAAAATCCATTTTCGACCGGGGGCGGACATCTAGTGTAGACCACACTTGATTTCTTACCAGAAGTCTTCACTTCATCTTTTGTCACAGATTTCTTTTCTTCAGACATTTTCATTTCTTCAAATGTCTTCAAATTCTCCACTACTGGATAAATCCTGTCAACAACAAAAGAAGAACATGAGTAACTATTTAATAACTTTTTAACTTTCTCAGTCTCTATCTTCTGTGTTGCCAGCTCCAACTCTAAATCAGCACATTTCTTGATATAAAAGTTAGCATCATCCAGCTGTCTAAGATATGCTACTTTCAAAGTATTCATCGCCATTGCTTGTTCACCACTCGAATCAGTATATTTGTTAATTTCTCTGTTCATTGTGTCATACGATTCTTTTAACTTGTGAATATTGTGCAATAACTCATTGTTTTGTTTGATTAACGAATCACAGTTCATGCACTTTTCAGAAACTTCAACTCGTTCTTCATCAATCTTCACTTCATATTCTGGAACTTCTTTGACACTTCTGCTTGATTGTAAAAACTCAGCTCTTCTTCTTTTCTCAGCTTTCGCTTCGTTCTTCAATCTCTCTTCTTCTTCTTCCTCTTCTTTGTTCTTCCTTCGTCTTTCTTCAGCTGCTTCCATGACTTTTCTGCACCTTTCTGCACATTTCAAATCATAAGCATTAGCAAAAAAAACATTAACATTTGAAGTGTCTTTAGACATCTCTTTGGCCATAAATTCTTGATCTGGACAAAAATTGTCCCAATTGAAACCTTCAGCCAGTTTTTCATCATCTTGTTCTGCCAAACACACTTTGCTGTTTATTGGAACATATTTATCCCAACTGAATCCACCATCCTTTCCCAGACAAGCTTTCTTTGAATCTTTAATCTGCATCATTCCATGTGCAGTTTGTGCCTGATGCAATGCTGGTGGTGTGATTTGATGATAAATCGCCTTTTTGTGATAATCGTTGTTTCCAAAAGGATTCTGAGCTCCAGTAGCTTCATGATTTTTGCACTCTCTCTTGAAATGTCCCTTTTCCCTGCAACGAAAACATGTAACTTTTGACTTATCAAAGCCTAAATTTGAAACACTTGCATCAAGAAAATCATTTCTTCCCGTGATTTGTTTAAACTTCTCAGCTCTTCTCATTACACTGGCCATGCACCATTTAATATCCATCAATTCCATTTCCTCAGCATCGATTTGATCGTAATCCTCTTTCGTGAGCATTGGATTACCGATCTTTCCGGCCACAAAACTACTATATGACTCTAACACCATTCCCAACAAAGACATTTGATTTTTGGCAACTTCTTCAGAATAATCTTGATCACTTTCAAGATTTAATACAATATTGCATTGAAGTTTTCTTCCATTCTTTGTTGCAGAAATGTTTGGATCGAATGATGAAAATCTAGTGCTGCTTGATCCCTGGGATGATTTCTTTTCAGAAGAATCTTTCACACTGTAAGCAGTTTCTATTTTCGGAGAAAAATTTGACTTTTCGTTGACACCACCTTTGTAATACAAGCTGATATCTTGTTCTCCATCGTAATTCTTCATCCTAGCAATCTTCCTCTGCTCCATCTCCTGAGCTTCCAGATGCTTGATAAAATCTCCCAGTGTCATTTTCTTATAATCTGTTTTGTTTGACCGCAGCATCATCAGAAATGTTCCCCATGTTTCATATGGTAGCGCATCTGCAAGTTTTTCAACCAATTCATCAGTATCTTTCTTAACACCAAGTTTCGTCATATTTCTCACCAAGTTACAATATATATCAATTAATTGCTTGACACTCTCATTTTTCAATCCCCGAAATAAGTCAAGTTCCTTTTTCATGAGAGACATCTTATTCCTGAGCATATCGTCACTTCCAGTAAACTTTGCTTCCAACTCTGTCCATATCGAATATGCAGTTCCATCATGTTGAAGCAGTATCAAAATATCTTCTTTTATCGCTTGCTGAAGCATACTCACCATCAATTTCTCATCTCGATATTTCTTTTTTATCTACAGTACTCATTTCTCTAAGTGTCAACGGAGTACCATTCACAACATCGTTCTTTGTGGGCTTAACATACGGCTCTTCAGTGTGTTCCCACGCATCCAAGTGATACTCCTCAACCCAATTTCCAAACCTTTCGGACCATCCATTGTAATCATCAATATCCATGAGTTTGGGTGGTTTCTGAGACATCCCGGTTTCATTTTCAAGCAATGTACTCTGAGTAATTGTAACTGGACTAGCAAAAGCATTGTAGAACTCGTTCTCCATGTTTCGAATGTTCAAATGAGCTGTATCACCTTGTAAAATACCTGACAAGTACCTGACGAACAACAAACAACACACAATTAGTTTTAAACGTTTATCAATTAACTGAAAGAAAACTGTTACTTGAACTGGTGATTATTTTGAGCGGATTGAAGGTTGACACACTGTGCGGACTGAAAGACCCGGATGACTTTTTGACACCTTTGAACTCCGAACTGTGCTAACTGAACAATTATCACTCAACTTGATCACACGAAACAACCTGACTGACCACTGTACTGTTGACACCAAACAACTTGATTGTTCAAACAAACTGATTGATCCGTGTAAACAATGATTTTCTTTTATGAAAACTGACCGGAACCAAAACTCAAACAACGCAATTTTTTATTTAAAATGTATAACATGGGCCAGTTAACCAAATGATCTGATAGGACCTAAAAATTATTCAATCATATTAATATGTTGGTCCGTCATTTTTAAAAATGATCTAATA
The DNA here is from genome assembly GCA_030545235.1 of Helianthus tuberosus. NCBI lineage: Eukaryota > Viridiplantae > Streptophyta > Magnoliopsida > Asterales > Asteraceae > Helianthus > Helianthus tuberosus. The sequence continues at coordinate 46,701,389 of CM060394.1, forward strand.
TATTCACACACAAAAATCTGAGACAATCACATGTAAATGACCACTTTACTTAATCACCATATACCAATTTTAAATGCCGACAACTGTTGATGACTATCAATGATTTCTGACACACTAAGACTTTGAATCACATGCAATACTGATTAACTGACAACATGTAAAACGACAAATTTTTTTTTTTTTTTAAATTGCTGTCAAAATAGTATCACAAAGCAATGAACATTCACATTTACCAATATATGCAATCACATGCAATCTGTCATTTTCACATGATCAAACTATAAATGATATTGATCAACTTTCAATTTTTATGCACAGCTCGATGTATATTTCAAACGGTTCACACTACTCAACGTTCAAACACATGAATGAAACGGTGCACCAGATCACATGAGTACACTGTTCTATGACTTTAGTTGTCACAAAGTCGAAATCACTCTTGGTCACAAAAGCGGAATCAAAATGTCACAAAAGCGATACCACAAGTTACCAAATGAGCGGAATCAAGATGTACTTATGAGCGGAATCAACACATGACATCATCATTCTCACGAGTCCTTAAGAGCGAAATCACAAAAATACTAAGATTTTGGTCGAATTTAGCTTTGAAACTTTCAAGGCTTTGCTTATATATGATTACGAGTATTATGAGTGAATTTGAAATGATTTTGACCGTAAAAAATTTTGATTTTCGAAAAAGAAAGATGTAGAAACAGAAATTTCGGCTGAATTGTAAAAATCTCTTCTTCACTAGCTCTGATACCACTTGTAGGATCGTTTTCTGATCCGAACGAGTCGGTTAGAAGAGTTTTTCACCAAAACAAGAGGCGGAAACAAGTGTTTCGGTGTAATTCAGCAACTATTCACCTTTAACTGTTGTTTATATTGATATACGAACGATTACAGATCTGACAACACTTCGGCAGCACTTCGTGGCTAACCGGAAGACAATCACCTAGAACTATTTTGTGATTTCGCTTATGTGACCTATATATAGTATAGATGATTTCGCTTCAATGTACTTGACACATAAGCGATACTACTTGGCTGCCATAAAAGCGAAATCTATCTTGGACACATGAGCGGAATCATCGAGACCACATAAGCGGAATCATCTAATATATGTTGACCGAAAATCAAATCTCACATGCCAATCCTTTTGTCTTTTATGAATTGATGTCATGGTGATGTCATCTTAATGATGTCATCATGACATTATGCTTTAACATCTCCGCAACGAACCCGATCTTCGCAACTAACCCGAGACTCGACATAAGACGTAGTTGACAGACGTAGTGCACCAACACATTTGTAGCAATTTCGTCACAAAATTTATAACCTTTTCGACAAATTTCCGACAAAAATTATAAAATTTTATATTATTTGTAACTAAAACAAAATAAATAATTTGAAAAATATAAAATATTAAATTTGTCGGAAATTTGTAGCAAATTTACACCAGTTGCTACAAATTTCCTACAAAAAAAGTTATTTTATTTGTTATTCATCAATTTTAGAAAAAAATAAAATTTTAAAAAAATAAAATGATAAGTTTGTCGGAAATTTTGTGGCAAATTGACAGCAGTTGCTACAAATTTCCTACAAAAATGCTATCATTTAACAAATTAAGAAGAAAACAAAATTTTAAAAAATAAAATATTAGATTTGTCGGAAATTTGTAACAAATTAACACCAGTTGCTACAAATTTCCTACAAAAAAAAGTTATTTTATTTCTTATGTATCAATTTTAGAAAAAAAGATAATTTTAAAAAATAAAATGATAAGTTTGTCGGAAATTTGTAGCAAATTGACATCAGTTGCTACAAATTTCCTACAAAAATGCTATTATTTAACAAATTAAGAAGAAAACAAAATTTTAAAAAATAAAATATTAGATTCGTCGGAAATTTGTAGCAAATTAACACCACTTGCTACAAATTTCCTACAAAAAAAAGTTATTTTATTTCTTATTTATCAATTTTAGAAATAAAGATAATTTTAAAAAAATAAAATGATAAGTTTGTCGGAAATTTGTAGCAAATTGACAGTAGTTGCTACAAATTTCCTACAAAACGGCTATTATTCAACAAATTAAGAAAAAAACATAATTTAAAAAAAAAAATATTAGAGTTGTCGGAAATTTGTAACAAATTTACACCAGTTGCTACATATTTCCTACAAAAAAAAAGTTATTTTATTTGTTACTTATCAGTTTTAGAAAAATAGATAATTTTAGAAAATAAAATGATAAGTTTGTAGGAAATTTGTAGCAAATTGATAGCAGTTGCTACAAATTTCCTACAAAACGGCTATTATTCAACAAATTAAGAATAAAACATAATTTAAAAAAATAAAATATTAGAGTTGTCGGGAATTTGTAGCAAATTTACACCAGTTGCTACATATTTCCTACAAAAAAAAGTTATTTTATTTGTTCCTTATCAGTTTTAGAAAAATAGAAAATTTTAGAAAATAAAATGATAAGTTTGTAGGAAATTTGTAGCAAATTGACAGCAGTTGCTACAAATTTCCTACAATACCATACAATGTATGATACCATAGAATCCTACACTATATTATACTATGCTATGCTATATACTATACTATACTATACTATACTATACTATACTATACTATACTATACTATACTATACTATACAATACCATACAATGCGTTACAATACTATACTACACAACACGACATTATACTATACAATCCTATACTACACAACACGACACTACAGTATACTATACGATAGCGTACCATACCATACCATATCATACCATACCATACCATACCGTACCGTACCGTACCATACCGTACCGTACCATACCATACTGTACCATACTATACGATATAGTATACTATATTGTACACGATACTATATTGTACGATGCGATACGATCATATACTATACAACGCAACACTATACTTCACCATACGATCCTATACTATACAATATGCCACAACACTATACTATACTATACAATACTATATTATACGATGCGATCCTATAGTATACTATACGATGCCATACCATACCATACTATATCGTACCAAACCGTACCGTACCATACCGTACCGTACCGCACCGTTCCATACCATACCGTACCATACTATACCATACCATACCGTACCGTACCATACCATACCGTACCATACTATACCATATCGTACCATGCTATACAATATAGTATACTATGCTGATGTGCTATGCTATGCTGATGTTGTACCATACGATACGATACATCACAATACAATACTATATTATAGAAAATAATAATAATATCAAAATGAATATGGTTACGTAATAGAAAATAGTTGTGTATATATCTATTATTATATGCAGTGGCGGAACTAGCAAAAAAGGTTAGGGGTATCCTAATTTTTTTTAGGATCAGGGGTATCCTTTATATAACAGAAACGAAGTTGAGTGCTATTTTTACACTACCGAAATAAAGTTAAGGGGTATTTTTACACTACGTAGACGGGGTTGAGGGGTATAATTTACTCTTAATTATATAACTAAAATTTATACGGATAGATGCTCCATGTTTTGAGTTTACTGAATATAACTAAATCACGTTTTTTTGGGGCCGGGCTGCTGTGTTTTGAATGAAACTAGTGTTTTTCAATGACGCGCGTTGCGCGAAAGGCATTGGTGTTTTCGACCGACATAATTCTTCAAACGATTCGAGATAAACGATGCGTAACCAGCCATATCCGGCATCGTGGAGTGTATTAAAAAAGGGAGCAATTGGATGATTGGATGCTGGGCTAGGTGTTTCTTGGAATGCTCACGGATTGTTCGGGTCAAAACCACGATTATGAGGATTCATTTTTCGTATTTTGGTTGGATGAGATTTTAAAAAAAAAAAAATAAGATAGAGATGATTATAGAAGAAGTGGAGTAGTTGTGGTAAAAAAAAATGAATAGAAGTGTGAGTATTTATAGTGAAAAAATAATTTTTTTAAACACATAGTCGTTGGCCAACGGCTAGCCCAACGATCCCGCCATGTGATCTTGATAGCCCCGCCCAACGGCCGTGCTAAAACCCTCGGCCAAGGGGCCACGCCGAAACCCAAGCCCACCCGGGATGATGAGTTGGGCATTTGTACCCAACCCACGCCATAACCCCCACTCCATACCTTATATTCTAATATACCCTAGATGATCACTACTACTGTTCATTCACTTTCCTTTTTATTATATATAGATTTACTTTACCAAAAAAAAAAAATCACGTTTTATATGAAACTTGGCCCTTCAATCCGTGTCCAACCTTTAAAACAGATAATTGGCCGTTCGATCATCACACAATCCGACGGTTGAACTTATAGTAAAGCATAAAAGGTTATCAAAACCTTTGGCGGGCTAGACACTTTTTCGTTCCCCCCAAATCACACACCAGTTGCCTCCCCAAATCCTCTATTGACGCCGCCTCCTCTCTACCGGTCGCCGGACCACCTCCTCAGCAACGCCGAACCACTAGGTAATTTCTTCTTCCTCTTTAGCCTTGAGACTAAATTGTGGGTTGGGGATGAATTGGGTGTTTCGAAACGGCTATTATTCAACAAATTAAGAAAAAAACATAATTTAAAATAAAATATTAGAGTTGTCGGAAATTTGTAACAAATTTACACCAGTTGCTACATATTTCCTACAAAAAAAAAGTTATTTTATTTGTTACTTATCAGTTTTAGAAAAATAGATAATTTTAGAAAATAAAATGATAAGTTTGTAGGAAATTTGTAGCAAATTGATAGCAGTTGCTTCAAATTTCCTACAAAACGGCTATTATTCAACAAATTAAGAATAAAACATAATTTAAAAAAATAAAATATTAGAGTTGTCGGGAATTTGTAGCAAACTTACACCAGTTGCTACATATTTCCTACAAAAAAAAAAGTTATTTTATTTGTTACTTATCAGTTTTAGAAAAATAGAAAATTTTAGAAAATAAAATGATAAGTTTGTAGGAAATTTGTAGCAAATTGACAGCAGTTGCTACAAATTTCCTACAAAACGGCTATTATTCAACAAATTAAGAAGAAAACATAATTTAAAAAAATAAAATATTAGAGTTGTCGGAAATTTGTAGCAAATTTACACCAGTTGCTACATATTTCCTACAAAAAAATGTTATTTTATTTGTTACTTATCAATTTTAGAAAAATAGATAATTTTAGAAAATAAAATGATAAGTTTGTAGGAAACTTGTAGCAAATTTACAAGAGTTGCTACAAATTTCCTACAAAACCGTTATTTATTTTTTATTTATAAATTTTAACAAAATAAATAATTTTAAAAATAAAAATATTAAATTTGTCGTAAATTTGTAGCAAACTAACACCATTTACTACAGATTTCCTACAAAAAAAAAGTTAATTTATTTGTTCCTTATCAAATTTAGAAAAAAAAAAAAATGTTACATTTGTCAAAGATTTGTAGCAAACTCTTCCCACTTGCAACAAATTTCCTACAAACTAACACCATTTACTACAATTTTAGAAAATAAATAATTTTTAAAAATAAAATGTTAAATTTCTCGTAAATTTGTAGTAAACTAACACTCACAGACTATATTAAATTGTATGATACCATAGATTCATATACTATACTATATGTACGATACCATAGAATCCTACACTATATTATACTATGCTATGCTATATACTATACTATACTATACTATATATACTATACAATACCATACAATGCGTTACAATACTATACTACACAACACGACATTATACTATACAATCCTATACTACACAACACGACACGACACTACAGTATACTATACGATAGCGTACCATACCATATCATACCATACCGTACCGTACCGTACCATACCATACCGTACCATACTATACGATATAGTATACTATATTGTACACGATACTATATTGTACGATGCGATACGATCATATACTATACAACGCAACACTATACTTCACCATACGATCCTATACTATACAATATGCCACAACACTATACTATACTATACAATACTATATTATACGATGCGATCCTATAGTATACTATACGATGCCATACCATACCATACTATATCGTACCAAACCGTACCGTACCATACCGTACCGTACCGCACCGTACCATACCATACCGTACCATACTATACCATACCATACCGTACCATACCATACCATACCGTACCATACTATACCATATCGTACCATGCTATACAATATAGTATACTATGCTGATGTGCTATGCTAGGCTGATGTTGTACGATACGATACGATACATCACAATACAATACTATATTATAGAAAATAATAATAATATCAAAATGAATATGGTTACGTAATAGAAAATGGTTGTGTATATATCTATTATTATATGCAGTGGCGGAACTAGCCAAAAAGGTTAGGGGTATCCTAATTTTTTTTAGGATCAGGGGTATCCTTTATATAACAGAAATGAAGTTGAGTGCTATTTTTACACTACCGAAATAAAGTTAAGGGGTATTTTTACACTACGTAGACGGGGTTGAGGGGTATAATTTACTCTTAATTATATAACTAAAATTTATACGGATAGATGCTCCATGTTTTGAGTTTACTGAATATAACTAAATCACGTTTTTTTGGGGCCGGGCTGCTGTGTTTTGAATGAAACTAGTGTTTTTCAATGACGCGCGTTGCGCGAAAGGCATTGGTGTTTTCGACCGACATAATTCTTCAAACGATTCGAGATAAACGATGCGTAACCAGCCATATCCGGCATCGTGGAGTGTATTAAAAAAGGGAGCAATTGGATGATTGGATGCTGGGCTAGGTGTTTCTTGGAATGCCCACGGATTGTTCGGGTCAAAACCACGATTATGAGGATTCATTTTTCGTATTTTGGTTGGATGAGATTTAAAAAAAAAAAAAATAAGATAGAGATGATTATAGAAGAAGTGGAGTAGTTGTGGTAAAAAAAATGACTAGAAGTGTGAGTATTTATAGTGAAAAAATAATTTTTTTAAACACATAGTCGTTGGCCAACGGCTAGCCCAACGATCCCGCCATGTGATCTTGATAGCCCCGCCCAACGGCCGTGCTAAAACCCTCGGCCAAGGGGCCACGCCGAAACCCAAGCCCACCCGGGATGATGAGTTGGGCATTTGTACCCAACCCACGCCATAACCCCCACTCCATACCTTATATTCTAATATACCCTAGATGATCACTACTACTGTTCATTCACCTTCCTTTTTATTATATATAGATTTACTTTACCAAAAAAAAAAAATCACGTTTTATATGAAACTTGGCCCTTCAATCCGTGTCCAACCTTTAAAACAAATAATTGGCCGTTCGATCATCACACAATCCGACGGTTGAACTTATAGTAAAGCATAAAAGGTTATCAAAACCTTTGGCGGGCTAGACACTTTTTCGTTCCCCCCAAATCACACACCAGTTGCCTCCCCAAATCCTCTATTGACGCCGCCTCCTCTCTACCAGTCGCCGGACCACCTCCTCAGCAACGCCGAACCACTAGGTAATTTCTTCTTCCTCTTTAGCCTTGAGACTAAATTGTGGGTTGGGGATGAATTGGGTGTTTCGAAACGGTACGTACCCTCTGCGTTTCTTTGTAATTTGAGTGGGTATGTTGATAATTGAGTAGATCTGTGTCGTTGAAACCCTAGAATAGTTTGACTTGAAAGAAGAAAATAGCCATATTAGGTAGATGGGAGATTGAGTATGCATAGAATCGAAAGATGAGTTGTTGTAGTATAGGTTCTTTATCAAAAATACATGTCAACTGGGTGGTTTAAAGTGTATACAGATGTTTTATAATCTCCAACATTGCTTTATCAAAAATACATTTGGATTGTTTTTGAATCTTGACCCTCCCATTGTTTTCTAACAAAGGGCCCTGGTTCTTATAAGTTTTAATATGGTATATCACTCTCTCTCGTGTTTGCATATGTGTACACTGTACAGTGTTTATAATCTCTGATTTTGGTTACAGAGGCAACACTAGCTCTTCTTTGGCATCCTGATTATTGCATTTCTGGTTATTCCTCTGTAAGTCACTAGGCTATTTCCTTTCACATCTTGCCTCTGCTTGAAAATTTTGAATATGAAGTTTTTTTTACCTTTCTTGGAGCGGTGAATTTTAGTTTATTATGTGGTGCAAGTGGATGTAAAGAGGAGTGTATTTGAATGTGATAAGCTATTTAATCATTTTTCTATTGAAGAAAGGAGTAAATTCGATGTTGTCAATGCCAATGACATCGGAAAGAAAAGTGCAACAAGTCAGAGTTCTAATAACGAGTATATTGTGGTTGGTGCTTTCGATATGATTATGAATAAAATATAAAAATGTTGTTTTTTTCGGTTAACATTTATTCGTGTCGAAATTGGCATAGTTGACCTGAAACACATTTTTCTAAAACTATTTAGTACTACTAAATTTCTAATAAAATAGTGTGTGAATTAGGTGGTTCTGTGAGTTGGAAAATCTCTTCGGCTGACTTTCCACTCGTTGCGATTTTAGTTACATCTTTACCCATTTAACCTGAAAATAACATGAAGAACCGGTTCATAAATAAATGGGTCGAATTGCCACCTCTATTTTTTTTCCTATTTGCTTCAACCAGTGATACATTTTGCTTCTCTTTATGCTTGATGAACACAATAATGGTTATATATTTTTAGAGTGGAGTTGGTTCCAGTTATCATTATACTATGAACTTTTCTTGGTTTTATTTCTTGTGGGGAAAATGTCTAACCAAGTTTCAGCAGCGTTCCAACCACAAAAACCTACTCGGTTTATAATATTGTTCCTTTGTGAAAAACAATCGTAATCTAATGAAGCTAAGCAACCTTAACATTCCTTGACTAAAAAATATTCTGTACTTATGGTTTGGAACTTGGTTATAATTTAATGATTTTCAGCCCTTGTTGAACATGCCATATCAAATGTTGACTAAAAAATATTCTGTACTTCTGGTTGAAGGTTACCATCATCGTGGTTGTTGACGGTGTATCTAAACTGCCACCCATTAGAAGCAGTGCACAGTTGAAGAATGCCTTGCAAATGCTGGCCTCTATTCCTTCAAGAGATATTAAGGTGAGAACTATATGCACTTGTTTTCTAGCTCATTAATCATGAATTTAGCTGAGTGTGCAATTTCGACCCATTTGATTCTAAAGGTGTTATTTTGGGTTTTATTTCATTTCTAACGGGTCAAAAAGGTCGCACGTGTCAACTGGGTGGTTTAAAGTGTATCCAGATGTTTTATAATCTCCAATATTGCTTTATCAAAAATACATTTGGATTGTTTTTGTAATCATATTTAGCACATCATTAGTATAATAATTTCAAAAAAACTTGATGAAGTGTGTGTGGCAACATTGCCTATAACTCAAACGTTAATAGCGGGTCAAATAGGTCACAAATACATTTGGATTGTTCAGCCTTGTTTTGACTCGTTAACCAACCTGTCCCGACCTTTGTTTTACCTCTATCCCTTCAAACTGTATTATGGTGAGACCTGTTTGCCCTTGTTTTCTATCCCATAAATCATGAGTTTCCTGTTTCTTTGCTAACTTTTGATCACTTTACAGAAAGTTTTAATGTTCTGGAACCCACAACAGGAAAATAATTTTTTTACAGCACAAGAATTGCTTGAGTCCCTGTGGTTTACGCTAACTGACACTTTGCAATCGTATTTTGAAAATTTGTCATTTTAACACCTGACGTTTCCAAAAGTCAACAATCTCCCCCCCCCCCCCCCCCAACAACGGTCAAAGCTAGTTTGACTGTTAGAGCCAGGGTTATTTTTGTAACATACCAATTTCTTTGTGTATTACCTATGTAAAAATCAATTTTGATTCTAATAAATGCTTTGCAATACTAATAACTGTCACTAAATAAAGGACCTGCAACTAATATATATACAAAACTAAATGCTACACCCAATCTATACCACTAATAAACATAGTAAAATCAAAATTTCAGTAATTACTTAATCTAAATGTTTCACGAACCATACCACCCATGTTAACACACAATATTAATTCAGCAATTACTGAATTTTTATTGTGTTTTGTATTATTAGAGTAGCCGCTCATTTTTTACTCTGAAGTTAAACAAGTGGTACCTTGATTTCAAACTTATTATGTATTTCCTTATATTTAAAGAAAGAAAGGTTTGCTATTTCATTATCAAATTATTAAAACCAAAACGAATAGTGCCAGCTACCACATGTTCTGTTTTTATTAGGTGCTATTGGTGGTGAGGATACGTGTTTAGGTATAGGCTATCAAGAACAGAGAGGCGCGAGGGCAAAGGAGTTCGACTTAAGCTAGCAATGTGATGACTGATGACCGAGACGTGGCTTACTGTTCTTCATCTTTATATAACGAGGCCTCTAAACTCTCAGATGACATCACCGGCACGATATCCACAGGGAGTTATTAAGGGTCAGGGATTGAAGCACAGCGCCATTCGTCCGCTATACTCAAGAAATTTGCCATACTATGATCCAGTTAGAAAGAAAAATTTTACAGGAGATAGAGATGGAGAGCTTGGAACCAGTTTTAAAAATGGCAGGTTAATAATTTTTAATAGAATTTATGTTCTGTATACTTTTGATTTTGAATTTTAGTGAAAACTAGGTAAATTATTGAAGATATTTGGCTGGAGTTGGGAAGTTACTGGCTTCTTCAGTTCGTTGGCAGCCATGTCGATAGGGTCGGGATGTATTTTAAGTAGGTTTTTATGCATTTCATTTATTTCTTTTAAAATATGTATGGAAATGTAATACTTCATATCATCCCCAAAAACGTTCCTTTTTCGCTGACCGCCTTTTTTTCCGGTTATTGTCGTAGGAGGACGGAAGAACGATGGTTTTAGGCGACGCATCAAACCGGTAAGCAGCTCGGAGGGCCGCTACTGGTGGTTTCAGGCGAAGCTCTAAATTGGTAAGTAATTCTGTATTTCATGTAGCAGAGCCATTGCTCTGCTTTATGTGTATGCAAATTATATGTTTCTGTGTTGCCTGCTAATAGTTAGGGCTTTTGAATTTCAGGTCATGGAAAGTTAATGCTAGGGCATTCGGTTATTATATATTTATTATGAAAGTGATTATAACAGTTCATTTGCTTTACTTTTGAACTTTCTTACATTACTTGACGAATTAGTAGACGTTTTCTTTGATTTTGAATCTGGAATTTGAGCTCTTCTTTTACTGAAATTACTTCATGGAATGGTAAAAGTTTTCTTTGAATTTTGAATTAGTAGGGCTTCTTTAATATGTATTGACACTTAATCTGAGTCATTGCTGCTTTTTTTTAATGCCAGTTACATGTTTCATTAACTTCTGTTGATGTTATTAGTTACATTAATCAAATGCTTCTTCGTTGGATTGTTTCATGTTATTTTCGTTAATTGTACTTGAAACATAAGAACCAAACAGTAACGCTTAGATAGCATGCCAGGACGTGAAGCGATATGCTTCAGATTAGATTGAATGGTATCAACTAGGTCATATCGAGAACAAAGAGCATTTCAATATGATAGATTTCTATAGGTTCTTTTAGATATCACAAAGAATTTTTAGATCGACCCGTTAAGTTAACATATGTTCATTAATAGGTTACAGTTTTTATGTTAATATGTATTAATTATTCTTTTTTTAGCTCCAAAAACTTCAAGTGGGATTCGGAAAAGAAAAAGAACGAGAGGCTCGACTAAACATAGAAGCCAGGTTGAAACAATTTGAACAAAGATCGGGTCAAACGAGAGCGAGAGCGGGCCGGAGATGCGACATGGAAATCGAAGGTGGAAAAATGATGAAAAAGTTAGGATAAGAGTAAAAAGCTTTTGTTTTGTATACAATGAAATGTTAACGATTGTATTAGTTTTTAATTTTGATTAGGATTTCTTAGTATTTTTATTTTATGATTTAAACAGGTTTTTATGAATCATTTGTAAATTTTTATGTAGAAAATTTTGGTTATTTTTATAATTTTTTTTATAAATTTTTGTAATTTTGTAGGAATTTTGTAGCAATATTAATATCACTTTTATTTCTTAAAATGTGGCAAATTTGTCGAAACAAAAACAAATTGTAGCAAACTTTGTCCAAACAATTTGTAGCAAATATGTGGAAATGAGTTGTGGCAAACTTGTCGAAAAAATTTGTAGCAAACTTGTCTAAAAAATTTGTAGCAAACTTGTCTAAAAAATTTGTAGCAAATTTGTCGAAAAAAATTGTAGCAAATTTGTCGAAATGAGTCGTGGCAAATTTGTAGCTACATTAAAAAATATATTTTTTAGTTGTAGGAAATTTGTCGCAAACTGTTTTGAAAACTTTGTAGGAAATTTGTTGGAAACCGTTAGTTTTGTAGATAATTCGTAGCAAATTGTTTAGAGCAAATTTATAAATTTGTAGGAAACTTGTGGAAAGTTTTATGATTTGTAGGAAATTTTGTCGCAAGAAAGTTTTATAATTTGTAGGAATTTTGTCGCAGAAAAGTTTTATAATTTGTAGGAATTTTGTCGCAAGAACGTTTTATAATTTGTAGGAATTTTGTCGGGAAAATAAAAAAATATGAATATTTTTTTTAATAATGTTATTAATTTTAAAAATAAAATAACATAAAATAATATAAAAAAAGGCAAAAACGTGGAAGAATTGTCGGAAATTTGCAAGAAGAGCGATTTGTCAGTATTTTGTAGCAAATTTTGCGACGAGAGATTTTGTAGGAATTTTGTAGCAGATTTTGTCGTATTTTTGTAGCTAATCAGGTTACCCACAAGTTTATTTCCTACGAATTTTTTTGTAGGAAATTTGTGGGTAAGGCCAATTTCAGACAAATTTGCTACAAATTTGGTTGTCACAAACTTGACAATTTTCTAGTAGTGTATGCTTTAGAAAATCAATAAGGGGTCGGGTCCAATGACAAAGCCTTCTTGAATAAAGTGGAGCTCTTTTAAAGATCAAAAGTTGGAACCTTGGGAGAAACATTTCCTTATTAAACAAGTTTTGAACACATTAAGTTGTAATTGTAATTAATTAAAATATTATCAATGTTTTCGAATTCACAAATATTTTCTTTGCAATTACTAGTATCAAAGTTTTCGAAATTGGTGGTCTTAAAATGTGGGTCTTTGGTTAAGAATATTAAGAAAATTCAGCAGGATTCTTTGGATTATAGCACGCGATACGTTATGGAATGGAGATGATGGATTCCTAAGAAGTGCAATATTTTTGCATGGAGGTCTGAGATGGGTAGACTTCCTACATTGGAGGCGTTAAGGAAGAGAAACATCGTTCTTAGCTCGGATGGATGCGTTTTTATTTTTTTATTTATTTATTTATTTTTTGCGGTTGCAGGCAAGAGACTTCAGACCATTTATTTTCGGGTTGCATGGTGGCAGCGGTGATTTGGCAATGGGTTAGTAACTGATGTAAAATCCCTAATATTTTTGGCTTCTCGGTTAGGGACCTGTCGGAGTTCCATAATTATATTGGTCCCGGAGAGCTTAGGAAGAAAGTTGTTCATGACGTTATCATCTTAGCATGTTGGTGCATTTGGAATTCTAGAAACAAGAAGATTTTTTTGAATAAAGACTAGAGAATTGAAGACATCACGAGTAGAATTAAATCTTATGGTATTAAACTTGTGGGCCAAGGATATGCACAAGTATATTTTCTAAAATACATATTAAAGAAATATTTTTTTCAACTCTAAACAATTAAATATATTAAAAGAATTTTCATAACACTGAATATAACATATTGGTCATCTTGAATAAGGAAGTCAAGTAACCATTGAAATTTAATAAAAGGATTTGCGCCATTGACATTTTCAACCTGAGATTTTTTTTACATAAGGTTGCTCAAAGGTAATTGTAAGAAAAATGAGGAATATAACTATAGATTGTGAGGTGTGGATTTATGTACAACAAAATTATCAAAATTTTATCCATAGGGAAGTGAAGAATTATAAGGTGCAAGATAGAAGAATGCAGTTTTGTCCTGGATAGAAGAATGCAGTTTTGTGGATGATATTTTTGCACTGATTGTTGGTGCACTTGTGTCTGTACTTTGTCTGTATTTCGTCCTGATACAAAACGATGTCTTTGATGTAAGTTTGACCAAGTCAACCATCCTCCGGTTTGACTTGGACAAACAGTTAGACAATGGTTGAAAGATGTTTGGGTCGAAGGATGTGTCATCGAAGGATTATTTAGATCCTTCGATGAGCTCGAAAGATAAGCATTCGATAGATGGACCACGAAGGATTTCATCCTTCGAGGTACATGTGGATCCTTCGAGCTGTTTCAGGTCGACAGATGATCTTACGATCAGTCTGTCTGATCCTTCGACCAGACGTGCTGTGATGGATATAAATATCCATGTGTTGTGTTCACTTCTAGAGGGCTTCATTAGAGAGAGACAAGTTAGACACATAGAGAAGTGAGAGCATTCTGTTGAGAGAACACACACACGAGAGTTAGAGAGAGTTTGCAAAATACATTTGTAAACATTGAGCTTGTAACCGAACCTTTGTTGGTGCACTTATGTCTGTACTTTGTATGTATTCGGTCACGATGTAAAACGATGTCTTTATAGTCCTGTAAGTTTGACCAAGTCAACCATCCTCCTGGTTTGACTTGGCCAAACAGTCAACATTTTGGTTGTAATGTGTTTGAGTCGAAGGATGGTCATCGAAGGATCACTTATATCCTTCGATGATGATGAGCTCGAAAGACAGCATTCGACAGATGGACCACGAAGGATATCATCCTTCGTGGTACATGTGGATCATTCGAGCTATTTCTAGTCGATAGATGATCCTTCGATCATCCTATCTGATCCTTCGACCAGACCTGCTGTTTTGGGTATAAATACCCGTGTGTTGTGTTCATTTACAGAGTTAGACATTTCAGACAAAGTAAGAGCATTCTGTTCAAAAACACACACACGAAAGATAGAGAGAGTTTATAGAATACATCTGTAAACCTTGTGCTTGTAACCGGACCTTTCATACGTTTAATACAAGTGGTGTTAATCGTTGAGTCTTGTGTGTTTATCTTTGTGCTTTGTCTATCTCGGTTTGCTATTTCGGTTGGATTCCGCACAACCGGAGTGGTTCGTACACAAGGATTAGGCGACTAGATCCTCCCCTAGCCGGACCTACAAGTGGTATCAGAGCCTTGGCTCTTATCCTTGTTAAAACCGAGGTGTTCTTGCTGTTTTTCGGGTTCTTATAGTTCATATCTTCTGGAAATCTTGCTGTTTTTGCTGTTTGTTCTTATAAAAACCTTGTCACTTTTCATTATCACATGTTAAAAATGGGTTTTTAGTGAAGTTGCAAGCAAAAACGGGTTTTGGATAGTTGTCGGTTTGCTGGAAATTTCATATTTCTGGGTTTATCTTCAACCGTTATTCTAAGTGTTCATCATAATTGTACACATTTGATCTTAAAAATTTTGAATTACCAAGTGTTTGTGTGTTGGAAGTTGTACTTTGATTAAAATATTGGACACTACCCGGTTGGTGAAAGCCTGCATGTTCAGACCTGAAAGATATGGTCTGAACATACTTTCTGCAGAAAGTTCTCACCAACCCGTCAACTTTTCACCAACCTGTCACCCATTGTCAACTGTGTCAGAGCAAGTTCGAAAGATATCCTTCGAAGTCGAAAGATCATCTTTCGACCAAAGGAGGTTCGACAGATAGTCATCCTTCGAAGTGTGAGACTTATCTTTCGTTCCAAGGAATATTTTCGAAACATACATCTTTCGGTCTACTGCTCTTTCTCGAAAGACTAGGATCCTTCGATTGGGGAGTCTTTCGAAGTCATCTTTCGTGTTCATCTTTCGGCCTACAGTCCTTTTTCGAAAGATAAGGATCTTTCGGTTGGAGAATCTTTCGAAAACATTGTTCGAAACTCAACAGTGATCTTTCAAACACTGTTGATCCTTCGAACAGGTGTTGATCTTTCGATCATTAGTCTGTTTATGTTTAACAGTTTGTGTTTTTCAAGTCTTTCGACAGGTATCCTTCGGCTGATCAAAAATGAATTCGATGTGGGGTGTTCCGGTAAATACAGAGATGTATTTTGGTACTCCGGCTCCAGATTCGGGTTCGCAAGCTAATGCTACAACTACCGGTCAATGGGCATTCGTATCAAATCAAGCTCCAAGTGTTCAAAGCATTTTACTAAGCGAAAGTGAAACGGGAAGTTTGAATAGGCCTCCAAAGTTGATGCATTTAAGTGAATATCCGGGATGGTTTGACAGATTTCATACATATGTCCTTGGTCAAAATACAGAACTGTGGTTGCGCTTCATCACAGATTTTGATCAAACGATAGAGGTTGCTGCTTCATCTGCTGCTACGTTTGCAGATCTTACAGAAGATCAAAAGAAGATCTATGATTTGGAAAAGAAGGCATATGCCATTCTTACTCAGGCATTAAGCAAAGATATTTATCATCAATTTGTCAGTCACAAGACAACGAAGAGGTTGTGGGACGCATTGAAAACAAGGGGCGTGGGAAATGAAGCGACACGTCAACTGAGAAAAGAATTGCTGAAGAAAGAGTTCGATGGTTTTACTTGTATGCAGAATGAATCTTTAGGAGATTTGACAAGTTGATATACTCATTTGCTGACTGAGTTGGTAAATGTTGGGGTTGTAACAACTTCAGCAGAGATAGTGAAGAAGTTTGCAGATGCACTGCCACCTCAATGGAATAATTTCTTAGAAATTCTGAAGTACAATGGCACTTTGGATACAACAAACTTCGGTGACTTTGCTCAACTCCTGGAAAACAAGAATCAGGAAGAAACTCTAAAGGCTAAAAGAGTTCCAGTGGCACAAAATCCAGAAATGTATTATGGAGTTTCTAGCACTTCTACAAAACCTTCCTCACACGCTCCACTTCAAATAGCATTTGTGTCTAGCACTAGCTTGTATGGCACTCCTCCTCCAACAACAGACATATATGGAAATCCGCTTAATCCAGTTCCTCAACCAGTGCCACAACAGCAAAGCCAACAACCTATCAGAGCAACTGATATATTCGGAAATCCACTTCCTCCTCAACAGCAACAGCAAGCTTGTTATGGAAGTACATCATCTGCTGGTCAACAATCAAGGCCAAATACAGTACGGCTCGACACCTCAAGCTTTTCTAAAGTCAGTGTTGAAGTAGCAAAAGAACATATGGAGCTGCTAAACACTTTGGTGAGCGCATACTGTGGATTAGTGGAAGGTCAGATTGGCAACATTAATCTGACACAAGAAGACTATCAGCAGATAGATAAAGAGGAGATGGAGATGATGGATATTAAGTGGGCCTTTGCCAGTGCTGTTAGGCGAGCAAAGGATTTTATGGAAAGAACAGGCCGAACCAGCTTGGAAAGCAAGAAAGACACCAAGTATGGGTTCGACAAGCAAGCTGTTAAGTGCTTCAATTGTGGTGAACGTGGTCATTTCAAGCGTGAATGTACAAGACCATCTCAGCATGGAAACCAGAATCCCTTCAGAGGTCAAGGCAACCAGCAGAACCAGAATAGGAACAATGTTCGCACATTGGTGCCTGTTAACAACCAGACTCAAGCAGGACCATCAAATGCCAACCAGGCACTTGTGGTTCAAGTAGATGAAGGTTGTGATTGGTCTATTCAGTTGGGAAACGATGCTCCAGATGGAACAGCTTGCTTTGCTGAAATTGTCAAGGATCTTAAACACACCAGTGGTGGAGAATCTTCCACCAATGGTGATGAGTCTTCTGAAGATGAAAACAGCTCAGGTTATAGTGGAAGTTCAGATGAAGAGTCCTCCAATTCAGGCAATGATCAGGAAGATGACACATCAAGTGCCTCAGTTAATGCAGATATTGATGAACTATCGGAAGGAGCTGCAGCAGGAGTTCAAAGAAGATCTATTTTGGTGGACCAAGCTGCTTATTCTTCGTCTTCTCTCCATTCAGCCTTTATGGCTAATGTCGACGGTTCATCAAGTCAGGTATGTGTCGATAAACCCACTGCTGCTATTTGTGATAACTGTGATAGATTGCATGTTAGATGTGCTGAGTTGGATGCAAACATGTCTGAGTTGCAAGGCAAACATGATGCTTTACAAGCTAGTTTGTTTGACTTGCAAGACAAACATGTTTCTTTGAATGATGAGTGGTGTGAATTGCAAAGCAAACACGAGGCTTTGCAAGAGAAATATGATGTGACATTCATTCACAACCAAAAGTTGACTGTTGATCTTTCCAAGTGCACAGAAGCCAATATGTTTTATGAAAACCATGAAAAGGAATTTAAGTCAATGATTGAAACGTTAAAGAAAGATAAAACAGAGTTGACAAAAATGGTTTCCAGAAAACAAACTGACATTAACCTGTATATAACTCGTCTGGAGGTAATGCAAAAAGAGATGGCTTGTGTTAAAACTGAAAGTGAGGCGATCCGACTTAAGTTAGACAGTTATTTGAGCTCTAGCTATGTGTTGGATCACATCATTGATGTTCAGAAAGAAAAACGGGATGTCACATGCATAGGCTATAAGAAATGTCCACCACCCGTGAGAAACAATTTTGATGCCATGCCTGATGAGGAATATAGAACTCACTTTGAACCATCTGTTCCTCTAGATGTCAATGAATTTGCAGCAGGACTCGGATACAAGAAAGAAGTATCGTCAGATTCAGATGTGTCAGCAGATACTTTTGTAACTGCTGAACAGAATCAGGATCCTCCAGTTGTGATTGAGGATGCTGATTCTTCTGATGATGAGTCTGATGATACTGATTCAGCAAAGTCTGATGCGGTGATAAACGAAGAGGACATACCTCTTGAGAATCATATTCTGTGTGATCCTCCTGCAAAACCCGCTAAGACTATTGCAATCGAGTCCTCGTCTGAGAAAGAGTCGGAGAGTGTGGATTTGCTGTACACTCTTGTTGGTGATGATAAAATTTATTCAGACAAAGATTTTCCTATTAAGAATGTTAATCAATCTTTAATCAGTAAAGTCTTTGAAAATTCTACAAGCAAGTTTTTGGGAAAGACATGATCACGTGTTACAGTGACACAGTGCCCTCCTATCCCAAAGGCTGAAGTTAGAAAACAATTTGGGAACAAGAAATTACCAACAGTGCAAAAACAGCAAAATCACACCAAGCCAAAAGGAAAGGCACCGGCTCAAGATCAAAAGAAGCCGATCAGAAGAAGAAAAAGAATGTGAACTTTGTGAAATCCAAGGGAACGGACAAAATTGCAACATTTGAAAATCAATCTAACTTAGGTTTTGTCAAGAAAGCAACTGTAATGAAAAGGAATGAACCAAGTAGTTCAAAACCTAGTACCTCGGGATCACAAAGTTCATCATCGGCAAGACGATCACATGATACTTCGGGGTTTGTTGAACGAAGATCATGTTTTGAATGTGGTACAATTGGGCATATCATTCGAAACTGCCCGTATCTTCATAAGTTGAAAGCAATTGATGATGATCCCCGTGAACACAATCACCAAAGGCGATCTGTTTCTGTAAAACAAGATCCCCGACTTGTAAAAGACAGGGAAAAGAAACAGAAACGCCAACAAGTCAAGGTGATTGAAAAGGCACTTAAAAATGAAGTGGTTCAAAAACAAACGGTTCCAGTTAAACCAGAAAGTTCAAAATTTTCAAAAACTTCAAACAATCACGAAGTTAAAATTTCAAACAATCAAACTGGTAAATTTCAACAGACATGGAAACCTAAAATAACCACAAATTCAGGGGGACCATCACAATTTTCGAATCATCAAAGAGTTGAGGTTATTGTCATTGATGAAAATGGAAGACCCAAGACCACAATGGCTTGGGTCCCCATCTCCAACTAATCGATTGAGTTCATGTGCAGGGTGTTCCAGGAGGAACTATCAGTAGTCATTGGATTGTTGATAGTGGGGCATCCAGGCACATGACAGGCGACATGAAGCTTCTCTACGACGTCAAATCTATTAGAGGAGGTTATGTTGCTTTTGCTGGAGATAAGGGCGGATATATAACTGGTGAAGGAATGATTTCCAACGGGGTTGTTAGCATTGATAAGATCAACTTTGTGCAACAACTTGATCACAATCTTCTTAGTGTTTCTCAAATTTGTGATAAGCAGTTCTCAGTACACTTTGATGCAAATGGATGTTATGTGCTGAAACCCGGCTTCAAAATTCCAAAAGAATGGATTCTCTTGTCGGCTCCAAGGATAAATGATTTGTATGTCCTTGATATGAGCCAAGCAATCACAACGTCTGCACAAGCAACATGTTTCGTTTCCAAAGCCACAGAAAAAGACACAATCTCTTGGCACAGACGAATGGGTCACATTCACTTACGCAAAATGAATCATTTGGTGTCAAATGAATTGGTGAATGGTGTTCCTCTTAAAAACTTCCATCTTCAAGACGTCTGTGTCTCGTGCCAGAAAGGAAAACAAACGAAGAAGCGACACCCTACAAAGAAAGTCAACACGGTGGCGGTTCCTCTTGAGCGTTTGCACATGGATTTGTTCGGTCCTGTCAAGCACAAAAGCATTAGGAATGATCAATATTGCCTCGTGATAACTGATGATTATTCAAGATTTTCTTGGGTGGCGTTCATGGCACACAAGAGTGAAACCTTCGGTATTATCAAAAACTTGATCATTCAGATTGAGAATCTTTACAACTTGAAGGTTAGGCGGATACGTAGCGACAATGGTACTGAATTCAAAAATCATGCCATGGCGGAGTTTTGCACTTCAAAAGGTATTCTTCACGAATTTAGTGCAGCTTATACTCCTTAGCAGAATGGCGTCGCTGAACGTAAGAACCGCACATTGATCGAGACTGCTAGGACTATGTTGGTAGAATCGCAGCTGCCCATTCCCTTCTGGACTGAAGCTGTGTTCTCTGCATGTTACACGTTGAACCGAGTCCTTACAGTCAAAAGGCACAACAAGACCTGCTTCGAGCTTATCAACAAACGGAAACCAGACTTGTCATATCTTGAACCGTTTGGAGCTCCATGCACAATTATCGATCCTAATGGAAAGTTTGGGGCTAGAGCCATTGAGGGATACTTTCTTGGGTATTCCACCCCAAACTTAAGAGTCTGGAATCTAGAGACTAAAAGGGTCGAGGAATGGTCTGAAGTCAGAGTACAAAGGCACACTTTACCAGTTAGAAATCCTGGTCAGCCTTGGATGTTTGAGTACGACGACTTTTTCAATTCGATCAACGCTGAAGCCGTTGAAGAAAGTGCTGCGGCAAGGATGTTTTTCGAGAGTGACAACGCAACTAATTCACCGTTGGTTCGTCCCATTATTGTCAATCAAGAACCATCTTCAGTGAACAACAATGCTCTCGACAATGAGGATTTTCAAGATGCTACCGAATTGAACGAATCTTCAGAGGATGATGAATTTCTAGATGCAGATCAAGAAGCTCCAACAGCAGTTCATGGTATTTCAGAGGGTACACCTCCAGTGGATGTCCCTAGAACAGCTGAAACTTCTGCATCATCCTCTTCGTCAATTCCGGGCCTTGAATTGATTGTTGATCTGAATCTCAACAATCTGGGTACAAATATTCCAGTTCAAGATAATGCAGAAACAAGGATTCACAATACCCATCCTCAACAAAACATCATCGGAAATGTACAAAGTGGCGTTCAAACAAGAAACATGTTGCGAAACAACAACAATGCAGGCTTGTATGCAACTATCAGAGAATCTGGTCAACAAAATGATTGGTCTTTCGCGTGTTATGTCTCACAGGAAGAGCCAAGAACTTGGAAAGATGCTTTGAAAGATAGCTCATGGGTTGAAGCAATGCAGGAAGAACTGCAACAATTCCAGAAGCTTGGTGTCTGGAAACTCGTAGAGAAACCTGCTGGTTATAAGAAGATTGGTACCCGTTGGGTGTTTAAATGCAAAAAGGATGACCGTGGAATTGTTATCCGAAACAAAGCAAGGCTAGTCGTTCAAGGTTTTCGTCAGATAGAAGGGATCGACTACAACGAAGTGTATGCACCTGTTGCACGTCTAGAAGCAATTCGGATTTTTCTGGCTTATGCCTCATTCAAAGGTTTCAAGGTATACCAGATGGACGTGAAAAGTGCATTCTTACATGGTGTGGTAGAAGAAGAGGTGTACGTCGAACAGCCTCCAGGTTTTGAAGATCCTATCCATCCCGATCGGGTTTGGTTGCTCAACAAAGCTCTCTATGGTCTTCATCAAGCACCGCGAGCTTGGTACGCAACCTTATCTAATTATTTGCTGGAAAATGGATTTCGCAGAGGTCTTATCGACTGTACTCTTTTCATTAAAGAACAAGATGGATATCTTCTACTGGTACAGGTATACGTTGATGATATTATATTTGGTTCTACTAATGATGTTTTGTGTAGGGATTTCGAGCGTGTTATGCAGGATAAATTCGAGATGAGTGCTATGGGGGAAATGACTTTCTTCTTGGGCCTACAAGTACAACAAACCGAGTCTGGGATATTCATCCATCAGACTAAATATGTTGGTGACATCTTGAGCCGGTTCCAGATGTCTGATGCAACGCCCATCGGTACCCCATTGCCGCAAAATCACGGAATTACTCCAGACTTGAAGGGTGAAGCTGTTAGCCCCTCGTTCTACCGCGCGATGATCGGATCTCTTATGTACCTCACAGCATCAAGACCAGATATAATGTACCCAACGTGCCTGCTTGCCAGATATCAAGTGAACCCGAAGGCCTCACATCTTGCAGCTGTAAAAAGGATTTTTCGTTATTTGAAGGGTTGCCCTGACACCGGTCTATGGTACCCTAGGGATAATAACTTTGACTTGATCGCATTCAGTGATTCTGATTTTGGCGGATGCAAAATCGACGGCAAATCCACAACGGCTGGATGTCAGTTTTTGGGAAATCGCCTAGTCACATGGCAGTGCAAGAAGCAGACGTGCGTCGCTACATCAACATGCGAAGCTGAATACATTGCTGCCTCAAGTTGTTGCTCCCAAGTTCTATGGATCCAACAACAAATGCGTGATTACGGTTTTGAATTCCTAACTACTCCTATTTACGTTGATAATTCTGCTGCATTACAGATCACTAGAAATCCTGTGCAGCACTCAAAGACTAAGCACATCGAAATTAAGTATCACTTCATACGTGATTGCTTTGAGAAAAGGCTAATCGATGTTGCTTACGTCCACACCGATGACCAACGTGCCGACCTTTTTACCAAAGCATTTGACAAATCAAGATTTGACTATTTATTATTGGTAAACGGCATTAAGGTCAAGCAAGAGTAAAACCAACATCGGAAAATCATTTTTGTAAATACCTTTGTGTTTTAAATTTGTATTAGTTTATGATTTTAGGGGGAGTAAATCCAAATTTGAAAATCCAAAAACATTGAAAAATTTCAAAAACGCAAAAACAATAGAAAAACAAAAATGAGTTTCCTGGCGTGCAAAAGAGAAAATGATAGTACATCAGTGGTCTGTCTTAACCTCTTTAAACCTGAAATGCAAAATGAAAAGCGATAAGCAGCTCTATATAAGATGTATCGGTAGGCTCACAATCATTTTAAAGTGTGCAGGGTGATATAAACTTAAATCCGACTGAAGACCAGGTGGGAACCATTCATTGGCATATGGTCTTAGTACCGAAATTTCGTTTGATAGATTGCCGAGGTTCTGAGATATTCGGTCTTTATGCTGCTTATCATCTGGGTATCATGGTTGTTTCTTTTTCCGAAAAATAACGGGGACGCAAGTCTAGATCTTCCATGATACCATAAATACGTGTACATACTGCATTCGACCTCAATAAGTGATCAACAATCACATGTCCCTCAAAATAAGTGATAATATATCACAAATTCTTTCCGGGAGTCAAGTTCGTCTCTCTGCTGTACGAAAGTACTGACCTGTTCACGGACTTGCTCCTGTGCCCTCATGCATCGAAAATCAAGTTCCTCATCAATAAGTGATTCTATCACATAGGGCTTGTTTTCAAATCAAAATAAGTGAGAATCTCACATCATATACGGTCAAACAGATGATAATCGGTATACTCACCGGTAAGATGAACCCTCGTGCATACC
This sequence comes from Helianthus tuberosus, assembly GCA_030545235.1. Classification (NCBI taxonomy): domain Eukaryota; kingdom Viridiplantae; phylum Streptophyta; class Magnoliopsida; order Asterales; family Asteraceae; genus Helianthus; species Helianthus tuberosus. Next base: position 46,725,519 of record CM060394.1, read on the forward strand.
TTGATACGGGAATGTGTCGTGATGTGGATGAACACCGGTCGGTAAGTATAAATGATACCTTAACGTATCCCCTCGCCATGATTACAAATGATAAGTTGAGCTTAAGTGGACAACAATACCGATAATCGTTATAGGATGCTTATCTTAATGTTAACTAAAAGAACAACAAGAGCGTTTTGGCATGACCGTACACTGATATGATTCTCTTACCCTCGAAACTCGCAAAAAGAATGTCTGTATATATTTATTTATTTACTGCTTTCAGTCTTTACATTTGAAATATTCAAAAAGTCCAAAAAGATTTTAGGAGTGTTTTAACTTAAACTTTATAAAAGCCAAAAAGGTTTTATTTCTACTTTATTTTCGATCGTACGATGTTGGAGCTCGAGTCTTCGTTACCTGAAACCTGAACGAAAACCGAAAATGACTAAATCTTCATAAACGGTCGATATTTGCAAAGTTTTGAAAGTTAAATTGAAATTGATAAAATATTTTTAAACTTTCAAACTGTCGGACGGTGTTTGTTTGAACAATGGTCACACGTGTGTCGTTTGTTTATGTTTACTATTCCAAGCGGTTGTTCTCATTACGCGTTTAGATTTCTTGCATGTGCAGATTCTAAAGGCAAGGAGAACATGGTCGATGACAAGCTTCGGAATGAAGACACAATGTGAAGGCACTCAAGTGATGAAGATGATCGAGTTGCCGCTGACCATCATCAACACCACAAGGATCTCACTTCATAAAGATCAAGACTTTCACGAGCATAACTCAAGGGGGAGCTTATGTTAAGGGGGAGTTTGTCAAACACACTTTCTACATGAAACGGGGAGTTTGTTGGTACACTTTCTGCTTTCAAGACGTGAAGACTTTGAAGATCCTCCAACATTGAAGACTTGAATAGAAGTCAAAGACTTGAAGACACGAGAACTTACAAGAATGAAGATCGAGACAAAGCTACAGCGACAAAGCTACAGCCAAGGGGGAGTTTGTTGGTGCACTTATGTCTGTACTTTGTATGTATTCGGTCACGATGTAAAACGATGTCTTTATAGTCCTGTAAGTTTGACCAAGTCAACCATCCTCCTGGTTTGACTTGGCCAAACAGTCAACATTTTGGTTGTAATGTGTTTGAGTCGAAGGATGGTCATCGAAGGATCACTTATATCCTTCGATGATGATGAGCTCGAAAGACAGCATTCGACAGATGGACCACGAAGGATATCATCCTTCGTGGTACATGTGGATCATTCGAGCTATTTCTAGTCGATAGATGATCCTTCGATCATCCTATCTGATCCTTCGACCAGACCTGCTGTTTTGGGTATAAATACCCGTGTGTTGTGTTCATTTACAGAGTTAGACATTTCAGACAAAGTAAGAGCATTCTGTTCAAAAACACACACACGAAAGATAGAGAGAGTTTATAGAATACATCTGTAAACCTTGTGCTTGTAACCGGACCTTTCATACGTTTAATACAAGTGGTGTTAATCGTTGAGTCTTGTGTGTTTATCTTTGTGCTTTGTCTATCTCGGTTTGCTATTTCGGTTGGATTCCGCACAACCGGAGTGGTTCGTACACAAGGATTAGGCGACTAGATCCTCCCCTAGCCGGACCTACAACCTTTCATACGTATTAATACAAGTGGTGTTAATCGGTGAAGTTTGTGTGTTGTGTTTGTGCTTGTTCTATCTTGGTTTGCATGCTAGCTTGGATTCCGCACTTGCTAGTGTGTTAGACATAACAAGGAATAGGTTTAACCTCAACCTTCGAGGGACCTACAAGTGGTATCAGAGCCGTGGCTCTTTTCCTTGTTAAAAACCGAGTTTTATACAAGATTTTGGCGTGTTTTGGACAAAAACTCACTTGGTTTAGCTCCCGTTTTTTACTGATTTTCTCGCTTTTCCAGTTGTTAAAACGTGTTCTAAACTAACCGGGTGTGTTAAGGAACGGGTTGGGTAACTTAAAAACTTGTTTTTGAGGTGTTTGGTAATTTCCGGCCAAACTCCGGCTTACTCCGGTGACCGGTTTCTGGGTTGTTACTTCGATTTTCAGTAATATTTTATTGGTTCAAAATTTGTTTTGGCAGAAAGTAAGGTCTGAACATACCTTCTGCCGAAAGATTTACCAACCCATCACCTTTTTCACCAACCTGTCACTCTTTGTCAACTGTGTCAGTTCAGTTTGAAAGATATCCTTCGAAGTCGAAAGATCATCTTTCGATCAGTGGAGGTTCGATAGATCATCATCCTTCGAACCAAGGAATCATTTCGAAGCATACATCTTTCGATCTACAGTTCTTTTTCGAAAGACAAGGATCCTTCGATTGGAGAGTCTTTCGAAATCATTGCTCGAAACTCAACAGTGATCTTTCGAACACTGTTGATCCTTCGAACAAGTGTTGATCTTTCGATCCCAGTTTGTTTAAGTTTAACAAGTTTGTGTTTCAGGTCTTTCGATCTCAGATCCTTCGACTGGTGTAACAATTTTTCCTTGATCAAAAATGAACCCAAGATGGGGTACTCCGGTAAATACAGATATGTATTTTGGTACTCCGTCTTCTCCCGCACCGAGTATTCAAAGCCAACGACCTCTCAGACCAACTGATATGTTCGGAAATCCATTACCAGTTCGATCTCCCGGAACAACAGACATGTATGGGAATCCACTTCCTGCTCAATCTACCGGACCAACAGACCTGTACGGAAATCCGCTTCAACCAGTGCCTCAACAGCAAACCCAAAGGCCTCCTGTGACAACAGATTTATATGGCAATCCGATACAAGTTCCAGTAAAGCCAGCTCCAACAACAGACTTGCATGGAAATCCTCTACAACCAGCTCCACAACAACAAGTCTGTTGGCCATCTACTGTAACCGCTTGTTTTGCTGAGGTTGTCAAGATTTTAAATCACGCCAGTGGTGGAGAATCTTCCACCAATGGTGATGAATCTTCGGAGGATGAAGACAGTTCTGGTTACAGTGGAAGCTCAGATGAAGAATCCTCAACTTCAGGCAATGATCATTTGGATGACACGTCAAGTGTGTCAGTTGAAGCAGAGGTTGATGAGGTATTGGGAGACACTGCAGCAGAAAATCATAGGAGATCTATATTGGTTGATCAAGCTGCTTATTCTTCTTCTTCTTCTCTCCATTCAGCCGTTATGGCTAATGTCGACAGTTCATCAAGTCAGTTATGTGTCGATGAACCCACTTCTGTTAGTTATGATAACTGTGATAGTTTGCGTATTAAATGTGCTGATTTAGAGACAAGCATGTCTGAGTTGCAAGGCAAACATGATGCTTTACAAGCTAGTTTGTTTGACTTGCAAGACAAACATGTTTCATTAAATGATAAGTGGTGTGAGTTGCAGAGCAAACACGAGGCTTTGCAAGAGAAATATGATGTGACATTCATCCACAATCAGAAATTAACCGTGGATCTTTCTAAGTGCACAGAAGCCAACATGTTTTATGAAAACCATGAAAAGGAATTTAAAACGATGATTGAAACTTTAAGGAAAGATAAAACTGAGTTAACAAAAATGGTTTCAAGAAAACAAACTGACATCAATTTGTATATAACTCGTCTTGAGATAATGCAAAAAGAGATGGCTTGTGTTAAAACTGAAAGTGAGGTGATCCGACTTAAGTTAGACAGCTATTTAAGCTCTAGCTATGTGTTAGATCACATCATTGATGTTCAGAAAGAGAAAAAGGATGTCACATGCATTGGATATAAGCAATGTCCACCACCTGTTAGACACAATTACGATGCACTGCCTGATGAGGAGTATAGAACTCATTTTGAACCATCTGTTCCTTTGGACGTTGAGGAATTTGCAGCAGGACTCGGATACAAGAAAGAAGTATCATCAGATTCGGATGTGTCAGCAGATACATTTGTAACTGCTGAACAGAATCAGGATCCTCCAGTTGTGATTGAGGATGCTGATTCTTCTGATGATGAGTCTGATGATACTGATTCAGCAAAGTCTGATGCGGTGATAAACGAAGAGGACATACCTCTTGAGAATCATATTCTGTGTGATCCTCCTGCAAAACCCGCTAAGACTGTTGCAATCGAGTCCTCGTCTGAAAAAGGGTCGGAGAGTGTGGATTTGCTGTACACTCTTGTTGGTGATGATAAAATTTATTCTGACAAAGATTTTCCGATTAAGAATGTAAATCAATCCTTAATCAGTAAAGTCTTTGAAAATTCAACAAGTAAGTTTTTAGGAAAGACAGGATCACATGTTACAGTAACACAGTGTCCTCCTATCCCAAAGGCCGAAGTTCGAAAACAATATGGCAATCAAAAATTACCAACAGTGAACACGCAGCAAAATCATACCAAACCAAGAGGTAAAACACCGACTCAAAGTCAAAGGAAGCCGAATCAGAAGAAGAACAAGAATGTGAACTTTGTGAAATCAAAGGGAACGGATAAAATTGAAACGTTTGAAAACAAATCTAACTTAGATTTTGTTAAACAAGCAACAGTGTTGAAAAGAAATGAAACAAACTGTTCGAAACCTAGTACCTCGAGATCACAAAGTTCATCATCATCGACAAGACGATCACATGATACTTCGGGGTTTGTTGAACGAAGATCATGTTTTGAATGTGGTACAATTGGACATATAATTCGAAATTGTCCGTATCTTCATAAGTTAAAAGCCAAAGTTGATGATCCCCGTGAACGAAATTACCAAAAGCGATCTGTTTCTGTAAAACAAGATCCCCGTCTTGTAAAAGAAAGGGAAAAGAAACAGAAACGCCAACAGGTCAAGAAAATTGAAAAGGTTTTAAAACCAGAGGTTGTCCAAACGCAGTCTGTTAAATCAAATGTTAAAAATGAAAAACAAAAACAGATTTGGAAACCAAAACCAGTAATTGTTTCAGGGGGAGCTACATCAATTCCGAATCATCGGGAAATGGATGTCACAATTCTCGATGATGACGGACGACCCAAGTCTGTGAAGGCTTGGGTCCCCCTCTCCAACTAATCTCTGAATGAGTGTGCAGGATGTTCCAGGAGGAACTATTGATAGTCTTAGGATTGTTGATAGTGGAGCGTCCATGCACAAGATCGGCGACATGCGGCTCCGAAATATTGTTACATTTAGGAGAATGTTGCTGCCTTTGATGGAGAGAAAGGTGAAAAGAAAAGGAGAAAAGAAGACAAAAATGTCTGATGAAAGTATGTGGTTGAATGAAGTTGAAAAATCGACCAGATGAAATATGTGCCAAAATTTGGTTGTTATGGTTTTTGATCGGGTCCTCAGGAAATATTCCAATGAAAAGTACGCGCCTGTAGCACGTCTGAAGCTTTTCGAAGATTCATGGATTTTTCTTCCACAAGAAGTTTAAAGTCCACAAGGTGAACGTGTAAGGTACTTTTCTCTACGGTGTGATTGAAGAAAATGTGTTTGTTGAACATACCAACCGGGTGTGCGGATGCCTTGGCGTGGATTGAACAACCGCACACTACTTCTCAAAGAGAAAGATAAAGACCTTCGCTGGTACAATGTGGAAGACCAGCCGGACCCAGAGGTTTTTGATCTTGTTGCTGTGAAGGGATTTCAGTAGCTACAAAATCGACTTTGAAATCCACACCTGGTGGATATCCAGTTCCTCAGATTCCTGGCAATGCACGAAGCAGTTGCAGGATACGGTTTTAAATTTCTAATCTCTCCTATACTTGTCGATATTTCAGCTGCTTTATGAATTATTATCATCTCGTACAGCACTCCTTGACCAGACACGTTGATCTCGAATATCACCTCACACGTGATTGTTTCAACATGAAACTCGTCAACGTTGTTATGGTCCACACCGATGACCAACGTGCCGACCTTTTTACCAAAGCATTTGACAAATCAAGATTTGACTATTTATTATTGGTAAACGGCATTAAGGTCAAGCAAGAGTAAAACCAACATCGGAAAATTATTTTTGTAAATACCTTGTGTTTTAAATTTGTCTTAGTTTGTTGATTTTAGGGGGAGTAAATCCAAAATTTGAAAATCCAAAAACATCGAAAAATTTCAAAAACACAAAAACAATAGAAAAACAAAAATGAGTTTCCTGGCGAGCAAAAGAGAAAATGATAGTACATCAGTGGTCTATCCAAGCCTCTTTAAACCTTAAATGAAAAATGATAAGCAGCTCTATATAAGATGTATCGGTAGGCTCACAATCATTTTAAAGTGTGCAGGGTGATATAAACTTAAATCGACTGAAGACTGGGTGGGAACCATTCATTGGCATATGGTCTTGGTACCGAAATTTCGTTTGAGAGATTGCCGAGGTTCTGAGATATTCGGTCTTTATGCTGCTTATCATCTGGGTATCATGGTTGTATCTTTTACCGAAAAATAACGGGGACGCAAGTCTAGATCTTCCATGATACTATACATACGTGTACATATTGCATTCGACCTCAATAAGTGATCAACAATCACATGTCCCTCAAAATAAGTGATAATATATCACAAATTCTTTCCGGGAGTCAAGTTCGTCTCTCTGCTGTACGAAAGTACTGACCTGTTCACGGACTTGCTCTTGTGCCCTCATGCATCTGAAAATCAAGTTCCTCATCAATAAGTGATTATATCACATAGGGCTTGTTTTCAAATCAAATAAGTGAGAATCTCACATCATATACGGTCAAACAGATGATAATCGGTATAGTCACCGGTAAGATGAACCCTCGTGCATACCTTGATACGGGAATGTGTCGTGATGTGGATGAACACCGGTCGGTAAGTATAAATCATACCTTAACGTATCCCCTCGCCATGATTACATCTGATAAGTTGAGCTTATGTGGACAACAATACCGATAATTGTTATAGGATGCTTATCTTAATGTTAACTAATTGAACAACAAGAGCGTTTAGGCATGACCGTACACTGATATGATTCTCTTACCCTCGAAACTCGTAAAAAGAATGTCTGTATATATTTATTTACTGCTTTCAGTCTTTAAATGTGAAATATTCAAAAATTCCAAAAAGATTTTAGGTGTGTTTTAATATAAACTTTTTAAAAGCCAAAAAGATTTTATTTCTATTTTATTTTCGATCGTACGATGTTGGAGCTCGAGTCTTCGTTACCTGAAACCTGTTCGAAAGCCGAAAATGACTAAATCTTCATAAACGGTCGAAATTTGCAAAGTGTTGAAAGTTAAAATTTGAAATGGATAAAGTATTTTAAACTTTCAAACTGTCGGACGGTGTTTGATTGAACAATGGTCACATGTGTGTCGTTTACTTATGATATTCCTAGCAGTTGTTCTCATTACGCGTTTAGATTTCTTGCATGTGCAGATTCTAAAGGCAAGGAGAACATGGTCGATGACAAGCTTCGGAATGAAGACACGACGTGAAGGCACTCAAATGATGAAGATTATCGAGTTGCCGCTGACCATCATCAAACCCACAAGGATCTCACTTCATAAAGAACAAGTATTTCACGAGCATAACTCAAGGGGGAGCTTATGTTAAGGGGGAGTTTGTCAACACACTTCCTACATGAACCGGGGAGTTTGTTGATACACTTTCTGCTTTCAAGACGTGAAGACTTTAAAGATCCTCCGACATTGAAGACTTGAAAAGACGTCAAAGACTTGAAGACCCGAAGGACCTACAAGATTTAAGATCGAGATCGAGACAAAGCTACAGCCAAGGGGGAGTTTGTTGGTGCACTTGTGTCTGTACTTTGTCTGTATTTCGTCCTGATACAAAACGATGTCTTTGATGTAAGTTTGACCAAGTCAACCATCCTCCGGTTTGACTTGGACAAACAGTTAGACAATGGTTGAAAGATGTTTGGGTCGAAGGATGTGTCATCGAAGGATTATTTAGATCCTTCGATGAGCTCGAAAGATAAGCATTCGATAGATGGACCACGAAGGATTTCATCCTTCGAGGTACATGTGGATCCTTCGAGCTGTTTCAGGTCGACAGATGATCTTACGATCAGTCTGTCTGATCCTTCGACCAGACGTGCTGTGATGGATATAAATATCCATGTGTTGTGTTCACTTCTAGAGGGCTTCATTAGAGAGAGACAAGTTAGACACATAGAGAAGTGAGAGCATTCTGTTGAGAGAACACACACACGAGAGTTAGAGAGAGTTTGCAAAATACATTTGTAAACATTGAGCTTGTAACCGAACCTTTCATACGTATTAATACAAGTGGTGTTAATCGGTGAAGTTTGTGTGTTGTGTTTGTGCTTGTTCTATCTTGGTTTGCATGCTAGCTTGGATTCCGCACTTGCTAGTGTGTTAGACATAACAAGGAATAGGTTTAACCTCAACCTTCGAGGGACCTACACTGATTATCCACGACGACTTGCAAAGTCTTCCATGGACCATTAGCTCCCGTCCATCTACATAACTATTACTTCATGTACTTTGTTCATCATAGCAACTCTTATTTCATCTCATTTTTCTTAAAAGTTGAGGTTGAATCATGGGAAATCAGTGGGTTTGGGGGCTTCATCTCTGTTTCTTAAGCATGTTTTTGGTTGCAACCAAACATGCTTGTCTGGGTGCTCAAAATTCGACAAGAAGCTGCCATGAACGAGAGAGATTAGCACTACTCGAGTTCAAAGACAGCGTCAAAGATGACTTTAAAGTGCTCTCATCATGGGTTGGCATTGATTGTTGCTCATGGAAAGGAGTCCGTTGTGACGACGCCACCGGAAGAGTTGCCGCTCTTCATCTCAGAGGAGATTACTACATCGACAGTTTTTACGAAGACAGTCTTTACCAAGACATTTTTTTCGAAGATACTGAAGATTACTATGCAGAGAATTACTACTTAGAAGGTGATAACGTGAACGTATATTTTGATGAGTTAAGGCATCTGAAATATCTGGATTTGAGTGGGAATAATTTTCAAGGAAGTCAGATTCCTAAATTCATTGGATCCTTAAAGCAGCTAAGTTACCTCAATCTCTCTTATACATATTTTAGTGGTACTATACCCCATCACATTGGAAATCTCTCCAATTTGAAAGTTCTTGATCTTGGTTCATCTAGTTATATGCTCAGTGCAAATGATATGGCATGGGTTTCTGGCCTTTCCTCACTTGAGCATCTTGACTTAAGTGAACTAGATCTTTCAGAAGCAAATAATGTTGATATGGTATTTTACATGATACCTTCATTAACATATTTAAGTTTGAGTGAGTGTGGACTTACTAATGCTGATCTTGGACTTCATCTTCATTCAAGTGAAATACTTCCCAACATTGAACATCTGGATCTTAGTCTTAACAGTTTTGAAGGTCAACTCCCACACTTTTTTCAAAACATGACATCCTTAACATTCCTTGATCTTTCAAAATATAATCTTAGTCTGGCATGGAACTCTGTAAACCTGCTAAACATAATGCCTTCTCTATCAGAATTGCATTTGTCAAGGTGTGGACTTCACAATGCCCCCTTTTCACCCACTTATTTGAATTCCAGTGCCCATTCTAACATACAATATCTTGATCTTAGCGGGAATTCAATTGAGGGTAGATTTCCATCTGAATTAGTGAACATCACTTCCCTAAAAGTCCTTGACCTTTCATCGAACAGTTTGAACTCATTAATTCCTGTCATGCCTAACCTTATAAAGCTCGATGTTTCTTCTAATAAGTTTGAGCACATCGAGCTTGTTGGGATTTGGAGGCAATGTCATCTAAGGGAATTGATTTTATCACGTAATAATTTAGGAGGAGAAATGATAGGTCCATCATCAAACATGACTGAATGTTCCCACTATGATTTAGAGGTGTTAGAAGCGGATGAAAGTGAATTAAAAGGTTCGATTCCAGAATCTGTTGGAAAACTAAACAATTTAAGAGTCTTAAGTCTCTACTCAAACAGTTTTACAGGTTCAATTCCTAAAGCTTTGGAGAGATTAAGATCTTTAGAAGTATTAGATCTGGCTTTTAACAAATTAACAGGTCCCATTCCGGCATTCCTTGGAAAACTTACCAAACTTGACATTTCTAATAATCAATTGAGTGGTTCTATGCCAGAATCATTGGGAAGATTAACAGGTTTAACTCATTTAGGTCTGCAATCAAACCTGTTAACTGGTACAATCCCAGTTTCACTTGGGCAACTCACCAAACTCATTTCTTTAGATATCTCTAACAATTCTTTAGAAGGAGTGGTTTTGGATGCCCATCTTGCTAAACTCTCGATGTTGAAGAACTTGGATATATCTTCTAATCATAAGTTGATTATCAATATGTCACATGAGTGGATACCTCCATTCCAACTGAAGATTGTTAAACTTAGTTCTTGCAAGATTGTAAATGGATTTCCACAGTGGTTGCAAAATCAAAGGAACCTTCAGCAGTTGTTCTTGTCTAATGCTAGCCTAAATGGTCTTCTACCAACATGGTTACGGAATATGCACATACTTGATTTATTAGATCTCTCTCACAACAAACTAACTGGATCATTGATAAACCTTCCATTTAGCGATTATACCATTCTAATAGACAACCTTTTCAATGGGTCAATTCCAAGTTCAGTATGTAGAAGAAGAACGTTGTTAGTTCTTGATGTTTCCGGCAATCAGTTATCTGGAAATATTCCTGATTGTGTAGGGAATCTACCATTCTTGATGCTGCTTATACTTGGTTCAAATAGGCTGTCTGGAGTCCTTCCAAATTCTTTAGGAAATACTTCCTCATTAGAATGGTTAAAACTAAATGACAATAACTTCAATGGCCAAATCCCACAAGATCTGAGAAATCTGAGATTCTTAGAAGTTTTGGATTTGGGCAATAACGAATTCTCCGGAACCATACCAAAATGGATTGGAGAAGCGCTTTCGGCATTGAGGATTCTCAGGTTGCATAAAAACAACTTCACTGGAGGTATTCCTCAATCTTTGTGCAGATGTTCAAATCTTCATATTTTGGATGTCGCACAAAACAGCTTAACAGGATCCATCCCTCATTGTTTTGGAGAGTTAAGCGGGATGAATGAGACAAGAGATACATATTATGAACAACCTTTCAGCAGCGTTGATCTGCTCAATGTGTTTCAAGTCATTAAAGGAATGGAGCTTGAATATACAAAGACGGTGCATTTAGTTGTTAACATGGACCTTTCAAGCAATAAACTTACAGGAGAAATCCCTCCAGAGATAACTGCACTTGCTATGTTGATGGGTCTCAATTTATCTCATAATCATCTGAGTGGGAGTATTCCAGATAGCATTGGAAACATGAAGGCGTTAAATTCTATCGATTTCTCAGACAACCAATTAAACGGGGCAATCCCTCCAAGCATGGCAGCTTTGAACTTTTTGAGCTTTATGAATTTGTCACACAACAACTTGTCAGGAAGAATTCCAACCGGAAATCAATTGCGAACACTTATTGACCCATCAATGTATGCTGGTAACAGGGATCTCTGTGGCACACCTCTGCCAAATAATTGTTCCAATGATGAAAACCCACCAGCCACAGCAAGCAAGAACAAATACAAAAATGCTAATGGGCCAAGGAATGTATGGTTTTACTTGGATATAACGTGTGGATTTGCAACAGGTTTTTGGGGTATTATTGGAGTTTTGGCATTCAAGAAGCAATGGAGAAGGAAGCTTTTTATGATTGCAGAGGTAACCATGGATAAGGTATATGTGGCCGTTGCAGTGAAGATTTCCAAGATTAAAAGAGGCACAGAAGCCTACTAGATTCATATAATTGACAATATTTGTAAAATTGTTGTTTTGCTTTTAAATACTTATGTTGTGTTATATATTTGTATCATGGTTGTGTTTTATAAAAATAAAAATATTGCAATACATGAGATAGAATACAGGTGACAGAAGAAGTGAACAAAAGATTAGAAATGCATAACTTACCAATGCCGAGAATACATGTGACGACAGCAGGTTCGCTCTTTATTTGAATGTCAGTCTCTATATGAATTTGTCACTTTTCTTGAGTTTTCCAAAATTATAGTTTCGGTCTCGCCCCGTTCTCTATTTAAATTAGATCTTCCAGTTGATTGCTGAAAAGAAATAAAAGAGCAACAACAGCTAGCAGCAATGATGATGGCTGAGAATCAATCCAAATTTCAAAAAGAGGTATGCAAAAACTATAGTTCAAGAAGTGATAAAAGCAATTATTCAGAGAACCAATCTCTGATTCTTGCTAGTTCTTTAGTCTCATTATCTAAATTTTTCCTGCAAAATTCTATAACTCATGATAGCAAATTTCCCTACGGCATTTCATCTAACATTGAAATACAAAAAAAAAAAAAATTAAGCTCGATGTAAAAATATGAGGTATCTTAGTTTTTTTAATCTTGATTAAGGATTCATATCGTTTGGTTCTCGGTTCTGAAGATATAGCAGCCTTATGGTCTGTTTGGATCTGGGAATCGGCCATTTAAACTTTTTTATTAACTTTTCTTTTAGTTTTAAATTATATAGTTATATATGTGTATCATATTCATAATCATTTTTAAAAGGTTATCTATGTGTTATATTAATCATCACTAGTTAGCAACTAGTATGCTTTAATTTATCTGTACATATTTCTAATTAATCATTCAGGAAGTACGTATACTTGTTTAACAAATAATATGTAAACAACCAGGTAGTGTTTGGTATGCATGAATTAGAGACGGAATGGAATGGATGATTACGAGGGAATGAATAAAAGCGTGTTTGGCTGGTTAATGAAATGGAATCACTCATTCCAAAAGGCATCTCATTCCCTCAAAATCATTCCATCCATCCCCCATGTTTTTTTTTTTCATTTCATCCCCTCTTACACCATTCATCAACAACACCACAACCCTCCACCTTCGCCACAACCTACCACCTTCGCCACAACCCACCACCACCACCCATCACCAACGCCATCGCCGCCACCCGCCACCCCAGCAGCCACCGCCGCCGCCACCCACCCGCCACCGTTACCACTCACCGCCGCGACCAACCGCCAACGCCACTCGCCGCCGCCACCCACCACCATTGTTGATGCCACCACCACCGCCACCAACCACCGCCGCCGCCGCAACCCATTGCCACCTCCGCCGCCACCCACCACCAACGGCCGCCATCGCAGCCACCGCCACTCGTCGTGGCCACCGCATTGCCACCCGCCGCCGCCACCACCACCCATCGCTGTCGCCGCCACCGCTACATATAACCACCCACAATCACTACCACCGACGACCACCACCACCACCACTCACCGCTAATTTTATTCCTTCGTTTTTCTTGCCAAACAATACACAAGAATAATTCATTCCATTCACACATGGTAACCAAACAAGACATAGAATGGTAATGATCCATTGCATTCACTCGTCCATTCCATTACCCCATACCAAACAGACCGCTACTGTTTATGTGTATTAAATTACAATGATAACTACTGGTTTTACAATTGAAGTTTTCCCCATTATTTTACCTGCTGAAATCCCTTTTTGATACCTCTTATTCGAATGGGTTGTTAACATAATAACAATTCGCTTTCAAACCAGTAACACACAATGTGGACAACAAAGAACACTATTGAAGTATCTCTCACCTCATCACCATCATCGTCCCATATCTCCTGTTATGGGTGGAATTTTGAACCTATATCCCGATAATATGTCTTGACTTTATGTTTCTAATCTGCGACCAAGATACCGAACCAGGATATTGGTAACATCCTGCAGAAGTATCTTGTTCATTACTAATGGTTTGTTTGTATACTTTTGTTGCAAGGGACCAACGTTAACAAGGACCAGGTCTACCTGAAGACTCGCTCAAAGTGGTTGAAAGGTGAACGTTGATAGCGGATGAAGAGGTCTACAACGGTCACAGGGGGATATTCTCCGTATCCCAGAATTATAAGATATTCAGTTAGAATTTAAAAACTATATAAAGGGATGCCGGATCATTAGAAAAACACATGTAATCTCGTACACACACTGATTACTTGCTACAATCACAATCATTCACTCACATTTCACAATTATTGTAACACTTAGAGCTGATCCGTGCATTATCCTGAAGTTGTATCCTGATATTTCAATCAATAAGAAGAACAAAGGCAGCTGGCACTTGTCAGCTCCCGAGGTTTTGTGCCGGCGATCTAGATAGATCAAGGGTTTTCCTCATACATCCCGTGTCAATCTTTACTTTTATTGTTCATTACTTGATAATTGATATAGTTTGATATCTTTAAACTATATCCTGAAATTGTTTTCATTCATAATCAATTAAATACATTTTTGCAAATCTCTGTAGCACACTACCTCACAAATTAAATTTGATCACTTAATTGTTTCGGTAATTTTTGACCAAAACATCTCCCTTTAAAAAAAACGACTAACTCACACGCCCAACTTCTAAATCTAAACCAATGTTTACCATAGAACTAGACCCTTAAACCAGACAACTTACTAATTCTATTCAATTGACATGTGTTGATGCAGATTTTGTGTCCGATGCTTGTCGAATAGATTAGTTTTATTTTACGCTGAATTTGTAATAGTTAGTGAAACGGTCAAACGAACGTGTATTGACCCGCTCGTTTGAAGTGGTCAAACGAGAGGGTTATTCGGTTGACCGTGTGTGTTTGCAAGACAAGGGGTGTGACTATAAATAGAAAACCCTTGCCATTTGCAACACAAGGAGATTTTAGGAGGTATGAGACCTCACCGGGAGAGATCACCACTTGGTCTCTCCCCGGATGTATACTTCTTTGGTATTAGTTCGGTTATCATGTAATCGGGCCGATTTGTAATGTTTTACTACCGGATTAATACAAAGTTGTTTGTTTATCATCTCTTATCTCTTCCGTTTTTGAACATAATCACAAGAATCACGGTTTCGGTCCCCAAACCCGGTCCTACAATTGGTATCAGAGCCATGGTGCCCGATTTAGTAAATCTAACCGTTTACTAAGTCACATGTGCTCTAGATCTGTGATTTTCGTGAGTTTTGTTCAAGATCTAAAGATTGGGTGAAAATGAGAAAAACTCAGATCTGGACCCGAATATTCAGATCTGTGCTGAAACAAGTGTTCCGTTTTATGTTTTTCACCTATATAATCAAGTTATTATCATCAAAAATAAAAAAATTATAATGTTTTCGTCAAGATCTGCATAAGAACAGTCGCTGTGTTCTTGATGTTCTTGGCGGCTGCTTGAAGACCCGAAAGATGATCCACTCCCGAAAGATGAAACAGTGCTCGAAAGATGAGATTTTGGCTCGAAGGATCCAGATCTGGATCGAAAGATACAAGATATTTGTGGGATCCCTCAACTTCGAAAGATGATCAATTCCAAACAACCAGCATATATCAGTTCGAAAGATGATCAGTTCGAAAGATGATCAGTTCCAAACAACCAGCATATATCAGTTCGAAAGATGATCAGTTCGGAAGATGATCAGTTCCCAACAACTTCGAAAGATGATCCTCGAAGGATATCTTTCCATCTTTCGACCTGATATCTTTCGACCTGCTGTTTGTTCATCGATTGGGTTTTGAGGATTATGTTGCTGCTGCTGATGAATGTTGCTGCTGCTGATTGTTCATAATCGATGAAGAAGGAAGAGATTTTGGGGGAATGAAATTGGGGCTGTGGATGTTTGGTTCTTTGTGTATCGAAGAGAAGAGGAAGTATTCGGGGGTTTGATGTTGATTGTTCTTCTTGGCTGCTGTTGTTTTTGTATCGAAAAAGAGAGAGAGAGTTTCAGCTGCTGCTATTATTATTTCAGATGTATGGAAGAAGATGATGTCTGCTGTTTATCGAAGATGGAGAAGAAGTCAATGATGCCTGTTTTCTTTGAAAGTGGAATCTTTGAAGCTGGTGCTTGTTTATGAATCGAAGAAGAAGACAAAGCTGAAGAATGGTGGCTGTACATAACAGTTGTCGGCTGAATATGTTTGCAGCTAGGTTTTGGAATGTGCATGGTTGTTGGGCCCACTATAGTACATCAATTACTGGGCCACTTGCTGTTGACGTTGAGTTTGTTTGGACTGGGAAACAAAAATTTGTGGGCTTGGAATTTTATACTTATTGTTTGGCCCAGCTGGAAAATGATGATTTGCTGGGAATTTGAATTCAGCTGGATGTATTTTGCGGCTAGGGCTTCTGGTAGACATCAAATGTTTGATACATGGAGTGTATTGGGCTTGACATTCATGATGGACTCACCTAAAAAAAATGAAGCTTTTATGGGTATTGGATTTCTAATGGACCATCTATAATGGATATTTTCATTAGTTTATTTGTTTGAGTAAACAAATTACTAGTGGGAGTGGAGTCGGGTGTTCGCGAAGTTCATTTGAACCGCGCTTCTAAATGTTAAAGTTAAATTTGTACGGGTTCAAGAGCGCGCCAAACCAGCACGGGATGATGCGGAATGACGAAAACAAAAGATGATGATTTAAAAAAAAAAAAAAAAAATTGATGAAAACTTGATATTTTTGAAAAATGTGGGGTAGTCACGGTTACCGATGCAAATGTCAAAAATGGTGACGCGACTATTATGGGCCAAAAACAAAACGGTATGTTCACTTCCGCACGTCAATGTTTATGATTGTTATCGGTTATTCGAAAATGTTCCAAAGCATTTTGTTTATTGTCATATTCTCGCATTTGAAGACGAACGTATGAACCTAGAATGTCAATACCGGTCCTAACGAGTTCACAAAGTCTTTGGAGGGATACAAGTCGGATCCTACGGGGTACTAGGCGAAATTTCCTTATCAACTAGAATATGCAACGAAGAAATCTTTTTGTTTATTGTCATATTCTCGCATTTGGTAACGAATGAATGAACCTAGAATGTCAATACCGGTCCTAACGAGTTCACAAAGTCTTTGGAGGGATACAAGTCGGATCCAACGGGGTACTAGGGGACGTTCTTATTCAACTAGCATATGCAAAGAAGAAATTCGTTTTCGTGATTTTTCGAAAAACCAAGAACATTCAACGAAGATTGACGACAGTTCCGCTCAGTGGAGGGAATTGGTGAACATTTGACGACAGTTTCTTTGAAGTGGAGAGAATCTGTTAAGGTTTAGAAATCTTACCAAAGAAATAGGGGGAATAAAACGTATGTTGAATTTCTTCGGTAAATTTCTAAACGCAATCACAGGTGGTAGAGTTTGTGATTTTCTGGTGATACAAACGGTTCGGCATGGAATGTTTTGCACATACACATATTTGAGGATTTTAATTAATTCTCCAGCCAGCGTGAAGGGTTTTGCACGGAAAAATACAGGTTTCTAAAGTCTACAGTAGTTACAAAAGCGCTGTTCACTGAAGACCTGGGGAATCTTTCTGAAAGCTGATAGTTCAAGACTGAAGACCTGCAGGATTCGGTTTTGGGTTTGATGTTTCTTTGGGATTTTACAGGGATCTGGGGGTAACTCAATTCGTTGAGTTTGCAAACGATGTACTTGGTCTAGCTGACTTCCTGAGTACTGATGCTGAAGATCCGTAGTGCATTACGTGGTCAACTTCACAAAGGCGAGACAATGAGATCTGGATGTAGTTCAACTAAGCATGCTGGTTGAGCTTGCAAGGGATACACTTGGTCTAGCTGACTTTCCTGAGTGTTGATGCTGAAGATTAAAGTGCATTACTTGGTCGATTCCACAAAGACGGTTTACAGAAGACAGTTCACCAGAAATCTCTATCAATGTAGTATGCTTGTATGAAATAGAGTTCTTATGACAAGATCAAGACTTGATGCAGTTCTTAAAGATTGGAACCCTTATCAAATGCCGGTTGGAGTATTGGAAGATCAGTGGAAGATCGGTCAATTGAGGAAATTGCACAACACCCAACACGGATACGCGTACTTTAAGGGGGAAATATTATACAAGGAGCATCAAGATACTACTTACCTGGATCATCGGTCAAGGGGGAATTTGTTAACACAGAGAAGATGAATACTTGACTGAAGATCGATTGCAGTTGCATTTTCAGCATTCGACAGCAACGGACAAGGGGGAATTTGTTGATGCAGATTTTGTGTCCGATGCTTGTCGAATAGATTAGTTTTATTTTACGCTGAATTTGTAATAGTTAGTGAAACGGTCAAACGAACGTGTATTGACCCGCTCGTTTGAAGTGGTCAAACGAGAGGGTTATTCGGTTGACCGTGTGTGTTTGCAAGACAAGGGGTGTGACTATAAATAGAAAACCCTTGCCATTTGCAACACAAGGAGATTTTAGGAGGTATGAGACCTCACCGGGAGAGATCACCACTTGGTCTCTCCCCGGATGTATACTTCTTTGGTATTAGTTCGGTTATCATGTAATCGGGCCGATTTGTAATGTTTTACTACCGGATTAATACAAAGTTGTTTGTTTATCATGTCTAATCTCTCCCGTCTTGAACCGATCTCACACGAATCACGGTTTCGGTCACGAAACTCGGTCCTACAACATGAACAAGAGAGACAAGCAGTCAAACACTACTCTAGTATAAACCAAACCTTTCATGAAACAGTACAATGTAAACAAAAACCCAATAAAAACCGAATGTTAATATAATTTGCTTTACAGCATTGGGTTTTAAAAGAATTATTCACACTCCTAACCAAATATCAATCATCTTATTCCAAAAATCTGCTTCAACCTTTTAACACTTTCATTTAGTGAGCAGCCAGCTTTAAGGGAGATATTCTCAAACGGATTTCAAACTGGTGGACCAGGTTAGATTGAGACCGGTTTCACTATCTGTTACGCATTGGTTTATAAACCGCTTTCAGATCCCAAACCGGTTTTTGTGCACCTACAAACGCCCACCCCTGGAATATCTATGATATTAGGCCTTATGTACCTTTTACTGAATTTGGGAAAGGTGTGATATCTTAGGCTAAAAATGATCTCTTGAATTGTTCAGGCCCAAAACCGTTCAATGGTGAAAGGCCCAAAAATGCAGAAGCTTTCATAATAAAACACCCATTGAATCCCATTTACTAGTTCATACTCGCTGATTTTGGTGGAAAGAATACATAACAAATCCTTTTTTTTTTTTTTTTTTGACTCTCAACAAATCAATCCCGCACACTCTCGGGGCACCCACTAGACAAACGGAGTACTTCGAGAGTAACCCGAGTCATCCACCACCAATTCCGGAGAAAACCCAGTAACCCATCCGCCCGTAGGCACGACGGTAAATTAACAGTAAAACCCACCCAGGTTTTTGTGGTCTCTTATCACTTATCAAAGCCCACCAATGCCTCACACATTTTTTTACATCAGATGAGAATTGAACTTGAGTCTTTAAACTCCTACCAATTGAGTAAACTCCTACCACTTGAGCTGATTGGCAATACATTACAAATCTAAGTCTCAAGCTTTTATAACTAACAATTCATAAACACAGATTATGAATAATGATTAAAAAAAAGAATTAGTAACAAACCGAACCAGCTGAATTGTAATTTAGCTAATACACCATTTGCTTAACTTCATTGATTATAAGTAGGGCTCAGTTAAAAATAAAATGTTGTTTTTCCTCTAGCTCAAAATTACAATTATGCCCTTAGCTCAAAATTACGTTTTTGCCCACAGTTCAAAATAAAATTATGTTTTCCCCCTAGCTCAAAATTGTGATTTTGCTCTCAGTTTAAAATTATGATTTCATCTCCAGTTTAAAATATAATAACGATCTTGCCCTCTGTACAGATATACATGTTGTGAGAGAGAAAAATTTGGCTTATTGCCCCGCAACGCGGGCGGGGCAAAAACTAGTTTAATACACACATCATGGTTTGTTTGTTTGTTTTTTTTTTTAAGTAAATTGCCAAAATCGTACTGCCTGTTTGTGAATTTCATCCAAAATGATTTTTTTGTGTCAAACTGCCTTTCACCTTTGTTATTTTTTTTTTCATTTTCATCAAAATACTAACTTAGTTTACTGTTTCTATTAATTTGAAAGATATTTGGATGAAACTGCCAAATATAAAACCACAGGGACGATTTTGGCAATTTACTCAAACTCTTTTAAATTTCTTTTATTTAATTAATTTTGTCACATATATAATAAAAAATAATATACATGCAATTTTTAAATAAAAAATAATAGCTTTGTCACATAATTTTATAAATTTTAATCCAACCACTAACTCAGTTAATTTTTTCTATTAAGGGAATTATGTTTTAAATTTTATAAATAAAGACAAAAATTAATTTCTAATTTTTTATATAGATTAGTTTTGTAAAAATAAAATCTACTTAAACCTCTAAATTTTATAAAACTAAAATGATGTTGACCTTATAGAAAAAAGTCCAATAAACAAATCTTATTATATGTAGTGTACCAAACTTGTAATTTATCTTCTACACTTTTAAATTCGCTCCTAACGAAAACAGAAGCCAGTGCCATCCCCCTTCCCTTATCAAACAATGTATCGTTACCAAAATTTAAAATTACCCACCAAATAGTAAGTATAATGCCATGAATCAAAGGTTTCTTTACTCAAACCAGTCATAATAAATATTAGTTAGTTACCCTTATAATCTTAACTAAATAAATATTTTATTTCTGTCAACATATTTCCTAGGTGCTCAACATATTTAAAAATATGTAATGTTTTACAATTTTTTTCTATTTCTACAATTGATTAAATACTAAAAGTTGTAATCGATTGTTATGTGTTGCACACCAATTATATTTGTTTTATATATCGCTTTCTCTTTATAACACTGATCTATATAAAAAAGTGGAAATTAATTTATGTCTTAATCTATAAAATTTAAAACATTCTTCACCTTAACAGAAAAAATAAACTAAGTTAGTGGTTTGGATGAAAATTTATAAAAATTATGTGACAAAACTATTAATTTTTTTTATAAAAACTACATGTATATTCTATTACATATATATATATATATATGTATTATATGTGAGTGTATGTATGTGTGTGTGCGCGTGTGTATGAGGTTCAACGTTTTTTGTATTTTAACCCATTTTAATTATTTTACTTTTAACCCAAAGTTTTCTATATTTTATAATGAGTAAATTACAAAAATCGTCCTTTATGTATGCTACTTATTGCAAACTGTGTCATTTATCTTCAATATATACAAGAAACGTACTCGATGTTTACAAACGCTTGCAAGTTTGCTCCTTTAGCCTTAACTAAGTTATTTTGGCAGTTTACATAAGGATATTTTGGTCATTTTACTTTGATTACTAAAACAAACAATTATAACATATAAGGGTGAACGGGGCGTAAAGCGGGGAGTGGTTCGGTGACCACATCCACCGATCGGGAACACCGCCGCCATCCATGCGGGGACCCAAATCGGTGAGGGTAATCGGTGTGGAGTCACCGCGTTGAAGGCACGAGAATCAAGAGTGGACCGTTGGGCAACGGTCAAATTTAAAAAAAAAATTCAATTTTTTAACAATATTGTAGGTCCCTCGGAGGATGAGGTTAAACCTTATCCTTGTTATGTCTAACACACTAGCAAGTGCGGAATCCAAGCTAGAATGCAAACCGGAGTTTATATGAGAACACAAGCCACAAAGAGAAAGGTAGACACACGAGATATCAAAGTTTTCTCTTGTATTTCAGTGGACACGGTTACAACCCTTGACCAAACTGAAAATATGCTCTCTACAAGACAAAGTTCACTCACATCTCACACACTCTCATGAAGTGAACACATAACATGAGTATATATACCCATTACAGCTCGTCTGGTCGAAGGATCAGATAGCCTGATCGAAGGATCATCTATCGATCTGAAACCTATCGAAGGATCCACATATACCTCGAAGGATGATATCCTTCGAGGTCCATCTATATCCATCGATGGAATTATCCTTCGAGCTCATCGAAGGATATAAACAATCCTTCGATGACTCAACCTTCGACACAAACAACTTACAAAATATGTTCTAACTGTTTGGCCAAGTCTAACCAGGAGGATGGTTGACTTGGTCAAACTTACATCGAACACACATAATTAACAAACCTAAGACGTAACTCAGACTAACACAAGACATCGTTTCGTATCATGACAAAATACAGACAAAGTACAGACACAAGTGCACTAACAAACTCCCCCTTGGCTGTAGCTTTGTCTCGATCTTCGTGTCTTCAAGTCTTTGACGTCCTTTCAAGTCTTCAATGTCGGAGGATCTTTAAAGTCTTCACGTCTTGAAAGCAGAAAGTGTACCAACAAACTCCCCGTTTTATGTAAGAAGTGTGTTGACAAACTCCCCCTTAACATAAGCTCCCCCTTGAGTTATGCTCGTGAATATCTTGATCTTTAGAACTTGAGATCCTTGTGGTGTTGATGATGGTCAGCGGCAACTCGATCATCTTCATCATTTGAGTGCCTTCACGTCGTGTCTTCATTCCGAGGCTTGTCATCGACCATGTTCTCCTTGCCTTTAGAATCTGCACATGCAAGAAATCTAAACGCGTAATGAGAACAACTGCTTGGAATATCATAAGCAAACGACACACATGTGACCATTGTTCAGTCAAACACCGTCCGACAGTTTGAAAGTTTAACAAAATTTATCAGTTTTAGTTTTTAACTTTCAAAACTTGTAAATTTTGACCGATTATGAAGATTTAGTCGATTCGGTTTTCAATCAGGTTTCAGGTAACGAAGACTCGAGATCCAACATCGTACAATCGAAAATAAGATAGAAATAAAATCTTTTTGGATTTTAGAAATTTTATATTAAAACACACCTAAAATCTTTTTGGAATTTTTGAATATTTCAAATGTAAAGACAGAAAGCAGTAAATAAATATATACAAAGATGCAGAAACTGAAAGCATTAAATAAATATTTACAGACATTCTTTTTGTGAGTTTCGAGGGTAAGAGAATCATATCAGTGTACGGTCATGCCAAAACGCTCTAGTTGTTCAATTAATTAACATTAAGATAAGCATCCTATAACAATTATCGGTATTGTTGTCCACTTAAGCTCAACTTATCAGATGTAATCATGGCGCGGGGATACGTTAAGGTATGATTTATACTTACCGACCGGTGTTCATCAACATCACGACACATTCCCGTATCAAGGTATGCACGAGGGTTCATCTTACCGGTGAGTATACCGATTATCATCTGTTTGACCGTATATGATGTGAGAAACTCACTTATTTTGATTTTGAGAAACAAGCCCTATGTGATATAATCACTTATTGATGAGGAACTTGATTTTCATATGCATGAGGGCACAGGAGCAAGTCCGTGAACAGGTCAGTACTTTCGTACAGCAGAGAGACGAACTTGACTCCCGGATAAATGTGATATATTATCACTTATTGTTTGGACATGTGATTGTTGATCACTTATTGAGGTCGAATGCAATATGTACACGTATGTATGGTATCATGGAAGATCTAGACTTGCGTCCCCGTTATTTTTCGGTAAAAGATACAACCATGATACCCAGATGATAAGCAGCATAAAGACCGAATATCTCAGAACCTCGGCAATCTATCAAACGAAATTTCGGTACTAAGACCATATGCCAATGAATGGTTCCCACCTGGTCTTCAGTCGATTTAAGGTTTATATCACCCTGCACACTTTAAAATGATTGTGAGCCTACCGATACATCTTATATAGAGCTGCTTATCGTTTTTCATTTAAGGTTTAAAGAGGTTTAGACAGACCACTGATGTACTATCATTTTCTCTTTTGCTCGCCAGGAAACTCATTTTTGTTTTTCTATTGTTTTTGTGATTTTGAAATTTTTCGATGTTTTTGGATTTTCAAATTTTGGATTTACTCCCCCTAAAATCAATAAACTAAGACAAATTTAAAAGTATTTACAAAAATGATTTTCCGATGTTGGTTTTACTCTTGCTTGACCTTAATGCCGTTTACCAATAATAAGTAGTCAAATCTTGATTTGTCAAAAGCTTTGGTAAAAAGGTCGGCACGTTGGTCATCGGTGTGGACGTAAGCAACATCGATTAGCCTTTTCTCAAAGCAATCACGTATGAAGTGATACTTAATTTCGATGTGCTTAGTCTTTGAATGCTGCACAGGATTTCTAGTGATCTGTAAGGCAGCAGAATTATCAACGTAAATAGGAGTAGTTAGGAATTCAAAACCGTAGTCACGCATTTGTTGTTGGATCCATAGGACTTGGGAGCAACAACTTGAGGCAGCAATGTATTCAGCTTCGCATGTTGATGTAGCGACGCACGTCTGCTTCTTGCACTGCCATGTGACTAGGCGATTACCCAAAAACTGACATCCAGCCGTTGTGGATTTGCCGTCGATTTTGCATCCGCCAAAATCAGAATCACTGAAAGCGATCAAGTCAAAATTATTATCCCTAGGGTACCATAGACCGGTGTCAGGGTAACCCTTCAAATAACGAAAAATCCTTTTTACAGCTGCAAGATGTGAGGCCTTCGGGTTGACTTGATATCTGGCAAGCAGGCACGTTGGGTACATTATATCTGGTCTTGATGCTGTGAGGTACATAAGAGATCCGATCATCGCGCGGTAGTATGAGGGGTTAACAGCTTCACCCTTCAAGTCTGGAGTAATTCCGTGATTTTGCGGCAATGGGGTACCGATGGGCGTTGCATCAGACATCTGGAACCGGCTCAAGATGTCACCAACATATTTAGTCTGATGGATGAATATCCCAGACTCGGTTTGTTGTACTTGTAGGCCCAAAAAGAAAGTCATTTCCCCCATAGCACTCATCTCGAATTTATCCTGCATGATGCGCTCGAAATTCCTACACAAAACATCATTAGTAGAACCAAATATAATATCATCAACGTATACCTGTACCAGTAGAAGATCTCCATCTTGTTCTTTGATGAAAAGAGTACAATCGATAAGACCTCTGCGAAATCCATTCTCCAGCAAATAATTAGATAAGGTTGCGTACCAAGCTCGCGGTGCTTGATGTAGACCATAGAGAGCTTTGTTGAGCAACCAAACCCGATCGGGATGGATAGGATCTTCAAAACCTGGAGGCTGTTCGACGTACACCTCTTCTTCCACCACACCATGTAAGAATGCACTTTTCACGTCCATCTGGTATACCTTGAAACCATTGAATGAGGCATAAGCCAGAAAGATCCGAATTGCTTCTAGACGTGCAACAGGTGCATACACTTCGTTGTAGTCGATCCCTTCTATCTGACGAAAACCTTGAACGACTAGCCTTGCTTTGTTTCGAATAACGACTCCACGGTCATCCTTTTTGCATTTAAACACCCAACGGGTACCAATCTTCTTGTAACCAGCAGGTTTCTCTACGAGTTTCCAGACACCAAGCTTCTGGAATTGTTGCAGTTCTTCCTGCATTGCTTCAACCCAAAAGCTATCTTTCAAAGCTTCTTTCCAAGTTCTTGGCTCTTCCTGTGAGACATAACACGCGAAAGACCAATCATTTTGTTGACCAGATTCTCGGATAGTTGCATACAAGCCTGCATTGTTGTTGTTTCGCAACATGTTTCTTGTTTGAATGCCACTTTGTACATTTCCGATGATGTTTTGTTGAGGATGGGTATTGTGAATCCTTGTTTCTGGATTATCTTGAACTGGAAAATTTGTACCCAGATTGTTGAGATTGAGATCAACAACCAATTCAATACCCGGAATTGACGAAGAGGATGATGCAGTAGCTTCAGCTGTTTTAGGGACATCCACTGGAGGTGTACCTTCTGAAGTACCATGAACTGCTGTTGTTGGAGCTTCTTGATCTGCATCAAGAAATTCATCATCCTCTGAAGATTCGTTCAATTCGGTAGCATCGTGAAAATCCTCATTGTCGAGAGCATTATTGTTCACTGAAGATGGTTCTTGATTGACAATAATTGGACGAACCAACGGTGAATCTGTTGCATTGTCACTCTCGAAAAACATCCTTGCCGCAGCATTTTCTTCAACTGCTTCAACATTGATCGAATTGAAAAAGTCATCGTACTCAAACATCCAAGGCTGACCAGGACATTTGACTGGTAAAGTGTGCCTTTGTACTCTGACTTCGGACCATTCCTCGACCCTTTTAGTCTCTAGATTCCAGACTCTTAAGTTCGGGGTGGCATACCCAAGAAAGTATCCCTCAATTGCTTTTGCCCCAAACTTTCCATTAGGATCGATTATTGTACATGGAGCTCCAAACGGTTCAAGATATGACAAATCTGGTTTCCGTTTGTTAATTAGCTCAAAGCAGGTCTTGTTGTGCCTTTTGACTGTAAGGACTCGGTTCAACGTATAACATGCAGAGGCCACAGCTTCAGTCCAGAATGGAATCGGCAATTGTGACTCTACCAACATAGTCCTAGCAGTCTCGATCAATGTGCGGTTCTTACGTTCAGCGACGCGATTCTGTTGAGGAGCATAAGCTGCACTAAATTCGTGAAGAATACCTTTTGAAGTGCAAAACTCCGCCATGGCATGATTTTTGAATTCAGTACCATTGTCGCTGCGTATCCGCCTAACCTTCAACTTATATAGATTCTCAATCTGAATGATCAAGTTTTTGATAATACCGAAGGTTTCACTCTTATGTGCCATGAACGCCACCCAAGAAAATCTTGAATAATCATCAGTTATCACAAGGCAATATTGATCATTCCTAATGCTTTTGTGCTTGACAGGAACGAACAAATCCATGTGCAAACGTTCAAGAGGAACAGCCACCGTGTTGATTTTCTTTGTAGGGTGTCGCTTCTTCGTTTGTTTTCCTTTTTGGCACGAAACACAGACGTCTTGAAGATGGAAGTTTTTAAGAGGAACACCATTCAACAATTCATTTGACACCAAATGATTCATTTTGCGTAAGTGAATGTGACCCATTCGTCTGTGCCAAGAGATTGAGTCTTTTTCTGTGGCTTTAGAAACGAAACAAGTTGCTTGTGCAGACGTTGTGATAGCTTGGCTCATATCAAGCACATACAGATCATTTATCCTTGGAGCCGACAAGAGAATCCATTCTTTTGGAATTTTGAAGCCGGGTTTCAGCACATAACATCCATTTGCATCAAAGTGTACTGAGAACTGCTTATCACAGATTTGAGAAACACTAAGAAGATTGTGATCAAGTTGGTGTACAAAATTGATCTTATCAAAGCTAACAACCCCGTTGGAAATCATTCCTTCACCCGTAATATATCCGCCTTTATCTCCAGCAAAAGCAACATAACCTCCTCTAATAGATTTAACGTCGTAGAGAAGCTTCATGTCGCCTGTCATGTGCCTGGATGCCCCACTATCAACAATCCAATGACTACTGATAGTTCCTCCTGGAACACCCTGCACATGAACTCACTTGATTAGTTGGAGATGGGGACCCAAGCCATTGTGGTCTTGGGTCTTCCATTTTCATCAACAACAATAACTTCTATTCTTTGATGATTCATAAATTGTGATGGTCCCTCTGAACTTGTGGTCAATTTAGGTTTCCATGTCTGTTGAGTTTTACCAGTTTGATTGTTTGACAATTTAACTTCGTGATTGTTTGAAGTTTTTGAAAATTTTGAGTTTTCTGGCTTAACTGAAACAGATTGTTTTTGAACCACATCAGTTTTAAGTGCCTTTTCAATCACCTTGACTTGTTGACGTTTCTGTTTCTTTTCCCTTTCTCTTACAAGTCGGGGATCTTGTTTTACAGACACAGATCGCTTTTGGTGATTGTGTTCACGGGGATCATCAACCTTTGCTTTTAACTTATGAAGATACGGACAATTTCGAATTATGTGTCCAATTTCACCACATTTAAAACATGATCTTCGTTCAACAAACCCCGAAGTATCATATGATCGTCTTGTCGATGATGAACTTTGTGATCCCGAGGTACTAGGTTTTGAACTATTTGGTTCATTCCTTTTCATCACTGTTGCTTTCTTGACAAAATCTAAGTTAGATTGATTTTCAAACGTTTCAATTTTGTCCGTTCCCTTAGATTTCACAAAGTTCACATTCTTGTTCTTCTTTTGATTTGGCTTCTTTTGACTTTGAGCCGGCAATTTTCCTTTTTGTTTGTTATGATTTTGCTGCCTTTTCTCTGTTGGTAATTTCTGATTGCCAAATTGTTTTCTAACTTCAGCCTTTGGGATAGGAGGGCACTATGTTACCACAACGTGTGATCCTTTCTTACCCAGAAATTTACTTGTCGAATTTTCAAAAACTTTACTGCTTAAGGATTGATTTACATTCTTAATCGGAAAATCTTTGTCAGAATAAATTTTATCATCACCAACAAGAGTGTACAGCAAATCCACACTCTCAGACTCTTGTGCAGACAAGGACTCGATTGCAACAGTCTTAGCGGGTTTTGCAGGAGGATCACACAGAATATGATTCTTAAGAGGTATGTCCTCTTCTTTTATCACCGCATCAGACTTTGCTGAATCAGTATCATCAGATTCATCATCAGAAGAATCAGCATCCTCAATCACAACTGGAGGATCCTGATTCGGTTCAGCAGGAGACACAAATGTATCTGTATCTGCTGACACGTCTGAATCTGACGATACTTCTTTCTTGTATCCGAGTCCTGTTGCAAATTCATTAACATCTAGAGGAACAGATGGTTCAAAGAAAGTTCTATCCTCCTCATCAGGCATGGCATCATAATTGTGTCTCACAGGTGGTGGACAGTTCTTGTATCCAATGCATGTGACATCCCGTTTCTCTTTCTGTACGTCAATGATGTGATCCAACACATAGCTAGAGCTCAAATAACTGTCTAGCTTAAGTTGGATCGCCTCACTTTCAGTTTTGACACAAGCCATTTCCTTTTGCATTACCTCAAGGCGAGTTATATACAAATTAATGTCAGTTTGTTTTCTGGAAACCATTTTAGTTAACTCGGTTTTATCTTTCTTTAATTTCTCAATTACCGATTTAAACTCCTTTTCATGGTTTTCATAAAACATGTTGGCTTCAGTGCACTTCGAGAGATCCACGGTCAATTTCTGATTGTGGATGAATGTCACATCATATTTCTCTTGCAAAGCCTTGTGTTTGCTTTGCAATTCACACCACTTATCATTCAAAGAAACATGTTTGTCTTGCAAGTCAAACAAACTAGCTTGTAAAGCATCATGTTTGCCTTGCAACTCAGACATGTTTGCCTCTAAATCAGCACATTTAACATTTAAACTATCACAATTTTCACAACTAACTACAGTGGGTTCATCGACACATACCTGACTTGATGAACTGTCGACATTAGCCATAAAGGCTGAATGGAGAGAAGACGAAGAGTAAGCAGCTTGATCCACCAAAATAGATCTTCTTTCAGTTCCTGCTGCAGCTTCTTCCAAAAGCTCATCAATATCTGCATCGACTGACGCACTTGATGTCTCATCCACATGATCATTGCCTGAAGTGGAGGATTCTTCATCTGAGCTTCCAC
This sequence comes from Helianthus tuberosus, assembly GCA_030545235.1. Lineage (NCBI taxonomy): Eukaryota > Viridiplantae > Streptophyta > Magnoliopsida > Asterales > Asteraceae > Helianthus > Helianthus tuberosus. The sequence goes on from CM060394.1 coordinate 46,754,904, forward strand.
TATAACCAGAACTGTCTTCATCTTTAGAAGATTCATCACCATTGGTGGAAGATTCTCCACCACTGGCGTGATTTAAATCCTTAACCACTTCAGCAAAACATGCTGTTCCATCTGGAGCATCACCACTCAGCTGAATTGACCAATCACAACCTTCATCTACTTGAACCACAAGTGCCTGGTTGGCATTAGATGGTCCTGCTTGACTCTGGTTGTTGACAGGCACCAATGTGCGCTCGTTGTTCCTTACTTGGTTCTGATTTGCCCTGTTGCCTTGACCTCTGAAAGGATTTTGGTTCCCATGTTGAGATGGCCTCGTACATTCACGTTTGAAATGACCACGTTCACCACAATTGAAGCACTTAACAGCCTGCTTATCAAACCCATACTTGGTGTCTTTCTTGCTTTCCAAGCTGGTTCTGCCAGTTCTTTCCATGAAATCCTTTGCTCGCCTAACAGCACTGGCAAAGGCCCACTTGATGTCCATCATCTCCATCTCCTCTTTATCAATCTGCTGATAGTCTTCTTGAGTCAGATTAATGTTGCCAATCTGACCTTCCACTAATCCATAGTATGCGCTCACCAAAGTGTTTAGCAGCTCCATGTGTTCCTTTGTTACTTCAACACTGACTTTAGAGAAACTTGAGGTGTCGAGCCGTACTGTATTTGGCTTTGATTGCTGACTAGCAGATGATGTGCTTCCATAACATGCTTGCTGTTGAGGAGGAAGTGGATTCCCGTATAAATCTGTTGGTCCAGTAGATCGAACAGGTAATGGATTTCCGAACATATCAGTTGCTCTGATAGGTCGTTGGCTTTGCTGTTGTGGTACTGGTTGAGGAACTGGTTCAAGCGGATTTCCATACATGTCTGTTGGAGGAGGCTTGACCGGAACTTGGATAGGATTGCCATACATGTCAGTGCTAGACACAAACGCTGTTTGAATTGGAACGTGTGAAGAAGGTTTTGTAGAAGTGCTAGAAGTTCCATAATACATTTCAGGATTTTGTGGCACTGGAACTCTTTTTGCCTTGAGAGTTTCTTCCTGATTCTTGTTTTCCAGGAGTTGAACAAAGTCATTGAAGTTTGTTGTAGCTAAAGTGCCATTGTACTTCATGATTTCCAAGAAAGTATTCCATTGAGGTGGCAGTGCATCTGCAAACTTTTTCACTACCTCTGCTGAAGTTGTTACAACCCCAATATTTGCCAATTCAGTCAGCAAATGATTAAATCGACTTGTCAAATCTCCTAAAGATTCATTCTCCATACAAGTAAAACCATCAAACTCTTTCTTTAGCAGGTCGCGTCTCAATTGACGTGTCGCTTCATTTCCTACCCCCCTTGTCTTCAATGCGTCCCACAACTTCTTCGTTGTCTTGAAACTGACAAATTGATGATAAATATCTTTGCTTAAAGCCTGAGTAAGAATGGCATACGCTTTCTTCTCAATGTCATAGACCTTCTTCTGATCTTCCGTAAGATCGGCAAACGTAGCAGCAGATGAAGCGGCAACCTCTATTGTTTGATCAAAATCTGTGATGAAACGCAACCACAATTCTGTATTTTGACCAAGGACGTATGTATGAAATCTACCAAACCATCCCGGATATTCACTTAAGTGCATCAACTTTGGAGGCCTATTCAAACTTCCCGTTTCACTCTCGCTTAACAAAATGCTTTGAATACTTGGAGTTTGATTTGATACGAATGCCCATTGACCGGTAGATATAGCATTAGCTTGCGAAGATACAGGTACGGGAGATTCGGCCCATGCAGGAGATAAACTGGTATTACTATACTTTCCCGAATCCGGAGCCGGAGTACCATAATACATTTCTGTATTTATCGGAGTACCCCACATCGAATTCATTTTTGATCAAGAAAAATTGTTACACTAGTTCTCTCGGGTTCTCCTTGTTAACAACCAACCAGCCGAAGGATCCCTGATCGAAAGACGAGAAAAACACAAACTTGTTAAACTTAAACAGACTAGGATCGAAGGATCAATACTTGTTCGAAGGATCAACAGTGTTCGAAAGATCACTGTTGAATTTCGAACAATGATTTTGAAGGATTCTCCAATCGAAAGATCCTTATGTTTCGAACAAGAACTGTAGATCGAATGATGTATCCTTAGAAAAGATTCCTTGGATCGAAGGATAAGTCACAGACTTCGAAGGATGTTCGAAGGATGATTATCTATCGAACTTCCTTTGATCGAACGATGACCTTTCGACTTCGAAGGATATCCTTCGATCTGCACTGACACAGTTGACAAAGGTGACAGGTTGGTGAAAAAGTTGATGGGTTGGTAGAAAGCTTTCGGCAGAAGGTATGCTCAGGCCATACCTTTTCAAAACCAAGATTTGACCAATAAAATATTACTTAAAAAGGACGATTCTTATCCAGAAAAACCGGTCACCGGAGTAAGCCGGAATTTGGCCGGAAATTACCAAACTTCTTAAAAACAAGTTTTTAAGTTACCCAACCCGTCCTTTAACACACCCGGTTAGTTTAGAACACGTTTTTACGACAAGAAATGCGAGAAAAACACTAAAAACGGGTGCTAAACCATGTGAGTTTTGTCCAAACACTCCAAAGTCTTGTATAAACTCGGTTTTTTAACAAGGAAAAGAGCCACGGCTCTGATACCACTTGTAGGTCCCTCGGAGGATGAGGTTAAACCTTATCCTTGTTATGTCTAACACACTAGCAAGTGCGGAATCCAAGCTAGAATGCAAACCGGAGTTTATATGAGAACACAAGCCACAAAGAGAAAGGTAGACACACGAGATATCAAAGTTTTCTCTTGTATTTCAGTGGACACGGTTACAGCCCTTGACCAAACTGAAAATATGCTCTCTACAAGACAAAGTTCACTCACATCTCACACACTCTCATGAAGTGAACACATAACATGAGTATATATACCCATTACAGCTCGTCTGGTCGAAGGATCAGATAGCCTGATCGAAGGATCATCTATCGATCTGAAACCTATCGAAGGATCCACATATACCTCGAAGGATGATATCCTTCGAGGTCCATCTATATCCATCGATGGAATTATCCTTCGAGCTCATCGAAGGATATAAACAATCCTTCGATGACTCAACCTTCGACACAAACAGCTTACAAAATATGTTCTAACTGTTTGGCCAAGTCTAACCAGGAGGATGGTTGACTTGGTCAAACTTACATTGAAAACACATAATTAACAAACCTAAGACGTAACTCAGACTAACACAAGACATCGTTTCGTATCATGACAAAATACAGACAAAGTACAGACACAAGTGTACCAACAAATATAAATATAACCAACTTAATCAAATTTTTTACCACACCCACCACTCTCAAACTCACAAATCTATCAAATACAACACAAAATGGATTCCAAGTTTCCGTTTTTTTCTCCCCTACCCGACTTTCCCGACGATGAAGATGCATCGTCAAGCGATGGTAGCTTAATTTTCTTCCAAAATCTCTGTCGTACACTTCACCAAAAAGGTATTATAACATAGATAGATGAAGAAAGAATCGAGAAAGGGGAAAGGATCAATGAGCACCTCATGAGAACAATTGAAGACGTAGATCTGGTAGAAGTCTCTTCGTCTCCATTTACAAGGAAGAGGATGATGATGCTGGAAGATGTAGATCTGGTAACATATTTATTTAGTGAACTAATTGTGTTTCAAAGTAGAAGTTTCTGATTCAGAGATTTATATACTTGTTGTGTTAAATAGTGTTTTACTCTTTGCCAAACAGGAAGAGGATGCTGGAAGAGGGAGTTGAAGAACACTTTCGATGGGTAATTCCTTCATTTTATATAGAGTAAATTTGTGGGGCTGAATCTATATATGTGGGTAATTCCTTCATTTTATATATATGTGAGTAAATTTGTGGGGCTGAATCTAGATTGGGTAATGCCGCCACCCGTGACCACCGCTACTGCCCCGTCGGTCTTGTCCCCGTCGGTCAATTTTACTCACCCACTTCAAAATTGGTTCAATATAGTGTTCAATGATGGACTAGAACAAATAGGGGCTTACGAAATGGGGCGAAATGGGTGTTGCAATGAAGTGGTGGTGGTGGTGGTGGCAGGAGGGTGGCGGTGGTGGTGGCGGCGGCGGCAGGTGGATTGTGGTGGTGTTAGGGTATCCGGGGCACTCTCGGGGAGTGGGTTCGGTGACCACATGGCCCGAGCGGGAACACCGCCGCCATCACCGCGGGGACCCGATTCGGCGAGTGGATTCGGCACTTGTTCACCGCTTTGAATTGGCACATGGATCGAGGACATAGACGTTGGCAACGGTCACTTTTAAAAAAAAAAAAAATTCAATTTTTTTTAATATAAATAACCAACTTAAAGTCACTCTCAAATAATTTTTTTACCACACCCACCACTCTCAAACTCACTCTAAAAAAATCTATCAAATACAACACACAATGGATTCCAAGTTTCCGTTTTTTCCTCCCCTACCCGACTTTCCCGACGATGAAGGTTCATCGTCAAGCGATGGTAGCTTAATTTTCTTCCAAAATCTCATCCAACAAGCGGAGATACTAGACACGGCATCGTCTAGTAAAAAAAAATTGTCCCTCGAGATCGTGAGGGTGGCCACGAAACACTAATGGCCGATTATTTTGTAGAAAATCCAAAATTTAATGCCGATATTTTTCGTCAAAGGTTTCGTATGTCCAAGTCTTTGTTCCTAAAAATTGTTAGTGACGTCGAAGCGAACGACGAGTGGTTTCAAGAGGGCTTGGACGGGAGAATGAAGAAAAGTTTCACGCCGTTGCAAAAGGTTACTTCTGCGATTAAACAACTTGCAACTGGTAACCCACCAGACGAAAACGACGAATATTTAAAGATATCTGAAAGGACCTCTCGTGAGTGCCTTGAGTATTTCTGCCAGACGGTCTATGCAATGTATGCCGGTGAATTCTTACGTAGACCAATGAGCCACGACGTTGCGCTATTGTATCAGGCTCATGAGGAGAGACATCACCTACCTGGTATGTTGGGTAGTCTGGATTGACACACTTCGTCCGGAGAATGTGCCCCACAGAATTGCGTGGACAATATATGAGAGGCGATCATCAATACCCGACGGTTATGTTAGAGGCGGTGGCGTCTCAAGATTTGTGGATTTGGCATGCTTTTTGTGGCCCGGCGGGTTCACAAAACGACATCAACGTGCTCCAACAATCTCCGTTATTTCTTACTCAACGAAACGGAATGGCGCCATATTGTCCATTTCAGGTGAACGACCACTTATACAAACGCGGGTATTATCTTACTGATGGGATCTACCCTAGCTGGTCCGTGTTTGTGAAGTCTTTTCCATATCCTCACATCCCGAATGAAAAAACGTTCAAGAGGCAACACGAGGCCGCAAGAAAAGATGTGGAACGGGCATTTGGTGTGTTAAAGGCGAAGTGGGGAATACTAAAGCGTCCAATGCGTTCCAAAACGGTGAAAAAGATAAGGTTACTCGTGTATACGTGCATTATTTTACATAACATGATTATAAAAGATGACGGAAGGGCGATAGCACCGGTACACATTCAAGATCCTCCAGTCGAACCTGTCTTCGATGATAGAGCTTTTAGCGAGCTCATTGACGAAGAAATGCATTGGAGACTAAAATACGATCTCGTTGAGCATCTCGGACGTTTAGATCTACCTCACCTTGAAGTGAGTTCCGACGACGAGTAGTTTGTAGTTTGAATGTAATTTTTATTTTTCTACTTTAAATGTAATTTTTATTTTTAATTTAATGAAATGTCTTTTATTAAATTTTATTTAATTTTTGTTAATATTTTTTTAATTTATAAACATGCATAATTTTACAACAAATAAAAAAAAGAGAGGAAACATTTGATGTTTTAGTTTGGTGGAAGGCAAATAAGATTAAGTTCCCTATTCTCTCTGAAATTGCTAATTAAGCATGTTTTAGGAATGCCAATCTCAACTGTTGCATCCGAGTCGACTTTTAGCATCGGTGGTAGGGTGATTGATAAATATAGGAGCTCTCTTACTCCTAAAACTACAGAGGGATTGATTTGTGCCCAAGATTGGTTACGGTCTACACCAATCATCTGAGTGGGAGTATTCCAGATAGCATTGGAAACATGAAGGCGTTAAATTCTATCGATTTCTCAGACAACCAATTAAACGGGGCAATCCCTCCAAGCATGGCAGCTTTGAACTTTTTGAGCTTTATGAATTTGTCACACAACAACTTGTCAGGAAGAATTCCAACCGGAAATCAATTGCGAACACTTATTGACCCATCAATGTATGCTGGTAACAGGGATCTCTGTGGCACACCTCTGCCAAATAATTGTTCCAATGATGAAAACCCACCAGCCACAGCAAGCAAGAACAAATACAAAAATGCTAATGGGCCAAGGAATGTATGGTTTTACTTGGATATAACGTGTGGATTTGCAACAGGTTTTTGGGGTATTATTGGAGTTTTGGCATTCAAGAAGCAATGGAGAAGGAAGCTTTTTATGATTGCAGAGGTAACCATGGATAAGGTATATGTGGCCGTTGCAGTGAAGATTTCCAAGATTAAAAGAGGCACAGAAGCCTAATAGATTCATATAATTGACAATATTTGTAAAATTGTTGTTTTGCTTTTAAATACTTATGTTGTGTTATATATTTGTATCATGGTTGTGTTTTATAAAAATAAAAATATTGCAATACATGAGATAGAATACAGGTGACAGAAGAAGTGAACAAAAGATTAGAAATGCATAACTTACCAATGCCGAGAATACATGTGACGACAGCAGGTTCGCTCTTTATTTGAATGTCAGTCTCTATATGAATTTGTCACTTTTCTTGAGTTTTCCAAAATTATAGTTTCGGTCTCGCCCTGTTCTCTATTTAAATTAGATCTTCCAGTTGATTGCTGAAAAGAAATAAAAGAGCAACAACAGCAGCAATGATGATGGCTGAGAATCAATCCAAATTTCAAAAAGAGGTATGCAAAAACTATAGTTCAAGAAGTGATAAAAGCAATTATTCAGAGAACCAATCTCTGATTCTTGCTAGTTCTTTAGTCTCATTATCTAAATTTTTCCTGCAAAATTCTATAACTCATGATAGCAAATTTCCCTACGGCATTTCATCTAACATTGAAATACAAAAAAAAAAAAAAAAAATTAAGCTCGATGTAAAAATATGAGGTATCTTAGTTTTTTTAATCTTGATTAAGGATTCATATCGTTTGGTTCTCGGTTCTGAAGATATAGCAGCCTTATGGTCTGTTTGGATCTTGGAATCGGCCATTTAAACTTTTTTATTAACTTTTCTTTTAGTTTTAAATTATATAGTTATATATGTGTATCATATTCATAATCATTTTTAAAAGGTTATGTATGTGTTATATTAATCATCACTAGTTAGCAACTAGTATGCTTTAATTTATCTGTACATATTTCTAATTAATCATTCAGGAAGTACGTATACCTGTTTAACAAATAATATGTAAACAACTAGGTAGTGTTTGGTATGTAGGAACGATAGACCGAATGGAATGGATGATTACGAGGGAATGAATAAAAGCGTGTTTGGCTGGTTAATGAAATGGAATCACTTATTCCAAAAGGCATCTCATTCCCTCAAAATCATTCCATCCATCCCCCATGTTTTTTTTTTTCATTTCATCCCCTCTTACACCATTCATCAACAACACCACAACCCTCCACCTTCGCCACAACCTACCACCTTCGCCACAACCCACCACCACCACCCATCACCAACGCCATCGCCGCCACCCGCCACCCCAGCAGCCACCGCCGCCGCCACCCACCCGCCACCGTTACCACTCACCGCCGCGACCAACCGCCAACGCCACTCGCCGCCGCCACCCGCCACCATTGTTGATGCCACCACCACCGCCACCAACCACCGCCGCCGCCGCAACCCATTGCCACCTCCGCCGCCACCCACCACCAACGGCCGCCATCGCAGCCACCGCCACTCGTCGTCGCCACCGCATTGCCACCCGCCGCCGCCACCACCACCCATCGCTGTCGCCGCCACCGCTACCTATAACCACCCACAATCACTACCACCGACGACCACCACCACCACCACTCACCGCTAATTTTATTCCTTCGTTTTTCTTGCCAAACAATACACAAGAATAATTCATTCCATTCACACATGGTAAGCAAACAAGACATAGAATGGTAATGATCCATTGCATTCACTCGTCCATTCCATTACCCCATACCAAACAGACCGCTACTGTTTATGTGTATTAAATTACAATGATAACTACTGGTTTTACAATTGAAGTTTTCCCCATTATTTTACCTGCTGAAATCCCTTTTTGATACCTCTTATTCGAATGGGTTGTTAACATAATAACAATTCGCTTTCAAACCAGTAACACACAATGTGGACAACAAAGAACACTATTGAAGTATCTCTCACCTCATCACCATCATCGTCCCATATCTCCTGTTATGGGTGGAATTTTGAACCTATATCCCGATAATATGTCTTGACTTTATGTTTCTAATCTGCGACCAAGATACCGAACCAGGATATTGGTAACATCCTGCAGAAGTATCTTGTTCATTACTAATGGTTTGTTTGTATACTTTAGTTGCAAGGGACCAACGTTAACAAGGACCAGGTCTACCTGAAGACTCGCTCAAAGTGGTTGAAAGGTGAACGTTGATAGCGGATGAAGAGGTCTACAACGGTCACAGGGGGATATTCTCCGTATCCCGGAATTATAAGATATTTAGTTAGAATTTAAAAACTATATAAAGGGATGCTGGATCATTAGAAAAACACATGTAATCTCGTACACACACTGATTACTTGCTAAAATCACAATCATTCACTCACATTTCACAATTATTGTAACACTTAGAGCTGATCCGTGCATTATCCTGAAGTTGTATCCTGATATTTCAATCAATAAGAAGAACAAAGGCAGCTGGCACTTGTCAGCTCTCGAGGTTTTGTGCCGGCGATCTAGATAGATCAAGGGTTTTCCTCGTACATCCCGTGTCAATCTTTACTTTTATTGTTCATTACTTGATAATTGATATAGTTTGATATCTTTAAACTATATCCTGAAATTGTTTTCATTCATAATCAATTTAATACATTTTTGCAAATCTCTGTAGCACACTACCTCACAAATTAAATTTGATCACTTAATTGTTTCGGTAATTTTTGACCAAAACATCTCCCTTTAAAAAACCGACTAACTCACACGCCCAACTTCTAAATCTAAACCAATGTTTACCATAGAACTAGACCCTTAAACCAGACAACTTACTAATTCTATTCAATTGACATGAACAAGAGAGACAAGCAGTCAAACACTACTCTAGTATAAACCAAACCTTTCATGAAACAGTACAATGTAAACAAAAACCCAATAAAAACTGAATGGTAATATAATTTGCTTTACAGCATTGGGTTTTAAAAGAATTATTCACACTCCTAACCAAATATCAATCATCTTATTCCAAAAATCTGCTTCAACCTTTTAACACTTTCATTTAGTGAGCAGACCAGCTTTAAGGGAGATATTCTCAAACCGATTTCAAACTGGTGGATCAGGTTAGATTGAGACCGGTTTCACTATCTGTTACGCATTGGTTTATAAACCGCTTTCAGATCCCAAACCGGTTTTTGTGCACCTACAAACGCCCACCCCTGGAATATCTATGATATTAGGCCTTATGTACCTTTTACTGAATTTGGGAAAGGTGTGATATCTTAGGCTAAAAATGATCTCTTGAATTGTTCAGGCCCAAAACCGTTCAATGGTGAAAGGCCCAAAAATGCAGAAGCTTTCATAATAAAACACCCATTGAATCCCATTTACTAGTTCATACTCGCTGATTTTGGTGGAAAGAATACATAACAAATCTTTTTTTTTTTTTTGACTCTCAACAAATCAATCCCGCACACTCTCGGGGAACCCACTAGACAAACGGAGTACTTCGAGAGTAACCCGAGTCATCCACCACCAATTCCGGAGAAAACCCAGTAACCCATCCGCCCGTAGGCACGACGGTAAATTAACAGTAAAACCCACCCAGGTTTTTGTGGTCTCTTATCACTTATCAAAGCCCACCAATGCCTCACACATTTTTTTACATCAGATGAAAATTGAACTTGAGTCTTTAAACTCCTACCAATTGAGTAAACTCCTACCACTTGAGCTGATTGGCAATACATTACAAATCTAAGTCTCAGACTTTTATAACTAACAATTCATAAACACAAATTATGAATAATGATTAAAAAAAGAATTAGTAACAAACCGAACCAGCTGAATTGTAATTTAGCTAATACACCATTTGCTTAACTTCATTGATTATAAGTAGGGCTGCAAACTGTTGGTGCATCCGTCTGTCGTCTACGTCTTCAGTCGTGTCTTAGTTCGTTGCGAAGATATTTAGCATGATATCATCATTTGCAAAGATGACATCATCAATATGAAGTAATCGATGACATCATCACAAGATAAGACCCTTCTGTTTGAAGGCTGGTCGTTTGAATGACCCTTCCGTTTGAGCTGGTCGTTTGAATGAAGACCCTTTCGTTTGAATGAAGACCCTTTCGTTTGAATGATAACTTGGTCGTTTGAAGGCTGGTCGTTTGAGCATGTTCAAACGATCAGGCCATCTCTATAAATAGGATTCAAACGGTTTCATTTGTAACGATTGAGAAATCTGATATCGATGTGCTGCCGATATTTCCTCGTATTGTAAACGTTGTTTATCGAATGAAAAAGAGGATTAAAGTGATTTTCTAGCTGTTTTAAAGTTCGTTTCTTAGTTTCCGCCTCTGAAACGGATTAGAGTTCCTCCAAATGACTCATTTAGGTCGAGATCGATCCTACAAGTGGTATCAGAGCTCAGGACGAGGAGTTCTTGCCGTATTCAGCTTGAAAATCTCATTTTCTACACCTTCTTTCTTAAAACCGATACTTTTCACGGTTGAAATTGGCTGAACCGATCACAAATTGTGCGTAATGATAGTTTAACAAAGCCTTAGAAATTTCAGACTAAAACTCGAACTAAAACTTGATAAAAATATGGTTTCCGTTTGAAACTGTTCGCGAGTTGATGATGTCATAGATCTGTCGTTTGAAAAGATATTTCATCGTTTGAAAATTCTATCCTATCGTTTGAAACTACCCAATCGTTTGAGGTTATCGTTTGAAAACAGTTTATCGTTTGAACTGATTGTTTGAGTTTGTCGTTTGAAACTAGTTGTCGTTTGAAACTAGTTGGTCGTTTGAAATCCTTGTCGTTTGAAAGTATTGATTCAAACGGAACAGTCCATCGTTTGAATTCTTTATTGTTTGAATCCATCGTTTGAATTCTGTCGTTTGAAATCACATCAGACCGTTTGAGATAAGCTGTGTTCGTTTGAGAAAGTTTTCTGTATATCATGGACTCTGAATTTTATAACGCTTTTGCAACACCGATATCAATGACTCAAAGTGCTATGATTAAAAATGAAACCGGGACGTCTCAGAAACCACCCAAACTCATGGATATTGATGATTACAATGGATGGTCCGAAAGGTTTGGAAATTGGGTTGACGCGTATCACTTGGATGCGTGGGAACACACTGAAGAGCCGTATGTTAAGCCCACAAAGAACGATGTTGTGAATGGTACTCCGTTGACACTTAGAGAAATGAGTACTGTAGATAAAAAGAAATATCGAGATGAGAAATTGATGGTGAGTCTGCTTCAGCAAGCGATAAAAGAAGATATTTTGATACTGCTTCAACATGATGGAACTGCATATTCGATATGGAAAGAATTGGAAGCAAAGTTTACTGGAAGTGACGATATGCTCAGGAATAAGATGTCTCTCATGAAAAAGGAATTTGACTTATTTCGGGGATTGAAAAATGAGAGTGTCAAGCAATTAATTGATAGATATTGTAACTTGGTGAGAAATATGACGAAACTTGGTGTTAAGAAAGATACTGATGAATTGGTTGAAAAACTTGCAGATGCGCTACCATATGAAACATGGGGAACATTTCTGATGATGCTGCGGTCAAACAAAACAGATTATAAGAAAATGACACTGGGAGATTTTATCAAGCATCTGGAAGCTCAGGAGATGGAGCAGAGGAAGATTGCTAGGATGAAGAATTACGATGGAGAACAAGATATCAGCTTGTATTACAAAGGTGGTGTCAATGAAAAGTCAAATTTTTCTCCGAAAATAGAAACTGCTTACAGTGTGAAAGATTCTTCTAAAAAGAAATCATCCCAGGGATCAAGCAACACTAGATTTTCATCATTCGATCCAAACATTTCTGCAACAAAGAATGGAAGAAAACTTCAATGCAATATTGTATTAAATCTTGAAAGTGATCAAGATTATTCTGAAGAAGTTGCCAAAAATCAAATGTCTTTGTTGGGAATGGTGTTAGAGTCATATAGTAGTTTTGTGGCTGGAAAGATCGGTAATCCAATGCTCACGAAAGAAGATTACGATCAAATCGATGCTGAGGAAATGGAATTGATGGATATTAAATGGTGCATGGCCAGTGTAATGAGAAGAGCTGAGAAGTTTAAACAAATCACGGGAAGAAATGATTTTCTTGATGCAAGTGTTTCAAATTTAGGCTTTGATAAGTCCAAAGTTACATGTTTTCGTTGTAGGGAAAAGGGGCATTTCAAGAGAGAGTGCAAAAATCGTGAAGCTACTGGAGCCCAGAATCCTTTTGGAAACAACGATTATCACAAAAAGGCGATTTATCATCAAATCACACCACCAGCACTGCATCAGGCACAAACTGCACATGGAATGATGCAGATTAAAGATTCAAAGAAAGCTTGTCTGGGAAAGGATGGTGGATTCAGTTGGGATAAATATGTTCCAATAAACAGCAAAGTGTGTTAGGCAGAACAAGATGATGAAAAACTGGCTGAAGGCTTCAATTGGGATAATTTTTGTCCAGATCAAGAATTTATGGCCAAAGAGATGTCTAAAGATACTTCAAATGTTAATGTTTTTTTTGCTAATGCTTATGATTTGAAATGTGCAGAAAGGTGCAGAAAAGTCATGGAAGCAGCTGAAGAAAGACGAAGGAAGAACAAAGAAGAGGAAGAAGAAGAAGAGAGATTGAAGAACGAAGCGAAAGCTGAGAAAAGAAGAAGAGCTGAGTTTTTACAATCGAGCAGAAGTGTCAAAGAAGTTCCAGAATATGAAGTGAAGATTGATGAAGAACGAGTTGAAGTTTCTGAAAAGTGCATGAACTGTGATTCGTTAATCAAACAAAACAATGAGTTATTGCACAATATTCACAAGTTGAAAGAATCGTATGACACAATGAACAGAGAAATTAACAAATATACTGATTCGAGTGGTGAACAAGCAATGGCGATGAATACTTTGAAAGTAGCATATCTTAGACAGCTGGATGATGCTAACTTTTATATCAAGAAATGTGCTGATTTAGAGTTGGAGCTGGCAACACAAAAGATAGAGACTGAGAAAGTTAAAAAGTTATTAAACAGTTACTCATGTTCTTCTTTTGTTGTTGACAGGATTTATCCAATAGTGGAGAATTTGAAGACATTTGAAGAAATGAAAATGTCTGAAGAAGAGAAAGTTGTGACAAAAGATGAAGTGAAGACTTCTGGTAAGAAACCAAGTGTGGACTACACTAGATGTCCGCCCCCGGTCGAAAATGGATTTTTACCTCGAAATCCAAATTCAGAAAGAGTCGAAAAGGCAATAAACTTACAATGGGAGTCTGGGACGTCGGATAACTTGCCAGAAAATATTGATGTCACATACACGTCGTCTGATACTGATCATGAGTCAAAGTTGATAAAAAGTGTGGTCGATCAGGTGTTAGATAAAGATGATTGTGAGGAGTCAAAACCGGAGTCCAAATCCGAGTCAAAGTCTGAGTCCGATATGACAAAGTCAACAGTCAAAAAGGAGAAACGGGTTTATGATAAACAATTTTTGCTATCGAAATCTAATTTGAATGATGAATCAGTCAAAGTAGCATATACTTTGAAAGGTTCTGACAAATTATATTCTGATGAGAGTTTTCCAATAAGAAGTGTCAGATTTGAAATGATTCAAAAGGTTTTCAAAATTACAGAAATTAATATTTCTGAAATAAAAGATTTAAATCTTATCGGAAAACCTAAACAATACACTTCAAGAGTGCAACAAAGAATTAATAAGAAAATGGGTTACAATTGTGGTTACAGTTTTCAAAAGAAACCAAACCATAATCGTAATTTCAAAAAGAAAGGTCTTGGTTTTATTCAACCGAAAAATTATAAAAATGAAAAATTTTATAAACCAAAAACTATGTTTGTTTCAGGAAATTTTTTAGATGATGAGAAAGAACAAGCATTCAGAAAGCAGACAAATCAAGAATTCCTTGCCAAGAAGCAAGAAGAGTTGAAGAAAAATCATGTTCCAAAGAAGATAGAAACCAGAACCTGTTTTCAGTGCAAGATTGCTGGTCATGTTGCTAGGAATTGTCCGAAAACATTCAAACCAAAACAGGAAGTATCTGGTAAACTGAAAGAGAAAGTTGTTGAGAAAACTGAACTTTCAACCCGAAAGTTCACAGGCTTTGAAAATTCAATCTTTGAGAAGGGAGAATGTTCAAAGAATGTGGTTAAAAGAAAAGAAAATCTGATAAATCAAAAATGGGTTGTTAAGGGTTCAGGAAACAGTTCTGGTGATGAATCTGATTCCACAAAATCAGAGGAGCCAAAAGTTGTTAAAGAAAAGGTTGAAAAATCAGTTCCAAAAGTGGATGATGTGAATTTTCCACCTTTGAGTGCTGAAAATTTTAAAAAGAAAGTTGGGAAAGTTGAAATTTCAAATCAATTTTATTCTGACAAGAAGAAATTTGATGTTGATAAAGCTTTCAACGGAACTGTGAAACACATTTTTGGCAAAATGATCAATGGTAAGGCCAAAAGTGTTAAAGAATTTTACGCTGCCAAAAGAGGAGGTCACAGGTTAGTTGAAAGAAAAGAGGATGAAGAGGTTGTTACACCCAAGGAAGGTCAGGCTTGGGTGGATATTTTTTTCAAAGAATAAAAACCTGACTTGCCGGAGATCCCAAGTTGGTAATGGTGGATCATGAATCGGCATCATTCTTTATCATGTTTGTATAATATGTTTGAGAAGTTTTTGCAGGACTTGCCGGAACTCCCAGGTTTGTAAGCGAGGAGTAGGAATCGGCACCTTGAAAATTCAATCAACAGATGATGATTGGTTGAAAATGCTTGATTAGATTGATCTTGCAAGTGGTAAATCAGGGACATTAATTTGTACTTGATTTTCTACAAATGGTTGAAGACAAAATGATGAACCATATCCCCAATTTTACAAGTGATAAAATCAACAAAACTTATTTTCCGGAAAAACCATTTGATTAAAACAAACTTAAGTGTTTTGAAATCATAATGGGAAAATAGTTTGTTGTGAGGGGGAGTTCTGATTGTTTATGCCAAGTGGATGGCGAATTGAGGCAATTCGATATTAGTTGTTATGTTTGTGTACAGTTTGTTTTCAAATTTCCTAAAATGTGTTTGCATTTTAGGGGGAGTAAGAATTTTAGAAAATCCAAAAACATTTGAAAATTTGAAAAAGCCAAAAACATGATAAAATCAAAAATGAGTTTTTGTTGCATAAAAGAGGAAATGATAGTACATCAGTGGACGATCACAGCATGCTAAAGAATTGGAAAGTAAAAATGTGATAAACGGTCTCACTGATGATGTGCCAGTAGGTTTTTGCACATTTAGTAGATTGTGACGAGATATAAACCTAAATTTCAAACTTGCTTGTTCTGTGGGTTTACACAAACTTGGATATATAGGTAACCCCTGAAATCTTGTTTGAAAGGTCCCTTATTCTGAGATACTAGGTCTTTATGCTCAGTGATATCTGGGGTATTATCCCGGGACTTCTGCTGAAAGAAATTTCTGACCTAGTCCCCGGATAATACTTTCTGCAAATGCTTGAAACATAGCATCGCCCTCAGCAAGCTGATGAAACAATAAAATTGATAGTCGCTGCTGTTGTAATGCAAAAGATCCTCTAAAGGGGACACACCAAATGTCGAAGCCGTCATCTCTCTGCGTATCGAAAGATCGACCTGAGCTCTCACGGCTCTCGTACTATAATTTATTCCCCTGACAGATATCATCTGTGGTATACTCACCTGTAAGACTGAATATTGGGATCTGGATACGGGAGTATATTCAAGTAGTGGGACACACGAATAAGTTCAAGAGCTTAAAACATTAATCAATGTATCTCGAAGCAATTGAACTTTGTGTGAAAATTTAAGTGGACAAACATACTGACAATCTAAGTGAACTGTTTAGAACTTAAAATGAAATGAAGCTTAATGGTGTTGGTGATATGTCTCAGAAACTGATATGATTCTCTTGCACAAACTCACAAAAATATTGTTTGTAAATATTTCATTTCTGCATTCCTTTTCAGTAAAAAATTCAAAAAGATTTTAGTGTGTTTTAGCATAAATTTTGAAAAATCTAAAAAGATTTTCGACAACTGATTTTGGAAAGCTGATTTTCAAAATTCCGAGTGCTAAACATGATAAGCAATATTTGAGGGGGAATGTTTGTCTGAAATTAAATGTTTTCATAATCTAACCCTAAAATGGTTCATCAGGTTGGTAAATCTGTAATTGTTTTGATATTGAGTCTGATTAGTGCGAGTGTTTATGTTTGAAATATGTATGTGAGAGAAATTTATTTTGAGGTAGAGTTTTTGCAGGATAGGATGAAAAGTTGCTAGACAGAAAGCCAGACAACGATCCTAAAGCTGATGATGCTGATGATCTGAAGAAATGCCAGCATATCGCAAGGGGGAGTCTGAAGTCTTGCAAGAAAAGTTTGAGAGTGAAGCCTAGAGACAGATTAAGATTGACAATTGAAGACTCAACACTGAAGACTCCGTCAACATCCGAGGGGGAGTTTGTTGGTGCATCCGTCTGTCGTCTACGTCTTCAGTCGTGTCTTAGTTCGTTGCAAAGATATTTAGCATGATATCATCATTTGCAAAGATGACATCATCAATATGAAGTAATCGATGACATCATCACAAGATAAGACCCTTCCGTTTGAAGGCTGGTCGTTTGAATGACCCTTCCGTTTGAGCTGGTCGTTTGAATGAAGACCCTTCCGTTTGAATGATAACTTGGTCGTTTGAAGGCTGGTCGTTTGAGCATGTTCAAACGATCAGGCCATCTCTATAAATAGGATTCAAACGGTTTCATTTGTAACGATTGAGAAATCTGATATCGATGTGCTGCCGATATTTCCTCGTATTGTAAACGTTGTTTATCGAATGAAAAAGAGGATTAAAGTGATTTTCTAGCTGTTTTAAAGTTCGTTTCTTAGTTTCCGCCTCTGAAACGGATTAGAGTTCCTCCAAACGACTCATTTAGGTCGAGATCGATCCTACACAAACGAACCAAACGTTCGGCGAACAGTTCGTGAACCGTTCGGTGGGAAGTTCGTTTGTGTTCGTTTGTTTACCAAACAAACGAACACGAACAAGAAATTTCGTTTGTTTAGTTAAATGAACAAACATGAACAGAGGTCGTGTTCGTTCGTTTATGTTCGTGAACGTTCGGTAACGTGTTCGTTTGTGTTCAATACTTCATTAGTGTTTTTAGTTTTTATATTTATTTAAATACTTCAAAATCCTGACAAATTAAATATCTAATAAGTGTCGTGTATTATATATTTTGTTCATAAACGATTGTTTGTGTTCGTTTATTTCCATTTGTGTTCATGAACATTAGTTTGTGCTCATTTGTGTTCGTCAACGTTCGTTGCCTAAAATTAACAAACAAACACAAACGAACACGAACAAGTTCATTTCCTTAACAAACGAACACGAACATAAAATCTCGTTGGATAAATGTTCGTGAACGGTTCGCGAACACATATATTTCTTAACAAATAAACACGAACAAGGTCTTGTTCGTGTTCCTTTGGTTCGTTTGCAGCCCTAATTATAAGATAAAGTATTCACATAAACAGCCAGCCACCCTCTTAATCACCCATCTTCTTATTCCAAAAATCAGCTTCAACCTTTCAAAAGCCATTCACTTACTGAGCAAATTCGTATGAAAACCCAGCAACCACTGCCACAGAGAACACATCCCAATATCCATTGATGAACACACCAGCGGCTGCAATTTATAACCCGCAACCGTTTAACTGACTTCCTCTGGATCACAAGCAGTCAAGAGCAACCCAACTTTGCCGTTAATATGAGGAATTGCACCAACAAAAGCAGGTTTTCCGGCAGATGGGGCATGGATCTCGAGTGAGCGCCTCATGAAAGAATTCTTACCCATGACGTCAGATGAGTGGGGTCGCAGTCCTTGCCTTATGGCCTGAAGTTGGTTCACACAAAGATTGTCGGCACTCACGATGACGAGGTGTGTGTTATTGTCTTTGAGGTAGTTGCGTAGCTTCTGGAGGTAGATTACCTTCCTTGCGGCCTTGGAAGCCATGGGGTTTAGGTTAGGGTTCTTTGTGTTGTTCATTGGGTCTAGTAGTGTGGAAGCCCATGACTAAAAATACGACAAAAAGACCAAATTCCCTACATATACAATTACAAGCTAAGGGGAATAGTGCCAGGCTACGTATACAATTACAAGCTAAGGGGAATAGTGCCAGGCAGCTGCCTGGCACTTCTCCATTTGACCAACCTATTTTTAATTTAATTTTATTCTCATCTTAAAATTACGGTTTCGTCCTTCGTTTAAAATTACGTTTTTGCCCCCAGCTCAAAATAAAATTATAATTTTCCCCTAGCTCAAAATTACTCTTTTGCCCTCGGTTCAAAAACTCATATTTAATTTTGTTTCCAGTTTAAAATTACGGTTTCGACCTCCGTTTAAAATTATGTTTTTGCCCCCAGTTAAAAATAAAATGTTGTTTTTTCCTCTAGCTCAAAATTACAATTATGCCCTTAGCTCAAAATTACGTTTTTGCCCACAGTTCAAAATAAAATTATGTTTTCCCCCTAGCTCAAAATTGTGATTTTGCTCTCAGTTTAAAATTATGATTTCATCTCCAGTTTAAAATATAATAACGATTTTGCCCTCTGTACAGATATACATGTTGTGAGAGAGAAAAATTTGGCTTATTGCCCCGCAACGCGGGCGGGGCAAAAACTAGTTTAATACACACATCATGGTTTGTTTGTTTGTTTTTTTTTTTTAAGTAAATTGCCAAAATCGTACTGCCTGTTTGTGAATTTCATCCAAAATGATTTTTTTGTGTCAAACTGCCTTTCACCTTTGTTATTTTTTTTTCATTTTCATCAAAATACTAACTTAGTTTACTGTTTCTATTAATTTGAAAGATATTTGGATGAAACTGCCAAATATAAAACCACAGGGACGATTTTGGCAATTTACTCAAACTCTTTTAAATTTCTTTTATTTAATTAATTTTGTCACATATATAATAAAAAATAATATACATGCAATTTTTAAATAAAAAATAATAGCTTTGTCACATAATTTTATAAATTTTAATCCAACCACTAACTCAGTTAATTTTTTCTATTAAGGGAATTATGTTTTAAATTTTATAAATAAAGACAAAAATTAATTTCTAATTTTTTATATAGATTAGTTTTGTAAAAATAAAATCTACTTAAACCTCTAAATTTTATAAAACTAAAATGATGTTGACCTTATAGAAAAAAGTCCAATAAACAAATCTTATTATATGTAGTGTACCAAACTTGTAATTTATCTTCTACACTTTTAAATTCGCTCCTAAAGAAAACAGAAGCTAGTGCCATCCCCCTTCCCTTATCAAACAATGTATCGTTACCAAAATTTAAAATTACCCACCAAATAGTAAGTATAATGCCATTAATCAAAGGTTTCTTTACTCAAACCACTCATAATAAATATTAGTTAGTTACCCTTATAATCTTAACTAAATAAATATTTTATTTCTGTCAACATATTTCCTAGGTGCTCAACATATTTAAAAATATGTAATGTTTTACAATTTTTTTCTATTTCTACAATTGATTAAATACTAAAAGTTGTAATCGATTGTTATGTGTTGCACACCAATTATATTTGTTTTATATATCGCCTTCTCTTTATAACACTGATCTATATAAAAAAGTGGAAATTAATTTATGTCTTAATCTATAAAATTTAAAACATCCTTCACCTTAACAGAAAAAATAAACTAAGTTAGTGGTTTGGATGAAAATTTATAAAAATTATGTGACAAAACTATTAATTTTTTTATAAAAACTACATGTATATTCTATTACATATATATATATATATATATGTATTATATGTGTGTGTATGTATGTGTGTGTGCGCGTGTGTATGAGGTTCAACGTTTTTTGTATTTTAACCCCTTTTAATTATTTTACTTTTAACCCAAAGTTTTCTATATTTTATAATGAGTAAATTACAAAAATCGTCCTTTATGTATGCTACTTATTGCAAACTGTGTCATTTATCTTCAATATATACAAGAAACGTACTCGATGTTTACAAACGCTTGCAAGTTTGGTCCTTTAGCCTTAACTAAGTTATTTTGGCAGTTTACATAAGGATATTTTGGTCATTTTACTTTGATTACTAAAACAAACAATTATAACATATAAGGGTGAACGGGGCGTAAAGCGGGGAGTGGTTCGGTGACCACATCCACCGATCGGGAACACCGCCGCCATCCATGCGGGGACCCGAATCGGTGAGGGTAATCGGTGTGGAGTCACCGCATTGAAGGCACGAGAATCAAGAGTGGACCGTTGGGCAACGGTCAAATTTAAAAAAAAAAATTCAATTTTTTAACAATATAAATATAACCAACTTAATCAAATTTTTTACCACACCCACCACTCTCAAACTCACAAATCTATCAAATACAACACAAAATGGATTCCAAGTTTCCGTTTTTTTCTCCCCTACCCGACTTTCCCGACGATGAAGATGCATCGTCAAGCGATGGTAGCTTAATTTTCTTCCAAAATCTCATCCAACAAGCGGAGCTACTAGACACGGCATCGTCTAGTAAAAAAAATAGTCCGTCGAAATCGTGAGGGAGGCCATGAGACACTCATGGCCGATTATTTTGTTGAAAATCCAAAATTTAATGCCGATACTTTTCGTCAGAGATTTCGTATGTCCAAGTCTTTGTTCCTAAAAATTGTTAGTGACGTGGAAGCGTATGACGAGTGGTTCCAAGATGGCGAGCTCATAGCGAGCTCATTGACGAAGACACGCATTGGAGACTAAAACTCGATCTCGTTGAACATCTCGGAAGTTTAGATCTACCTCACCTTGAAGTGAGTTCCGACGACGAGTAGTTTGTTTTTATATTTTTCTAGTTTGAATGTAATTTTTATTTTTCTAGGTTGTTTTTTTTTTAATTTAATGAAATGTCTTTTATTTAATTTTTATTTTTATTAATATTTTTTTAATTTATAAACATGCATAATTTTACAACAAATAAAAAAAAAAAAAAAAAAAAACCCAAGTCCCCTAAGAGGGGAGTGCCGCCATCAAAATGGGGTGTTAGGGGAGTTTAAGAGGGGAGTTGACGTGGCACTAGCTGATTGGTGGTGCGTAAGAGAGGGGACTCCCCTCTTAGGGTGAGAGGGGCACTCCCCTAAGAGGGGAGTCCCCTCTCTTACGTATAACCAATCATCGTGTGCCACGTCAACTCCCCTCTTAAACTCCCCTAACACCCTAAATTGATGGCGCCACTCCCCTCTTAACTCCCCTTGTTTTTTTATTAAAAAAAGAAAAAGAAAAAAGAAAACAAATCTTTTGATTGGTTGGAAAAGGGGCTGGCCCACCATTTGGCAACTCCCCTCAATCGGTGAACACACACCGATTTGGCAACTCCCCTCGCGGTGAATGAATGATGGCGGCGGTGTTCCCTAGCGGGGACTTGGGTCACCGAACCCACTCCCCGCTTACGCCCCGTGCACCCTTAGGGGAGTGCCCCTTACACCCTAATAAATAAAAGAATAATTTCCCCCTTTGTTGACCATTATTAACCTTTACTCTTTACCCCTGTTTTTCCATAAACACTTTTATTCGATCATCTCTTCCAATTTTGTTTCCAATCAGTTCACAAATTCCCCCCATATACACTTCCTTTTATTCGATCCCTGAACAAACATTTATGTGTATTTGAGTTTCATGGTTGAAGACACCTCAAAAAAATTTGTAGATTATCTCTGTCGTACACTTCACCAAAAAGGTATTATAACATACATAGATGAAGAAAGAATCGAGAAAGGGGAAAGGATCAATGAGCAGCTCATGAGAACAATTGAAGACGTAGATCTGGTAGAAGTCTCTTCGTCTCCATTTACAAGGAAGAGGATGATGATGCTGGAAGATGTAGATCTGGTAACATATTTATTTAGTGAACTAATTGTGTTTCAAAGTAGAAGTTTCTGATTCAGAGATTTATATACTTGTTGTGTTAAATAGTGTTTTACTCTTTGCCAAACAGGAAGAGGATGCTGGAAGAGGGAGTTGAAGAACACTTTCGATGGGTAATTCCTTCATTTTATATAGAGTAAATTTGTGGGGCTGAATCTATATATGTGGGTAATTCCTTCATTTTATATATATGTGAGTAAATTTGTGGGGCTGAATCTAGATTGGGTAATGCCGCCACCCGTGACCACCGCTACAGCCCCGTCGGTCTTGTCCCCGTCGGTCAATTTTACTCACCCACTTCAAAATTGGTTCAATATAGTGTTCAATGATGGACGAGAACAAATAGGGGCTTACGAAATGGGGCGAAATGAGGACATAGACGTTTCGCCCCATCACCGCGGGGACCCGATTTGGCGAGTGGATTCGGCGCTTGTTCACAGCTTTGAATTGGCACATGGATCGATGACATAGACGTTGGCAACGGTCACTTTTAAAAAAAAAAAAAATCAATTTTTTTAATATAAATAACCAACTTAAACTCACTCTCAAATAATTTTTTTACCACACCCACCACTCTCAAACTCACTCTAAAAAAATCTATCAAATACAACACACAATGGATTCCAAGTTCCCGTTTTTTCCTCCCCTACCCGACTTTCCCGACGATGAAGGTTCATCGTCAAGGGATGGTAGCTTAATTTTCTTCCAAAATCTCATCCAACAAGCGGAGATACTAGACACGGCATCGTCTAGTAAAAAAAAATTGTCCCTCGAGATCGTGAGGGTGGCCACGAAACACTAATGGCCGATTATTTTGTAGAAAATCCAAAATTTAATGCCAATATTTTTCGTCAAAGGTTTCGTATGTCCAAGTCTTTGTTCCTAAAAATTGTTAGTGACGTCGAAGCGAACGACGAGTGGTTTCAAGAGGGCTTGGACGGGAGAATGAAGAAAAGTTTCACGCCGTTGCAAAAGGTTACTTCTGCGATTAAACAACTTGCAACCGGTAACCCACCAGACGAAAACGACGAATATTTAAAGATGTCTGAAAGGACCTCTCGTGAGTGCCTTGAGTATTTCTGCCAGACGGTCTGTGCAATGTATGCCGGTGAATTCTTACGTAGACCAACGAGCCACGACGTTGCGCTATTGTATCAGGCTCATGAGGAGAGACTTCACCTACCTGGTATGTTGGGTAGTCTGGATTGACACACTTCGTCTGGAGAATGTGCCCCACAGAATTGGGTGGACAATATATGAGAGGCGATCATCAATACCCGACGGTTATGTTAGAGGCGGTGGCGTCTCAAGATTTGTGGATTTGGCATGCTTTTTGTGGCCCGGCGGGTTCACAAAACGACATCAACGTGCTCCAACAATCTCTGTTATTTCTTACTCAACGAAACGGAACGGCGCCATATTGTCCATTTCAGGTGAACGACCACTTATACAAACGCGGGTATTATCTTACTGATGGGATCTACCCTAGCTGGTCCGTGTTTGTGAAGTCTTTTCCATATCCTCACATCCCGAATGAAAAAAAGTTCAAGAGGCAACACGAGGCCGCAAGAAAAGAGGTGGAACGGGCGTTTGGTGTGTTAAAGGCGAAGTGGGGAATACTAAAGCGTCCAATGCGTTCCAAAACGTTGAAAAAGATAAGGTTACTCGTGTATACGTGCATTATTTGACATAACATGATTATAAAAGACGACGGAAGGGCGATAGCACCGGTACACATTCAAGATCCTCCAGTCGAACTTGTCTTCGATGATAGAGCTTTTAGCGGGCTCATTGACGAAGAAATGCATTGGAGACTAAAACACGATCTCGTTGAGCATCTCAGACGTTTAGATCTACCTCACCTTGAAGTGAGTTCCGACGACGAGTAGTTTGTAGTTTGAATGTAATTTTTATTTTTCTACTTTAAATGTAATTTTTATTTTTAACTTAATGAAATGTCTTTTATTAAATTTTATTTAATTTTTGTTAATATTTTTTTAATTTATAAACATGCATAATTTTACAACAAATAAAAAAAAGAGAGGAAACATTTGATGTTTTAGTTTGGTGGAAGGCAAATAAGATTAAGTTCCCTATTCTCTCTGAAATTGCTAAGCATGTTTTAGGAATGCCAATCTCAACTGTTGCATCCGAGTCGACTTTTAGCATCGGTGGTAGGGTGATTGATAAATATAGGAGCTCTCTTACTCCTAAAACTACAGAGGGATTGATTTGTGCCCAAGATTGGTTACGGTCTACACCAAAAGATTTGCAAGATCTTTACGTCCATGGTGAACAACTAGAGGTGTTGGTTGATGCTTTGGAGAATATGGAAATTGGTAATAACATTTTTAATTTACATGATCTTTTTTTTTACTTAGATATTAATATATTTATGTGCGCTTTTGTAGATTGCATACCCGGAAAGAAAACGCCCAAAGACTCGATTGTTGAAGATGAAGATTGGGACTAACGTCTAGAAGTAGAACTTTTAGCTTTTTTTGGTTTAAAACTTTGTTGACTTTAAAACTCTAGCCACTTTTTTGTATTGTTGTGGCTTCACGTAACACGTGCCTACTTTTGATTTTCGGGTTAACATTATGATGCTATTTTGTTGGATATTTTAGTGGATTGGGTTTTATAACATTTGCTCGTCTAGGTAGTTGCTATCTTGCTAATGGTTTCAGTTGCATTATGTTTATGGTTTAATTGTTAATGAAGATCCTTGTTACTTTCATGTGGGTTGTTAATTTTTTTGAATTGTATTTATATCATTCACACCTTCCCAACAAGTCAACAACAACAACTTACACAAACTATAAAAAATAAAAAATAAACAATAAAAAAATTAAAAAAATAAAAAAATGATTATTTAATCGTAACCGAACAATAACCGAATTATCCAAAACTGAAATAACCGAACCAATCGGTTAAGGATATGTAATGACCGATCATATCGGTTTCGGTTATGGTTACGGCTCAAAACCGAACCGAACCGTGCACACCTCTAAAACATGCAATTTTGTGCAACTGTTATGCTTTAGAAAATCAATAAGGGGTCGGGTCCAATGACAAAACCTTCTTGAATAAAGTGGAGCTCTTTTAAAGATCAAAAGTTGGAACCTTGGGAGAAACATTTCCTTATTAAACAAGTTTTGAACACATTAAGTTGTAATTGTAATTAATTAAAATATTATCAATGTTTTCAAATTCACAAATATTTTCTTTGCAATTACTAGTATCAAAGTTTTCGAAATTGGTGGTCTTAAAATGTGGGTTTTTGGTTAAGAATATTAAGAAAATTCAGCAGGATTCTTTGGATTATAGCACGCGATACGTTATGGAATGGAGATGATGGATTCCTAAGAAGTGCAATATTTTTGCATGGAGGTCTGTGTAGGTCCCTCGGAGGTTGAGGTTAAACCTATTCCTTGTTGTGTCTAACACACTAGCAAGTGCGGAATCCAAGCTAGCATGCAAACCGAGATAGAACAAGACAATGATAAACACACAAGACTCAACGATTAACACCACTTGTATTAATGCGTATGAAAGGTTCGGTTACAAGCTCAATGTTTACAAATGTGTTTTGCAAACTCTCTCTAACTCTCGTGTGTGTGTGTTCTGAACAGAATGCTCTCACTTCTCTATGTGTCTAACTTGTCTCTCTCTAATGAAGCTCACCTAGAAGTGAACACAACACATGGATATTTATATCCATCACAGCACGTCTGGTCGAAGGATCAGACAGACTGATCGTAAGATCATCTGTCGACCTGAAACAGCTCGAAGGATCCATCTGTACCTCGAAGGATGATATCCTTCGCGGTCCATCTATCGAATGCTTATCTTTCGAGCTCATCGAAGGATCTAAATAATCCTTCGATGACACATCCTTCGACCCAAACATCTTTCAACCATTGTCTAACTGTTTGTCCAAGTCAAACCGGAGGATGGTTGACTTGGTCAAACTTACATCAAAGACATCGTTTTGTATCAGGACGAAATACAGACAAAGTACAGACACAAGTGCACCAACAAACTCCCCCTTGGCTGTAGCTTTGTCTCGATCTCGATCTTAATTCTTGTAGGTCCTTCGGGTCTTCAAGTCTTTGACGTCTTTTCAAGTCTTCAATGTCGGAGGATCTTCAAAGTCTTCACGTCTTGAAAGAAGAAAGTGTACCAACAAACTCCCCGTTTCATGTAGGAAGTGTGTTGACAAACTCCCCCTTAACATAAGCTCCCCCTTGAGTTATGCTCGTGAATGTCTTGATCTTTACAACTTGAGATCCTTGTGGTGTTAGTGATGGCCAGCGGCAACTCGATCATCTTCATCATTTGAGTGCCTTCACGTCGTGTCTTCATTCCAAAGCTTGTCATCGACCATGTTCTCCTTGCCTTTAGAATCTGCATATGCAAGAAATCTAAACGCGTAATGAGAACAACTGCTTGGAATATCATAAGTAAACGACACACATGTGACCATTGTTCAATCAAACACCGTCCGACAGTTTGAAAGTTTAATACATTTTATCAATTTCAATTTGAAACTTTCAACACTTGCAAATTTCGACCGTTTATGAAGATTTAGTCGATTTGGTTTTCAATCAGGTTTCAGGCAACGAAGACTCGAGGTCCAACATCGTACGATCGAAAATAAGATAGAAATAAAATCTTTTTGGCTTTTTAGAAAGTTTATATTAAAACACACCTAAAATCTTTTTGGTATTTTTGAATATTTCAAATTTAAAGACTGAAAGCAGTAAATAAATATATACAAGATGCAGAAACTGAAAGCATTAAATATATACAAACATTCTTTTTGCGAGTTTCGAGGGTAAGAGAATCATATCAGTGTACGGTCATGCCAAAACGCTCTCTTTGTTCAATTAGATAACATTAGGATAAGCATCCTATAACAATTATCGGTATTGTTGTCCACATAAGCTCAACTTATCAGATGTAATCATGGCGAGGGGATACGTTAAGGTATGATTTATACTTACCGACCGGTGTTCATCCACATCACGACACATTCCCGTATCAAGGTATGCACGAGGGTTCATCTTACCGGTGAGTATACCGATTATCATCTGTTTGACCGTATATGATGTGAGATAACTCACTTATTTGATTGAAAACAAGCCCTATGTGATAGAATCACTTATTGATGAGGAACTTGATTTTCGATGCATGAGGGCACAGGAGCAAGTCCGTGAACAGGTCAGTACTTTCGTACAGCAGAGAGACGAACTTGACTCCCGGATAGATGTGATATATTATCACTTATTGTTTGGACATGTGATTGTTGATCACTTATTGAGGTCGAATGCAATATGTACACGTATGTATGGTATCATGGAAGATCTAGACTTGCATCCCCGTTATTTTTCGGTAAAAGATACAACCATGATACCCAGATGATAAGAAGCATAAAGACCGAATATCTCAGAACCTCGACAATCTCTCAAACGAAATTTCGGTACTAAGACCATATGCCAATGAATGGTTCCCACCCAGTCTTCAGTCGATTTAAGTTTATATCACCCTGCACACTTTAAAATGATTGTGAGCCTACCGATACATCTTATATAGAGCTGCTTATCGTTTTTCATTTTAGGTTTAAAGAGGTTTAGACAGACCACTGACGTACTATCATTTTCTCTTTTTCTCGCCAGGAAACTCATTTTTGCTTTTCTATTGTTTTTGTGTTTTTGAAATTTTTCGATGTTTTTGGATTTTCAAATTTTGGATTTACTCCCCCTAAAATCAATAAACTAAGACAAATTTAAAACACAAAGGTATTTACAAAAATGATTTTCCGATGTTGGTTTTACTCTTGCTTGACCTTAATGCCGTTTACCAATAATAAATAGTCAAATCTTGATTTGTCAAAAGCTTTGGTAAAAAGGTCGGCACGTTGGTCATCGGTGTGGACGTAAGCAACATCGATTAGCCTTTTCTCAAAGCAATCACGTATGAAGTGATACTTAATTTCGATGTGCTTAGTCTTTGAATGCTGCACAGGATGTCTAGTGATCTGTAATGCAGCAGAATTATCAACGTAAATAGGAGTAGTTAGGAATTCAACACCGTAGTCGCGCATTTGTTGTTGGATCCATAGGACTTGGGAGCAACAACTTGAGGCAGCAATGTATTCAGCTTCGCATGTTGATGTAGCGACGCACGTCTGCTTCTTGCACTGCCATGTGACTAGGCGATTTCCCAAAAACTGACATCCAGCCGTTGTGGATTTGCCGTCGATTTTGCATCCGCCAAAATCAGAATCACTGAATGCGATCAAGTCAAAGTTATTATCCCTAGGGTACCATAGACCGGTGTCAGGGTAACCCTTCAAATAACGAAAAATCCTTTTTACAGCTGCAAGATGTGAGGCCTTCGGGTTGACTTGATATCTGGCAAGCAGGCACGTTGGGTACATTATATCTGGTCTTGATGCTGTGAGGTACATAAGAGATCCGATCATCGCGCGGTAGTATGAGGGGCAAACTGCTTCACCCTTCAAGTCTGGAGTAATTCCGTGATTTTGCGGCAATGGGGTACCGATGGGCGTTGCATCAGACATCTGGAACCGGCTCAAGATGTCACCAACATATTTAGTCTGATGGATAAATATCCCAGACTCAGTTTGTTGCACTTGTAGGCCCAAAAAGAAAGTCATTTCCCCCATAGCACTCATCTCGAATTTATCCTGCATAATGCGCTCGAAATTCCTACACAAAACATCATTAGTAGAACCAAATATAATATCATCAACGTATACCTGTACCAGTAGAAGATCTCCATCTTGTTCTTTGATGAAAAGAGTACAATCGATAAGACCTCTGCGAAAACCATTCTCCAGCAGATAATTAGATAAGGTTGCATACCAAGCTCGCGGTGCTTGATGTAGACCATATAGAGCTTTGTTGAGCAACCAAACCCGATCGGGATGGATAGGATCTTCAAAACCTGGAGGCTGTTCGACGTACACCTCTTCTTCCACCACACCATGTAAGAATGCACTTTTGACGTCCATCTGGTATACCTTGAAACCTTTGAATGAGGCATAAGCCAGAAAAATCCGAATTGCTTCTAGACGTGCAACAGGTGCATACACTTCGTTGTAGTCGATCCCTTCAATCTGACGAAAACCTTGAACGACTAGCCTTGCTTTGTTTCGAATAACGACTCCACGGTCATCCTTTTTGCATTTAAACACCCAACGGGTACCAATCTTCTTATAACCAGCAGGTTTCTCTACGAGTTTCCAGACACCAAGCTTCTGGAATTGTTGCAGTTCTTCCTGCATTGCTTCAACCCAAGAGCTATCTTTCAAAGCATCTTTCCAAGTTCTTGGCTCTTCCTGTGATACAAAACACGCGAAAGACCAATCATTTTGTTGACCAGATTCTCAGATAGTTGCATACAAGCCTGCATTGTTGTTGTTTCGCAACATGTTTCTTGTTTGAACGCCACTCTGTACATTTCCGATGATGTTTTGTTGAGGATGGGTATTGTGAATCCTTGTTTCTGGATTATCTGGAACTGGAATATTTGTACCCAGATTGTTGAGATTGAGATCAACAACCAATTCAATGCCCGGAATTGACGAAGAGGATGATGCAGTAGCTTCAGCGGTTTTAGGGACATCCACTGGAGGTGTACCTTCTGAAGTACCATGTACTGCTGTTACAGGAGCTTCTTGATCTGCATCTAGAAATTCATCATCCTCTGAAGATTCGTTCAATTCGGTAGCATCGTGAAAATCCTCATTGTCGAGAGCATTATTGTTCACTGAAGATGGTTCTGGATTGACAATAATGGGACGAATCAACGGTGAATCTGTTGCATTGTCACTCTCGAAAAACATCCTTGCCGCAGCATTTTCTTCAACTGCTTCAACATTGATCGAATTGAAAAAGTCATCGTACTCAAACATCCAAGGCTGACCAGGACATTTAACTGGTAAAGTGTGCCTTTGTACTCTGACTTCAGACCATTCCTCGACCCTTTTAGTCTCTAGATTCCAGACTCTTAAATTCGGGGTGGAATACCCAAGAAAGTATCCATCAATTGCTCTTGCCCCAAACTTTCCATTAGGATCGATTATTGTGCACGGAGCTCCAAACGGTTCAAGATATGACAAATCTGGTTTCCGTTTGTTAATAAGCTCAAAGCAGGTCTTGTTGTGCCTTTTGACTGTAAGGACTCGGTTCAACATGTAGCATGCAGAGGACACAGCTTCAGTCCAGAACGGAATCGGCAATTGTGACTCTACCAACATAGCCCTAGCAGTCTCGATCAATGTGCGGTTCTTACGTTCAGCGACGCCATTTTGTTGAGGAGTATAAGCTGCACTAAATTCGTGAAGAATACCTTTTGAAGTGCAAAACTCCGCCATGGCATGATTTTTGAATTCAGTACCATTGTCGCTACGTATCCGCCTAACCTTCAAATTATATAGATTCTCAATCTGAATGATCAAATTTTTGATAATACCGAAGGTTTCACTCTTATGTGCCATGAACGCCACCCACGAAAATCTTGAATAATCATCAGTTATCACGAGGCAATATTGATCATTCCTAATACTTTTGTGCTTGACAGGACCGAACAAATCCATGTGCAAACGTTCAAGAGGAACAGCCACCGTGTTGATTTTCTTTGTAGGGTGTCGCTTCTTCGTTTGTTTTCCTTTCTGGCACGAGACACAGACGTCTTGAAGATGGAAGTTTTTAAGAGGAACACCATTCACTAATTCATTTGACACCAAATGATTCATTTTGCGTAAGTGAATGTGACCCATTCGTCTGTGCCAAGAGATTGTGTCTTTTTCTGTGGCTTTAGAAACGAAACAAGTTGCTTGTGCAGACGTTGTGATAGCTTGGCTCATATCAAGGACATACAGATCATTTATCCTTGGAGCCGATAAGAGAATCCATTCTTTTGGAATTTTGAAGCCGGGTTTCAGCACATAACATCCATTTGCATCAAAGTGTACTGAGAACTGCTTATCACAAATTTGAGAAACACTAAGAAGATTGTGATCAAGTTGTTGTACAAAGTTGATCTTATCAAAACTAACAACCCCGTTGGAAATCATTCCTTCACCCGTAATATATCCGCCTTTATCTCCAGCAAAAGCAACATAACCTCCTCTAATAGATTTAACGTCGTAGAGAAGCTTCATGTCGCCTGTCATGTGCCTGGATGCCCCACTATCAACAATCCAATGACTACTGATAGTTCCTCCTGGAACACCCTGCACATGAACTCAATTGATTAGTTGGAGATGGGGACCCAAGCCATTGTGGTCTTGGGTCTTCCATTTTCATCAATAACAATAACTTCTACTCTTTGATGATTTGAAAATTGTGATGGTCCCCCTGATTCAATAACAGATTTTGGTTTCCAGGTCTGTTGAGTTTTACCAGTTTGATTGTTTGAAGTTTTTGAAAACTTTGAATTTTCTGGTTTAACTGAAACAGATTGTTTTTGAACCACATCGGTCTTAATTGCCTTTTCAATTTTCTTGACCTGTTGGCGTTTCTGTTTCTTTTCCCTTTCTTTTACAAGTCGGGGATCTTGTTTTACAGAAACAGATCGCTTTTGGCGATTGTGTTCACGGGGATCATCTTCTTTGGCTTTCAACTTATGAAGATACGGGCAATTTCGAATGATATGCCCGATTGTACCACATTCAAAACATGATCTTCGTTCAACAAACCCCGAAGTATCATGTGGTCGTCTTGCCGATGATGAACTTTGTGATCCCGAGGTACTAGGTTTTGAACTATTTGGTTCATTTCTTTTCATCACAGTTGCTTTCTTGACAAAATCTAGGTTAGATTGGTTTTCAAACGTTGCAATTTTGTCCGTTCCCTTTGATTTCACAAAGTTCACATTCTTGTTCTTCTTCTGATTCAGCTTCTTTTGACTTTGAGTCGGTGTTTTACCTCTTGGTTTGGTATGATTTTGCTGTGTGTTCACTGTTGGTAATTTTTGATTGCCATACTGTTTTCGAACTTCGGCCTTTGGGATAGGAGGGCACTGTGTTACCACAACGTGTGATCCTTTCTTTCCCAGAAACTTACTTGTCGAATTCTCAAAAACTTTACTAATTAAGGATTGATTTACATTCTTAATCGGAAAATCTTTGTCAGAATAAATTTTATTGTCACCAACAAGAGTGTACAGCAAATCCACACTCTCCGACTCTTGTGCAGACGAGGACTCAATTGCAACAGTCTTAGCGGGTTTTGCAGGAGGATCACAGAGAATATGATTCTCAAGAGGTATGTCCTCTTCTTTGATCACCGCATCAGACTTTGCTGAATCAGTATCATTAGATTCATCATCAGAAGAATCATCATCCTCAATCACAACTGGAGGATCCTGATTCTGTTCAGCAGTTACAAATGTATCTGCCGACACATCCGAATCTGATGATACTTCTTTCTTGTATCCGAGTCCTGTAGCAAATTCATTAACATCTAGAGGAACAGATGGTTCAAAGTGAGTTCTATATTCCTCATCAGGCAGTGCATCGTAATTGTGTCTGACAGGTGGTGGACATTGCTTATAACCTATGCATGTGACATCCTTTTTCTCTTTCTGTACGTCAATGATGTGATCCAACACATAGCTAGAGCTCAAATAACTGTCTAGCTTAAGTCGGATCGCCTCACTTTCAGTTTTAACACAAGCCATTTCCTTTTGCATTACCTCAAGGCGAGTGATATACAAATTAATGTCAGTTTGTTTTCTGGAAACCATTTTAGTCAGCTCTGTTTTATCTTTCTTTAATGTTTCAATCATCGATTTAAATTCCCTTTCATGGTTTTCATAAAACATGTTGGCTTCAGTGCACTTCGAGAGATCCACGGTTAACCTCTGATTGTGCATGAATGTCACATCATATTTCTCTTGCAAAGCCTCGTGTTTGCTTTGCAATTCACACCACTTATCATTCAAAGAAACATGTTTGTCTTGCAAGTCAAACAAACTAGCTTGTATAGCATCATGTTTGCCTTGCAACTCAGACATGTTTGCATCCAAATCAGCACATCTAACATGCAATCTATCACAATTATCACAACTAACAGCAATGGGTTCATCGACACATACCTGACTTGATGAACTGTCGACATTAGCCATAAAGGCTGAATGGAGAGAAGACGAAGAATAAGCATCTTGATCCACCAAAATAGATCTTCTTTGAATTCCTGCTGCAGCTACTTCCAATAGCTCATCAATATCTGCATTAACTGACGCACTTGATGTGTCATCTTCCCGATCATTCCCTGAACTCGAGAACTCTTCATCTGAACTTCCACTGTAACCGGAGCTGTCTTCATCTTCAGAAGATTCAACACCATTGGTGGAAGATTCTCCACCACTGGCGTGTTTAAGATCCTTGACAATTTCAGCAAAACAAGCTGTTCCATCTGGAGCATCATTTCCCAACTGAATTGACCAATCACAACCTTCATCTACTTGAACCACAAGTGCCTGGTTGGCATTAGATGGTCCTGCTTGACTCTGGTTGTTGACAGGCACCAGTGTGCGCTCGTTGTTCCTTACTTGGTTCTGATTTGCCCTATTGCCTTGACCTCTGAAGGGATTCTGGTTTCCATGCTGAGATGGCCTCGTACATTCACGTTTGAAATGACCACGTTCACCACAATTGAAGCACTTGACAGCGTGCTTATCAAACCCATACTTGGTGTCTTTCTTGCTTTCCAAGCTGGTTCTGCCAGTTCTTTCCATGAAATCCTTTGCTCGCCTAACAGCACTGGCAAAGGCCCATTTGATGTCCATCATCTCCATCTCCTCTTTATCGATCTGCTGATAGTCTTCTTGTGTCAGATTAATGTTACCAATCTGACCTTCCACTAATCCACAGTATGCGCTCACCAACGTGTTTAGCAGCTCCATGTGTTCCTTTGCTACTTCCACACTGACTTTAGAAAAGCTTGAGGTGTCGAGCCGTACTGTATTTGGCTTTGATTGTTGACCAGCAGATGATGTGCTTCCATAACACGCTTGCTGTTGAGGAGAAAGTGGATTCCCATACATGTCTGTTGGTCCGGTAGATTGAGGAGGAAGTGGATTCCCATACATGTCTGTTGTTCCGGGAGATCGAACTGGTAATGGATTTCCGAACATATCAGTTGGTCTGTTTTTGGAGGGACCGGAACTTGGATAGTATTGCCATACATGTCAGTGCTAGTCACAAACGCTGTTTGAATTGGAGCATGTGAAGAAGGTTTCGTAGAAGTGCTAGAAGTTCCAAAATACATTTCAGGATTTTGTGGCACTGGAACTCTTTTTGCCTTGAGAGTTTCTTCCTGATTCTTGTTTTCCAGGATTTGAACAAAGTCATTGAAACTTGTTGTGGCTAAAGTGCCATTGTACTTCATGATTTCCAAGAAAGTATTCCATTGAGGTGGCAACGCATCTGCAAACTTTTTCACAATCTCTGCTGGAGTTGTAACAACCCCAAAATTTGACAATTCAGTCAGCAAATGATTAAATCGACTTGTCAAATCTCCTAAAGATTCATTCTCCATACAAGTAAAACCATCAAACTCTTTCTTCAGCAGTTCTTTTCTCAATTGACGTGTCGCTTCATTTCCCACGCCCCTTGTCTTCAATGCGTCCCACAACCTCTTCGTTGTCTTGTAACTGACAAATTGATGATAAATATCTTTACTTAATGCCTGAGTAAGAATGGCATATGCGTTCTTTTCCAAATCATAGACTTTCTTCTGATCTTCCGTAAGATCTGCAAACGTAGCAGCAGATGATGCGGCAACTTCTATTGTTTGATCGAAATCTGTGATGAACCGCAACCACAATTCTGTATTTTGACCAAGAACGTATGTATGAAATCTATCAATCCATCCTGGATATTCATATAAGTGCATCAACTTTGGAGGCCGATTCAAACTTCCCGTTTCACTCTCGCTTAAGAGAATGCTTTGAATACTTGGAGTTTGATTTGATACGAATGCCCATTGTCCGGTAGACATTGCATTAGCTTGAGAAGATACCGGTGCGGAAGAAGACGGAGTACCAAAATACATATCTGTATTTACCGGAGTACCCCATCTTGGGTTCACTTTTGATCAAGGAAAAAATTGTTACACCAGTCGAAGGATCTGAGATCGAAAGACCTGAAACACAAACTTGTTAAACTTAAACAAACTAAGGATCGAAAGATCAAGACTTGTTCGAAGGATCAACAGTGTTCGAAAGATCACTGTTGAGTTTCGAACAATGATTTCGAAAGATTCTCCAAACGAAGGATCCTTATCTTTCGAAAAAGAGCAGTAGACCGAAAGATGTATGCTTCGAAATGATTCCTTGGTTCGAAGGATGATTATCTATCGAACCTCCA
The DNA here is from genome assembly GCA_030545235.1 of Helianthus tuberosus. Taxonomy (NCBI): domain Eukaryota; kingdom Viridiplantae; phylum Streptophyta; class Magnoliopsida; order Asterales; family Asteraceae; genus Helianthus; species Helianthus tuberosus. Next base: position 46,790,817 of record CM060394.1, read on the forward strand.
CTGATCGAAAGATGATCTTTCGACTTCGAAGGATATCTTTCGAACTGATCTGACACAGTTGACAAAAAGGTGACAGGTTGGTGAAAAAGGTGATGGGTTGGTGAAAACTTTCGGCAGAAGGTATGTCCAGACCTTACTTTCTGCCAAAACAGATTTTGAACCAATAAAATATTACTAAAAATCGAAGTAACAACCCAGAAACCGGTCACCGGAGTAAGCCGGAGTTTGGCCGGAAATTACCAAACACCTCAAAAACAAATTTTTTAAGTTACCCAACCCGTTCCTTAACACACCCGGTTAGTTTAGAACACGTTTTAACGTCTGGAAAAGCGAGAAAAACAGTAAAAACGGGTTCAAAACCAAGTGAGTTTTTGTCCAAAACACTCCAAAGTCTTGTAAAAACTCGGTTTTTAACAAGGAAAAGAGCCACGGCTCTGATACCACTTGTAGGTCCCTCGGAGGTTGAGGTTAAACCTATTCCTTGTTGTGTCTAACACACTAGCAAGTGCGGAATCCAAGCTAGCATGCAAACCGAGATAGAACAAGACAATGATAAACACACAAGACTCAACGATTAACACCACTTGTATTAATGCGTATGAAAGGTTCGGTTACAAGCTCAATGTTTACAAATGTGTTTTGCAAACTCTCTCTAACTCTCGTGTGTGTGTGTTCTGAACAGAATGCTCTCACTTCTCTATGTGTCTAACTTGTCTCTCTCTAATGAAGCTCACCTAGAAGTGAACACAACACATGGATATTTATATCCATCACAGCACGTCTGGTCGAAGGATCAGACAGACTGATCGTAAGATCATCTGTCGACCTGAAACAGCTCGAAGGATCCACCTGTACCTCGAAGGATGATATCCTTCGCGGTCCATCTATCGAATGCTTATCTTTCGAGCTCATCGAAGGATCTAAATAATCCTTCGATGACACATCCTTCGACCCAAACATCTTTCAACCATTGTCTAACTGTTTGTCCAAGTCAAACCGGAGGATGGTTGACTTGGTCAAACTTACATCAAAGACATCGTTTTGTATCAGGACGAAATACAGACAAAGTACAGACACAAGTGCACCAACAGTCTGAGATGGGTAGACTTCCTACATTGGAGGCGTTAAGGAAGAGAAACATCGTTCTTAGCTCGGATGGATGCGATTTTTTTTTTTTTTTTTTTTTTTTTTTTTTTTTTTTTGCGGTTGCAGGCAAGAGACTTCAGACCATTTATTTTCGGGTTGCATGGTGGCAGCGGTGATTTGGCAATGGGTTAGTAACTGATGTAAAATCCCTAATATTTTTGGCTTCTCGGTTAGGGACCTGTCGGAGTTCCATAATTATATTGGTCCCGGAGAGCTCAGGAAGAAAGTTGTTCATGACGTTATCATCTTAGCATGTTGATGCATTTGGAATTCTAGAAACAAGAAGATTTTTTTGAATAAAGACAAGAGAATTGAAGACATCACGAGTAGAATTAAATCTTATGGTATTAAACTTGTGGGCTAAGGATATGCACAAGTATATTTTCTAAAATACATATTAAAGAAAGATTTTTTTCAACTCTAAACAATTAAATATATTAAAAGAATTTCCATAACACTGAATATAACATATTGGTCATCTTGAATAAGGAAGTCAAGTAACCATTGAAATTTAATAAAAGGATTTGCGCCATTGAAATTTTCAACCTGAGATTTTTTTTACATAAGGTTGCTCAAAGGTAATTGTAAGAAAAATGAGGAATATAACTATAGATTGTGAGGTGTGGATTTATGTACAACAAAATTATCAAAATTTTATCCATAGGGAAGTGAAGAATTATAAGGTGCAGGATAGAAGAATGCAGTTTTGTCCTGGATAGAAGAATGCAGTTTTGTGGATGATATTTTTGCACTGATTATCCACGACGACTTGCAAAGTCTTCCATGGACCATTAGCTCCCGTCCATCTACATAACTATTACTTCATGTACTTTGTTCATCATAGCAACTCTTATTTCATCTCATTTTTCTTAAAAGTTGAGGTTGAATCATGGGAAATCAGTGGGTTTGGGGGCTTCATCTCTGTTTCTTAAGCATGTTTTTTGTTGCAACCAAACATGCTTGTCTGGGTGCTCAAAATTCGACAAGAAGCTGCCATGAACGAGAGAGATTAGCACTACTCGAGTTCAAAGACAGCGTCAAAGATGACTTTAAAGTGCTCTCATCATGGGTTGGCATTGATTGTTGCTCATGGAAAGGAGTCCGTTGTGACGACGCCACCGGAAGAGTTGCCGCTCTTCATCTCAGAGGAGATTACTACATCGACAGTTTTTACGAAGACAGTCTTTACCAAGACATTTTTTTCGAAGATACTGAAGATTACTATGCAGAGAATTACTACTTAGAAGGTGATAACGTGAACGTATATTTTGATGAGTTAAGGCATCTGAAATATCTGGATTTGAGTGGGAATAATTTTCAAGGAAGTCAGATTCCTAAATTCATTGGATCCTTAAAGCAGCTAAGTTACCTCAATCTCTCTTATACATATTTTAGTGGTACTATACCCCATCACATTGGAAATCTCTCCAATTTGAAAGTTCTTGATCTTGGTTCATCTAGTTATATGCTCAGTGCAAATGATATGGCATGGGTTTCTGGCCTTTCCTCACTTGAGCATCTTGACTTAAGTGAACTAGATCTTTCAGAAGCAAATAATGTTGATATGGTATTTTACATGATACCTTCATTAACATATTTAAGTTTGAGTGAGTGTGGACTTACTAATGCTGATCTTGGACTTCATCTTAAGTCAAGTAAAATACTTACCAACATTGAACATCTGGATCTTAGTCTTAACAGTTTTGAAGGTCAACTCCCACACTTTTTTCAAAACATGACATCCTTAACATTCCTTGATCTTTCAAACTATAATCTTAGTCTGGCATGGAACTCTGTAAACCTGCTAAACATAATGCCTTCTTTATTAGGATTGCGTTTGTCTGCATGTGGGCTTCACAATGCCCCCTTTTCACCCACTTATTTGAATTCCAGTGCCCATTCTAACATACAATATCTTGATCTTAGCGGGAATTTTATTGTGGGTAGATTTCCATATGAATTAATGAACACCACTTCCCTAAAAGTCCTTGTCCTTACACACAACTGGTTGAACTCATCAATTCCTGTCATGCCTAACCTTCTAGAGCTCTATATTCCTTATAATGACTTCAAGTACTTTGACCTTGTTGGATTCTGGAGGCAATGTCATCTAAGGGAATTGTTTTTATCATATAATAATTTAGGAGGACAAATGATAGGTCCATCATCAAACATGTCTGAATGTTCCCACTATGCTTTAGAGGTGTTGGAATTAAGTGGAAATGAATTAAACGGTTTGATTCCAGAATCTGTTGGAAAACTAAACAATTTAAGAGTCTTAAGTCTCAACTCAAACAGTTTTACAGGTTCAATCCCTAAAGCTTTGGAGAGATTAAGATCTTTAGAAGTATTAGATCTGTCTTCCAACAAATTAACGGGTCCCATTCCGACGTTACTTGGAAACCTTACCAAACTTGACCTTTCTAATAATCAATTGAGTGGTTCTATCCCAGAATCATTGGGAAGATTAACAGGCTTAATTCGTTTAGGTCTGCAATCAAACCTGTTAACTGGTACAATCCCATTTTCACTTTGGCAACTCACCAAACTCATTTCTTTATATATCTCTAACAATTCTTTAGAAGGAGTGGTTTTGGAAGCCCATCTTGCTAAACTCTCGATGTTGAAGAACTTGGATACATCTTCTAATCATAAGTTGATTATCAATATGTCACATGAGTGGATACCTCCATTCCAACTGAAGAATGTTAAACTTAGTTCTTGCAAGATTGTAAATGGATTTCCACAGTGGTTGCAAAGTCAAAGGAAGCTTAAGGACTTGGTGTTGTCTAACACTAGCCTATATGGACTTCTACCAACATGGTTACGGAATATGCACATGCTTTTTTATTTAGATCTCTCTCACAACAAACTAACTGGATCATTGATAAACCTTCCATTTAGCGAATATACCATTCTAAGTGACAACCTTTTCAATGGGTCAATTCCAAGTTCAGTATGTAGAAGCAGAAGCTTGGAAATTCTTGATGTTTCTGGCAATCAGTTATCTGGAAATATTCCTGATTGTGTAGGGAATCTACCATACTTGGCGCTGCTTATACTTGGTTCAAATAGGCTGTCTGGAGTCCTTCCAAGTTCTTTAGGAAATACTTCCTCATTAGAATGGTTAAAATTAAATGACAATAACTTCAATGGCCAAATCCCACAAGATCTGAGAAATCTGAGATCCTTAGAAGTTTTGGATTTGGGCAATAACGAATTCTCCGGAACCATTCCAAAATGGATTGGAGAAAAATATTCAGCATTGAGGATTCTCAGGTTGCATAAAAACAACTTCACTGGAGGTATTCCTCAATCTTTGTGCATATGTTCAAATCTTCATATTTTGGATGTCGCACACAACAGCTTAACAGGATCCATCCCTCATTGTTTTGGAGAGTTAAGCGGGATGAATGAGACAATAGATACATATGATGAACAACATTTGAGGAGCTTTGATCTGCTCAATGTGTTTCAAGTCATTAAAGGAATGGAGCTTGAATATACAAAAACGATGAATTTAGTAGTTAACATGGACCTTTCAAGCAATAAACTTACAGGAGAAATCCCTCCAGAGATAACTGCACTTGCTATGTTGATGGGTCTCAATTTATCTCATAATCATCTGAGTGGGAGTATTCCAGATAGCATTGGAAACATGAAGGCGTTAAATTCTATCGATTTCTCAGACAACCAATTAAACGGGACAATCCCTCCAAGCATGGCAGCTTTGAACTTTTTGAGCTTTATGAATTTGTCACACAACAACTTGTCAGGAAGAATTCCAACCGGAAATCAATTGCAAACACTTATTGACCCATCAATGTATGCTGGTAACAGGGATCTCTGTGGCGCACCTCTGCCAAATAATTGTTCCGATGATGAAAATCCACCAGCCACAGCAAGCAAGAACAAATACAAAAATGCTAATGGGCCAAGGAATGTATGGTTTTACTTGGATATAACGTGTGGATTTGCAACAGGTTTTTGGGGTATTATTGGAGTTTTGGCATTCAAGAAGCAATGGAGAAGGAAGCTTTTTATGATTGCAGAGGTAACCATGGATAAGGTATATGTGGCGGTTGCAGTGAAGATTTCCAAGATTAAAAGATGCACAGATGCCTAATAGATTCATATAATTGACAATATTTGTAAAATTGTTGTTTTTCTTTTAGATACTTATGTTGTGTTATATATTTGTATCATGGTTGTGTTTTATAAAAATAAAAATAAAAATATTGCAATACATGAGATAGAATACAGGTGACAGAAGAAGTGAACAGAAGATCAGAAATGCATAACTTACCAATGCCGAGAATACATGTGACGACAGCAGGTTTGCTCTTTATTTGAATGTCAGTCTCTATTTGAATTTGTCACTTTTCTTGAGTTTTCCAAAATTATAGTTTCGGTCTCACCCCGTTCTCTATTTAAATTAGATCATCCAGTTGATTGCTGAAAAGAAATAAAAGAGCAACAACAGCAGCAATGATGATGACTGAGAATCAATCCAAATTTCAAAAAGAGGTATGCAAAAACTATTGTTCAAGAAGTGATAAAAGCAATTATTCAGAGAACCAATCTCTGATTCTTGCTAGTTCTTTAGTCTCATTATCTAAATTTTTCCTGCAAAATTCTATAACTCATGATTGCAAATTTCCCTATGGCATTTCATCGCACACCCTGTGTGCGTCTTGAAACTTCTAATTCACAATGCCTTCCCCTGAGAGACAATTACACTCTGTTCCCGAGTCTCATTTAACAGGGGGAGGGGAGGAAAAAGGAGAGAATAGAGATGAAAATATGAAAAAACCATGTTCCCGAGTTTTTTTTTTTAAGGATAGGAGGGAAAAGGGAAGAAAATATGACCATATATTCATCCTCACAAATTGGATAGATTAGGAGAGAAAATTTTCCTTCTCCCGTTAGGGTGGATGAAGATAAACATGAAGATAAACATCTAATATTGAAATACAAAAAAAAAAAAAAAAAAAAAAAAATTAAGGTCGATGTAAAAATATGAGGCATCTTAGTTTTTTTAATCTTGATTAAGGATTCATATCGTTTGGTTCTCGGTTCTGAAGATATAGCAGCCTTATGGTCTGTTTGGATCTTGGAATCGGCCATTTAAACTTTTTTGTTAACTTTTCTTTTAGTTTTTGAATTATATAGTTATATATGTGTATCATATTCATAATCATTTTTAAAAGGTTATGTATGTGTTATATTAATCATCACTAGTTAGCAATTAGTATGCTTTAGTTTATCTGTACATATTTCTAATTAATCATTCACGAAGTACCTATACTTGTTTAACAAATAATATGTAAACAACTAGGTTGTGTTTGGTATGCAGGAATGAAAGACGGAAGTTGGTCAATGAAATGGAATCACCCATTCCAAAAGGCAACCCATTCCCACAAAATCATTTCATCCACCCCCATGTTTTTTTTTTTCATTTCATCCCCTCATACACCATTCATCAACAACACCACAACCCTCCACCTTCGCCACAATCCACCACCTTCGCCACAACCCACCACCACCACCCATCACCGACGCCATCGCCGCCACCCGCAACCCGCCACCCCAGCAGCCACCGCCGCCGCCACCCACCCGCCACTGTTACCACTCACCACTGCGACCAACCGCCAACGCCACTCGCCGCCGCCACCCACCACCATCGCCACCAACCACCACCGTCGCCGCCACCCATCGCCACCTCTGCCGCCACTCACCACCAACGGTCGCCATCGCAGCCACCGCCACTCGTCGTCGCCGCCGCATCGCCACTCGCCGCCACCACCACCACCCATCGCCGTCGCCGCCACCCACCACCGCTACCTATAACCACCCACAATCACTACCACCGACCACCACCACCACCACTCACCGCTAATTTTATTCCTTTGTTTTTCTTGCCACCAAACAATACACAAGAATAATTCATTCCATTCACATATGGTAACCAAACAAAACATGGAATGGTAATGATCCATTGCATTCACTCGTCCATTCCATTACCCCGTTCATTCCATTCCTTCATCTATTCCATTACCCCATACCAAACAGACCCCTACTGTTTATGTGTATTAAATTACAATGATAACTACTAGTTTTACAATTGAAGTTTTCCCCATTATTTTACCTGCTGAACCCCCTTCTTGATACTTCTTCTTCGAATGGGTTATTAACACAATAACAATTCGCTTTCAAACCAGTAACACACAATGTGGACAACATAGAACACGATTGAAGTATCTCTCACTTCATCACCATCATCGTCCCATATCTCCTGTTATGGGTGGAATTTTGAACCTATATCCCGATAATATGTCTTGACTTTATGTTTCTAATCCGCGACCAGGATACCGTACCAGGATATTGATAACATCCTACAAAAGTATCTTGTTCGTTACTAATGGTTTGTTTGTATACTTCAGTTGCAAGGGACCAACGTTAACAAGGACCAGGTCTACCTGAAGACTTGCTCAAAGTGGTTGAAAGATGAACGTTGATAGCGGATGAAGAGGTCTACAACGATCACAGGGGGGTATTCTCCGTATCCCAGAATTATAGGATATTCAGTTAGAATTTAAAAACTATATAAAGGGATGCCGGATCATTAGAAAACATTGTAATCTCGTACACACACTGATTACTTGCTACAATCACAATCATTCACTCACATTTCACAATTATTGTAACACTTAGAGCTAATCCGTGCATTATCCTGAAACTATATCCTGATATTTCAATCAATAAGAAGAACAAAGGCAGCTGGCAGTTGTCAGCTCCCGAGGTTTTGTGCCGGCGATCTAGATAGATCAAGGGCTTTCCTCGTACATCCCGTGTCAATCTTTACTTTTATTGTTCATTACTTGATAATTGATATAGTTTGATATCTTTAAACTATATCCTGAAACCGTTTTCATTCATAATCAATTTAATACATTTTTGCAAATCTCTATAGCACACTACCTCACAAACTAAATTTGATCACTTAATTGCTTCGGTAATTTTTGACCAAAACATCTCCCTTTAAAAAAAACGACTAACTCACACGCCCAACTTCTAAATCTAAACCAATGTTTACCATAGAACTAGAACCCTTAAACCACTTGTCACTTCCACAAAAAAAAAAATAAATAAATAAATAATGATACGCCAAAGTCAGACAGCTTACTAATTCTATTCAACTGACATGAACGAGAGAGACAAGCAGTCAAACACTACTCTAGTATAAACCAAACCTTTCATGAAACAGTACAAAAAATAATGTAAACAAAAACCCAATAAAAACTGAATGGTAACATAATTTGCTTTACAACATTGGGTTTTAAAAGAATTATTCACACTCTGGAAGCTCCGGCATCGTCAATGGCGGTTCGCGCCCTTTTTTTGGTGTAGGTGTGTGTGTGTGTGATTTCACAGGTATTTTTTACTTTTTGTATCGAAGGCGTAGTGACACGTCAGCAATGGTTGATAGATGGGCTGAATCGTTGTGGTATCTGGCCCAAAATTACCCACAGGCTAGCCCAGTATATATTATACTAGTATTAAGCCCAGAATTACCCATAGAACTAGAACCCTTAAACCACTTGTCACTTCCAAATAAAAAAAAATTACTGATACGCCAAAATCAGACAACTTACTAATTCTATTCAACTGACATGAACGAGAGAGACAAGCAGTCAAACACTACTCTAGTATAAACCAAACCTTTCATGAAACAGTACAAAAAATTAATGTAAACAAAAACCCAATAAAAACTGAATGGTAATATAATTTGCTTTACAGCATTGGGTTTTAAAAGAATTATTCACACTCCTAACCATCCATCAATCATCTTATTCCAAAAATCTGCTTCAACATTTTAACACTTTCATTTAGTGAGCAGACCAGCTTTAAGGGAGATATTCTCAAACCGATTTCAAACTGGCGGATCAGGTTAGATTGAGACCGGTTTCACTATCTGTTACGCATCGGTTTATAAACCGCTTTCAGATCCCAAACCGGTTTTTTGTGCACCTACAAACGCCCACCCCTGGAATATCTAAGATTTTAGCCCTTATGTACCTTTTACTGAATTTGGGAAAGGTGTGATATCATCTTAGGCTAAAAATGATCTCTTGAATTGTTCAGGCCCAAAACCGTTCAATGGTGAAAGGCCCAAAAATGCAGAAGCTTTCATAATAAAACACCCATTGAATCCCATTTCCTTGTTCATACTCGCTGATTTTGGTGGAAATAATACATTACAAATCTTTTTTTTTTTAACTGAATTTGAGAAAGGTGTGATATCTTAGGCTAAAAATGATCTCTCGGGGCACCCACTAGACAAACGGAGTGCTCTGAGAGTAACCCGAGTCATCCACCACCAATTCCGGAGAAAGCCCAGTAACCCATCCGCCCGTAGGCACGACGATGGTAAACTAACAGTAAAACCTATTTGGCTCAAGGATCAAACCTAGGTTTTCGTGGTCTCTTATCACTTATCAAAGCCCACCAATGTCTCACTCTTTTTTACACCAGATGAGAATTGAACTTGAGTCTTCAAACTCCTACCACTTGAGTAAACTCCTACCTTGAGCTCGAGCTCATTGGCAATACATTACAAATCCAAGTCTCAAGCTTTTATAACTAACAATAGATAAACACATATTATGAATAATGATAAAAAAGAATTAGCAACAAACCGAACCAGCTGAATTGTAATTTAGCTAATACACCATTTGCTTAACTTCATTGATTATAATATAAAGTATTAACATAAACAGCCAGCCACCCTCTTAATCACCCATCTTTTATTCCAAAAATCAGCTTCAACCTTTGAAAAGCCATTCACTTATTTACTTACTGAGCAAATTCATATGAAAACCCAGCAACCACTGCCACAGAGAACACATCCCAATATCCATTGACGAACACACCAGCGGCTGCAATTTATAACCCGCAACCATTTCACTGAGTTCCTCTGGATCACAAGCAGTCAAGACCAACCCAACTTTGCCGTTAACATGAGGAATTGCGCCAACAAAAGCAGGTTTTCCGGCAGATGGGGCATGGATCTCGAGTGAGCGCCTCATGAAAGAATTCTTACCCATGACGACAGATGAGTGGGGTCGCAGTCCTTGCCTTATGGCCTGAAGTTGGTTCACACAAAGATTGTCGGCACTCACGATGACGAGGTGTGTGTTATTGTCTTTGAGGTGGTTGCGTAGCTTCTGGAGGTAGATTACCTTCCTTGCTGCCTTGGAAGCCATGGGGAAGATGACAAGGGAGGTTGGTTTAGGTTAGGGTTCTTTGTGTTGTTGATTGGGTCTAGTAGTGTGGAAGCCCATGACTAAAAATACGACAAAAAGACCAAATTTAATACACAACATCAAGGTTTTTTTTAATTATATTTTTTATTATTTTTTACTATTATTATTATTATTTTTTGAGTAAATTGTCAAAATCGTACCTACATGTTTGTCAGTTTTATCCAAAATGACTTTTTATTGTGCCAAACAGTCCTTCACCTTTGGCATTTTTTATCATTTTCATTTAAACCACTAACTTAATTTACGTTTTTCTATTAAGTTGAAGGATATTTGAATGAAACTGTCAAATATAAAACCACATGGACGATTTTGACAATTTACTTAAGCTTTTTTTAATTTTTTTATTTAATTAATTTTGTAACGTATATAATAAAAAAGAATATACATGCAATTTTTAAATAAAAAATAATAGTTTTGTCACATAATTTTTATAAATTTTCATCCAACCACTAACTCAGTTAATTTTTTCTATTAAGGGGAAGTATGTTTTAAATTTTATAAATTAAGACAGAAATTAATTTCCAATTTCTTATATAGATCAGTTTTATAAAAATAAAATATACTTAAACCTCTAAATTTTATAAAACTAAAATGCTGGTGACCTTATAGAAAAATGTCCAATAAACAAATCTTATCATATGTACCAAGCTTGTAATTCATCTTCTACACTTTTAAATTCGCTCCTAACGAAAACAAAAGCCAGTGCCATCCCCCCCTCCCTATCAAACAACGTATCGTTACCAAACCTTAAAATTACTCACCAAAGAGTAAGTATAATGCCATGAATCAAAGGTTTCTTTACTCAAACCACTCATAATAAATATTAGTTAGTTCCCCTTATAATCTTAATTAAATAAATATTTTATTTCTGTCAACATATTTCCTATGTGCTCAACACATTTAAAAATATGTAATGTTTTACAATTTTTTCTATTTCTACAATTGATTAAATACTAAAAGTTGTAATCGATTGTTATGTGTTGCACACCTATTATATTTATTTTATATATCGCTTTCTCTTTATAAAACTGATATATATAAAAAAGTGGAAATTAATTTCTGTCTTAATCTATAAAATTTAAAACATCCTTCACCTTAACAGAAAAAATAAACTGAGTTAGTGGTTTGGATGAAAATTTATAAAAAGAGTGAATTGCAAGAATTTGTCACACCCTGAAATATCAGAGCATTGGCGTGACTGGACTGGTATCTTCATTGCACAGCGGAAGCAAATAAGCTAAGACTTCTAGAAAATGAACGAAACTAAGTACTCGACTCCACATGGTTCTCCTATTCCAACCGTGCCATAGCTTTGAAAAAGTAACTTGAGAAAGAACATGCGAAAAAGACAACATAAAGTTGAGCGAGTTCATAGTTTGTTTTGGAAAAGATTTGAAATAAAGCTTTTTGAATAACCGGTTTTTGAAATATTATTGAGAAAACGAATTTAAAAGTCATTTTCTTGTCAAGTTATATGGAAACTTTGTATTTGTAACGCATTATGTTCGTAAAACCATGTATTTGTAAACTCTTGTATTGACTCCATGCCTGCATAATCCTATGCTTTGAATTTGTATAAAACATGGTATGTAATTTGTAAAACCCCGGTATGAAAGCAACAAGGAAAAACAGATCACCAATGGTTTGCAAGGCCATTGATATGTGTGAAGTGATGCTGGAAAACTCAAACCTAGCAGACTTGTACCGGGCTTCCGGTTGTAAGACATAGTCACCACATGGTCCACTCACCAGACTCATGGGTGGGGCTCGCTACACCCAAATAGATCTATCACTCATGTCCCTCGGTCCTACAACGAGGATTAATGGCCTTAAGTGTTGTACCCACCACTCACATGATCTAAGTGTACCCTTCCTTAGCTAACCATACCATTTGTAATTGTCTGTAAACATTTAGTAACATGAACTCACTGGGTGTCCCGTTCTTCAAACGCAAACCAGCCCAGTCCCATTATTATAACTAGGACGATCCCATCCCTAATCATGAAAATCATTCACATTTCGATAATACGTATTTGTTTTGTAAAACCGGTATATTCAGTATAAATCGTTCGTAAACCATTTGAGTTCCTTGAAATCCATTCGTAACATGGTTTAGAAATGAGTTTTCGTTTATCGAGAAATTGTTTACTTTGCAAAACTTGCATGTCTTTCCACCCCGAAAACATTTATAAAAATGTAAAACCGTAAAAAGGTGGGGTTATGAACTCACCAGAATTTCCATGTGCAAAGCTAGCTAATTACGACTTCGTGATGTCGTTTCCAAGATGAGACTCGCTAGCGTGCATTCTACAATATTCCTAACACGGAATATCTTATAAGTTTCTAAATAAACGTAGTAGCTATACTACGTGTCACCGAGCTCTACCGAATCGTTAGCCGAACGATTCGACGGTAAGTCGTTAACCTAATGAAAACGATTAAGTTAAACTTTATTTAGTTTGTTTATTGTCAGTAATTAATAAGTCTTGGAAGACTTAGTTCTTGAGAGATTATTAAAATATATAAATATTTATATAAGAATATATAAATATAGCGATAAGATCGCTTCTTCATCCCGAGAAGTCGTATGTGTATGTAAGAATATGAATTTGAATTTGTCACTTTTCTTGAGTTTTCCAAAATTATAGTTTCGGTCTCGCCTCGTTCTCTATTTAAATTAGATCTTCCAGTTGATTGCTGAAAAGAAATAAAAGAGCAACAACAGCAGCAATGATGATGGCTGAGAATCAATCCAAATTTCAAAAAGAGGTATGCAAAAACTATAGTTCAAGAAGTGATAAAAGCAATTATTCAGAGAACCAATCTCTGATTCTTGCTAGTTCTTTAGTCTCATTATCTAAATTTTTCCTGCAAAATTCTATAACTCATGATAGCAAATTTCCCTACGGCATTTCATCTAACATTGAAATACAAAAAAAAAAAATTAAGCTCGATGTAAAAATATGAGGTATCTTAGTTTTTTTAATCTTGATTAAGGATTCATATCGTTTGGTTCTCGGTTCTGAAGATATAGCAGCCTTATGGTCTGTTTGGATCTTGGAATCGGCTTCAACCTCCTAACCAAATATCAATCATCTTATTCCAAAAATCTGCTTCAACCTTTTAACACTTTCATTTAGTGAGCAGACCAGCTTTAAGGGAGATATTCTCAAACCGATTTCAAACTGGTGGATCAGGTTAGATTGAGACCGGTTTCACTATCTGTTACACATTGGTTTATAAACCGCTTTCAGATCCCAAACCGGTTTTTGTGCACCTACAAACGCCCACCCCTGGAATATCTATGATATTAGGCCTTATGTACCTTTTACTGAATTTGGGAAAGGTGTGATATCTTAGGCTAAAAATGATCTCTTGAATTGTTCAGGCCCAAAACCGTTCAATGGTGAAAGGCCCAAAAATGCAGAAGCTTTCATAATAAAACACCCATTGAATCCCATTTACTAGTTTATACTCGCTGATTTTGGTGGAAAGAATACATAACAAATCTTTTTTTTTTTTTGACTCTCAACAAATCAATCCCGCACACTCTCGGGGCACCCACTAGACAAACGGAGTACTTCGAGAGTAACCCGAGTCATCCACCATCAATTCCGGAGAAAACCCAGTAACCCATCCGCCCGTAGGCACGACGGTAAATTAACAGTAAAACCCACCCAGGTTTTTGTGGTCTCTTATCACTTATCAAAGCCCACCAATGCCTCACACATTTTTTTACATCAGATGAGAATTGAACTTGAGTCTTTAAACTCCTACCAATTGAGTAAACTCCTACCACTTGAGCTGATTGGCAATACATTACAAATCTAAGTCTCAAGCTTTTATAACTAACAATTCATAAACACAGATTATGAATAATGATTAAAAAAAGAATTAGTAACAAACCGAACCAGCTGAATTGTAATTTAGCTAATACACCATTTGCTTAACTTCATTGATTATAAGTAGGGCTGCAAACGAACCAAACGTTCGGCGAACAGTTCGTGAACCGTTCGGTGGGAAGTTCGTTTGTGTTCGTTTGTTTACCAAACAAACGAAAACGAACAAGAAATTTCGTTTGTTTAGTTAAATGAACAAACATGAACAGAGGTCGTGTTCGTTCGTTTATGTTCATGAACGTTCGGTAACGTGTTCGTTTGTGTTCAATACTTCATTAGTGTTTTTAGTTTTTATATTTATTTAAATACTTCAAAATCCCAACAAATTAAATATCTAATAAGTGTCGGTGTATTATATATTTTGTTCATAAACGATTGTTTGTGTTCGTTTATTTCCATTTGTGTTCATGAACATTAGTTTGTGCTCATTTGTGTTCGTCAACGTTCGTTGCCTAAAATTAACAAACAAACACAAACGAACACGAACAAGTTCATTTCCTTAACAAACGAACACGAACATAAAATCTTGTTCGATAAATGTTCGTGAACGGTTCGCGAACACATATATTTCTTAACAAATAAACACGAACAAGGGAGTTAACCGAGTTAACTGAGTTGACCGAGTCAACCGGGTTAACGGAGTTAACCGAGTTAACTGAGTTATCCGGGTTTGACCCGAGTTGACCGAGCCAAAACTGAAGCTGACCGTCTGACAGTAACCGCGAGACCCGAACCGAACCGTTTGACCTGTTGACTGAGCCGCTGACCAAAGTCTGCCCGAAACCCCGAGTTCGAAGCTGAACCAATGAGCCGAAACTCCCAAATCTGACCCGAAAACAAAACTATCACCCGAACCGTGGCTGACTTGCTCTAAATCTAACCCGAACCGCCTTTAGACCCGGAACCCAAAATCTGGAAAAGAACCCGAACATGAACTTCACCTTCAACATAACATCACTATCATCATCATCTTCAGTTTACCAAGGAATAAAGAGAAACGAAAGGTGTTTACCGGGTGACTCGTTGGATAAAGACATGGACCGCCGGATAAACGAACCGACCGCCGGTCCGAGACTCCGACCGTCGGTTCCTTCTCTTCTCAGCCTCTCTCTCTCGCCTCTCAGTCTCTCTCTCCCGTCTCTCTCTGTGTCGCACCGCCGCACCACCACCGGACGGTGGTAGTGGTGATTGTTTTCCGGATCAAAAAAGGGGGTGTTGTTGACGTGGGGGAGGGGGCACGCGCCGTCACGTGCTGGAAACAGGGATCGCCGGAGCTCCGCCACCGGCGGCGGCGCTGCCGCGCACCGGCCGGCTCCGCCGGTTGTGTCGCCGGGAAAGTGAGAGAGAGAACCAGGTGTGTTTGTGTTGGGTTTTCTGCACAAAATGAAGCTTAAGTGGGGGGGGGGGTGTAAACCATTTTATATGCAGGTTATGTGTAATGGGCTTTGGGCTTGGGCCCAAGGCCCACAAGCCCGATGCCCTCGTTTAAGTGGCCTGAAGTTCTCTACGAGACCCGTTTTTGCAACCCGATCTTCATACACGTCGAACATAATCTTTGATTTAGAAATATATAAAATAGTGTCGGTATTAGTTATTAATCGCGTACGTTTGTCGGTCTCGTTAAAATTGCGTAAACTGTGTAGTTTCGTCGTTTTTAATCCGTTTTCAACGACAGATAATAAAAATTAAAAACGAAGCTAAATATATCAAAATATATTAATATCGAGACGAAATTCGAGTCCGGTGCTTCCGTTTCGTCGTTGTTTGTCGGTGCGTCACTGTTTCCGCGTTCTTCGTTCACGTCTGCGTTTTGTGTCGCACGGAAGCCCAATAAATTGACAAAATTAATTTCATAAATATAGAATATTCATAGAAAATCCGTATTTGTCGGCGTTGTCAGTATTTTGTTTGGTTTCAATTAGTTTCCGTTTAACGTTTAACAGGTTTCTCTGTAAACCACCGTTCGCGCACTGTAAAGTCGGATAGGCGTTCCTAGGCACTCCAAGGGCCTAATTAAGTTAATTTGCGTCTTAAACACTATTCATTATCGTGTTAATCGCTTGTTAATTACGTAATTAAGAGCCGTAAATCACCGGTTGTCACAGAATTGTCCTTTATCTTTATGTCTCTTTGCAGGCGGTGTCCTTTATGTTTAAAATTGACGACTTTTGTCCTTTATGTTTAAAAATCAAGCACGTTTTACCCTTTGGGCCTAACCCAGTTAGTTTTTTTCATTAAATCTTGTCATGTGCCTTGCACATAAGGGCAATTTTGTCATTTTAACGAAGCAGGGACTAACTGTGTAAATAACTTAAAAAAGGTTTAGAAAAAAAATTATATATATAAACACACAAAAAAACCCTGTTCTTTCATTCTCCCTCTTCTCACCTCTCCTTCTCTCCCACCACATCCATAACCACCGGAACCTTCCCCGGCGACCCCCACAACCACAACCACCGCCACCTGAAACCTGCTGCCTCCATAACCACCACTTTTATCCTTGTCTGCCTCTCTCTCTCTCTCTCTCTCTCTCTAACCCTCTTTCTTTCTACCTATAAGTTCCTCGAGTAACTACCGGAATTGTAACGAACAGTTTGAGGAAGCCCAACTTTATCGGATCTAACCATCTTCCGGATCTCGGATCTTACCTTTAAAAGAACACTCTTCCAGCTGCCGCCATTGCTACCGTTGCTAGAGCTTTTATTAAACTCCAGATCTGGTCCAAACACGGGTTTTCTAGAAAGTATCCACCCCCATCCCCAGTCCCACCAGTTTCGGATCGAAGTGGATGCGGATTCACCCAATGAAGAAATAGATTTGGATCGGCGCATGGCCCATGCGGTTGCGGCGGAGGTGGTGTCGGAGATGGAGGACAGGTGGATGCGTAAGGAGACCGAGGAGAGTCGGCGGCGGATCCCGGCGGTGACGAAGGATGGGTCGGGTGAACCGGTAGGGTGGGAGATGGGGATAGATCTTTCTCTTTGTAACATGGTTGTAACACCTTGAAAATTTATGTCCAATAACATATCAACACGTGTCATAAGCTTTAAACGTGTAAAGAATTGCTTTAGAGGGACTAAAGTTGACAAACAAAGAAAGTATATGAAAATAAGGGTTCAAAGTGTCAAAAATGGATAAATATACTTTACTGTAACCCTACACAATGTTTATACCCTTAAACGAATGAATCATGGATCATACGAAGCTAATTGTGGAAGACAGTGAGAGATTACAAACTACAGGGGTTAAAGGTGTCAACATGTTTAAGGTGTACCTCTGAGTGACCTTTTAGCAAACCCGAAGCTTTGTAACGATAAATTATGCTCACTAGAATATGTGATAAAAATTTCACCAAGTTTCATTATCGTATGAGAAAGTTATGACAGTATTCGTATCCGAGGGGTTAAAAGCGTCAACATGTTGAAAGTAACATCTGAGTGACCTTTTAACGAGCCCAGAAACATTGTAACAATTATATATTTTGATATCCAGAATAACAGATATTAATTTTGAGGAGTTTCGAAGATAACAAGACTTTTCGGGTGATCGTACAAATAACCGGGAGTTAACGGAGTTAGTTTGTGACTCAAGGTCCTTAAAAGTTAACTATGGGGGTCCAAAATGCAATAAATGAAAGTTAAATAAAGATTATATGGACCAGGGACCAAAACAGCAAACTTTGAAAGTTGAAAATCCGGTCACAAGAGGCGTCGCGCGACGCGTAGGCTCCTTAAGGTGACATACGAGTCACGCAAGGGGTCATCTAATGCAGAAAACCTTAACATGTGCATGTCCATCCTGTTGCACCGCCTTCGAAGGTTTGTTTTCGAGTTCCAATAGTTTTACATGCATAGGGGGCACTTGTCTTGATCTGGAAACAATTGTAGACCTCTTTGGCATGATCCTAAGTGATCAAAATGCATATACAAGGAGCCCTTTAGTTGCAACTTTGAGTTCATACATTTGCAAGCTTCACAACTTCATTTCTGGAGCTCCTCTGATCAGCAACAAGCTTTCTTAAGATCCCTAGTCGTGCTTAGGACTCTTGTAAGTGTCCTTAACCCTTCCTAATTCAGTTTAACTTAGTTAATTAGCTTAAAGTCAAACTGTCGTAATTAGAGTTTGACTTTTTGATTAATCAATAATTGTTCAGTCAAATTTTGAATTGAAAGTACCTATGAGTTGGTAATTATGTGGGCAATAAACCCTTAAAAGGGCACCCTCTGATTCCCACTCTAACTAAGCCAATTGTCGGGTCAAAGTTAATCCTAAAAAGTCAACAGAAAACTTATTTTCAAATTTATGCATAATTAGCAATGTAGGATCCATGCAACCTGTTTTATCATTAATATAACTTGGTAATTAATGTAAGAACATGTCTAAACATGTTCAACCCGACAATTTTCAGTTTAGGCCCGGTTCGGAACCGAAAGTCGCATAATTTGACTTATGCTTTGACTTTCAGTTCTGACCCGTTTAAGCATGGTTTAGAATTGCCTTAGAGCTTTATTTGGACCAGGTTTCATATAAGTATAACTCTCTGAGATTATACAACTTGGTTCATTAGTTATCCGATCCATATGCATGTTTCCGTTAAATGCTTAAATGTTGACTATTATGCCCATATGACCTTAAAACGTGATTTTTGAAAATGTAAAAGAACAGAAACCTTAGTTACTGATTTATAAAGTTGTCCCTAAAATTTGACATCAGTTTGAGGTCTAGATTAGGGGTTATGCTCATTAGCGTAATTAGAAAGCTTTTTATTAAATAAACGGCGTAATTAGCATATAGCCTATCTAAACCCAATTTTTAATACCAAAATTTTTACCTACTGATATAAAATAATATTTTGGGATTTTTGAAGATTTTTATTTAATTTTAGGCTAAGCATAACAAAGAGTTCTATGCATATTTCAGTAATTGCCGGTTTTGCCCTTTTGGGCTATAAAATGAGTTTTACAAATTGTTTTGGTACCAAACCACTTTCTACTGATTTAGTATGATAAATAAAATATTTTGAGCCTTCTGGAATTATAAAAATATCAGTTTTCCTTTAAAAACCCGGAAATAGCTCAAAATCGTCTTTTAAGCATTTTTAACGTATAGTATGCATTAAAACTATTTTAAACATATAAGGTTTGATACCTACTGATATTTTTAGTAAAATTTTATACTTTAACAGTAAGTAAAAGTTTTAAACTCAGATTTCCAGTTTTGACCTTTTAAGCCTATGTGAAATTACCAAAATGCCCCTAAGGTGCATAGTTTGGTTTTAAATGATAAATTCTACATATATGTAATACCCTACTGTTATAACTTATTAAATTAAGTATTTTTACTGATTATATCAGACCTGTAACTCAGATTATTATTTAAACTCTTTTATAACCCTTAAAATGACCAAAATGCCCCTACGGGGCATAATTTGAGTTTAAATCCATTTCGGGCATAATAGAAGATATCCTACTGATGTCACAACATATTTAAGGCATATTAACTTAGGAAACCTGTATATGACTCATATGGTTACCCGTTACGCATCTTGCGCGTTCGGTTCGGTTTATGTAACTAGTTTGCATAAATTGACATAAACGGGTCAAACCTTATCATTTTTGTCTCAAAATCCAGAATGTGTTTAGTTTGCCCATATTATACAAGTCTTCAAACTTGTCAGGTCTAAATCACATTCCATTCCGGTCTTCGCTTAATCGTGCGTTTGAACCGTATCTTCCTTTAAAACTAACCGGTCTAAGTTTAGGCTTAATTAAAGACCCGTTAGGAAATCTAATAGGTTATTAAAAACCTTTGTTCTAGAATAGGAGACCCAGTAAAAGCTACACGCACTTGCTATTTGTGATTAATACTTGCAAAGGTAAATACTTTTAACTTATTTTCCCTATACGGGCTTGGGGTACGGTATATAAAATACCGCTTGGTCAGGCATTGAATTTTTTATTTGTATGAAGATTAATTTATTGAAATGTCCCGTTTAAATTGTTTTGTTTGCTTAAAGCCTTTGGGGGGTTAATGACCATGTCCCGGATATCCTTGGCATCATTTTGCGAAATGGCTACGACCTAAGCACGCGGGGGTAGGCGTACACCAGTTAGTGCATATAAAATTATTAAGGTATAACCGCCGGTTTCGGGAATAACCCGCCACGGGACTATATCATGTGGTGTGTCTATTAAGCTCTAGCCAGGTGTCAACCCGGGCTACTGAACGCATAAGTGATGGGTGTCAAGTGTTATATATATTAGGTGTGTATTTTAAGCCCCTTTAACACTTTTTAGTCAAGTTTTAAATTTATAAAACACGATATTTACTAACACTAGACACTCATATGGGCAAGTGCACCCATCGTGAGCGTAGTATAGTGTTGGTAAGATACCGAAGTCGTCCAAGGACACAAGAGCTTTTAGTACCAGTTTATCCTCAACGTCTAATCAAATCAAAAAGTTTAGAAAAATGTTTTAAGCTAAGAAAAATAAAAACTAACTAAAAATGCTGAAAAATAAAAATAAAAGAAAAACAGATAGACAAGATGAATCACTTGGTTCCGACTCGTATCTAGTGTAACCTTTGATTATTTCCGCACTTTTGCACTTATTAAGAGATTATCATAGTTATTGTAGTACGCTCCTCTTTTGAAGGTGACGTTACCCTCACCCCAGTAGTTTGAGTCAGCAAGGATACAATCCTAAAAGGGTGGATTATTGGAAGATAATTAATTAAGTTATTAATGCAAATTATGGTAGGCCCCTCTTTTGGAGGTGACGTTACCCTCGACTAAGTAGTCTGAGTCAGCAGGGATACAGTCCTAAATAGCCGGGTTATAGTATTAATAGTAGTTAACTTATGAGGGGATCAAAGAGTTTGGACCCCCGCCATCCAATACCGTTAAGTATTGAAGGAGGTCCTACTAAATTTGACCCAGGTCCATTGCAGGACCTCTAAACGCTGAACAATGGCAAGACCTTTACCAAACCGTTCCCTTAACCCGGCCAGGTAGCTAACATACCTCCATATAGACCGTGGAGATATGAATGGTGAAAATCTTTTATTTTATATAGACAGTAAAATAATGTCAAGACACCACGGACAAACGATAAGGAAAGATCACCTTCAACATAAGAAACTAGTTATTAAAGTCATTAATACAAAACCAAATAAAAAGTGCGAAAAGATTAGAAATAAAAAGTATTACACTAGACACTTTGTCTTCACCAAGTGATGTAAGAGACTTAGGCAAACATGGACTTGATTGTCAAGAACTCTTACGATCAATCTTGGATCCCGAGACGACTCACACACTCTACGATGGACAATGGATGATGGTGGTGGATGATGGTGTTATGGTGGTGGTGGGTGGTGGGTGAAGTGTGAGAGAGGTGGTGTGCCAAGGGATGGTTTGAGCTTGAGCCAAGCACTCCTATTTATAGGCTGAACAGAAGCTCGGGCACGGCCCCGAGTCCAGTGGGCACGGCCCCGTGTCCACATCCTTCTCTTTCTTCATTTAATGCAGCTTTGTCTTTTTAGTTGACCACGCCCCCGTGTGCGCTGAGCACGACCCCGTGGTGCAGAAGAATCTTTGTACTATGAAGATTTGCTGGATTGTGCGAATCTTATAGTTGACCACGGCCCCGTGTCCGCTGAACACGGCCCCGTGGTGGGCAATAGAAGCTTCTACCACTTTGTCTTTTCTGCTGACACTTGGGCACGCCCCCGTGCTGGCTGAGCACGGGGCGTGTTCAGTCTTCTGTTATCTTGTTTTGCTTGGGAAGATGCTGTTGTGGGGTCGGGCATGTCACGTCTTGTTCCTTTTCTTGTATTTATGTTAGATTTTGATGTCTTTTTGCTTCTTTTGTTAATTTGAGCTCATTTAATCCTGAAAATACAAAAGGAAGAGAAAAGCACACTTTTTCCAACATTAGTACTAAAAAAGGGTTAGTTTTATGCCACAATTGATGAAATTTATATGTTGCATTTTGCACACGTCAAATACCCCCACACATCGGTGTCTTCTTCCATGTCTAGGATGACAAAGTCGGTTGGGAAGACGAAGTTGTCAACCTTGACCAATAGGTTTTCAGCGACACCTTGTGGAAATTTGACGGGTCTGTCGGCGAGTTGTATGCTCATCTTTGTAGGGCTTGTTGCTCCTAGGCCGAGTCGGTTGAACATCGATGTGGGCATGAGGTTAATGCTAGCCCCAAGATCGGCTAATGCATTACGAACGGGGGACTCCCCAATCGAGCAAGGAACTGTGAAGCTTCCAGGATCGATTTTCTTTTGTGGAAGTTTGTTGAGTACTAAGGCGGAGCATTCTTCACCTAAGTTAACTAATTGCAATGATTCAATTTTCCTTTTGTGAGTGAGGAAATCCCTCATGAATTTTGTATACCTAAGCATTTGGGTTAGGACCTCAATAAAAGGAATATTAACATGCAATTGTTTTAGTAAATTTTCGAACTTTGCGAGCTGCTCATCGGTCTTTTAACGATTTAACCTACCGGGGTACGGAATTTGAGGAGTCTTGGTGGGCTCTTGAATTGGTGAAGAAGCCTTTTCTGGTTGAGGCGTGGGTGAGGTCGTGCTTTGGCTGAGTTGACTTCCTTCAACCGGTGGTGATGGGGCATCCTCGGGACCCACGGTTCGGTTCCTCAGTGTGATGAGGTGTACTTGCGCCTTTGAGTTGGTTTCGGTATTACTTGGTAACGCGCCTTGTGGTCTCTCGGAGAAATTTTGAGCTAGTTGATTTAATTGTTTTTCAACGTTTTGAATGCTAGCTTGTTGATTTCTAAAATTCGATTCCAATTGTTGAAATCGATCCGAGTTTTTCTTTTCGGTGTCGGAGATGAGGCGAGATACAGTATCTTCAAGCCTTTCTCTTCCACCTTGCTGTTGAGAAAAATTTTGTGGTTGTTGAAAGTTAGTTCGTTGGTTTTGTTGGTTACTACTATTGCTGGGATCTCTCCAACCAAGGTTTGGGTGATTACGCCATCCTTGGTTGTAGGTACCCGTTGGAGGACCCGACGGCCTAGGTCTATTATCAATGTAGTTTACCGTTTCTGTTTGTTCATCTAATTCTTTCATACAACTCCAATTTTCATGTGGCCCACCACACCCTTCACAAGCCATAACCGAGGCCGTTTTTGTCATTTCTAGCTTTTTGATTTTCGAAGATAGGGCCTCGATTTGGGCTTGTAAAGAGGTGCTTTCATCAACCTTATGGGCGCCCGGGGCAATAGATTTATTACCTCGGGGAGTGTGCCATTGAAAAGTGGTTTGAGCAATTTCCTCAATTTGATTATATATTTCATTTGGGCGACGATTACCTAAATGTCCTCCGGAGCTAGAATCAAGTGTTTGTCTTGTGTGTGGCAACAACCCATTGTAGAAAGTGGATACTTGTTGCCATACCGCAAGACCGTGATGAGGACACTTTCTTAGTAGCTCCTTGAACCTTTCCCAAGTTTCATATAAGGATTCCCCATCCTCTTGTGAATATGTATTAATTTCAGTCATTAATTTAGCCGTTTTAGCCGGAGGGAAATACTTATACAGAAACTTTTGGGCTAGTTCATCCCAGTTGGTTACCGAGCCAACTGGGAGGGTGTTGAGCCAAGCCTTAGCTCGGTCTTTCAGTGAAAATGGAAACATCCGTAGGCGAATGGCGTCGTTTGATGCTCCATTGATCCGAAAGGTATCACATATTTCCAAGATATTAGTAATATGTAGATGGGGATCCTCGTCCGCAAGCCTATGGAAGGTTGCGGAGTTTTGAAGCATTTGTATCAAATGCGGCCGAAGTTCGAAGTTGTTGGCTTCGACATTCGGTGCATTGATAGCGGCGCCGAGATTACCTACAGTGGGCCGTAGGTAATCCATGAGAGTACGTTGGTCCGCCATTGGAAATGGGTCCCCTGAAACTTTCTCTTGATTTTTAGCTTTAAGTCTTTTTCTGAGAAAGCGTTCGGGTTCTTCAAGAGGTTCTTTTATGTCTCTACTAGAACTGGAGCTCATGCACTACGTAGGATGTTTAGATGTGGCGCCAAGGTTCCAAGTCCTGTGATAAAAACAGAAAAGAATGTCGGTCAGAAGGTTCACCACGGCCCCGTGCTCAGCGAACACGGCCCGTGGTCAAGTTTACAGTAATTGTTCTCCGGATCCCTGTTACTGGGAGTTGGACACGGCCCCGTGTTCAGCCCTCTGTAACTCGGAAAATAAAAACTGCCAGTGATGATGCTGGGCACGGCCCGTGTCCGACCAGGCACGGCCCGTGCTGAGCTCTGCAGAAACAGAAAAATTAAGAAAAATCCTAAAAAAATGAAAAATAAGAAAGACGATTAGGCCGTTGATTCCTAACTTTCTTAAAATCCTTGTGTCCCCGGCAACGACGCCAAAAACTTGATGGGTGTCAAGTGTTATATATATTAGGTGTGTATTTTAAGCCCCTTTAACACTTTTTAGTCAAGTTTTAAATTTATACAACACGATATTTACTAACACTAGACACTCATATGGGCAAGTGCACCCATGGTGAGCGTAGTATAGTGTTGGTAAGATACCGAAGTCGTCCAAGGACACAAGAGCTTTTAGTACCGGTTTATCCTCAATGTCTAATCAAATAAAAAAGTTTAGAAAAATGTTTTAAGCTAAGAAAAATAAAAACTAACTAAAAATGCTGAAAAATAAAAATAAAAGAAAAACAGATAGACAAGATGAATCACTTGGTTCCGACTCGTATCTAGTGTAACCTTTGATTATTTCCGCACTTTTGCACTTATTAAGAGATTATCTTAGTTATTGTAGTAGGCCCCTCTTTTGAAGGTGACGATAACCTCACCCCAGTAGTTTGAGTCAGCAAGGATACAATCCTAAAAGGGTGGATTATTGGAAGATAATTAATTAAGTTATTAATGCAAATTATGGTAGGCCCCTCTTTTGGAGGTGACGTTACCCTCGACTAAGTAGTCTGAGTCAGCAGGGATACAGTCCTAAATAGCCGGGTTATAGTATTAATAGTAGTTAACTTATGAGGGGATCAAAGAGTTTGGACCCCCGCCATCCAATACCGTTAAGTATTGAAGGAGGTCCTACTAAATTTGACCCAGGTCCATTGCAGGACCTCTAAACGCTGAACAATGGCAAGACCTTTACCAAATCGTTCCCTTAACCCGGCCAGGTAGCCAACATACCTCCATATAGACCGTGGAGATATGAATGGTGAAAATCTTTTATTTTATATAGACAGTAAAATAATGTCAAGACACCACGGACAAACGATAAGGAAAGATCACCTTCAACATAAGAAACTAGTTATTAAAGTCATTAATACAAAACCAAATAAAAAGTGCGAAAAGATTAGAAATAAAAAGTATTACACTAGACACTTTGTCTTCACCAAGTGATGTAAGAGACTTAGGCAAACATGGCCTTGATTGTCAAGAACTCTTACGATCAATCTTGGATCCCGAGACGACTCACACACTCTACGATGGACAATGGATGATGGTGGTGGATGATGGTGTTATGGTGGTGGTGGGTGGTGGGTGAAGTGTGAGAGAGGTGGTGTGCCAAGGGATGGTTTGAGCTTGAGCTAAGCACTCCTATTTATAGGCTGAACAGAAGCTCGGGCACGGCCCCGTGTCCAGTGGGCATGGCCCTGTGTCCACATCCTTATCTTTCTTCATTTAATGCAGCTTTGTCTTTTTAGTTGACCACGCCCCCGTGTGCGCTGAGCACGACCCCGTGGTGCAGAAGAATCTTTGTACTATGAAGATTTGCTGGATTGTGCGAATCTTATAGTTGACCACGGCCCCGTGTCCGCTGAGCACGGCCCCGTGGTGGCCAATAGAAGCTTCTACCACTTTGTCTTTTCTGCTGACACTTGGGCACGCCCCCGTGCTGACTGAGCACGGGGCGTGTTCAGTCTTCTGTTATCTTGTTTTGCTTAGGAAGATGCTGTTGTGGGGTCGGGCATGTCACGTCTTGTTCCTTTTCTTGTATTTATGTTAGATTTTGATGTCTTTTTGCTTCTTTTGTTAATTTGAGCTCATTTAATCCTGAAAATACAAAAGGAAGAGAAAAGCACACTTTTTCCAACAATAATATTAAAAAAAGGTTAGTTTTATGCCACAATTGATGAAATTTATATGTTGCATTTTGCACACATCAATAAGAAACATATAATTCTTTTACAAGTTTATATATAAATAATTATCCCAAGTCATAAAAATGTTTTGTGCCCTGTGCATTCAAATCAATTTTCTAAACCTTAACAAAATGAGTCAGTTAATTGTATTTACCAGTGTAAACTGACCTATTTTCCTAAAAAGGTTAAGTGCAGGTACTACTCGAAATAGGCTGGCCTCTTCTTAGCATCGTTAAGAGTCTCGCAAGCTTGGATGCATTTAAATCTGAGGAACTATGTTTTCTGTTTATTTGATCCGCCTGTGGATCCGTTTCAACTACATTGTGATACTTAATATTACAATTTTATTCGGTTGAAATAAATATATCTTTTGCTTCCGCTGTGCATTTAAAATTGAGTTGTTTGACTATGATGATCTCAACTACGTCACGATACTCCCCACCGGGCCCACCGGTAATACGTGGAAATATCAGGGTGTGACAATGGTGGGTCGGGTCGGGTGGGTAATTGGGTATTGGAAGGAAGATGGAAATAGGGATGAAAGAGAGAGTGAGGAGAGGAGGGTGGTAAGAATATAACCACCACTTTGATCCTTGTCTGCCTTTATTGGATTAATTTAAAGGGAAAAGAGAAAGAAACTGTGCTTCTTGATAATGGGTTTTCGTTCAAGCAGGTGGTGGTGGTGGTGGTGGTGGTGGTAAACGGGGGAGAGAGAATAGTTTTATATATATTACATAATTAGTCCCTGTATAGGTGAAATGACAAAAATACCCTCATGTGCAAGGCACATGATCAGATTTAGCGAAGAAATTTAACTGAGTTAGGCTCAAAGGATAAAACGTGCTTGATTTTTAAACATAAAGGATAAAACTCATCAATTTTAAATATAAAGGACACCGCCTACAAAGAGGTATAAAGATAAAGGACAAAACTTGCAATTTACTCTTTATAAAAATTATGTGACAAAACTATTAATTTTTTTTATAAAAACTGCATGTATATTCTGTTACATATATATATATATATATATATATATTTGTGTGTGTGTGTGTGCGCGCGCGTGCGTGTGTATGAGGTTCAACGGTTTTTTGTATTTTAACCCCTTTTAATTTTTTTACTTTTAACCCAAAGTTTTCCATCTTTTATAATTTAACACAACACTTTATTATTTACAACTTTGGTCCCCCATACTTTTTATCTTTCGCACGATTTTCGTTTTACGTTTCGTTCTAAATTTTGCGAGTTAACATGTCGTATAAAACTTGATTTTTCATTTTTAATCCAAACATTTCATATTTTGTATTTTAAACCATTTTAATTTTTTTACTTTTAAACCAAAGTTTTCCATCTTTTACGCTTTATTATTTACAACTTTGGTCCCCCATACATTTTATCTTTCGCAAGTTTTTTTGTTTTACGTTTCATTCTAAATTTTGGGAGTTAACATGTCGTAGCGAGCATGTGAGGTTCAACGTTTTTTGCTCTATTTTTCCATATTTGACAGACCCGTCGCAACGCGTCTGTAGGATCGGTTTTCGACTCCGTAACGATTGCGTATCGACACGTGTGACGTGCGGAATCCGTACACGTGCGTGGACCGAACACGAGAACCGTACTAAATCTGTGATTCGATTAAAGATCTGAAAACGTACAAGAAACTTGAATCACCTTTTGCCTTTCTCTCTCTACTTTCTCTCTCTAGCTCCTAGTTATTCAAATCTCTAAATGGCAAAAGTCCTTAAACTAAGACATTAGGTTCCTATTTATAGGCCAATGGGTTTAATGAAACTTCTCATTATTTACAATATTGCCACCTTGCCTTTTTCCTACAAATTACAATATAAAGCTATGTTTTCTTCAGTTTCTACTACGATCTGTATGACGGAAGCGATAGACATTACTGCACTAACAGACTCCCCCTTGGATATTGCCGCAATCAATCTCGTAGCGTATTGTCTTTCTCTATCTCTCTCTCTCTCTCTGAGTCTTCTTGAAAGTTTATCACATCTTCAGCAACATAGACTCCCACTTGCTCGAACAGAATCCCCGTGGATCTGTCTTCAGCTTCAGCTTCTCCCCCTTTCGGTAAACTCTTTCTTCAGGCTCCCCCTTTCATCAAGCTTCCGTGCTTTTAGGATCGACACCTGGCTTTCCGGATACAAGCTCCCCTTTGCGTCGAGCTCGTCTTCAGACTCCCCCTTAGACTCGGCTATCGGGATCGTAATCTGGAATAGCATCTGCAACTTTCAAACATTTATAAGTAAAAATGTTTTGAATATCCAGGATTGAAAACCTGGCTATCTCAGCATAAGCTAAAATATTTCAGATATGCGACAGTGAAAGCGTTTTTGGTTGTCCAGGAATCGTGACCTGGCTCTCAAACACTCTTAATCAAGAACATGGCTCTAAATATAATAATATGAATATATCCAGGATTACTTGATTTTCTCCCCCTATCAACAATCTTTATAGCTTTGGCAGTATTAAGTATCCAAAACCAAAACCTAGCTCTTTATAACAGATTTTCACAATTTAAGCATCTAAAACCTTCACGATTTATCATCCAAGTCCAAATTAATGACCTTGGAGATATCACAATATGTTTTGATTTTTTATTAAACTTCAAGTTTCAAATTAATGAACTTGTTTGTTTTCAGAAACACGATCAGCATACTTAGATTTTGAAACTCAACTTTCAGACATCGGTTGTCGAAAATAAAGTGAAATCAAAATCTTTTTGTAATTTTCTGAAACATAAAGCAGTAAAGAAATATTTACAAACATATTTACAGACAATATTTTTGTTTGAGTTCGTGTCAGAGGATCATATCAGTTTATGACAAATCACTCGTACCGTTGAGCTTTAAACACTTTAAGTTCTAAACGATTCACTTAGATTGTCAGTATACTGATCCACTTAAATTTTCACACAAAGTTCAATCGATTCGAGATACGGATTAGTGTTTTAAGGACTTAACTTATTCGTGTATCCCACCTCAGAATATACTCCCATATCAAAATTCCCTAGATTCAGTCTTACATGTGAGTATACCAATTTGATATCTGTATTCTGGGTTAGTGCAAGACCTTGAGAGCTCAGGTATGAACTTCCATTCAGTTAAAGAGATGAAGGCTCGACTTTAGGTGTGTTCCCTTTAGGGAATCTTTTCTTCAACTGCAATTGATTCATATCTTTCGATATTTTTCAATTTTTATGCAGAGGGTAAGCTTTAAAAGCGCGTAAAGTATTATACGAGGTCTAGGCCATTGCTTCCGCAATATCAGAAGACCAGGTATAATACCCCAGATATCAAACAGTATAAAGACCTAGTATCTCAGAATCAGGCAATCTCTCAAACAAGATTTCGGGGGTTACCCATATATCCGAGAGATGTTCCCCACGAGATAAGTAAGTATTTAATATTTAGGTTTATATCTCGAAATCAATCTACTAAGCGTGTAAAAACCTACTGGCATATCATCAGTGAGATCGTTTATCACATTTTAACATTCCATTTCTTTAGCGTACTGTGATTGTCTACTGATGTACTATCATTTCCTCTTTTTACACAGAAACTCATTTTTGAATTTTATCATGTTTTTGGTTTTTTCAAATTTTCAAATGTTTTTGGATTTTCTGAAATTTTCTTACTCCCCCTAAAATTCAAACATTTAAAGAAAATTTGACAACCTGATGTAGATAGCTTTGTCTCGCCATCCATTTTCTGCATCTCATGCTCTGTTTTGCAAAAAATATAACATGTAAAGTAGTGATTACCCCCCATGATTTACAACACATTGATATTTTACAGTTTGAAAACCGTTTTTCAATCTTGTGAAATTAATCATGTTTGTTCTGCCGTGAGGGTTTCGGCATATTCAATCAACATATTTTTTTTTATTAAATTTGATTTTTCAAATTTTAAATTTTTAGGGTTTATAATATTGTTTATTTATGTACAGAAATGAACAAACTCCCTGTTTAACAGATGCAGGGACCAGCAGCCTTCTCTTCGCGTGCCAGGCTGCTCCGACACTCCTCTTGATAACATTCAGTTTTCTTGAGCACCTGCACATTCAACTTAATTCAATCACTTGAACAAGTTAGCCCAGGTCTGATTGACCTTAGGCATTTCAACACAATATGATTCATTCAGCTTCGGAAAATCTTTATCATTTTTCACAAATGTATTTTCATTCCGATTATCACTCACAGAAACCTTTTGTTTCTTTTCAACCCAAGTTTGTCCTTTCGAAGCACTTCTTTTGTAAAAATGTGAATCATTTTGAACATTTTGTTTTTGAACAACAACTTTTGGTTTCTGGTTTGGTTTTGTTGCATCAACAGTTGTTTTCCAACTTTGTGTTGTTCTAAGTCTGGGTGTCACTGGTTTCCATGATTGTTGTGAGTCAGCCTTTGACATTTTCGGCTTCCAAGTTTGCTTTGAATCAAACTTGGTTGACTTTTGATTCACAACATCAGACTTCTTTTTCGTTTCAACACCAACAGGTTTTAGATTTGGACACTTGCGAGCAAGATGTCCTGTTTGATTACATTTGAACCATGTTCTCTTTGAAACAAATCTTTCACCTGTTGTTGTTTTTTTCTGAGCATAGAACTCTTCATTAGACTGTCATCTAAATTGGAGTTCATTCTCTTCTTCTAAACTTGTTCCGTGAACGAAATTCATCTTTTTCTGATAATTTGGCATGTCATTTCTTTTCCAATTCTGTTTCTTTTTATAACCCAACTCAGCCTTCATGTTTTTCTTTTTGTAACCAGGTTTGTTATAAAAAGTTTTGTGATTCTTTCCAACGAACTTTGAAATCTCGGATTTTTCAATTTCAATCATTTTGAAAACTTTGTCAATCTTTTCTGAGATCACATTCTGAATCGGGACTTCAAGATCTGAGAATAATTTGTCTGATCCAATCATGGTATACACCAATCCTTTTGAATCAACATTCACATTTTTCTCAGATTTTGAGTTTTTTAGATAACCTTCATGAAAACTACCTTCATTTTCATCCTGTGATTCAGATTTACCTGTGTCAACCGACTCTTCTTTCAAAACACTTTCAACGACCTTACCTACCACCTCTGAATCACTAGAATAATCAGATTTGGAATAGGTTACGTCAATGTTATCTGGCAATTGATCGACCATGTTGAAAGCTTTTTCCACCTTCTCGTCATCATAGAATGTGAATTTGTCCTCAAACGGTGGTGGAACCTGATGATACTCTGAGCCAATACCTTTCTAGTTTTTCTCAGAATCATCATCACCCGATTTTATGTTGAAAATACATTCAAGCACATATGATGAAGCGTGATAGCTATGTAACTTGTTGTTATCTTGTTCTAAATCAGCTATTTGACGCTTTAGCTTAGCAACATCCTCAATGTAAGAGTTTACAACTTGTTGCTTTATTGAATACTGTCGCTTAAGCGTATCAGTTGTTTCAGAACAATATTTCAATCTGGATTGAACAAGTTTCATTTGACTCTTCACATCTTCATATGACTCTTTTGTAATGTGATAGGCCAATTTTATTGAATCGTATTCCTTTT
This sequence comes from Helianthus tuberosus, assembly GCA_030545235.1. Taxonomy (NCBI): domain Eukaryota; kingdom Viridiplantae; phylum Streptophyta; class Magnoliopsida; order Asterales; family Asteraceae; genus Helianthus; species Helianthus tuberosus. The sequence goes on from CM060394.1 coordinate 46,822,920, forward strand.
TCATTTCTTGAAATGCATTTTCATTTTGCAAACACTCTTCCGTCATTTTTGAAACTTTTTCTTTTAAAATTTCATTTTTTTCTAAACTTTTGAATTTTTGTGTGAGCTTTTTATCATTATCTTTCAAAACTTTTTCGTTTTCTAACATCTCTTTCCATTTATTTTTGAAAACTTATTCGATTTTAGTGAATTCTAAGTCTCTTGTTCTGAATTTTTCATCATTTTCAGTACAAGCACTGCACGTTTCCATGCATTTCTTCCACTGTTCAACAGTTTCATTTAAGATTTCAGTATCAATTTTTACCTCTGTGATTGGCACTTCGGCTTTTGCTTCCGTTTGTGTCTGATCAGCTTCTATCTTTTGTTGTTCCTCACCAACACCAGCGCTATCATCCACTACAACTAAGCTTTCAAGCTTCTTCTCATCTTCTTCTTCTTTCTTTGGATCATCTTCATTTTGCAGTTCTTCAGTAACAGCTTTTTCACCAACTGCTTCGTCTTTCTTTTCTTTCTCTTCCTCGACTATCTTCTTCAAATCATTCACCAACTCATCAACATTTTTCTTCACTCTTTCTTCATCCCTCTTCTTCAGACTTGCTGTCATGACATCTTTGATGATTTTATCCAGCTTTTTCTTATAATGTTTGTCTTTTTCAACATTTCAGTAGTACTCGCCGGATAGAGGGATTACTACAAGAACATCATCAAAAACCACTTCTTTTGGATGAACAACTGGTTCACCTTCGCTGTTGACATAACACTCTCGCTTGTTGTCATATCTTCTATAATTTCTAGCCTCTTCATATTCCTTCTCCATCTCTTCAATCCGATATCCTACAATACACCTCTCTCTGTATGTTTTCTCCTTCAGAATCTCTTCTCTTGTTTTCTCTTTTATCTCATCAACAAATGCACGATGTATGTTTGATGATATAGTTCTGCCATGAGCTATGAACCGATCATCAACAAGATCATCTTCTGGAAGGAATTCGCTCTAGTCAAACCCTTCATCATCTTGAATCACAACACAAGCTCTTGATTTCTCCTTTTCAGGATTATCTTCAATTTGTTTCAACCTTGGTGATTCCTCTCTGTTCTTGTGATATATCGCTTTTTGATAGTAGTCTTCTTTAAACGGATTAGCTCTTTCTTTAACTGCAGAGTTTCTGCATTCTCTTTTGAAATGACCCTTTTGCTTGCATTTGAAGCAGGTTACTTTTGATTTGTCGAATCCCAGCTTTGTTGATGGTCCACAGATTGATTGTCTGCCACTAATATCCATGAACCGCTAAGCTCGTCGAATGCAGCTTGCTAAACACCATCTTAGATCAATGAGTTCCATTTCTTCTGGACTGATCTGGTCGTAATCTTCCTTTGTCAGTTCGGAATTTCCAATTTTCCCAGCTACCAGATCTTCGTAAGATTCTAGAATGGATCCAAGAAGACTCATTTGCTGTTTAGCAGCGTTGATGTTCATTGATGAAGATTTCTTTAGCTTTAAAGCGATGTTACAGAGAATCTCTTCAGGTTCTTCAGAGTTTGATGTTGTTGACGATGAATGATATCCTGGATCGTAACTTGATGAGCTTTTCTATGGTTCTTTTGCCTTTTCAACACTGAATGCCGTCTTTGGTGATTCATTTACAGTCACCTGAGGTACACTGCCCTTGTAGTAAAGACCGACATTCTGTTGATGTGAAGAGCTACTCATCTTGTTATGTTTCTGTAATTCAAGCTCATGAGTTTCAATCTTTTCAATCAACACATCGAGAGTAATTGTTTCATACAACACATCATTTTTCAAGATAAACACGAACGTTTGCCACTGATCAGCTCGTGGTAACGCTTCAATGATTTTATCAATAATTTCCTCACGTGTTTTTACGATTCCAAATCTATCAAGCTCAATTTTTAAATGACAAAATCGCTCAATCATTTGCCTCACCAACTCTCCTTTTAGACTATCAAACAGATCAAATTCCTTTTTTAGTAAAGCAATTTTATTCTTTTTAATCTGTTTACCACCCTCAACTTTAACCTTTAAAGCTTCCCAAACCGATTTAGAGGAACCATCATGAACAAGTAATGCAAAAATATCATCTCTAATCGACTGTTGGATTAGAGAAATCATTATTTGTTCATATGAGAAGTTATTTTTGTCTTCAACGGATAAGCTTTTGAGTGGGATTTCTTCTCCTTTGTCATTGACAGGTCTATCATATCCAAACTCCATTCAAAACCAGCTTTCATGTGCGTAAGCTTTGGCCCAGTTGATAAATTGTTCTTTCCACCATGTATAATCTTCAATATTTTCGAGTTTAGGTGGTTTCTAATAATTTCCATAGAAGTTATCATGTTTTATATTATCATTGATTGCTTTTGTTATGGTTTTAGGTGTAACAGTTGAAGTTTCCGACGATTCTGATGTGAAAGCTTTGTAGAACGTGTTGTAAAACTCTTCAGCCATGATGTTTCTCGTTTATCACCTCGAATCACCTTGAATCACCTGCAAACGATCAAACAAAAACGATCAGTTTAAAAACTATCAAACAGCTGGATCGGATGTGTATCCGATCAAGTGAGGTCAAACAAAGTCAACAATAACAATGATCGGATGGCAGCGGATCGGATGGTGATCCGATCGAGTGACTATCCGACAATTTGTCCTTAAATCACTTGACTGCTAGGTGTCGGATGGTGATCCGATTGAGTGGTGATCCGACAATTGGACAATATGCTTTGGGTCGGATGGTGATCCGATCGAGTGACGATCCGACACTTGACAATATGCTTTGGATCGGATGGTGATCCGATCGAGTGACGATCCGACACTTGACAATATGCTTTGGATCGGATGGTGATCCGATCGAGTGACGATCCGACACTTGACAATATGCTTTGGATCGGATGGTGATCCGATCGAGTGGGGATCCAACACTTAGACCTCTTGTGTTGATGATCGGATGGTGATCCGATCGAGTAGTGATCCGATACTTGGACCTGAGACACAAGCAAATGAGGTGTTTAGAATCGGATGGCAAACCGTTCGGATTGCCACTCGACACTTGAATCTTAAAACTTGAATGAACAATGTGTTGTGGATTGGATGGTGATCCGATCAAGTCAGAGTCAACAAAGTCAACCTTTTAATGATTTGCAATGGATTGGATGGTGATCCGATCGGATTGCAATCCGACACTTGACACTTTGAATTAAACAAACAAATGAGCTAAGGGTCGGATGGTCATCCGATCAGATGCCCATCCGATCGGTGAACATCACCAAGAATAACAGCTAATATATTAACGAATTCGGACAGAAAAATCTTGATTTCTCTCAAAATACTTGGAATTTTGATCTGAAATTTTGTAGGCTTATAGATCAATGATTTTCGCACATAATATCCAAAAATCAGCCAATTTTAACCGTAAAAGCCATGTTAATTTTGCGTTTTTCAGTCAAAAAGTGAAGAAGATAGAAAGATGAAGAAATTTGACAAATTTGTATGAATTTTTTATCTGAATCTGATGAAATCTTGTGCTATTCTGTGTGTTTGATTCATGCAATCGAGCTCCTGCTCTGATACCACTTGTAGGATCGGTTTTCGACTCCGTAACGATTGTGTATCGACACGTGTGACGTGCGGAATCCGTACACGTGCGTGGACCGAACCCGAGAACCGTACTAAATCTGTGATTCGATTAAAGATCTGAAAACGTACAAGAAACTTGAATCACCTTTTGCCTTTCTTTCTCTACTTTCTCTCTCTAGCTCCTAGTTCTTCAAATCTCCAAATGGCAAAAGTCCTTAAACTAAGACATTAGGTGCCTATTTATAGGCCAAGGGGTTTAATGAAACTTCTCATTATTTACAATATTGCCACCTTGCCTTTTTCCTACAAATTACAATATAAAGCTATGTTTTCTTCTGTTTCTGCTACAATCTGTATTGACGGAGGCGATAGACATTACTGCACTCCTTTTTTTCCCTTTTGAAAAGTTCGCCGCAACGGGCGGGTCCTAGATCGATTAAGTTATTATTTTCTACGTTTCACGTTTCTGGTTGTTTTGCATTAGGAGTTGTACCCCAAGCTTGGGGAGTTTTTCAAAAAAAAAAACTTGATTTTTCACTTTTAACCCAAACATTTCATATTTTGTATTTTAAGCCCTTTTAATTTTTTTACTTTTAACCCAATGTTTTCCATCTTTTATAATTTAACACAACACTTTATTATTTACAACTTTGGTCCCCCATACTTTTTATCTTTCGCAAGTTTTTCGTTTTACGTTTGGTTCTAAATTTTGCGAGTTAACATGTCGTATAAAACTTGATTTTTCATTTTTAATCCAAACATTTCATATTTTGTATTTTAACGCATTTTAATTTTTTCTTACTTTTAAAAACCCAAAGTTTTCCATCTTTTATAATTTAACACAACGCTTTATTATTTACAACTTTTGTCCCCCATACATTTTATCTTTCGCAAGTTTTTTGTTTTACGTTTCGTTCTAAATTTTGCGAGTTAACATGTCGTAGCGAGCATGTGAGGTTCAACGTTTTTTTCTCTATTTTTCCATATTTTACAGACCCGTCGCAACGCGTCCATTTTTTCCCTTTTGAAAAGTTCGCCGCAACGGGCGGGTCCTAGATCGATTAAGTTATTATTTTCTACGTTTTACGTTTCTGGTTGTTTTGCATTAGGAGTTGTACCCCAAGCTTGGCAAGTTTTTCAAAAAAAACTTGATTTTTCACTTTTAACCCAAACATTTCATATTTTGTATTTGGGTTAATGGATTTAAACACCCCCAACTATGGCCATTTGGCCGATGGCACTCTCAACTTTCACTTTGGCTCAGACCACTCCCAACTTAACACATCGATTGTCATGGCACCCCTTCGTTAAATATGCACTAACCAGGTTACTAAAATTAGCCTATGTGGCAATTTAATCTGATGTGGCATTTCATACGTGTCAAGTATACTCATTCACCTTCTTTAAAACCCCCAATCCCTAACAAACTCATTCTGTAAACCCTAATCCTAACTCATAGAGCAAATCAGACCCACCTTGGAGCAAATCCATCATCAACATACGATCCGGTCGATTTCCGTGAAGAACAAGCCCTAATCTTGAATCAAAATGAGCTTAAACATACAATCCGGTCGATTACCCTCCAAATCAACCTTAAACAATTTAGGGTTTCTGGATACTGTGGATGAAGACGTAGAAGAGGAGCTCATTTTGATTCAAGATTATGGCTTGTTCTTCACGGAAATCGACCGGATCGTATGTTGATGATGGATTTGCTCCAAGGTGCGTCTGATTTGCTCTATGAGTTAGGATTAGGGTTTATAGAATGAGTTTGTTAGGGATTGGGGGTTTAAAAGAAGGTGAATGAGTATACTTGACACGTATGAATGCCACATCAGATTAAATTGCCACATAGGCTAATTTTAGTAACCTGGTTAGTGCATATTTAACGAAGGGGTGCTATGACAATCGATGTGTTAAGTTGGGAGTGGTCTGAGCCAAAGTGAAAGTTGAGAGTGCCATCGGCCAAATGGCCATAGTTGGGGGTGTTTAAATCCATTAACCCTTTGTATTTTAACCCCTTTTAATTTTTTTTTTTACTTTTAACCCAAAGTTTTCCATCTTTTATAATTTAACACAACACTTTATTATTTACAACTTTGGTCCCCCATACTTTTTATCCTTCGCAAGTTTTTCGTTTTACGTTTCGTTCTAAATTTTGCGAGTTAATATGTCGTATAAAACTTGATTTTTCATTTTTAATCCAAACATTTCATATTTTGTATTTTAACCCCTTTTAATTTTTTTTACTTTTAACTCAAAGTTTTCCATCTCTTATAATTTAACACAACACTTTATTATTTACAACTTTGGTCCCCCATACATTTTATCTTTCGCAAGTTTTTTATTTTACGTTTCGTTCTAAATTTTGCGAGTTAACATGTCGTAGCGAGCATGTGAGGTTCAACATTTTTTGCTCTATTTTTCCATATTTGACAGACCCGTCGCAACGCGTCCAGTTTTTCCCTTTTGAAAAGTTCGCCGCAATGGGTGGGTCCTAGATCGATTAAGTTATTATTTTCTACGTTTTACGTTTCTGGTTGTTTTGCATTAGGAGTTGTACCCCAAGCTTGGGGAGTTTTTAAAAAAAACTTGATTTTTCACTTTTAACCCAAACATTTCATATTTTGTATTTTAACCCATTTTAATTTTTTTTTACTTTTAACCCAAAGTTTTCCATCTTTTATAATTTACCACAACACTTTATTATTTACAACTTTGGTCCCCCATACTTTTTATCTTTCGCAAGTTTTTCGTTTTACGTTTGGTTCTAAATTTTGTGAGTTAACATGTCGTAGCGTGCATGTGAGGTTCAACGTTTTTTGCTATATTTTTTTCATATTTGACAGACCCGTCGCATCGCGTCCATTTTTTCCCTTTTGAAAAGTTCGCCGCAACGGGCGGTTCCTAGATCGACCGAGTTATTATTTTCTACGTTTTACGTTTCTAGTTAATTTCTTCGCATTAACACACTATAACGGGTGTGCGATTTTAGTCTGCTTTTCGTTCAGTGTAATTTTTACCATTTTATCTATTTTGTTTTTACGATGTTGAGAGTCGATGTTGTTGTGGCATTGGTGCTACTTGGCATGGTTTTACGAATGTTTTTAACCTATTAAATTTTTTTACTAATATTTTGTTTCGGTTTACCCCTATACGTCCTTTACTTAGGAATATTGGATTTTAATAATCCAAACTTTCACCCATTGGCCGGCAACGGACCCAACTTCAAAAATAACCGGTGGTGGTCCCAACTTTTCGTATATTGTAAACCAATGGACTTTTACTAAAAAAAACCTTAATTTCTTTTTGTCTCCTTATCCTTTTCGGCAACTTTTTCGTATAATGTAAACCAATGGACCTTTATTAAACCGAAAAGGATAAGGAGACAAAAAGAAATTAAGGTTTTTTTTAGTAAAAGTCCATTGGTTTACAATATACGAAAAGTTGGGACCACCACCGGTTATTTTTGAAGTTGGGTCCGTTGCCGGCCAATGGGTGAAAGTTTGGATTATTAAAATCCAATATTCCCTTTACTTAAAAACTATTTTTTACGTGCATATTTTATGTACGGGTATGTATAAATATGATTTGTTCTATATTCCGACGTAAACTTTTTTATAGACGACTCAGGTCAAATATAATACGTTTTCGTTTAAAGAAACCATTTTTACGTGCATATTTTATGTACGTTTTGGTATAAATTTAAGTTGTTCTACGTTTCGACATAAACTTTTTTGGGAAATGATTCAGGTCAAATATAATATGTTTTCGTGTTTATTTTATGTATGTTTCGTAAAGTTTGTTTCTAACCAAGTGGAGTCATATTATGGTTTATTTTTCTCCATTTTTTTCGAAAGCTCTAATTAATCCCTTTCGATTACATGTGCATATTTTCCTTCATACCCGTTACGTTTTCTATGCATGAGTTGGGTTACATATAATATGTTATGATTGTTCGATATGAATTTGATTTACTTTACGTTTGATCCAATCACAATGCTTATACATGTTACATTGAGTTCAACTGGATAAGTCGAAATGTTTGTTTTCATATGGTTAATGCATCATATAACGTTTGGATTAATCCATTCAATGTTTACGATGTACCCGCGCCGCAATACAGGCGGGTCTTAACCCTAGTTACCTTTTAATTTGGAACGAGTGAAATTTCGTATACAACTTTTATTCTTTTCTCTTTTCTTTTCATTTCTCTTAAAAAAAACACAAAAATCTCTAAACCAAGAGTAAAATGCCAAAATGGTCCCCTAAGTTTAAGTCACTATTATCACTTCAATTCAAAAATGAAACCTTTTGTATTTGGGTTTTAAATTTTTATTTTTATTATCATTTTCATCCAAATAACAAACTGGATAAAAAATTACTATTAAGCACTCATTTTCTGTCATTTTCTTATTTAAATGAAATGGTCTTTTTCATCATATACCTAAACTTCCCACACCCAAAAACTTAAAAGAAATAAGCTATACCCCACGCATGAACAAAAAATCAAATGCCGTACGGTTATGATTTTTGTTCATGCGTGATTTATGATTCTGTTCATGCGTGATTAGGGTTTTGAGTTTTATAACATGCGTAAATTTATATAGTATCATCGCACGTTAAGAAATATTGTACGTTAACCTCTAGGCCTGTAAACGAACCGAACGTTCATGAACTGTTCGTGAACTTGTTAGGCGGGAAGTTCGTTTATATTCGTTTGTTTAATAAACGAACGAACACGAACAAAAAATTTTGTTCATTTAATTAAATGGACGAACATGAACACACCTCGTGTTCATTCATTAATGTTCGTGAACGTTCGTTTATGTTCGTTTAAATTTTAGTAAATACATAAATAGTTATATTTATATGAATATTAGCTTTTCTAACTACTTATATAAATATAACTAATTAGTAATTAAGTTTTCTAGTAAAAAAATAAAATTTTAAACTTTTTCTTAGATCGTAACTGATCACTTACTTAATATTTATATAAAAACCTACTTAATTTTAGCATCTATGAACCCAAATTTAGATGTGTTTTCGGATAAACAGTAATATATTAGACTTGTTTGTTTGTGTTCACTAATGTTCAATTGTGTTTGTTTATATTTGTTCAGTCACGTTCATTTGGGTTCGTTTATATTTGTTCAATCATGTTAATTTATGTTTGTTTATGTTCGTTTGTGTTCGTGAACTGTTCGTTTATGCTTTAAACGAACGAACATAAACAAACACGAACATGCCCGATTTCTTAATGAACAAACACAAACAAAAAAATGTGTCCGATTACATGTTTGTGTTCGTGTACGTGTTCGGTTAAACTTAAATGAATGAACACGAACACGCCTATATTCGTGTTCGTTCGGTTCGTTTACATGCCTATTAACCTCCTCGTATGTATATACTTTTTTTACCAGATAATAAAAAAAAAAATTAGAAAGGATTCCCAGATAATTTGAGATGTTTCTCCAACATCTATAGACAAAAATGGCATCATCATCACGATTGGCAGCAACAGCGGCGGAGAGGGTGGCGACCGCCGCGAGACGGCAAGCTCTCACCCTAACAGAAGCGGCGGCCGACAGGATTCGTCACCTCCTACACCACCGCCAACGCTCTTATCTTAAACTCGGCGTCAAAGCTCGCGGTTGTAACGGTCTTTCCTATACCCTTAATTATGCAGGTTAGGGTTTCCAATTTCTTTCGTATCCGTGTTTCAAATTCACATATATATTATTACAATTTGAATCCTAATTGTTGCTGTATAGATTCCTGACCTGAACTTTTAGGAATTTCTGTGTATTATTATTATTATTATGATTAAGTTAGGGTTTGTTATTAGGATTATCAGAAGTTGCAAATAAATGTTCATTTGATCAGAGGATTAAACAATTGATACTGGAAATGACGTCTATTCTGTTCATTAGTTTCTGTATCTGCAGAAGAATGATCAGATCAGAGAGGTTTAATTAATCCTTAAATGTATGGATCTGGTCATTGCAGCTTCTAGAAACGATATAAGCTGGACATTACTCAGTTATGCATTGCTTGAAGATCATGTGCTAAATTTCTAAAGATATTACCGATTTAGATCAGTCTCACTTTCCCAATCACTTTTGAGTGTTGTTCAACGAATCGAATATTTGGATTTTAAAACTTTAAACCTGGAGTCAAAATTCAATTACCGAATCCGAATCGAGTTTCGAGTTTTTCGAATTTGATTCGAATACTGAACACTTTCAAAAACATATAAAACTATATCCGAAACATCCAAAATATTATGTTGCGGTTCTATTCGAATCAAACCAAAACTCCTAGAAGGCTGAGATGAAGAAAAGAGAATTTAGGCGAATGATCTGATGAATTCTATTAACAAGAATCATGGTTTAAGTACAAGAAATTCAAATTGCAAATCCTACGTAAACTAGTAACGGAAAGAAACAAACATGCATAAGCAACTATTGGATAACTTTTGACTCGTTCTTCAGTCCAACAAGTTTCGAATTTGTAGGTCCCTCGGAGGTTGAGGTTAAACCTATTCCTTGTTATATCTAACACACTAGCGAGTGCGGAATCCAAGCTAGCATGCAAACCGGGAGTAGAACAAGCACAAACACAAGACACACAATATTCACCGATTAACACCACTTGTATTAATACGTATGAAAGGTTCCGTTACAAGCTCAATGTTTACAAATCTGTTTTGCAAACTCTCTCTAACTCTCGTGTGTGTGTGTTCCGAACAGAATGCTCTCACACTTTCTGAAGTGTAAGTTTTTAACAAATGAAGCTCTGTCTTTTTGAAATGAACACAACACATGGGTATATATACCCGAACACAGCAGGTCTGTGTCGAAGGATCAGATAGATGATCGAAGGATCATCTATCGACCAAAAACAGCTCGAATGATCAACATGTACCTCGAAGGATGGCATCTTTCGAGGTCCATCAATCGAAGGCTTATCTTTCGAGATCATCGAAGGATATAAGCAATCCTTCGATGATACATCCTTCGACCCAGCCATCTTTCAAACATAATTTCTAACTGTTTGGCCAAGTCAAACCGGAGGATGGTTGACTTGGTCAAACTTACAGGACTAACGAAGACATCGTTCGGTATCGTTACAAAATACAGACAAAGTACAGACACAAGTGCACCAACAAACTCCCCCTTGGCTGTAGCTTTGTCTTGATCTTTATAACTTTCCTTAAAACTTGATCTCTGTCTCGATCTTTTTGTCTTCAAGTCTTTGATGTCCTTTTCAAGTCTTCAATGTCGGAGGATCTTCAAAGTCTTCACGTCTTGAAAGCAGAAAGTGTACCAACAAACTCCCCGTTTCATGTAGGAAGTGTGTTGACAAACTCCCCCTTAACATAAGCTCCCCCTTGAGTTATGCTCGTGAAAGTCTTGATCTTTATGAATTGAGATCCTTGTGGTGTTAATGATGGCCAGCGGCAACTCGATCATCTTTGTCTTTTGAGTGCCTTCACGTCGTGTCTTCATTCCGAGGCTTGTCATCGACCCTGTTCTCCTTGCCTTTAGAATCTGCACATGCAAGAAATCTAAACGCGTAATGAGAACAACTGCTTGGAATATCATAAGCAAACGACACACATGTGACCATTGTTCTATCAAACACCGTCCGACAGTATGAAAGTTTAAAAATATTTTATCAATTTCAATTTTAACTTTCAACACTTTGCAAATTTCGACCGTTTATGAAGATTTAGTCGTTTTCGGTTTTCGTTCAGGTTTCAGGTAACGAAGACTCGAGCTCCAACATCGTACGATCGAAAATAAAATAGAAATAAAATCTTTTTGGCTTTTATAAAGTTTATATTAAAACACTCTTAAAATCTTTTTGGAATTTTTGAATATTTCAAATGTAAAGACTGAAAGCAGTAAATAAATATATACAAAGATGCAGAAACTGAAAGCATTAAATAAATATTTACAGACATTCTTTTTGTGAGTTTCGAGGGTAAGAGAATCATATCAGTGTACGGTCATGCCAAAACGCTCTTGTTGTTCAATTAGATAACATTAAGATAAGCATCCTATAACAATTATCGGTATTGTTGTCCACTTAAACTCAACTTATCATTTGTAATCATGGCGAGGGAATACGTTAAGGTAAGATTTATACTTACCGACCGGTGTTCATCCACATCACGACACATTCCCGTATCAAGGTATGCACGAGAGTTCATCTTACCAGTGAGTATACCGATTATCATCTGTTTGACCGTATATGATGTGAGATTCTCACTTATTTTGATTGAAAAGAAGCCCTATGTGATAGAATCACTTATTGATGAGGAACTTGATTTTCGATGCATGAGGGCACAGGAGCAAGTCCGTGAACAGGTCAGTACTTTCGTACAGCAGAGAGACGAACTTGACTCCCGGAAAGAATTTGTGATATTTTATCACTTATTTTGTTTGGACATGTGATTGTTTATCACTTATTGAGGTCGAATGCAATATGTACACGTATGTATAGTATCATGGAAGATCTAGACTTGCGTCCCCGTTATTTTTCGGAAAAAGAAACAACCATGATACCCAGATGATAAGCAGCATAAAGACCGAATATCTCAGAACCTCGGCAATCTATCAAATGAAATTTCGGTACTAAGACCATATGCCAATGAATGGTTCCCACCCAGTCTTCAGTCAATTTAAGTTTATATCACCCTGCACACTTTAAAATGATTGTGAGCCTACCGATACATCTTATATAGAGCTGCTTATCGTTTTTCATTTTAGGTTTAAAGAGGTTTGGACAGACCACTGATGTACTATCAATTTCTCTTTTGCTCGCCAGGAAACTCATTTTTGTTTTTCTATTGTTTTTGCGTTTTTGAAATTTTTCAATGTTTTTGGATTTTCAAATTTTGGATTTACTCCCCCTAAAATCAATAAACTAAGACAAATTTAAAACACAAAGGTATTTACAAAAATTATTTTCCGATGTTGGTTTTACTCTTGCTTGACCTTAATGCCGTTTACCAATAATAAATAGTCAAATCTTGATTTGTCAAATGCTTTGGTAAAAAGGTCGGCATGTTGGTCAACGGTGTGGACGTAAGCAACATCGATTAGCCTTTTCTCAAAGCAATCACGTATGAAGTGATACTTAATTTCGATGTGCTTAGTCTTTGAATGCTGCACAGGATTTCTAGTGATCTGTAAGGCAGCAGAATTATCAACGTAAATAGGAGTAGTTAGGAATTCAAAACCGTAGTCGCGCATTTGTTGTTGGATCCACAGGACTTGGGAGCAACAACTTGTGGCAGCAATGTATTCAGCTTCGCATGTTGATGTAGCGACGCATGTCTGCTTTTTGCACTGCCATGTGACTAGGCGATTTCCCAAAAACTGACATCCAGCCGTTGTGGACTTGCCGTCGATTTTGCATCCGCCAAAATCAGAATCACTGAATGCGATCAAGTCAAAGTTATTATCCCTAGGGTACCATAGACCGGTGTCAGGGTAACCCTTCAAATAACGAAAAATCCTTTTTACAGCTGCAAGATGTGAGGCCTTCGGGTTGACTTGATATCTGGCAAGCAGGCACGTTGGGTACATTATATCTGGTCTTGATGCTGTGAGGTACATAAGAGATCCGATCATCGCGCGGTAGTGTGAGGGGCTAACATCTTGACCCTTCAAGTCTGGAGTAATTCCGTGATTTTGCGGCAATGGGGTACCGATGGGCGTTGCATCAGACATCTGGAAACGGCTCAAGATGTCACCAACATATTTAGTCTGATGGATGAATATCCCAGACTCAGTTTGTTGTACTTGTAGGCCCAAAAAGAAAGTCATTTCCCCCATAGCACTCATCTCGAATTTATCCTGCATAATGCGCTCGAAATTCCTACACAAAACATCATTAGTAGAACCAAAAATAATATCATCAACGTATACCTGTACCAGTAGAAGATCTCCATCTTGTTCTTTGACGAAAAGAGTACAATCGATAAGACCTCTGCGAAATCCATTCTCCAGCAAATAATTAGATAAGGTTGCGTACCAAGCTCGCGGTGCTTGATGAAGACCATAGAGAGCTTTGTTGAGCAACCAAACCCGATCGGGATGGATAGGATCTTCAAAACCTGGAGGCTGTTCGACGTACACCTCTTCTTCCACCACACCATGTAAGAATGCACTTTTCACGTCCATCTGGTATACCTTGAAACCTTTGAATGAGGCATAAGCCAGAAAGATCCGAATTGCTTCTAGACGTGCAACAGGTGCATACACTTCGTTGTAGTCGATTCCTTCTATCTGACGAAAACCTTGAACGACTAATCTTGCTTTGTTTCGAATAACGATTCCACGGTCATCCTTTTTGCATTTAAACACCCAACGGGTACCAATCTTCTTGTAACCAGCAGGTTTCTCTACGAGTTTCCAGACACCAAGCTTCTGGAATTGTTGCAGTTCTTCCTGCATCACTTCAACCCATGAGTTATCTTTCAAAGCTTCTTTCCAAGTTCTTGGCTCTTCCTGTGAGACGTAACACGCGAAAGACCAATCATTTTGTTGACCAGATTCTCGGATAGCTGTATACAAGCCTGCATTGTTGTTGTTTCGCAACATGTTTCTTGTTTGAACGCCACTTTGTACATTTCCGATGATGTTTTGTTGAGGATGGGTATTGTGAATCCTTGTCTCTGGATTATCTTGAACTTGAATGTTTGTACCCAGATTGTTGAGATTGAGATCAACAACTAATTCAATGCCCGGAATTGACGAAGAGGATGATGCAGTAGCTTCAGCTGTTCCAGGGACGCCCACTGGAGGTGTACCCTCTGAAGTACCATGAACTGCTGTTATTGGGGCTTCTTGATCTGCATCGAGAAATTCATCATCCTCTGAAGATTCGTTCAATTCGGTAGCATCGTGAAAATCCTCATTGTCGAGAGCATTGTTGTTCACTGAAGATGGTTCTTGATTGACAATAATGGGACGAACCAACGGTGAATCTGTTGCATTGTCACTCTCGAAAAACATCCTTGCCGCAGCATTTTCTTCAACTGCTTCAACATTGATCGAATTGAAAAAGTCATCGTACTCAAACATCCAAGGCTGACCAGGATTTTTGACTGGTAAAGTGTGCCTTTGTACTCTGACTTCAGACCATTCCTCGACCCTTTTAGTCTCTAGATTCCAGACTCTTAAGTTTGGGGTGGAATACCCAAGAAAGTATCCCTCAATGGCTCTTGCCCCAAACTTTCCATTAGGATCGATTATTGTGCACGGAGCTCCAAACGGTTCAAGATATGACAAATCTGGTTTCCGTTTGTTAATAAGCTCAAAACAGGTCTTGTTGTGCCTTTTGACTGTAAGGACTCGGTTCAACGTATAACATGCAGAGGCCACAGCTTCAGTCCAGAAGGGAATCGGCAACTGTGACTCTACCAACATTGTCCTAGCAGTCTCGATCAATGTGCGGTTCTTACATTCAGCGACGCCATTCTGTTGAGGAGTATAAGCTGCACTAAATTCATGAAGAATACCTTTTGAAGTGCAAAACTCCGCCATGGCATGATTTTTGAATTCAGTACCATTATCGCTACGTATCCGCCTAACCTTCAACTTATATAGATTCTCAATCTGAATGATCAAGTTTTTGATAATACCGAAGGTTTCACTCTTATGTGCCATGAACGCCACCCAAGAAAATCTTGAATAATCATCAGTTATCACAAGGCAGTATTGATCATTCCTAATACTTTTGTGCTTGACAGGACCGAACAAATCCATGTGCAAACGTTCAAGAGGAACAGCCACCGTGTTGATTTTCTTTGAAGGATGTCGCTTCTTCGTTTGTTTTCCTTTCTGGCACGAGACACAGATGTCTTGAAGATGAAAGTTTTTAAGAGGAACACCATTCACCAACTCATTTGACACCAAATGATTCATTTTGCGTAAGTGAATGTGACCCATTCGTCTGTGCCAAGAGATTGAGTCTTTTTCTGTGGCTTTGGAAACGAAACAAGTTGCTTGTGCAGACGTTGTGATAGCTTGGCTCATATCAAGGACATACAGATCATTTATCCTTGGAGCCGACAAGAGAATCCTTCTTTTGGAATTTTGAAGTCGGGTTTCAGCACATAACATCCATTTGCATCAAAGTGTACTGAGAACTGCTTATCACAAATTTGAGAAACACTAAGAAGATTGTGATCAAGTTGTTGTACGAAGTTGATCTTATCAAAGCTAACAACCCCGTTGGAAATCATTCCTTCACCCGTAATATATCCGCCCTTATCTCCAGCAAAAGCAACATAACTTCCTCTAATAGATTTGACGTCGTAGAGAAGCTTCATGTCGCCTGTCATGTGCCTGGATGCCCCACTATCAACAATCCAATGACTACTGATAGTTCCTCCTGGAACACCCTGCACAGGAACTCACACAATTAGTTGGAGATGGGGACCCAAGCCATTGTGGTCTTGGGTCTTCCATTTTCATCAATAACAATAACTTCTATTCTTTGATGATTTGAAAATTGTGATGGCCCCCCTGAATTTTTAACCGTTTTAGGTTTCCAGGTCTGTTTTGGTTTACCAGTGTCATTCTTTAAAATTTTAACTTCATGGTTATCAGAAGTTTTTGAATTTTCTGGTTTGACAGAAACAGATGGTTTGTTAACCACATCGGTTTTAATTGCATTTTCAATTTTCTTGATCTGTTGGCGTTTCTGTTTCTTTTCCCTTTCTTTTACAAGGCGGGGATCTTGTTTTACAGAAACAGATCGTTTGCGGTCAGTTTTGTCACGGGGATCATCATCTTTGGCTTTTAATTTATGAAGATACGGGCAATTTCTGATGATATGCCCAATTGTACCACATTCAAAACATGATCTTCGTTCAACAAGCCCCGAAGTATCATGTGGTCATCTTGCCGATGATGAAGATGAACTTTGTGATCTCGAAGTACTAGGTTTCGAACAACTTGGTTCATTTCTTTTCATCACAGTTGCTTTCTTGACAAAATCTAAGATAGATTGATTTTCAAACGTTTCAATTTTGTCCGTTCCTTTAGATTTCACAAAGTTCACATTCTTTTTCTTCTTTTGATTCGGCTTCCTTTGACCTTGAGCCGGTAATTTTCCTTTTGGTTTGGCATGATTTTGCTGTTTTTGCACTGTTGGTAATTGTTGATTGCCAAATTGTTTTCTAACTTCAGCCTTTGGGATAGGAGGGCACTGTGTCACAGTAACATGTGGTCCTGTCTTTCCCAAAAACTTACTTGTTGAATTTTCAAAGACTTTACTGATTAATGATTGATTAACATTCTTAATAGGAAAATCTTTGTCTGAGTAAATTTTATCATCACCAACAAGAGTGTACAGCAAATCCACACTCTCCGACTCTTTTGCAGATGTGGACTCAGTTGGAACGGTCTTAGCAGGTTTTGCGGGAGGATCACATAGAATATGATTCTCAAGAGGTATGTCCTCTTCTTTGATTACCGCATCAGACTTTTCCGAATCAGTATCATCAGATTCATCATCAGAAGAATCAGTATCCTCAATCACAACTGGAGGAGCCTGATTCGGTTCGGCAGAAGACACACATGTATCTGCTGACACATCTGAATCTGATGATACTTCCTTCTTGTATCCGAGTCCTGTTGCAAATTCATTAACATCTAGAGGAACAGATGGTTCAAAGTGAGTTCTATACTCCTCATCAGGCAGAGCATCATAATTGTCTCTCACGGGTGGTGGACATTTCTTATATCCAATGCATGTGACATCCCTTTTCTCTTTCTGAACATCAATGATGTGATCCAACACATAGCTAGAGCTTAAATAGCTGTCTAACTTGAGTCGGATCGCCTCACTTTCAGTTTTAACACAAGCCATTTCCTTTTGCATTACCTCAAGACGAGTTATATACAAATTAATGTCAGTTTGTTTTCTGGAAACCATTTTTGTCAGCTCAGTTTTATCTTTCTTTAATTTTTCAATCATCGATTTAAATTCCTTTTCATGGTTTTCATAAAACATGTTGGCTTCTGTGCACTTGGAAAGATCCACGGTCAATTTCTGATTGTGGATGAATGTCACATCATATTTCTCTTGCAAAGCCTCGTGTTTGCTTTGCAATTCACACCACTTATCATTCAACGAAACATGTTTGTCTTGCAAGTCAAACAAACTAGCTTGTAAAGCATCATGTTTGCCTTGCAACTCAGACATGTTTGCCTCTAAATCAGCACATTTAACACGCAAACAATCACAATTATCACAGCTAACAGAAGTGGGTTCATCGACACATACCTGACTTGATGAACTGTCGACATTAGCCATAAAGGCTGAATGGAGAGAAGACGAAGAATAAGCAGCTTGATCCACCAAAATAGATCTTCTTTGAGTTTGTGCTGCAGCTTCTCCCAATAGCTCATCAATATTAGCATCGACTGACGCACTTGATGTCTCATCCACATGATCATCGCCTGAACTCGAGGATTCTTCATCCGAACTTCTACTATAACCAGAAGAGTCTTCATCCTCAGAAGAGTCACCACCATTGGCGGAAGATTCTCCACCACTGGCGTGATTTAAATCCTTGACAATTTCAGCAAAACAAGCTGTTCCATCTGGAGCATCATTTCCCAACTGGATTGACCAATCACATCCTTCATCTACTTGAACCACAAGTGCCTGGTTGGCATTAGATGGTCCTGCTTGACTCTGGCTGTTGACAGGCACCAATGTTCGCTCATTGTTCCTTCCTTGGTTCTGATTTGCCCTGTTGCCTTGACCTCTGAAAGGATTTTGGTTTCCATGTTGAGCTGGTCTTGTGCATTCACGTTTGAAATGACCACGTTCACCACACTTGAAGCATTTAACAGCCTGTTTATCAAACCCATACTTGGTGTCTTTCTTGCTTTCCAAGCTGGTTCTGCCAGTTCTTTCCATGAAATTCTTTGCTCGCCTAACAGCACTGGCAAAGGCCCACTTGATGTCCATCATCTCCATCTCCTCTTTATCGATCTGCTGATAGTCTTCTTGAGTCAGATTAATGTTGCCAATCTGACCTTCCACTAATCCACAGTATGCGCTCACCAAAGTGCTTAGCAGCTCCATGTGTTCCTTTGCTACTTCCACACTAACTTTAGAAAAGCTTGAGGTGTCGAGCCGTACTGTATTTGGCTTTGACTGCTGATCAGCAGATGATGTACTTCCATAACATGCTTGCTGTTGAGGAGGAAGAGAATTCCCATACATGTCTGTTGGTCTGATAGGTTGTTGGCTTTGCTGTTGTGGCACTGGTTGAGGAACTGGATTAAGCGGATTTCCATACATGTCTGTTGTTGGAGGAGGAATGCCATACAAACTAGTGCTAGACACAAATGCTGTTTGAATTGGAGCGTGTGAAGAAGGTTTTGTAGAAGTGCTAGAAGCTCCATAATACATTTCAGGATTTTGTGGCACTGGAACTCTCTTTGCCTTGAGAGTTTCTTCCTGATTCTTGTTTTCCAGGAGTTGAGCAAAGTCATTGAAGTTTGTTGTATCCAAAGTGCCATTGTACTTCATGATTTCTAAGAAATTATTCCATTGAGGTGGCAGAGCATCTGCAAACTTCTTCACTATCTCTGCTGAAGTTGTTACAACCCCAATATTTCCCAATTCAGTCAGCAAATGATTGAATCGACTTGTCAAATCTCCTAAAGATTCATTCTCCATACAAGTAAAACCATCAAACTCTTTCTTTAGCAGGTCTTTTCTCAATTGACGTGTCGCTTCATTTCCCACGCCCCTTATCTTCAATGCGTCCCACAACGTCTTCGTTGTCTTGTAACTGACAAATTGATGATAAATATCTTTACTTAACGCCTGAGTAAGAATGGCATATGCCTTCTTTTCCAAATCATAGACCTTCTTCTGATCTTCCGTAAGATCTGCAAACGTAGCAGCAGATGATGCGGCAAGCTCTATTGTTTGATCAAAATCTGTGATGAAACGCAACCACAATTCTGTATTTTGACCAAGGACGTATGTATGAAATCTATCAAACCATCCCGGATATTCACTTAAGTGTATCAACTTTGGAGGCCTATTCAAACTTCCCGTTTCACTCTCGCTTAACAAAATGCTTTGAACACTTGGAGTTTGATTTGATACGAATGCCCATTGACCGGTAGATATAGCATTAGCTTGCGAAGATACAGGTACGGGAGATTCGGCCCATGCAGGAGATGCAGGTAAGGGAATACCCCACATCGAATTCATTTTTGATCAAGAAAAAGAATACCTGTAGGTCACAAACTCGTTAAGCATAAACAGATTAGGATCGAAAGATCAACACTTGTTCGAAAGATAGACACTTGTTCGAAGGATCAATAGTGTTCGAAAGATCACTGTTGAGTTTCGAACAATGACTTCGAAAGATTCTCCAAGACGAAGGATCCTTATCTTTCGAAATGTAACAGTAGCTCGAACAATATATCCTTCGAAAAGATTCCTTGGCTCGAAAGATAACTCACTGACTTCGAAAGATGTTCGAAGGATGGGTATCTGTCGAACCTCCTTGATCGAAAGGTGATCTTTCGACTTCGAAGGATATCTTTCGAATCGAACTGACACAGTTGACAAAGAGTGACAGGTTGGTGAAAAAGTTGATGGGTTGGTAGAAACTTTCGGCAGAAGGCAGAAGGTATGGTCAGACCATATCTTCTGCATGCAGACTGAACAATAAAATATATTAAAATTCGAAAGATCTACCCAGAAACCGGTACCGGAGTACGCCGGAATTTTGGTCGGAAATCACCAAACACCTCAAAAACAAGTTTTCTAAATTACCCAACCCGTTCCTTAACACACCCGACAAGTTTAGAACATGTTTTTATGACAAGAAAGGCGAGAAAAACAGTAAAAACAGTTTCTAAACCAAATGAGTTTTTGTTCAAAACACTCCAAAGCTTGTATAAAACCCGGTTTTTAACAAGGAAAAGAGCCACGGCTCTGATACCACTTGTAGGTCCCTCGGAGGTTGAGGTTAAACCTATTCCTTGTTATATCTAACACACTAGCGAGTGCGGAATCCAAGCTAGCATGCAAACCGGGAGTAGAACAAGCACAAACACAAACACAAGACACACAATATTCACCGATTAACACCACTTGTATTAATACGTATGAAAGGTTCCGTTACAAGCTCAATGTTTACAAATCTGTTTTGCAAACTCTCTCTAACTCTCGTGTGTGTGTGTTCCGAACAGAATGCTCTCACACTTTCTGAAGTGTAAGTTTTTAACAAATGAAGCTCTGTCTTTTTGAAATGAACACAACACATGGGTATATATACCCGAACACAGCAGGTCTGTGTCGAAGGATCAGATAGATGATCGAAGGATCATCTATCGACCAGAAACAGCTCGAATGATCAACATGTACCTCGAAGGATGGCATCTTTCGAGGTCCATCAATCGAAGGCTTATCTTTCGAGATCATCGAAGGATATAAGCAATCCTTCGATGATACATCCTTCGACCCAGCCATCTTTCAAACATAATTTCTAACTGTTTGGCCAAGTCAAACCGGAGGATGGTTGACTTGGTCAAACTTACAGGACTAACGAAGACATCGTTCGGTATCGTTACAAAATACAGACAAAGTACAGACACAAGTGCACCAACAGAATTTCATATCGAATTTAAAACCATAAATTCATATTCGATGCGAAATTCAGTTATTAAATCTTTTTTGAATCGAATTTCGGGTTTTTCGAGTCCGATTCGAAACTGAACACCCCCAGGGGCCATTGCTACTCACCTTATTCACAAATTGCCATCTTGGGCCTGCCAGTCTCACAATCTACATGAAAATCTATACAATAAAGCTTCTATTCTAGACTATCTAACTTCTATTTGGTATTGGAGCATTTTTTTACTCAAGTTATAATTTAGACACAATTTAATTAGTTTCAGTTTCAACTGATGTAAAGGTGTCAATCATGTCAAGTGGGGGTGGCGTGTTAACGAGTTGAACCTAAATGCAGCACATATGTTATTCATGTCAAAGACATCAATTTTGACCCTGACAAAGCTGAACATGACCCGTCTATCCCTATATCTAAACGAGTCAAATGGGTGGTAATCAAGTTGTAAACGTGTTATACAAGTCATGGTTTAAAAAGGCTTTCCGAGGCTCGCCTTGAGGCTTACGCCACGTCTGAGGCTATGAAAAATCGCTTAAAAGGCTTAGCCTCATGGGGGTCAAATGAAACCTAGGCCTCAGCCATCCGAGGCTGTAAGAGGATAAACTGTAATATATTAGACTTGTTTGTTTGTGTTCACTAATGTTCAATTGTGTTTGTTTATATTTGTTCAGTCACGTTCATTTGTGTTCGTTTATATTTGTTCAATCATGTTAATTTATGTTTGTTTATGTTCGTTTGTGTTCGTGAACTGTTCGTTTATGCTTTAAACGAACGAACATAAACGAACACGAACATGCCCGATTTCTTAATGAACAAACACAAACAAAAAAATGTGTCCGATTACATATTCGTGTTCGTGTTCGGTTAAACTTAAATGAACGAATATGAACACGCCTATGTTCGTGTTCGTTCGATTCATTTACAGACCTATTAACCTCCTCGTATGTATATACTTTTTTTTTTTTACCAAATAATAATAAAAAATTAGAAAGGATTCCCAGATAATTTGAGATGTTTCTCCTAGATCTGTAGACAAAAATGGCATCATCATCACGATTGGCAGCAACAGCGGCGGAGAGGGTGGCGACCGCCGCGAGACGGCAAGCTCTCACCCTAACAGAAGCGGCGGCCGACAGGATTCGCCACCTCCTACACCACCGCCAACGCCCTTATCTTAAACTCGGCGTCAAAGCTCGCGGTTGTAACGGTCTTTCCTATACCCTTAATTATGCAGGTTAGGGTTTCCAATTTCTTTCGTATCCGTATTTCAAATTCACATATATATTATTACAATTTGAATCCTAATTGTTGCTATATAGATTCCTGACCTGAACTTTTAGGAAATTCTGTGTATTATTATTATTATGATTAAGTTAGGGTTTGTTATTAGGATTATCAGAAGTTGCAAATAAATGTTCATTTGATCAAACAATTGATACTGGAAATGACGTCTATTCTGTTCATTAGTTTCTGTATCTGCAGAAGAATGATCAGATCAGAGAGGTTTAATTAATCCTTAAATGTATGGATCTGGTCATTGCAGATTAGTTGTAAACTTGTTCGAATAAGAAACTGTTAACGATGTTCGATCACGAGAGCCAGTCGGTTACTTAGTAGAGGGTCTGCTTTTAAGCTTCTAGCAATGTTGCCGGAATCCGGCGAAATTGCCGGCTAGATAAACGTAGAAGATGGCGGCTGATGCTTTTGTTTTGTTTTTAAATGTTTCACTTTTTTACATAAAAGGTCCCTCATGTTTGAAGTTGAGAGAGACAAGGGGTTTTAACATTAAAAGATAACTGGGTTTATGAGAAAGGACACCGCCCGTTACTAGTTGCAAACATAAAGGACATACAGTGTAGTTTTTAAACTTGAAGGACAGCGTCTGTCTAAACACTGAAACATAAAGGACGAAAAGTGCAATTTAGCCCAATAAAGCTTCTATTATAGACTATCTAACTTCTATTTGGTATTGGAGCATTTTTTAACTCAAGATATAATTTAGACACAATTTAATTAGTTTCAGTTTCAACTGAGGTAAAGGTGTCAATCATGAGTTGAATCGTTGAACCTAAATGCAGCACATATGTTATTCGTGTCAAAGACATCAACTTTGACCCTGACAAACCTGAACATGACCCGTCTATCCCTATATCTAAACGAGTCAAACGGGTTGTAATCAAGTTGTAAACGTGTTATACAAGTCATGGTTTAAAAAGGCTTTCCGAGGCTCGTCTTGAGGCTTACACCACGTCTAAGGCTATGAAAAATCGCTTAAAAGGCCTAACCTCATGGGGGTCAATTGAAACCTAGGCCTCAGCCATCTAAGGCTGTAAGAGGCGGTGAGGCTAGGCGTGAGACATTGTGAAAATTAAAAAGATTTAGTTCTCGGGGCTTTCCTTTAGACCCATTTAGTGTTTATTGGGCTTGGTGGGCCAGCCCAATAGTGGACTTAAAAAACATTGATTAGGTTAACCTAATCGCTAACACAGTACACAAAATAGCCAACCCGAGTTGCCAATGAGGTTTTGTCGGATGATGAGTGGATAGCCAACCCGAGTGGGGATGGCGATGACGATCTAAGTATGCTTGATGAAAACATTGATACAAGTTGCAGGGTTGTAATAAATGGGTCGTAGGGTGGAGGTGGAGGGTCGACCTGTTTAATGGGTTGTAATAAATAGACCGATTTCTCATTTTCTTTTAATTTTGTAATTTGTAACTCAAGTCTCAAGATAGTAGATGCATGCAGTTTATAACACACTAGTATTATCAACGTGCAGATGAAAAAGGGAAATTTGATGAGTTGATTGAGGACAAGGGTGTGAAGATACTGATAGACCCAAAAGCTCTTATGCACGTTATTGGTACCAAGATGGACTTTGTTGATGATAAGCTCAAGTAATCAATCAATCAATCGCTATGCAGTTAATAGCGGCGCTATAGCGGTGCTATAGCGGTGTAGCGGTCTTCTGGCATCGTAGCGGTCCAAATAGCGGTTGGGCATAGCGGTTCCGCTAATAGCGGCGCTATAGCCCGCTATTTGATCGCTATTTGCCGCTATTTGGAAACCGGTATAGCGGTCATAGTCAAATTAGGTCAAAGTTTGAAAAATCAGTCGAAAGTTGCCTATAATCGGTCAAAACTGGATCAGATATTAGTAAAAAATTGACCAAATCGGTTAAGTGAAACGAATTGTTACCTTAATTTGAACAAAAATCAGTTGTTGCTCCATGATTTTGAACCATTGTAGAGATAACTGGGTACGCCTGATGGAGAAGAGAAGGGGAGCGGGAAAGAAAACGGCGTATGATGAAAGTGGGGATAATTAGGGTTATTTAAGTTTGGGTATTTTAACATATAACCCCCTCCATCTTCATTAGTTTATATTTAGTCCTTATACTTGTGAATTTATATATAAACAATATAAAATTAATGGTATATGTATATAATATATATAAAAATACATAAATTATGCATGGTATAAAAATTACCGCTATATCACCGCTATACCACCGCTATAACCTATATATCGTATAGCGGACCTTGACCGCTATCCGCTATTTTACCGCTTTAACTGCTTAGATCAATCGTACCCAGTATAATCCCACCGACAACAAAGCTATTGGTATTTGGTAGGGTCTGGGAGGGTAGGATGTATGCAAGTCTTACCTCTATCCCAAGGGATAAAGAGACTGCTTCCAAGGAGACCCCCAACTCCGAAGACACATCCAACCATAAGGGTCAAATGAAACATAAAACGGCACACAACTACTATAAAAATTCAAGTTGTTCTATGTGCGCTTTTGTAGATTGCATACCCGGAAAGAAAACGCCCAAAGACTCGATTGTTGAAGACGATGAAGATGAAGATTGGGACTAACGTCTAGAAGTAGAACTTTTAGCTTTTTTGGTTTAAAACTTTGTTAACTTTAAAACTCTAGCCATTTTTTTGTATTGTTGTGGCTTCACGTAACACGTGCCTACTTTTGATTTTCAGGTTAACTTTATGATGCTATTTTGTTGGATTTAAACCCTTATCTTAGTGGATTGGGTTGTATAACATTTGCTCGTCTTGGTAGTTGTTGTCTTGCTAATGATTTCAGTTGCATATTGTTTATGGTTTAATTGTTAATGAATATCCTTGTTACTTTCAAGTGGGTTGTTAGTTTTTTGAATTGTATTTATATCATTCACACCTTCCCAAAAAGTCAACAGCAACAACTTACACAAACTATAAAAAAAAAATTAAAAAAATGGTTATTTAACCGTAACCGAACAATGACCGAATTATTCGAAACCGAAATAACCGAACCGATCGTTAAGGATATGTAATGACCGATCATATCGGTTTCGGGTATGGTTACGACTCAAAACCGAACCAAACCGTGCACACCTCTAAAACATGCAATTTTGTGCAACTGTTATGCTTTAGAAAATCAATAAGGGGTCGGTCCAATGACAAAGCCTTCTTGAATAAAGTGGAGCTCTTTTAAAGATCAAAAGTTGGAACCTTGGGAGAAACATTTCCTTACTAAACAAGTTTTGAACACATTAAGTTGTGAATGTAATTAATTAAAACTAGATGGTGGCCCCGCCGCGTTGCGGCTTGGGCCTTACAAATTAAGACGCAATGTATAAAATAACTGATAACATATTGTTGATACATATTTTGTGGACGCGACTCGGCTCGGTTCGACTTGGTTCGGTTCGACCCGGTTAGGTTCGGCTCAAGCCCGACGTCACGACATTCCTCCGTCGTGCGCTCCAGAGTTCGACACGCGAAGCATGAAGTGCCGCGAACCGGTTCCCGTCGCCACATCATCATGACATCATCATGATGATGTCATGATGATGTCACTTGTTGACTAATGTTTTACAAATCTGAAGTTGGGAATTGGTGTATGCTGTTGTTGTGCATGTTAATTATGATTGGACCAATCATAATTAGTGGGCCGAATCAATGCATCTTGGGCTGAATCCTTGCACCTGGGCCGAACCCCTACTGGACAACATGTGGGTCGACGAAACACACTTTGTTTCGTCGACTTTGATGAATTGTAATGTGTTTCGTCGACAACAGTTCTGATTCGTCGACCTGCTTCTGTTTCGTAAATGCTGGTACTATAAATAGTCTGAAGACAGACAGAACTAATAGAGGAACATAGAGAGCACACACACACACGAGAGAACTTTGAGAGTTTACAGAATATATTTGTAAACATTGCTTTGTAACTGAACCTTTCATACGTATTAATACAGAGGTGTTAATCGGTGAATCTTGCGTGTCGTGTATTTGCGTGTTCTATCTCGGTTTGCTATTCCGGTTGGATTCCGCACAACCGGGGTGGTTTGTATACAAGGATTGGGCGACTAGATCCTCCCCTAGCCGGACCTACAAGAATTTTTTCAACGATTAACACCTCTGTATTAATACGTATGAAAGGTTCAGTTACAAGCTCAATGTTTACAAATCTATTCTGTAAACTCTCAAAGTTCTCTCGTGTGTGTGTGCTCTGTTCTTGTGTCTTACATTTTCAGACTAGAGACTATCTATTTATACCCACAGACACCACGAAACAAACAGAACTCGGCGAATCAGACCACACTCGACGAATCACATGTGAAAGTCTTCAAAGTCGACGAAACAAACTTGTTTCGTCGACATGGATGTAATCCAGTGGGGGTTCGGCCCAGATGCAAAGTTTCAGCCCATGATGAGAAGCTTCAGCCCAATGAAACATGTTATACGTAAATCCATTCAATCAACATGCAGATTTCATAGATTAGCCAAAGTCTTGACATCATCATGACATCATCATGATGATGTCATGATGATGTGTCAAGCGGGAAACGTTCTCGGCTCTCCGTGCTTCGCGTGACGAACTCTGGGGCGCACGACGGAGGAATGTCGTGACGTCGGGCTTGAGCCGAACCAAACCGGGTCGAACCGGACCAAGTCAAACCGAACCGAGTCACGTCCACATAATATGTATCAACAAACTCCCCCTTGGACGCTACTCGTGAGGTTCATCTTCCATGTCTTCTAAGTCGGCGGATCTTCAAAGTCTTCACGTCTTCAAAGCAGAAAGTGTATCAACAAACTCCCCGTTTCATGTAGGAAGTGTGTTGACAAACTCTGTTGATACATATTTTGTGGACGCGACTCGGTTCGGTTCAACTCGATTCGGTTCGACCCGGCTAGGTTCAGCTCAAGCCCGACGTCTCGACATTCCTCCGTCGTGCGTCCCAGAGTTCGACACGCGAAGCACAAAGCGCCGCGGACTTTCCCGTCGACACATCACCATGACATCACCTTGGTGATGTCATGATGATGTCACCATAAGTTGACTAAACTTCACAAAATATGAAACAGTTGGATCTGGACGTGAATGCTCTACTATTGGGCCTTTTTCTTTGGGCTTGAAGGATGGACCTAACCCCTAGCCCAATCGCACAACAATATAAATACCGAAATCAAACTTGATTTCGGTAGAAGTGAGTAAGGACAAGAGAGGGGCAGCGAACAAGAGAGAACCGAGAGATTTGATAGAGAGTTTGCAAAGATTATCTTGTAAACATTGATTTGTAATTGTCTTTCAAGTATTAATACATTGGTGTTAATCGTTGAGTCCCGGTCTCCATCTCGTGTTTTTGTTCATCTCCTTCTCTCGATCTCGGTTTGCATCTCCGGTTGGATTCCGCACAACCGGGTGTGTTTGACAACAAGGATTAGGCGACTAGATCCTCCCCTAGCCGGACCTACAAGTGGTATCAGAGCCTGGCTCTTCTCCTTGTTAAAACCGAGTAGTTTTCGGGTGTGTTTCGGATTTTTGAAGTTCATATTTTTCTGAAAAATCAGCCTTTAACTTCGAAAATTCTGGTGTTTTTGCTGTTAGTTCCTATAAAAACCATTTTATTTTTCATTTTCACATGTTAAACCTTGGTTTTTAGTGAAGTTACGGGCAAAAACGCGTTTCGGAAAGTTGTCGGGACACCGGAAAACTCATAGTTTTTCCAGAAAACTCCTTGTGTTCTTGCCATATTCAAAGTTGTTCTTCATAAACACAACTTTTCGATCCATTTTAAATCAATTGTAAAGTGTTGTGCTTTGAAAATTGTGATTTGATTATAAAAAGAGACATCATCAGTTGGTTGGTAAGCTTGGGAAGAGTGAGCCGAAAAGAAGTTTGCTTTGTGTCAGAGCATAGAAAGTCAACATTTACAATTGCTCAAAATATTTGATTTCAATCGCACAAGCATAAACCAGCGAAATTACTCTAAACCAGCGAAATTACTACCCCTTTATTTTTCGGTAACCAGCGAAATTGCTTGACCCGGCCAACTCAAATCCAAAGGCGACTTTGGTAATCGTGTGATCGTCCTCAGCGAGATTATCACGGTTTTTTGGCGATTTTTCTGATCGTCGTAATAGCGAGAATAGGCAGCGAAATTCAGCGAACTTAATAAAACCAGCGATTTTAACATAAAATTCAGCGAACTTAAGAAAAGCCAGCGAATTAACAGGATCGAACAAGCTGATTTCAGTCGCACAACAATTTGGATCGTAGCTGGGCTTCTATTTGGGCTTTTGATTCCTTCAGACCATCTTTTAAATTGTATTTGGGCTTTTGATATCCAGTCACACAAGATACTGGTCGCACAAGAGTTGTTTATTCGCACAAGATATTCTGGTCGCACAAGACCTGATTACTCGTACAAACATTGGGCTTCTGTTTCATTGTTATATCAGAATCTGATTTAATCTGGGCTCGCACAACAGAATTGGGTTTCTATCTGGGCCGTTTCGTCGATATTAAATTTGGGCCAGTTTCGTGAAAACTTGTTTAGTCGAGACACTTGTAATTTTTTTTAACAGAAGGTTTGAAGAAGGTGTTTAACTGTTTGTTTGAGGTGTGATTTTCAGGTATTATTTTTCTTGATCAAAAATGAATCCAAGATGGGGTAGACTGGTAAATACAGAAATGTATTTTGGTACTCCGTCTCCCGCACCAAGTATTCAAAGCCAACGACCTATCAAAGCAACTGATATGTTCGGAAATCCATTACCTGTTCGATCTACCGGACCAACAGATCTGTACGGAAATCCGCTTCAACCAGTTCCTCAACCAGTGCCTCAACAGCAAACCCAAAGGCCTCCTATGACAACAGATTTATATGGCAATCCGATACAAGTTCCAGCAAAGCCAACTCAAACAACAGACTTGTATGGAAATCCTCTACAGCCAGCTCCACAACAGCAAGTCTATCGGCCATCTACTGTAATCGCTTGTTTTGCTGAGGTTGTCAAGGTTTTAAATCACGCCAGTGGTGGAGAATCTTCCACCAATGGTGAAGAATCTTCTGAGGATGAAGACTCTTCCGGTTATAGTGGAAGCTCAGATGAAGAATCCTCCACTTCAGGTAATGATCATGTGGATGAGACATCAAGTGCGTTAGTCGATGCAAATATTGATGAGCTTTTGGAGGAAGCTGCAGCAGGAACTGATAGAAGATCTATTTTGGTGGATCAAGCTGCTTATTCTTCGTCTTCTCTCCATTCAGCCTTTATGGCTAATGTCGACAGTTCATCAAGTCAGGTATGTGTCGATGAACCCATTGCTGTTAGTTGTGATAACTGTGATAGTTTAAAGGTTAAATGTGCTGATTTAGAGGCAAACATGTCTGAGTTGCAAGGCAAACATGATGCTTTACAAGCTAGTTTGTTTGACTTGCAAGACAAACATGTTTCTTTGAATGATAAGTGGTGTGCATTGCAAAGCAAACACGAGGCTTTGCAAGTGAAATATGATGTGACATTCATTCACAATCAGAAGTTGACCGTTGATCTTTCGAAGTGCACTGAAGCCAACATGTTTTATGAAAACCAAGAAAAGGAGTTTAAATCGGTAATTGAAAAGTTAAAGAAAGATAAAACCGAGTTAACTAAAATGGTTTCCAGAAAACAAACTGACATTAACTTGTATATAACTCGTCTGGAGGTAATGCAAAAGGAAATGGCTTGTGTGAAAACTGAAAGTGAGGCGATCCAACTTAAGCTAGACAGTTATTTGAGCTCTAGCTATGTGTTGGATCACATCATTGACGTACAGAAAGAGAAACGGGATGTCACATGCATAGGTTACAAGAAATGTCCACCACCTGTGAGACATAATTATGATGCCATGCCGGATGAGGAAGATAGAGTTTTCTTTGAACCATCTGTTCCTTTAGATGTTGAGGAATTTGCAACAGGACTCGGATACAAGAAGGAAGTATCATCAGATTCAGATGCGTCAGCAGATACATTTGTAATTGCTGAACAAAATCAGGATCCTCCAGTTGTGATTGAGGATGCTGATTCTTCTGATGATGAATCTGATGATACTGATTCAGCAAAGTCTGATGCGGTGATAAAAGAAGAGGACATACCTCTTGAGAATCATATTCTGTGTGATCCTCCGGCAAAACCCGCTAAGACTGTTGCAATCGAGTCCACGTCTGCAAAAGAGTCGGAGAGTGTGGATTTGCTGTACACTCTTGTTGGTGATAATAAAATTTATTCAGACAAAGATTTTCCTATTAAGAATGTTAATCAATCATTAATCAGTAAAGTCTTTGAAAATTCAACAAGTAAGTTTTTGGGAAAGACAGGATCACTTGTTATAGTGACACAGTGCCCTCCTATTCCAAAGGCCGAAATTCGAAAACAATATGGCAATCAAAAATTACCAACAGTGCAAAAACAGCAAAATCATACCAAACCAAAAGGTAAAACACCGACTCAAAGTCAAAGGAAGCCGAATCAGAAGAAGAAAAAGAATGTGAACTTTGTGAAATCTAAGGGAACGGACAAAATTGAAAAGTTTGAAAATCAATCTAACTTAGATTTTGTCAAGAAAGCAACAGTGATGAAAAGGAATGAACCAAATAGTTCAAAACCTAGTACCTCGGGATCAAAAAGTTCATCATCGGCAAGACGATCACATGAGACTTCGGGGTTTGTTGAACGAAGATCATGTTTCGAATGTGGTACAATTGGACATATTATTCGAAATTGTCCATATCTTCATAAACAAAAAGGAAAAGTTGATGATCCCCGTGAACAACTTGACCGCAAGCGATCTGTTTCTGTAAAACAAGATCCCCGACTTGTAAGAGAAAGGGAAAAGAAACAGAAACGCCAACAAGTCAAGGTGATTGAAAAGGCACTTAAAACTGAAGTGGTTCAAAAACAATCTGTTCCAGTTAAACCAGAAAGTTCAAAGTTTTCAAAAACTTCAAACAATCACGAAGTTAAACATTCAAATAATCAAACTGGTAAAACTCAACAGATTTGGAAACCAAAATCGGAAATTGTTTCAGGGGGAGCTACATCAATTCCGAATCATCGGGAAATGGATGTCACAATCCTCGATGATGACGGACGACCCAAGTCTGTGAAGGCTTGGGTCCCCCTCTCCAACTAATCTCTGAATGAGTGTGTAGGATGTTCCAGGAGGAACTATTGATAGTCTTAGGATTGTTGATAGTGGAGCGTCCATGCACAAGATCGGCGACACCAGACTCCGAAACATCATTATATCTAGGAGTTGTTGCCATTGATGGAGAGAAAAGAAAAGGGGAAGAAGACAAAAATGTCTGGTGAATGAATGTGGTTGAATGTAGTTGAAAATTCGACATGATGAGATATGTGCCAAAATTGGTTGTTATAGTTTTTGATCGGGTCCTCAGGAAAGATTCCAATGAAAAGTACGCGCCTGTAGCACGTCTGAAGCTTTTCGAAGATTCATGGATTTTTCTTCCACAAGAAGTTCAAAGTCCACAAGATGAACGTGTAGGGTACTTTTCTCTACGGTGTGACTGGAGAAAATATGTTGGTTGATCAAACCAAACCGGGTGTGCGGATGCCTTGGCGTGGATTGAACAACCGCACACTACTTCTCAAAGAGAAAGATAAAGACATTCGCTGGTGCAATGTGGAAGACCAGCCGGACCCAAAGGTTTATGATCTTGCTGCTGTCAACAGATTTCTCAGTAGCTACAAAATCGACTTTGAAATCCACACCTGGTGGATATCCAGTTTGGGAGAGCGCTCAGATTCCTTGCAATGCAAGAAGCAGTTGCAGGATACGGTTTTAAATTTCTAATCTCTCCTATACTTGTCGATATTTAAGCTGCTTTATAAATTGTTATCCTCTCGTAGCACTCTTTGACCTGACACATTGATCTCGAATATCACCTCACACGTGATTGTTTCATTATGAAACTTACCAATGTTGTCGTGGTCCACACCGATGACCAACGTGACGACCTTTTTACCAAAGCTTTTGACAAATCAAGATTTGACTATTTATTATTGGTAAACGGCATTAAGGTCAAGCAAGAGTAAAACCAACATCGGAAAATCATTTTTGTAAATACCTTTGTGTTTTATATTTATCTTAGTTTGTTGATTTTAGGGGGAGTAAATCCAAAATTTGAAAATCCAAAAACATCGAAAAATTTCAAAAACACAAAAACAACAGAAAAACAAAAATGAGTTTCCTGGCGAGAAAAAGAGAAAATGATAGTACATCAGTGGTCTGTCTAAACCTCTTTAAACCTTAAATGAAAAATGATAAGCAGCTCTATATAAGATGTATCGGTAGGCTCACAATCATTTTAAAGTGTGCAGGGTGATATAAACTTAAATCGACTGAAGACTGGGTGGGAACCATTCATTGGCATATGGTCTTGGTACCGAAATTTCGTTTGAGAGATTGCCGAGGTTCTGAGATATTCGGTCTTTATGCTGCTTATCATCTGGGTATCATGGTTGTATCTTTTACCGAAAAATAACGGGGACGCAAGTCTAGATCTTCCATGATACTATACATACGTGTACATATTGCATTCGACCTCAATAAGTGATCAACAATCACATGTCCAAACAAATAAGTGATAATATATCACATTTATCCGGGAGTCAAGTTCGTCTCTCTGCTGTACGAAAGTACTGACCTGTTCACGGACTTGCTCCTGTGCCCTTCATGCATATGAAAATCAAGTTCCTCATCAATAAGTGATTCTATCACATAGGGCTTGTTTTCAATCAAAATAAGTGAGAATCTCACATCATATACGGTCAAACAGATGATAATCGGTATACTCACCGGTGAGATGAACCCTCGTGCATACCTTGATACGGGAATGTGTCGTGATGTGGATGAACACCGGTCGGTAAGTATAAATCATACCTTAACGTATCCCCTCGCCAGGATTACAAATGATAAGTTGAGCTTTAGTGGACAACAATACCGATAATCTTTATAGGATGCTTATCTTAATGTTAACTAATTGAACAAAGAGAGCGTTTTGGCATGACCGTACACTGATATGATTCTCTTACCCTCGAAACTCACAAAAAGAATGTCTGTAAATATTTATTTAATGCTTTCAGTTTCTGCATCTTTGTATATATTTATTTATTGCTTTCCGTCTTTACGTTTTGAAAAATTGAAAAGTTCCAAAAAGATTTTCGGTGTGTTTTAATATAAACTTTATAAAAGCCAAAAAGATTTTATTTCTATCTTATTTTTGATTGACTGATGTTGGAACTCGAGTCTATCCTACCCAAAATCCTGATTGTAAGCCGGAAAACAATTGCATCTTCATAAACAGTCGAAGTTAACAAGTTTTAAAAGTTAAAGGACTAACATTGATCATTTTCTAAACTTTCAAACTGTTGTCGGTCGGTGTTTGATTGAGATTTGATCTCATATGTGTCGTTTGTTTAATGTTAACTATATTCTAAGCGGTTGTTCTCATTATGCGTTTAGCTTTCTTGCATGTGCAGATGCTAAAGGCGAGGAGAACATGTTCGATGACAAGCTTTGGAATGAAGACACGAAGTGGAGGCACTCAAAGTATAAAATGATCGAGTTGCCGCTGACCCTTCATCAACACCACAAGGATCTGAAGAATTGACAAGTCAAAAGATTCACGAGCATAACTCATTGGAGAGTTCATTTTAAGGGGGAGTTTATTGACACACTACCTAAATGAAAAGGGGAGTTTGTTGATACACTTTCTTCTTTCAACGCGTGAAGACTTTGAAGATCCTCCGACATGGAAGACATGGAAGTTGAACATCACGAGTAGCGTCCAAGGGGGAGTTTGTTGATACATATTTTGTGGACGCGACTCGGTTCGGTTCAACTCGATTCGGTTCGACCCGGCTAGGTTCAGCTCAAGCCCGACGTCTCGACATTCCTCCGTCGTGCGTCCCAGAGTTCGACACGCGAAGCACAAAGCACCGCGGACTTTCCCGTCGACACATCACCATGACATCACCTTGGTGATGTCATGATGATGTCACCATAAGTTGACTAAACTTCACAAAATATGAAACAGTTGGATCTGGACGTGAATGCTCTACTATTGGGCCTTTTTCGTTGGGCTTGAAGGATGGACCTAACCCCTAGCCCAATCGCACAACAATATAAATACCGAAATCAAACTTGATTTCGGTAGAAGTGAGTAAGGACAAGAGAGGGGCAGCGAACAAGAGAGAACCGAGAGATTTGATAGAGAGTTTGCAAAGATTATCTTGTAAACATTGATTTGTAATTGTCTTTCAAGTATTAATACATTGGTGTTAATCGTTGAGTCCCGGTCTCCATCTCGTGTTTTTGTTAATCTCCTTCTCTCGATCTCGGTTTGCATCTCCGGTTGGATTCCGCACAACCGGGTGTGTTTGACAACAAGGATTAGGCGACTAGATCCTCCCCTAGCCGGACCTACAAACTCCCCCTTAACATAAGCTCCCCCTTGAGTTATGCTCGTGAATGACTTGATCTTCAGTACTTGAGATCCTTGTGGTGTTGATGATGGTTAGCGGCAACTCGATCATCTTCATCATTTGAGTGCCTTCATGTCGTGTCTTCATTCCAATGCTTGTCATCGAACATGTTCTCTTCGCCTTTAGCATCTGCACATGCAAGAAAGCTAAACGCGTAATGAGAACAACTGCTTAGAATATAGTTAGTATAAACAAACGACACACGTATGACCATATTTAATCAAACACCGTCCGACAGTTTGAAAGTTTAACAAGTTTGTCAATTTTAGTCTTTAACTTTCAAAAACTTGCAAATTTCGACCGATTATGAAGATTTAGTCGATTTGGTTTTCAATCAGGTTTCAGGTAACGAAGACTCGAGATCCAACATCGTACAATCGAAAATAAGATAGAAATAAAATCTTTTTGGCTTTTAGAAAGTTTATATTAAAACACACCTAAAATCTTTTTGGAATTTTTGAATATTTCAAATGTAAAGACAGAAAGCAGTAAATAAATATATACAAAGATGCAGAAACTGAAAGCATTAAATAAATATTTACAGACATTCTTTTTGTGAGTTTCGAGGGTAAGAGAATCATATCAGTGTACGGTCATGCCAAAACGCTCTTGTTGTTCTTTTAGTTAACATTAAGATAAGCATCCTATAACAATTATCGGTATTGTTGTCCACATAAGCTCAACTTATCAGATGTAATCATGGCGAGGGGATACGTTAAGGTATAATTTATACTTACCGACCGGTGTTCATCCACATCACGACACATTCCCGTATCAAGGTATGCACGAGGGTTCATCTTACCGGTGAGTATACCGATTATCATCTGTTTGACCGTATATGATGTGAGATACTCACTTATTTTGATTGAAAACAAGCCCTATGTGATAGAATCACTTATTGATGAGGAACTTGATTTTCGATGCATGAGGGCACAAGAGCAAGTCCGTGAACAGGTCAGTACTTTCGTACAGCAGAGAGACGAACTTGACTCCCGGATAAATGTGATATTTTATCACTTATTTTGTGGACATGTGATTGTTGATCACTTATTGAGGTCGTATGCAGTATGTACACGTATGTATGGTATCATGGAAGATCTAGACTTGCGTCCCCGTTATTTTTTTTCGGTAAAAGATACAACCATGATACCCAGATGATAAGCAGCATAAAGACCGAATATCTCAGAACCTCGGCAATCTCTCAAACGAAATTTCGGTACTAAGACCATATGCCAATGAATGGTTCCCACCTGGTCTTCAGTCGATTTAGGTTTATATCACCCTGCACACTTTAAAATGATTGTGAGCCTACCGATACATCTTATATAGAGTTGCTTATCGTTTTTCATTTAAGGTTTAAAGAGGTTTGGATAGACCACTGATGTACTATCATTTTCTCTTTTGCTCGCCAGGAAACTCATTTTTGTTTTTCTAATGTTTTTGTGTTTTTGAAATTTTTCGATGTTTTTGAATTTTCAAATTTGGATTTACCCCCCCTAAAATCAACAAACTAAGACAAATTTAAAACACAAAGGTATTTACAAAAATGACTTTTTGATGTTGGTCAAGTGTTTGTCAAAGTTGTTTATGCCTGGGAACTCGTTGTTAGATTAAAATATTAAAAGGACATCATTATTTGGTTAGTAAAGTTGGGAAGAGTGAACCGAAAGTAAAGGTTGAAAAGTCTGCTTTGTGTCAGTGATAGAAAGTCAACAATTTCCGTCGCACAACATTTACAACGCACAACATTTTCAATCACACAAGTATCGGTCGCACAAGATAGCTGGGATCGCACAACATACATCTGGGCTTCTGTTTCGTCATATTTGGGCCTTGCTTCGTCACTTTCAAGTTGGGCCTGTTTCGTTGAAAGGGAGCCCATACTCACAAACCTGTTTCGCTGATTTGAAAGCCCAACAAGGACTTTAAACTTTGTTTCGTCAAATCAAAAAGCCCAAAGTTAAAAATTTCTGTTTCGCTGTTAAATTTTTCTAAGTGGGCCGTTTGTTTCGTGGTTAAGTGTTGGGCTATTTGTTTCGTCGTTCAACCATACATCACCCTGTTTCGTCATCACAAGTGTTTAAAATCAGTTCCGTAAAAAAAAAAAAATTAAAATATTCTGTTTCGTGAAACAGTTTCGTCGAAACACTTGTGATTTCAAACAGAAAGTTTGCATTTGTGGTTTGACTGTTTGTTTGAGGTGTGATTTTCAGGTATTCATTTTTCTTGATCAAAAATGAATCCGATTTGGGGTACTCCGGTAAATACAGATATGTATTATGGTACTCCGTCTCCGGATAGCGGAAAGTATAGAAACACGAGTTTGTCTCCTTCGTGGGCCGAATCTCCCGCACCGAAACGATCTATCAGAGCAACTGATATGTTCGGAAATCCGTTACCTGTTCGATCTACCGGACCAACAGATCTGTACGGAAATCCGCTTCAACCAGTTCCTCAACCAGTGCCTCAACAGCAAACCCAAAGGCCTCCTGTAACAACTGATCTATATGGCAATCCGATACAAGTTCTAATAAAACCCGCTCCACAACAGCAAGTCTATCGGCCATCTACTGTAACCGCTTGTTTTGCTGAGGTTGTGAAGGATTTAAATCACGCCAGTGGTGGAGAATCTTCCGCCAATGGTGGTGAATCTTCTGAGGATGAAGACTCTTCTGGTTACAGTAGAAGTTCAGATGAAGAATCCTCGAGTTCAGGCGATGATCATGTGGGTGAGACATCAAGTGCATCAGTTGATGTAGATATTGATGAGCTTTTGGAGGAAGCTGCAACAGGAACTGATAGAAGATCTATTTTGGTGGATCAAGCTGCTTATTCTTCGTCTTCTCTCCATTCAGCCTTTATGGCTAATGTCGACAGTTCATCAAGTCAGGTATGTGTCGATGAACCCACTGCTGCTATTTGTGATAATTGTGCTAGATTGAGTGATAGATGTGCTGATTTGGATGCAAACATGTTTGAGTTGCAAGGCAAACATGATGCTTTACAAGCTAGTTTGTTTGACTTGCAAGACAAACATGTTTCGTTGAATGATAAGTGGTGTGAGTTGCAAAGCAAACACGAGGCTTTGCAAGACAAGTATGATGTGACATTCATTCACAACCAAAAGTTGACCGTGGATCTTTCTAAGTGCACAGAAGCCAACATGTTTTATGAAAACCATGAAAAGGAATTTAAAACGATGATTGAAACTTTAAGAAAAGATAAAACCGAACTGACAAAAATGGTTTCAAGAAAACAAACGGAAATAAACCTTTACATCAGTAGGCTTGAGATAATGCAAAAAGAGATGGCTTGTGTTAAAACTGAAAGTGAGGCGATCCGACTCAAGTTAGACAGCTATTTAAGCTCTAGCTATGTGTTGGATCACATCATAGATGTTCAGAAAGAGAAACGGGATGTCA
Organism: Helianthus tuberosus; assembly: GCA_030545235.1. Lineage (NCBI taxonomy): Eukaryota > Viridiplantae > Streptophyta > Magnoliopsida > Asterales > Asteraceae > Helianthus > Helianthus tuberosus. The sequence continues at coordinate 46,861,469 of CM060394.1, forward strand.
CATGCATTGGATATAAGAAATGTCCACCACCCGTGAGAAACAATTATGATGCCCTGCCTGATGAGGAGTATAGAACTCACTTTGAACCATCTGTTCCTTTGGACGTTGAGGAATTTGCAACAGGACTCGGATACAAGAAGGAAGTATCGTCAGATTCGGATGTGTCAGCAGATACATGTGTGTCTTCTGCTGAACAGAATCAGGATCCTCCAGTTGTTGTTGAGGATACTGATTCTTCTGATGAGGAATCCGATGATACTGACTCAGCAAAGTCTGATGCGGTGATCAAAGAAGAGGACATACCTCTTGAGAATCACATTCTTTGTGATCCACCTGCAAAACCGTCTGTGATTGCTACAGCTAAGTCTGTTGAATCCTCATCTGGAAGCTGTGAAAGCGTGAACTTGTTTTACACGTTGATTGGATCTGATAAAATATATTCAGACAAGGATTTCCCTATCAAAAATGTCAATCAATCTTTGATTGATAAAGTTTTCAAAGATTCTACCAGTAAGTTTTTGGGAAAGTCGAGCCCAGGAGTTGTAGTAACTCAGTGTGCTCCTATCCCAAAATCCGAAGTTAGAAAGAAATATTGGAATCAAAAATTGCAAAAACAAAACAATCAACGAAAGCAAAATCACGCTGCCCAAGGAAATGGAAAAGGCAAACAGAGCCAAAACAAGAAAAAGGACAAGAAGGTAAACTTTGTGAAATCAAAGGGAACGGACAAAATTGAAACGTTTGAAAACAAATCTAACTTAGATTTTGTTAAACAAGCAACAGTGTTGAAAAGAAATGAACCAAACTGTTCGAAACCTAGTACCTCGAGATCACAAAGTTCATCATCATCGGCAAGACGATTACATGATACTTCGGGGTTTGTTGAACGAAGATCATGTTTTGAATGTGGTACAATTGGACATGTAATTCGAAATTGTCCATATCTTCATAAACAAAAAGGCAAAGTTGGTGATCCCCGTGACCAAATTGACCGCAAGCGATCTGTTTCATCAAAACCAGATCCCCGTCTTGTAAAAGAAAGGGAAAAGAAACAGAAATGCCAACAGGTCAAGAAAATTGAAAAGGCGATTAAAACCGATGTGGTTAACAAAACATCTGTTTCTGTCAAACCAAACAATTCAAAAACTTCAGACAACCATGAAGTTAAGATTTTAAAGAATAACACTGGTATAACAAAACAGACCTGGAAACCAAAAACGGTTATTGAATCAGGGGGGCCATCACAATTTCCAAATCATCAGAAAGTGGAAGTTATTGTTGTTGATGAAAATGGAAGACCCAAGACCACAATGGCTTGGGTCCCCCTCTCCAATTAATCTCTGAGTGAGTGTGCAGGATGTTCCAGGAGGAACTATTGATAGTCTTAGGATTGTTGATAGTGGAGCGTCCATGCACAAGATCGGCGACAGAAGGCTCCGAAATATTGTTACATCTAGGAGAATGTTGTTGCCTTTGATGGAGAGAGGAGAAAAGAAGACAAAAATGTCTGATGAAAGAATGTGGTTGAATGAAGCTGAAAAATTCGACCAGATGAAATATGTTCCAAAATTTGGTTGTTATGGTTTTTGATCGGGTCAACATGAAAGATTCCAATGAAAAGTACGCGCCAGTATCACGTCTGAAGCTTTTCGAAGATTCATGGATTTTTCTTCCACAAGAAGTTCAAAGTCCACAAGATGAACGTGTAGGGTACTTTTCTCTACGGTGTGATAGAAGAAAATGTGTTTGTTGAACAAACCAACTGGGTGTGCGGATGCCTTGGCGTGGATTGAACAACCGCACACTACTTCTCAAAGAGAAAGACAAAGGCCTTCGCTGGTGCAATGTGGAAGACCAGCCGGACCCAGAGGTTTATGATCTTGTTGCTGTGAAGAGATTTCTCAGTAGCTACAAAATCGACTTTGAAATCCACACCGGGTGGATATCCAGTTTGGGAGAGCGATCAGATTCCTTGCAATGCACGAAGCAGTTGCAGGATACGGTTTTAAATTTCTAATCTCTCCTATACTTGTCGATATTTAAGCTGCTTTATAAATTGTTATCCTCTCGCAGCACTCTTTGACCAGACACGTTGATCTCGAATATCACCTCACACGTGATTGTTTCATTATGAAACTCATCAATGTTGTCATGGTCCACACCGATGACCAACGTGCCGACCTTTTTACCAAAGCATTTGACAAATCAAGATTTGACTTTTTATTATTGGTAAACGGCATTAAGGTCAAGCAAGAGTAAAACCAACATCGGAAAATCATTTTTGTAAATACCTTTGTGTTTTAAATTTGTCTTAGTTTGTTGATTTTAGGGGGGGTAAATCCAAATTTGAAAATTCAAAAACATCGAAAAATTCCAAAAACACAAAAACATTAGAAAAACAAAAATGAGTTTCCTGGCGAGCAAAAGAGAAAATGATAGTACATCAGTGGTCTATCCAAACCTCTTTAAACCTTAAATGAAAAACGATAAGCAACTCTATATAAGATGTATCGGTAGGCTCACAATCATTTTAAAGTGTGCAGGGTGATATAAACCTAAATCGACTGAAGACCAGGTGGGAACCATTCATTGGCATATGGTCTTAGTACCGAAATTTCGTTTGAGAGATTGCCGAGGTTCTGAGATATTCGGTCTTTATGCTGCTTATCATCTGGGTATCATGGTTGTATCTTTTACCGAAAAAAATAACGGGGACGCAAGTCTAGATCTTCCATGATACCATACATACGTGTACATACTGCATACGACCTCAATAAGTGATCAACAATCACATGTCCAAACAAATAAGTGATAAAATATCACATTTATCCGGGAGTCAAGTTCGTCTCTCTGCTGTACGAAAGTACTGACCTGTTCACGGACTTGCTCCTGTGCCCTCATGCATCGAAAATCAAGTTCCTCATCAATAAGTGATTCTATCACATAGGGCTTGTTTTCAAATCAAATAAGTGAGAATCTCACATCATATACGGTCAAACAGATGATAATCGGTATACTCACCGGTAAGATGAACCCTCGTGCATACCTTGATACGGGAATGTGTCGTGTGTGGATGAACACCGGTCGGTAAGTATAAATCATACCTAATCGTATCCTCTTGCCATGATTACATCTGATAAGTTGAGCTTATGTGGACGACAATACCGATAATTGTTATAGGATGCTTATCTTAATGTTAACTAAAAGAACAACAAGAGCGTTTTGGCATGACCGTACACTGATATGATTCTCTTACCCTCGAAACTCGCAAAAAGAATGTTTGTATATATTTACTTTTCTTAGTTTCTGCAACTCTGTATATATTTATTTACTGCTTTCTGTCTTTACATTTGAAATATTCAAAAATACCAAAAAGATTTTAGGTGTGTTTTAATATAAACTTTCTAAAAATCCAAAAAGATTTTATTTCTATCTTATTTCCGATCGTACGATGTTGGATCTCGAGTCTTCGTTCCTGAAACCTGAATGAAAACCAAATCAACTAAATCTTCATAAACGGTCAAAATTTGCATGTTTTGAAAGTTAAAATCTAAAATTGACAAATCTGTTAAACTTTCAAACTGTCGGACGGTGTTTGATTGTAACATGGTCATATGTGTGTCATTTGTTTATGTTAACTATATTCCAAGCAGTTGTTCTCATTACGCGTTTAGATTTCTTGCATGTGCAGATTCTAAAGGCAAGGAGAACATGGTCGATGACAAGCTTCGGAATGAAGACACGACGTGAAGGCACTCAAATGATGAAGATGATCGAGTTGCCGTTGACCATCATCAACACCACAAGGATCTCAAGTACTGAAGATCAAGTCGTTCACGAGCATAACTCAAGGGGGAGCTTATGTTAAGGGGGAGTCTGTCAACACACTTCCTACATGAAACGGGGAGTTTGTTGATACACTTTCTGCTTTGAAGACGTGAAGACTTTGAAGATCCGCCGACATAGAAGACATGAAAGGCGAATCTCGCGAGTAGCGTCCAAGGGGGAGTTTGTTCATACATATTTTGTGGACGCGACTCGGCTCGGTTCGACCCGGTTAGGTTCGGCTCAAGCCCGACGTCACGACATTCCTCCGTCGTGCGCTCCAGAGTTCGACACGCGAAGCACGAAGTGCCGCGAACCGGTTCCGGTCGCCACATCATCATGACATCATCATGATGATGTCATGATGATGTCACTTGTTGACTAATGTTTTACAAATCTGAAGTTGGGAATTGGTGTACGCTGTTGTTGTGCATGTTAATTATGATTGGACCAATCATAATTAGTGGGCCGAATCAATGCATCTTGGGCTGAATCCTTGCACCTGGGCCGAACCCCTACTGGACAACATGTGGGTCGACGAAACACACTTTGTTTCGTCGACTTTGATGAATTGTAATGTGTTTCGTCGACAACAGTTCTGATTCGTCGACCTGCTTCTGTTTCGTAAATGCTGGTACTATAAATAGTCTGAAGACAGACAGAACTAATAGAGGAACATAGAGAGCACACACACACACGAGAGAACTTTGAGAGTTTACAGAATATATTTGTAAACATTGCTTTGTAACTGAACCTTTCATACGTATTAATACAGAGGTGTTAATCGGTGAATCTTGTGTGTCGTGTATTTGCGTGTCGTGTATTTGCGTGTTCTATCTCGGTTTGCTATTCCGGTTGGATTCCGCACAACCGGGGTGGTTTGTATACAAGGATTGGGCGACTAGATCCTCCCCTAGCCGGACCTACAATAATTATTGAATGGGTTACAGATTGTTGTCCGATTGTTTTTTTTGTTTACTTGTGTCAATATTTGGTTGTTGTTTCGCTAGTCAAAAGGTGCTACTGATGAAACAAATAAAAAAAAGAGTCTTGTGTAAAAGAGGAGTCAAAGCTACCATTCAGTTATCATTTGTGAGAGCCAAATCTTGGCAATTCACAACAACCCAACACCAAGAAAGAAAAAAAATCAATCTTGCTTATTTTCCTACACAACCTCATCATTGTTGACGAACCAAGATTAATTTGATCTGGGTTTGAGAATTCAACTACCCCAAATATTTATTCCATCATTTGCTAAGATAATCCCATCATCGAATTCCTTTTTTTTCCTTTTACACTAAAAGGAAACCCTAATTCGCTTTTGAAAAAAAAAAACAACCATCATTCAATAAATTTTCTTTGTCCTGTTAATCTAACCCCAATAACTCACAAACCCTAAAAATAAAACTACTAAGCTGTCATACCATCTTCATGAACATATCCCCCGTCAATCTTTCCCTCATGAAACTCCTCTTCTCTCTGTTCAATCTAAAGATTTTACGCTCAAATTCTATTTTCATGGCTGCAATTTTGGTTGCTTAACTTCAAACATCACAGGTGCCACACCAAAAATACATCATCGCCCAATCACAAGTCGTTACAGCCAAGAAGTGGGTACAACGCAGTAAAACGAAAAAAAAATACAACATAATGCAAACAAATGTTAATAGAAATGCACTTCCAAAACTCAGGAAACCGTCACAGCTGGTTAACCATTGTTACATCAGACCACCAAAGCCACCGTAACGTAGTTCAACACCTCCATCGCCATGGGAAAAAAGGCACAATCATAGCCGGTTCGAAAGTCGTTGCAACAACGGCCACAGAAGCCAACCACGAAACCCCTAAAATTAGGGAAACACTACACATACACAACCACCATCAGTTGCCACCAACGCCGCAAGAGCTAAATCCCAAATCTCACCATCTCCGTATCTCACAATCGGAAAAAAACTACGATTCACTATCACGGGGGGAGGGTCAAGTGATATGAATCACCATCATGGCCCGAAACAATAGTCAACAAAGCTCAGGCGAAAGTCAGATGAGAGAGAGACGTTGAGAGATCTGAGAGAAATCTAAGAGAGAGAAATGATGGTTTCAATGAAGATGGGGAAGTTATTAAAGGGTCATGCTATTTACACACGGAGAAAATTATTTTCACACCTCAAAGCGCCGCGCTATGACCATAGCGGGGCGCTTAGCTCGACAAAAGGTGATTTGACTGACGTTTGAGACATAAGTTGCTGTTTGAGAGACATAAAGCTGAAACGAGGTTTCAGGCGTCTCATGAACCCTAAGCGCCGCGCTATGGCCATAGCGCGGCGCTTCGACCCCAAATTTTCACTTTTAAAAGCTGCTCAGACACAACATTTAGCGTTCGAGACATAAAGCACTCAATATGTTGTTTACAAACATACGGGGGTTTTGTTGTTTGTCGATTTCTAAATTACTTGTGTTTCTTCAAAATAACGCGCGGTTTTGCTGTATTAGTTACGTGTCTTGAAAAAACGATGTCGTGGTTAAGCAACTATCTTTTCGGTCAATATTCTAACGAGTCAGTTGTTCCTGATTCTTACGAGGGGACCACTATTTCTGACTCGTATGAGAAACCGGTCTCGTCCAACTTGAGGGAGGCAGAGGTTGTATCTGGCATTCGTTATCGTGATAACACGGTGAAGCTGGATTTGAATACCCCTGTGGAGGACCCTTACGCACAACAAGGTTATTCGAATTTCGGTTACGGTGGCGAGCATAGCTTTGTACAGCAGGAGTGTTATCCAAACCACAGTAACGGTTGTCAACAGAGCTTTGAGCATCAAGTCTATTCAGACCTCGGTGATGATGGTGAGCCGGAGGATGTGTCTGTTGACGAGGAAGGTTGTTACCCGGTTACATTTTCGTTTGATACAACGCAGACCTTTTCATCACGTAAAGAGTTGGTGCGTTGGGTACAAGACACGACAAAAGACAATGGTTACCTCATTGTGATTAAGAGGTCGAATAAAAGAGGAGAGAATTACAAGATTTGGTTTCAATGTACTTTTGGTGGGGAGCATAAGAGTATAGCTACACAGAGGAAAACGGGTAGCAAGAAAATAGGTTGCCCGTTCGAGATGATCGGGTTTTCGGAATCATCCGGAAGTGTTTGGAGGATCGAGGTGACGAAGGCGAAGCATAACCACACTCCTATTGAAAACTTAGAGGGTCACGCGTATGCGAGAAGGCTTTCTTCGGAGGATACAAAACTGGTTAAGGAGCTGGCAGAGCAAGATATTCCCAACCAAAGTATCTGGCGAACGCTGACGAAAAACAATCTGGCTAGAAAGCTTATTCCGAAAGATATACACAACGCTATTCAGAAATCAACTCCGAAAAAATGTCGGTAAGTCTCCGATGCAAAAACTTGAAAACATTCTTCTCGAAAAAGATTACACTTATTACACGCGCACGAATGAGATATCGAACGCAGTTGAAGATGTCTTCTTTCTTCACAAAAAATCATTCACTATGTGGTGTGCCTTCCCGCATGTGCTAATGATTGACGCCACCTACAAAACGAACATGTACAACCTGCCGTTTGTTCAGGTCGTAGGCATGACGTCGACAAACAAATCGTTTACGCCGAGATTAGAAGTAGCTTTGAAACAAGCCTCCGAAAAGTGATGAGCCACCACAAGGATCATCCCATGCTTGAAAATATTCTAAGAAAGGTTTCAATATTTGCGATTAAGCTTTTGAATATGGAACCAAAACGTAAGGAATACGGGTTGAGAGCCTACGGTGCAAGCTGTGGTTGCCAACTTTTTACCAGCTGTGGTTTGCCATGTGCCTGTCGTTTGGAAAAGTTGGAAAATAACGATAATTAATATTTTTGACCTTTCTCGTTATGATTTTGCCACCTAATTTGTTTTCGTCCACAGGTCAGCAAATCCGTATCAATTTGATAGACGTGTTCTGGAAGAAGCTTGACTTCAAGCCTGCAAGGAATAAGATAGAGGATATCGATGTAGACGCGGAATTTGAAAAATTGAAACAACAGATCGATCCAACACCCCCTCAAGTGAAAAGGAGCTTCTTTGAAAAGTTTCAGCAAATCCTCAATCCAGGGAACAATAACAAAAAAACCTCCTGTTGTTCTTCTGAAGAAAACTCGCGGTCGCCCAACATTGAAAACGCAGGAACAAAGGAAGGTTGAAGCCGCTAGAAAAAGCTCGTTCATTCCGTCGGAAGAAACTTGGGTCGAGGCCTCAGACGATCTTCCCCGTCACAGCTCGTACGTATCATCCCAAGATTCTAGAAGACAAAAGAATACCAAACTGCTCAACCTACACCCTGATTTCCCGATGATCAAGCTCGGTCCTAAGACGGATATAGCGATCCGCAACTACGCATCTCAGATTCCCAAAGTGATCCATCCATACATCGTGAGAATAAAGGACGTGAAACCAGATGGTCATTGTGGGTTTCGATCGGTGGCTATTGGGTTAGGAGTGAAACAAAATACGTATTTGATGATCCGGAAACAACTTATAATGGAGTTACGTATGAACGAATCGCTTTGGAGGCAGGTTTTCGATCCGGAAAACATAGGACATTATGATGCGCTGGTTAGACGGATCGATTTCAAGGGGGTGGGACGAGCAGCTATCCAAAATTACATGACGATGCCTGAGACGGGGTTTCTTATTGCCCAACGATACGGTGTGATTGTTCACACCTTCGACATTCGAGGGAACGATACAATTTTCCCTCTGCTGGGCGGGCCAAACGAAGCTGAGCAACCTCACCTGGTGGTTGCGGTTGTGTTCGTCGACGGTGGGCATTTCATACATGTAGAGCTTGGAGGTTGTTATCCAATGCCTCCCCAAACCCACTCTGGACAGCGAACAGAACAGAGCGCGCAGCAGCCTGGCATACATTATACAGGGATCAGATCAACGCGTACGAAATGCTTACGTATCGTCCCCCTGACCTTAATGTAACCCCATATGTTCAAGATGTATGTTAAATGTGTTTAATAATAATCACGTTAATTCTTTTACAATCCAAGAGTACGTTTGTGTTTGCTCAATATATGCGTTACATCACGTTAAAAATCGAATGTCACCGACACGACCCAATCAGATTCAATACGCACTTGTACGACCCAAAATGACAATATACATCATAATACTACAATTAATGTAAAAATACGTCATGTACTTGTACGGTAGGCGGCTGATACACTTAACACTACTCATAGGAGTACTTGTGCTTTCAAACCAAAATGATACGATATAATGGAATACGACATCACACGTAACCGATTTGATCTGGAACTTGCAGTATAGTCCATATATATTAAAAAATGAAGTATAATGGAAAAAGCGTAAAATTTAGACTATTATCGACGCGTTTGTTAATTAAAAACAATTTTAAAAAATTTAAAAAAGGCCCTAAGCGCGGCGCTTTGACCTAAGAGGGGCGCTTTGCCCGGAAATTTGAACTGAAGCGCACCCTTATGGCCAAAGCGGTGCGCTTTGGTCCCTCGTTTAACCTGAAGCGGGGCACCTTCTCCCCCATTTCATCAACAAACACAAACACACACACAAAGGTGCGATTACACACACTTGGGCTACGATCTTCTTTTTCAAGATTTCAACCGCTAAAAGGTAAGATCGAACATCCTTTATCGTTTTGGTTAAATAGTTATGTTTGAGATTGTTTTGATTGGGCGGGTTTTGATTCGGTTGCTGGGTTCTGTTTTTTAAAACGAAGAACCAAAGCGCCGCGCCGAGGCCAAAGTGGGGCGCTTTGGATCATGTTTAATTTTTTTTCTATTATTTATTTATTATTATTTATTGTTTGAATTGTTTAATAATATTATTTGTTTATTATCTTTTATTTAATATTATTTGTGTATTTGAATTGTTTAATAATATTATTTGTTTATTATCTTTTATTTAATATTATTTGTGTATTTGAATTGTTTAATAATATTATTTATTTATTTATTATCTTTTATTTAATATTATTTGTGTATTTGAATTGTTTAATAATATTATTTGTTTATTATCTTTTATTTAATATTATTTGTGTATTTGAACTGTTTAATAATATTATTTGTTTATTATCTTTTATTTAATACTAGGTTAAAGCCCGCGTGTACACGCGGTTTAACGAAGGAAAATACATTGAATTTTTCGAATTTAATTAAAATTAAATGAAATTAAACTTAATATAAATTAAAGAAACTTTAAATCAAAAGGCTTTGATGGAATGGGTCAAACGATTGAAAATCACCCAAAAGCTTGCTACATGGTTCATATTCAGATACGGAATAATATTGAACCTGTTATTGTAGTAATCATAGTTGACACCTTAACTGTTTGGTAAAAAATATAGACAAAGTAAAAAAAAAACGTGTGCAAGAAACTCCAACTCGTCTGATCCCGTGCTAAAATATAGTCATTTCAACCCAAACTTGTTATGACTTCTTATGACATGCAATTAACCAAATGTTATGTTCCTCACTCTTGTTGCGGCTTTGAAGCTTCTATTTCTCTTCTTCTTCAATCTTGGTTCCAATGTTAACCCTCTATACACAAGCATAAATCATTAGTCATATTTCTAAGTAGCAAGCACAATGAAAGCAATAACACTATGGAAATAAATCATTCACCTTCTTAACATACTAATCCATTGTAATCTTTCCTTCTTGAAAGCAGTCTCAAGGATCTAATCTGTTGATACATATTTTGTGGACATGACTCGGTTCGGTTCAACTCAGCTCAGTTGAAAGGACGTCAGAGACTTGAAGACACGAAGATACAAAACGATGTCTTGTATTAGTCTGAGTTACGTCTTAGGTTTGTTGTTATGTGCGTTTCGATGTAAGTTTGACCAAGTCAACCATCCTCCGGTTTGACTTGGCCAAACAGTTAGCACATTGTGTGTAAGTTGTATGCTTCGAAGGATGTCATCGAAGGATGGTTTGTATCCTTCGATGACCTCGAAAGACAACCTTCGATGGATACATATGGACCTCGAAGGATATCATCCTTCGAGGTATGTATGGATCCTTCGGTAGATTTCTGGTCGACAGATGATCTTTCGATCAGTCTGCCTGCCTGATCCTTCGACCAGATTACCTTATCCTTCGACCATACGTGCTGTGTCGGGTATAAATACCCAAGTTGTGTGTTCATTTCAAAAAAAGGGAGAACACAGGGAGACACACAGAACACACACACGAGAGAGAGAGAGTTTACAGAATAGATTTGTAAACATTGTGCTTGTAACCGGACCTATCATACGTATTAATACATGTGGTGTTAATCGGTGAATCTTGTGTGTTGTTTATTTACGTGTTCTTGTTCATCTCCTTCTCTCGATCTCGGTTTGCATGCTAGCTTGGATTCCGCACTCGCTAGTGTGTTAGACATAACAAGGATAAGGTTTGACCTCATCCGAGAGGGACCTACAAGTGGTATCAGAGCCTTGGCTCTTCTCCTTGTTAAAACCGAGTGTTTTCGAGTGTGTTTCGAGTTTTGAAGTTTATATTTTTTCTTGAAAAATTCTGTTTAAAGCTTCAAAAATCATCGTATTTTGCTGAAAGTTGTTATAAAAACCTGTTTATTCTTCATTTTCACATGTTAAACATTGGTTTTTAGTGAAGTTTCAGCCAAATTCGTGTTCGGAAAGTTGTCGGTTTACCGGAAAATTCAAATTTTCTGGGTTTGTTCTTGATATCTTCAACTTAGCTTCAAGTGTTCTTCAAAGTTTTACATCTTTTGATCTTGTTTTATTGCTTTTGAAAGTTGTTTGTGCATTGGGAAGGGTTGACTGATTAAAATAATCAACTCAAATCTGGTTTTGGCAGAAACTAAGGTCTTAACATACCTTCTGCCGAAAGTTGTGCACCAACCCGTCACCTTTCTCACCAACCTGTCAACTTTGTGTCAGTGTGTCAGGGCTCATCGAAAGATATCCTTCGAAGTCGAAAGATCATCTTTCGATCAAGGAGGTTCGACAGATACCCATCCTTCGAACATCTTTCGAAGTCGGTGAGTTATCTTTCGAGCCAAGGAATCTTTTCGAAGGATATATTGTTCGAGCTACTGTTACATTTCGAAAGCTAAGGATCCTTCGTCTTGGAGAATCTTTCGAAGTCATTGTTCGAAATTCAACAGTGATCTTTCGAACACTGTTGATCCTTCGAACAAGTGTCTATCTTTCGAACAAGGGTTGATCTTTCGATCCTAGTCTGTTTAAGTTTAACAGTTTGTGTTTTTCAGGTCTTTCGATCCTTGATCCTTCGGCTGGTTGTTATCATTCGAAATTTTAACATAGTTTGTGAAAATTAATTTTTTTAAAAAAATCAATTTTCACTTAATATATTAATTTTTATAAAATGGGAACAAACGGTCAGTGGGATCCAACTGCGTGGACTAAAATAACTTCGACTCCACAATCATCAGCTACAAACGATCAGTGGGATCCAACCGCGTGGACTCTAACATCTTCACGATCATCAGTTACACAACCTGAGCCAGATTTCGACAAAACTGCATGGATGCGAGCTATTGCCCCAACTCAAGCTGCAATGATAACTGCAAATCAATGGGCATTGGTCACAAATCAAAGCAGCAGCATTCAATCTATGATGCAGAACGACAGTGAAACTGGTACAAGCACAAAACCGCCAAAGCTAAATCACATTAATGATTGGGGATGGTGGAAAGAAAGGCTGAGAACTTATGTTCAGGGGCAAGGTCAAGATCTATGGATGTGTTTCTTCACTCCATTTGACAATGAGTTGGAAGTTGCAGGATCTAATCCACAAACTTACAGCACTCTGTCTGATGAAGATAAGAAGAAGTTTGAGCTAGAAAAGAAAGCATTCATGATTCTCACACAAGCTCTTAACAGAGACATTTACCACCAGTTCGTTTACTGCACGACTACTAAAAGCTTGTGGGATATGCTCACGTTACGATGTGAAGGAAATGCTCAATCAAGAAAGATCAAGCAAGATTTACTGAAGAAAGAGTTTGAAGGATTCACGTGTATGGAGAATGAGACTTTGGCAGATTTATCTACAAGGTTCCATCACTTGTTGAGCGAGATGTTTGCTTTTAGAGTCACCGCCACTCCACAAGAAATGACGAAGAGATTTGCTGATAGCTTACCAGCAAAGTGGAGCAGTTATCTTGAAATTCTCAAAGAAAATGGTGTTTTAGACACAATCACCGTTTATGATTTAATTCAAAAATTGGAGAACAAGGATGTGGAAGAAAAGCTTAAGGCAAAAAGAACACTAACTCCTCAAAGTCCAGAGATGTACTTTGGGATTGCAGGAGGTATCAGTGGAGAAAAACCAGCTTCTCAACACGCGAAGCTTCAAACAGCTTTCATCTCAAACACCGGACCTTCCACAACAGATCAGTTTGATCCTTCAGCATACTCGATGTATCCAAGACAAAATTCTTCTTCTCAACAACAGTATGTGCAACCGACAGCTCAGAAGCAACAACCGCAACAGCAAGGGTTTTATGGAAGCTCTTCAAACATTCAAGCCACTTCCACTCCGAACACAGTCAGATTAGACACTTCCAACTTTTCCAAAGTCAGTGTCGAAATAGCCAAGGAGCATATGGAGATGTTGAACACCTTGGTTAGTGCTTATTGTGGATTGATTGCAGGTCAGATTGGGAATATGAATCTAACCAATGAAGATTATCAGCAAGTGGATAGAGAAGAGTTTGAAATGATGGATATCAAATGGGCTCTTGCTAGTGCAATTCGAAGAGCAAAGGAGTTTATGGAAAGGACGTGGAGAACCAACTTGGAAAGCAAGAAAGACACCAAGTATGGGTTCGACAAGCAAGCTGTAACGTGCTTTAACTGTGGTGAACGGGGTCATTTCAAAAGGGAATGCACAAGACCAGCTCAGCATGGAAACCAAAATCCCTTCAGAAATCAAGGCAACCAGCAGAACCAGAACAGGAACAATGTTCATACGTTGATACCTGTCAACAACCAAAGCCAAGCAGGGCCATCAAATGCCAACCGGGCACTTGTGGTTCAAGTAGATGAAGGTTGTGATTGGTCGCTTCAGTTGGGAAATGATGCTCCAAATGGTGGAACAGCATGTTATGCTGAAGTGATTGAGAAGGTAGTAGAACCCGTGTCTGCTGGTGAATCTTCAGAAGATGAAGATAGTTCGGGTTATAGTGGGAGCATGAATGGGGAATCACTTGATGCTGGTGATTTATCAAGTGATGCTTTAGATTTGAAGGTTGGTGAACTTTTGGCTGAAGCTGAAGCATTATGCAAGAGGAGATCTATTCTCTGCCAGAAATCTGCTGGAACTTCCGAGAAGCTTGCTAAGTTCTTCTCTGAAGATGGATCTTTTTCTTTCCATTCAGCCTTTACGGCTAATGTCTACAGTTCCTCAAGTCAGGTATGTGTCGATGAACCCACTGTAGTTAGTTGTGAAAATTGTGATAGTTTAAATGTTAAATATGCTGAACAGGAAAGTCAATTTGAAATCACACGCAAACACAATCAAGAATTGATTGTAGATCTTTCTAAAGCAACTGAAGCTAACTTGTTTTTAACCAGAAATGAAAAAGAATTTAAAGCTACAATTGCGTCATTCAAACATGATGTTTCTGAATTACAAAAGGCTGTTTTGAGAAAACAACATGCTAACAATGATCTAATTGACACAATTGAAAAGCAAATGGTAGAGTTAGCAACAGCTCGATGTGAATGTGAGACAATTAAGCAGAAATTGGAAAGCTATTCCAATTCCCGCTATGTTTTGGATCACATTATTGATGTTCAAAAGAAAAAGGGGGATAAGAAGTGTATGGGATTCAAATCATGTCCTCCCCCAATGAATCACAATTACTCCAAATTGCCTGATGACGAGGATATGCCCCGTTTTGAACCTACGGTGCCACTCGGTCTAGATGACTTTGCAGCAGGCCTCGGGTTCACAACTGGTACATCATCCTCGGGTCAATCAGAATCTGAGAATGTGACGGATTCATCGTGTGTTAAGGAACAGAGTCCTCCCATTGTTGAGGATACTGATTCTTCGGATGATGAATCTGATTCATCGGATGATGAATCTGTAGAGGTTGTGAAACAACAGTCTAACTCGGGTACAACAGATATTCCAATCGAGAATCACATCTTGTGTGATCCACCAGTGGAACCGAGTAAGACTGAAATGTCAAAAGCAATGGATTCCATTGTATCTAGCCTAGAAGGGAATGATTTGTTGTACACGCTCAAAGGAGATAGCAAAATCTACTCTAACAAAGATTTTCCAATTAAAAATGTAAATCAAGATTTAATTGAGCAAATTTTTGAAGGATGCACTGATAAGTTTTTGGGGAACAAAAGTGGCAAAGTTACCGTCACTCAATGTGATCCAATTCCATGTGAACAAATTAGAAAACAATACGGAAACCAAAAACAACCAATTGAGCGAAAACAACAAGTGAACTCCGGAAAAGGTAAAGCACAGGGAAAGAAGGCTCAGAACAAGAATGTTCAAGCACCTAAAGTTCAGCAGCAAAAGGTGCAAAACAAAAGAGCTCCTGTTAAGAAAAGAGAACCGAAAGTGAACTTTGTTGGATCCAAGGGTACAGATAAACTTGAAACATTTCAGGATAAATCTAACATTGATTTTGTAAAACAAGTTAGAATTTTAAAACGAAATGATCAGAATAATTACACCCAACACACCAACGGATGTGATTTAGGTCCAAGTACATCTAGATCACAAAGTTCATGGTCTGGTTCTCAGTCTGGTCATCAACATGTTTCTCCGAGGTTTGTAGAGCAGAGAATGTGTTTTGAGTGTGGCACAGTTGGGCATATTGTAAGATACTGCCCATACCTGCAAAAGTTGAAGGCAAAAACGAGTGCTCCCCAAGAAACCAATTACCAAAAACGATCTGTTTCCCCGAAACAAGACCCACGTGTCTTGAAAGAAAGGGAAAAGAAGTTAAGACAAAAGAATCAAAAGGTAATTGAGAAGGCCTTAAAATCAGAGGTCAGAGAAGAAAAACCTGTTCAAGAAAAACCTAAAACTGTAAAACCAGTAAATGCTAAAGCAATAAATTCAAATACTGGTAAAGGACAAACGGCTTGGAAGCAAAAACAGGTAATTCAATCAGGGGGGCACCACAGGTTCTTTTTCCTAATCATCAAGTGATTGAAATCACCTTTCTTGATGATCAAGGACGACCCAAGTCCACAAAGGCTTGGGTCCCCCTCTCCAACTAATCTTTGAGTGAGTGTGTAGGATATTCCAGGAGGAACTATCGATAGTCGTAAGATTGTTGATAGTGGAGCGTCCATGCACAAAATAGGCAACAGAAGAAATTGCTGCCTTTGTTGGAGAGAAAATGAAAAAGAAAACAGAAGTGTCTGTTGAAAGAGATTGAAAAGCTTCGACAAATTGCAAATCATTCCAACGTTTGATTGTTCAAGGCTTTGATCGGGTTCCCCAGGGTAGATTCAAATCAAAATGTACGCACCTGTAGCACGTCTGATGTTCAAAATCAACAAGATGAACGTGCAGTGTACATTTCTTCGCGGTGTGATTGAAGAAAATGTGTTTGTTGAACAAACCAACCGGGTGTGCGGATGCCTTGGCTTGGATTAAACAACCGCACACTACTTCTGAAAGAGAAAGACAAAAACCTTCGCTGGTGCAATGTGGAAGACCAGCCGGACCCAAAGGTTTATGATCTTGTTGCTGTCAAGAGACTTCTCAGTAGCTACAAAGAATCGAATTTGAAATCCACACCGGGTGGGTATCCAGTTTGGGAGAGCACTCAGATTCCTTGCAATGCACGAAGCAGTTGCAGGATACGGTTTTAAAATTCTAATCTCTCCTATACTTGTCGTTATTTAAGCTACTTTATAAATTGTTATCCTCTCGCAGCACTCTTTGGCCAGACAATGTTGTCATGGTCCACACCGCAAACCGACATGCCAACTGATTTTTCCAAAATTCGATAAATCTTTTCAGATTAAAACTTAATTTTGGTAAACGGCATTGAGGTAAAACATGAGTTAACCAACATCGGAAAGTCATTTTTGTAAATACCTTTGAGTTTTAAATTTTAGAGTAAATTGCCATTTTAGTCCCTGAGTTTTGTCCAAATTTACCATTTTGATCCAAATAGTTTTTTTTTTGCATCTGGGTCCCTGACTTTTCACTTTTATTGCCATTTTGATCCAAACCACTAAAAATGTTTGGATCAAAATGGCAAATTTGGACAAAACTCAGGGACTAAAATGGCAATTTGGATAAAACTCAGGGACTAAAATGGCAGTAAAGTGAAAAGTCAGGGACCCAGATGCAAAAAAAAAACTATTTGGATCAAAATGGCAAATTTGGACAAAACTCAGGGACTAAAATGGCAATTTACTCTAAATTTTATCTTAGTTTGTTGATTTTAGGGGGAGTAAATCCAACTTTGAAAAATCCAAATACATCGAAAAATTTCAAAAACACAAAAACAATAGAAAAACAAAAATGAGTTTCCTGGCGAGCAAAAGAGAAAATGATAGTACATCAGTGGTCTGTCTAAACCTCTTTAAACCTAAAATGAAAAAAAAAACGATAAGCAGCTCTATATAAGATGTATCGGTAGGCTCACAATCATGTTAAAGTGTGCAGGGTGATATAAACTTAAATCCGACTGAAGACTGGGTGGGAACCATTCATTGGCATATGGTCTTAGTACCGAAATTTCGTTTGATAGATTGCCGAGGTTCTGAGATATTCGGTCTTTATGCTGCTTATCATCTGGGTATCATGGTTGTATCTTTTACCGAAAAATAACGGGGACGCAAGTCTAGATCTTCCATGATACCATACATACGTGTACATACTGCATACGTCCTCAATAAGTGATCAACAATCACATGTCCAAACAAAATAAGTGATAAAATATCACATTTATCCGGGAGTCAAGTTCGTCTCTCTGCTGTACGAAAGTACTGACCTGTTCACGGACTTGCTCCTGTGCCCTCATGCATCGAAAATCAAGTTCCTCATCAATAAGTGATTATATCACATAGGGCTTGTTTTCAATCAAAATAAGTGAGAATCTCACATCATATACGGTCAAACAGATGATAATCGGTATACTCACCGGTAAGATGAACTCTCGTGCATACCTTGATACGGGAATGTGTCGTGATGTGGATGAACACCGGTCGGTAAGTATAATTCATACCTTAACGTATCCTCTCGCCATGATTACTAATGATAAGTTGAGCTTAAGTGGACAACAATACCCATAATTGTTATAGGATGCTTATCTTAATGGTAACTAATTGAACAAAAAGAGCGTTTTGGCATGACCGTACACTGATATGATTCTCTTACCCTCGAAACTCGCAAAAAGAATGTCTGTAGATATTTATTTACTGTTTTCAGTCTATGCATCTTGTATATATTTATTTATTGTTTTCCGTCTTTACGTTTGAAAAATGAAAAATTCCAAAAAGATTTTAGGTGTGTTTTAATATAAACTTTATAAAATCCAAAAAGATTTTGCTTCTAGTTTATTTTTGATTGACTGATGTTGGAACTCGAGTCTATCCTACCCAAAATCCTGATCGTAAGCCGGAAAACAATTGCATCTTCATAAACAGTCGAAGTTAACAAGTTTTGAAAGTTAAAGGACTAAAATTGAACATTTTCTAAACTTTCAAACTGTTGTTGGTTGGTGTTTGTTTGAGATTTGATCTCAAATGTGTCGTTTGTTTAAATGTTAACTATATTCCAAGCGGTTGTTCTCATTATGCGTTTAGCTTTCTTGCATGTGCAGATGCTAAAGGCGAGGAGAACATGGTCGATGACAAGCTTCGGAATGAAGACACGAAGTGGAGGCACTCAAAGGATAAAGTGATCGAGTTGCCGCTGACACTTCATCAACACCACAAGGATCTGAAGAATTGACAAGTCAAAAGATTCACGAGCATGACTCAATGGAGAGTTCAATCTAAGGGGGAGTTTATTGACACACTACCTAAACAAAAAGGGGAGTTTGTTGATACACTTTCTACTTACGACACGTGAAGACTTTGAAGATCCTCCGACGTGGAAGACATCGAAGTTGAACCTCACGAGTAGCGTCCAAGGGGGAGTTTGTTGATACATATTTTGTGGACACGACTCGGTTCGGTTCAACTCAGCTCAGTTGAAAGGACGTCAGAGACTTGAAGACACGAAGATACAAAACGATGTCTTGTATTAGTCTGAGTTACGTCTTAGGTTTGTTGTTATGTGCGTTTCGATGTAAGTTTGACCAAGTCAACCATCCTCTGGTTTGACTTGGCCAAACAGTTAGCACATTGTGTGTAAGTTGTATGCTTCGAAGGATGTCATCGAAGGATGGTTTGTATCCTTCGATGACCTCGAAAGACAACCTTCGATGGATACATATGGACCTCGAAGGATATCATCCTTCGAGGTATGTATGGATCCTTCGGTAGATTTCTGGTCGACAGATGATCTTTCGATCAGTCTGCCTGATCCTTCGACCAGATTACCTTATCCTTCGACCATACGTGCTGTGTCGGGTATAAATACCCAAGTTGTGTGTTCATTTCAAAAAAAGGGAGAACACAGGGAGACACACAGAACACACACACGAGAGAGAGAGAGTTTACAGAATAGATTTGTAAACATTGTGCTTGTAACCGGACCTATCATACGTATTAATACATGTGGTGTTAATCGGTGAATCTTGTGTGTTGTTTATTTACGTGTTCTTGTTCATCTCCTTCTCTCGATCTCGGTTTGCATGCTAGCTTGGATTCCGCACTCGCTAGTGTGTTAGACATAACAAGGATAAGGTTTGACCTCATCCGAGAGGGACCTACATAATCATATTTTTCAAAAGTGTATCAGTGCATAATCAATAGAGCATGCATGTCAAATTTACAGCCTACAGTGTAATCCGTAAAATTAGTGCACATATGTAAAAAGCGAAGCAATTAGATAGTCTGTGAATGAAAGTAAAAAAATCAATGAATGAAAATAAAAAAAATATCCATTTACGGATCAACAGATGTGGGCAATAGAGTTTGGATAACACTTTCTTTGTCCGTTTTTTATATTTTCTTTTAAAAGAATAATGCATTTATTATGATATGTTTAGATAAAGTAATATGCAGGTTGTACTCTTGAAATATACACTTCGGGCGACTTTCAAGTTTCAACCCGGTTAACTCATCCAACCTATTTGACCCATTTCAATTTCTTTAAATGCTTTTTTATTTGACTCACTCGTTTGCGATAATATATTTAGCCCAAATAGACCTATTTAAAACAAAATCAATCAAGACTTTCACCTCTATGTTGGAAATAAAAGCAATACTCTCTGCAAGCATTTTTATTATGACTGTAGCGTAAGACCACACACCTGTTGTGGCAACGAAATCCTCGGATACATAGCTACCATAACTATGGCACGGGTATAACAGTTAGAAACAAAAAAAACCAATTGTGCTCCAGCAGCATGTGAAAAATCATTTCTCCTTCTCGAATTATAGTGTCCTACTGAAAAGAAAGAAAGCTAAACGTGGGAGCCAGAACAAATCAAAAGGAGCCATATACCTTATTTGGAACTTTCTCATAAACTCCATAAGAAACTTCCAACAAACCTTCTCTGATGCTCGGGCTTACGCTGCAAGAACTCATGGATCAGTAATTTAAAGAAAATCATGTATATTGTTTTCTCACGGCAATAAAAAGGTTTAGAGAGTAAATGATCAGTCATTATCTTTTCATCATTCCAAAATCATATGATACCAGCCTTCCACCATGATGTCATCAACAACTATATTACCAGGATGCTAAATCAAAAAAGGAGATGATTTTAATCATTTTCTGCATGTGAACTGTATATACACATAGAATTTAATATATGTAACTTTAAAATAGATTTATTTATCATCTAATAGACATGAGTTTTTGTGACTTCACACAATCAGGGTTCAAAGACTATGAAGTATCTAGTATTAAGAAGCACGTAAAATTGATCCATAATCAAAGATAGAGATAGAGAGAATAATAAAACATTTTACTGGTGGCTCCCTTATTTCAATCTGAATAGTAAAAAAACTGTTGCAGCACTGAATCACCAATGCCTCCGTAGCAATTCCAGCATTTTGACCCATCTAATGATCTGCATAAAAATATAAATGATGCAAAGACAATTCCGACAAAACAAAAACATGACTCCCCCAATCAAATACTTATAATAAATCGATTAGACAGGAAACATCGACTTAAATGAAACACGAATGATAATTATCTAGAAAAATTCACAATCGATTACGAACAAACTCTAGACCGCGTCGATGTTGATGAACATAAACCCTCAAGCGACTCATGTTGGGGATTTTGAGCATCACATCACATAGGAGAGGATTAGGAATGAATATGAAGAGTTTAAAAATCCAGTACCTGTTTGATTGAATATAATGAATATCAACGATGCTTGACAAGAAGGTGACGATGAAGTACTGCGACGTTAGGGTTTCTAATGAAAACAAAAAAGAGTTAATTATAAACGGGTTATGGACCTGGGCTAAGATCCGTGTATCAATGTAAACGGGTAAATGATTAATGGGCAGGAAAAATCTTGTGAGAATAAACGTGATAGCGACACGTGTCCCAAAACAAGTTTATTTTATTATAGTAGATAGATTATTTGTGTATTTGAATTGTTTAATAATATTATTTGTTTATTTTCTTTTATTTAATATTATTTGTGTATTTGAATTGTTTAATAATATTATTTGTTTATTATCTTTTATTTAATATTATTTGTGTATTTGAATTGTTTAATAATATTGTATTTGTTTATTATCTTTTATTTAATATTATTTGTGTATTTGAATTGTTTAATAATATTGTATTTGTATTTAAACGTGCAGGGATGGATTTCGATCACGAGGAGGATGAGGAGGAGATTGAGCAGATGGACGCTGGGGTAGAGGTTAACCCTCTACCTAATCACCCGTACCTGCAGTTTCAGGAGGGGTCACGGGCGGCGGGGAGATGCGCTAGGTTGCGCACCATGGAGATTGGGGGGCATGTAGGGATAGACTGGGACCTGCTGGAGACCGTGGGAGAGGCCGCGCGGACGCGTGATATAGTTGGACTAGATAGTCCTTGGTCGCGCCTCTTTCAGATAGCGATGGAGGACTCGTACCGTGAGCTTACGGTCGAGTTTCTTTCTTCGTTTACATACCAGCCGCATCCAGCGGATTATGTGGAGGATCCGGATTTTCCAGTCCACGAGGTTACATTCTGTCTCGCCGGTCAGCAGTTTGAGATGAGTCTGCGGGAGTTTGCTGTCCATTCAGGTTTGTACACCGAGCCCGAGCTTGATACTGATTTATATACGCAGGGGGTTAGGGAGATAGACAGGCAGACACTTATTAGTTTCTGGAGGGCCATTTTCAGGGTTCCCTTTGGGAAATCCTGGCAAAAGGCCACCACCATTAGAGACCCCTTGTACCGACACATGCACCATATTATCGGGTCATCTATCATGCCGCGGGGTACCAGCAAGGAGAAGGTCAACCTCAGTGACCTTTTCTTTCTATACTGCCTACTTCGCGGCCAGACCTGCGATCTAGCAGCCTGCCTGGCAGATTACTTTGCAGGTGCATACCACCGGCAGCTCCGCGGGAAGCTGCACGGTGGCTCATACATCACCGCCATTGCACGCTCGCTAGGGCTCGTGCCCGAGAGTGATCCGCAGTTGTCTGCGCTGATCCCGTCAACTAGGTTGGGCCGCGCGTCAGTATCTAGCATGCAGATCACCCGTACCTTTGATGTTGGTCTGAGGTTTAAGGGCCGTGACGGGTAGATTTGGCATGCGGAGGCGTTGCCGGAGGCTCAGCTACAGGCTCTGGGCCTTGATCAGCCTCAGGGCCAGCCTCAGGTGTAGGTCCACCCGGAGGATCGAGTAACCTCTATTCCCTGTTTTTCGACAAACCCGAAAGTGCGGAATCCAAACGGGTAAGTTAAACCAAGTTACGAACACGCAAGACACAAAGATTCAATGATTAACACTCAATGTATTAATACTCTGAAACGGTTACAATGCAATGTTTACACGATAAACCTATAAACTCTCTGTTGTGTGGGTGTTCTCTCCGAAATCTATTCAGACTTCTAAAGTGTTCTGTCTTGTGTCTGGGTATTTATACTATTAGACCAACGAAAACAAAGAGGCCCACGAAAACACTTCATTATGGACGAAATCCCTTGTGATTTCGTCCTATTTGGTTTTCATCCAAAAGTGTTTTCATCACATGTGATTTCATCACATGTGATTTCGTCACATGTGTTGGGCCTGGACAAGGGCTTCATCAATGGGCTTCAACAATGAACAGACAACACTAGACTTATCAATATACTAGACTTATCAATATGCATACTGCACACACGCCGTAGCATTTACAACGAACGTTACAAAGTAAATCGCATACCGAGTCAAGACAGGAGGTTGTCTTGACTACGGCCTTTACTTCGTAGCCGAGTCGAACCGAGCCGAGCCGTTTCCACAAAATATGTATCAACAAACTCCCCCTTGGATGCTGCTCGTGATGGTTCGTCTTCCATGTCTTTTGTGTCGGAGGATCTTCAAAGGTCTTCACGTGACACAATCAGGGAGTGTATCAACAAACTCCCCCTTGAATGTTGCTCGTGAATCTTTTGAACTTCAAAACTTTAGATCCTTGTGGTGTTGATGAGTGATCAACTGCAACCCGATCATCTTGATCTTCTGATTGCATCAACGTCGTGTCTTCACTTTACGGCTTGTCATCTGACACGTTCTCTTCACCTTTAGTTGATTCTGATGTCGCATCTGCACATACAAGAAAGCTAAACACGTAATGAGAACAACCGTTTGGAATTTATACAAATTAAACAAATTACACATATGAGATCAAATCTCAATCAAACACCGACCGACAACAGTTTGAAAGTTTAGAAAATGAATAATTTTAATCCTTTAACTTTCAAAACTTGTTAACTTCGACAGTTTATGAAGGTGCAATTGTTTTCCGGCTTACAATCAGGATTTTGGGTAGGATAGACTCGAGTTCCAACATCGGTCAATCAAAAATAAACTAGAAGCAAAATCTTTTTGCCTTTTATAAAGTTTATATTAAAACACACCTAAAATCTTTTTGGAATTTTTCATTTTTCAAATGTAAAGACGAAAAGCAATAAATAAAAAAAATATGCAAAGATGCAGGAACGAAAGCAGTAAATAAATATTTACAGACATTCTTTTGCGAGTTTCGAGGGTAAGAGAATCATATCAGTGTACGGTCATGCCAAAACGCTCTTTTTGTTAAATTAGTTCACGTTAAGATAAGCATCCAATAACAATTATCGGTATTGTTGTCCACATAAGCTCAACTTATCAGATGTAATCATGGCGAGGGGATACGTTAAGGTATGAATTATACTTACAGACCAGTGTTCATCCACATCACGACACATTCCCGTATCAAGGTATGCACGAGAGTTCATCTTACCGGTGAGTATACCGATTATCATCTGTTTGACCGTATAAAAGATGTGAGAAACTCACTTATTTTGATTTGAAAACCAAGCCCTATGTGATAGAATCACTTATTGATGAGGAACTTGATTTTCAGATGCATGAGGGCACAGGAGCAAGTCCGTGAACAGGTCAGTACTTTCGAACAGCAAAGAGACGAACTTGACTCCCGCAAAGAATCTGTGATATATTATCACTTATTTTGTTTGGACATGTGATTGTTGATCACTTATTGAGGTCGAATGCAATATGTACACGTATGTATAGTATCATGGAAGATCTAGACTTCGTCTCCGTTTTGTTTCGGTAAAAGAAACAACCATGATACCCAGATGATAAAACAGCATAAAGACCGAATATCTCAGAACCTCGGCAATCTCTCAAACGAAATTTCGGTACCAATACCATATGCCAATGTGCGGTTCCCACCTGGTCTTCAGTCGATTAAGGATTTATATCACCCTGCACACTTTAAAATGATTATGAGCCTACCGATACATCTTATATAGAGCTGCTTAACATTTTTCATTTTGCATTTTGCATTTCAGTTTAAAGAGGTTTAGACAGACCACTGATGTACTATCATTTTCTCTTTTTCTCGCAAGGAAACTCATTTTTGTTTTTCCATTGTTTTTGGATTTTGAAATTTTTTGATGTTTTTGAATTTTTCAAATTTTGGATTTACTCCCCTTAAAATCAACAAACTATGATAAATTTTTAAAAACTCAAAGGTATTTACAAAAACGATTTTCCGATGTCGGTTAACTCATGTTTTACCTCAATGCCGTTTACCAAAATTAATTTAATCAGAAATGATTTATCGAATTTTGGAAAAATGAGTTGGCACGTCGGTAAGCGGTGCGGACCAAGACAACATTGACGAGTTTCATAGTGAAACAATCACGTGTGAGGTGATATTCGAGTTCAATGTGTCAGGCCAAAGAGTGTTGTACGAGATGATAATAATTCATAAAGCAGCTTAAATATCGACAAGTATAGGAGAGATTAGAAATTCAAAACCGTATCCTGCAACTGTTTCATGCATTGCCAGGAATCTGAGCGCTCTCCCAAACTGGATATCCACCCGGTGTGGATTTCAAAGTCGATTTTTGTAGCTACTGAAAAATCTCTTCACAGCAACAAGATCAGAAACCTTTGGGTCCGGCTGGTCTTCCACATTGCACCAGTGAAGGTCTTTGTCTTTCTCTTGAGAAGTAGTGTGCAGTTGAGCAATCCACGCCAAGGCATCCGCACACCCGGTTGGTTTGTTCAACAAACACATTTTCTTCAATCACACCGCGAAGAAATGTACACTGCACGTTCATCTTGTTGATTTTGATCTTCAGACGTGCTGCAGGTGCGTACATTTTGATTGAATCTATCCTGGGGACCCGATCAAAGCCTTTAACAATCAAACTTTGAAATGATTTTCATTTTTTCGAAGCTTTCAATCTCTTTCAACAGACAATTCTGTTTTCTTTTCTTTTTCTCTCCATCAAAGGCAACATTATCTTTTGTCGCCGATCTTGTGCATGAACATTCCACTATCAATAATCCTATGACTATCGAAAGTTCCTCCTGGAACATCCTGCACACTCACTCAGAGATTAGTTGGAGAGGGGGACCCAAGCCTTAACAGACTTAGGTCGTCCTTCATCATCGAGGATTGTGACTTCGATTTCCTGATGATTCGTAATGGATTGAGCTTCCCCTGAAACAGTTACCGATTTTGGTTTCCAAATCTGTTTTTGTTTTTCATTTTTAATTTCTAACTTAACAGACTTTGTTTGGACAACCTCCGGTTTCAACGCCTTTTCAATCACCTTCACATTTTTACGTCGTTGTTTTATTTCATGTTCTTTAACAGTTCTTTTATCATGTTGAAACAGGACGACGTTGTGGGTGAACCTTTTCAGGTGGTGCTCTTTCAACAAAATTTGGTTTGGGCGAGTTTGTGCAGTCTTTAATGATGTGCCCAACCTTCCCACATTTGAAACAAGTTCTCCTTTCCACAAACTTAGGAGAATCCGATCGACAAACAGATGTCGAACCCGTAGAACCCGAGGTACTTGCTTTTTCATCACACCCGTTTGTATGTTGAGTGTAATTGTTTTGGCTATTACGCTTTAAAATCTTGACTTGTTGTACAAAATCGATGTTTGATTTGTTTTCAAAAGTCTCAATTTTATCCGTTCCCTTCGATTCCACAAATCTGACATTACTGTTTTTCTTCTGGTAACGAGCTCCTTTTGTTTCAGATTTTGATTGAGAAACATTAGGCTTTTGAGCTCGCCTTTTTGTTTGTTTACCCTTAGCAGCAATAGGCTGTTGCTTTGTTGGTGATTTTTGATTTCCAAATTGTTTTCTGACTTCGGATTTTGGAATGGGATCACATTGAGTTACAATGACTCCTGAAATTGTCTTTCCCAAAAACTTGTTTGTATTATCTTCAAAAAATTTATCAATCGAAGATGGATTGACATTTTTAATTGGAAAATCGTGATTTGAATAGATTTTAGAATCACCAACCAAAGTGTACAACACATTATTACTCTTAATGGTAGACACAGATTTCTTGTCATTCTTGACAGGATCTATCACTTGTTTGACAACTTGTTGCACAACAGGAATAGGAGGATCAGAAAGAATATGATTCTCAATTGGAATTTCTATTCCCTTCTTCTTATCAAGTGATTCATCCTGATCATTCACATCTGATTCTGATTCATCATCAGACGACTCATAGTCCTCAATGATTGGAGGACTTTGTTTCGTAGATGTTGAAGTTTCTGTTTGCTCAGATGGTGTACTTGAAGAACTGTCCGATTTGAACCCTAGGCCACTAGTAACTTCCTCATAATCAAGAGGCACACTGGGTTCAAAACGAGGCATATCCTCTTCGTCGGGCGACTTGGTATAGTCGTGTCTCAAAGGGGGTGGACACTTCCTATAACCAACGCCTTTAACGTTTCCCTTTAGTTTCTGAACGTCAATGATGTGATCAAGCACATATTGGGAGTTAGAATAACTCTCCAATTTGAGCTTGATCGCTTCATATTCACACTTGGCCACGGCTAGCTCTTTCTTGGTTTCCTCAATGATATTAATGTAGTTATTAATACCAATTTGTTTGTTGAAAACAGTTTTTGTTAATTCGGAAAAACTTTTCTTTTGGGTTTCAATAACTGTTTTAAACTCCTTTTCATTGCGAGCTAAGGCCATGTTTGCCTCTTTGCACTTTGACAGTTCAATAACCAAACTCTGATTGTGACTGTGAATCTTTTCAGATTCTTGTTTCAATTCAGTACATTCATTACAAACACTAGGAGTAGGAGGATCAGAATTTACCTGACTTGTCGAGGTCGAGACATTTGCCATAAAGGCAGTCTGATAAGAAAAAGATCCATCTTCAGAATGATAATCTCCCGCATTCGAGCTTTCTTCATCTGAGCTCCCACTATAACCCGAGCTGTCGTCACTTTCAGAAAGTTCTTCCTTGTGAACGTGCTTGATGTGATTGATGATCTTCGCATAACATGCACTTCCTCCTCCCAACTGTACGGACCAATCACATCCTTCATCAGCTTGAACAGTCAATGCTTGATTGGTGTTTGAAGGTCCAGACTGGTTCTGGTTGGTGGTGTTGTTCACAGCTACTATCCCTTTTTCACGGTTATCTTGATTGGCATTGGAAGTACTTGTCTGATTTCTGAATGGATTCTGGTTGCCTTGTCTGCTTGGTCGGGTGCACTCACATTTGAAGTGACCCTTTTCGCCACAATTGTAACATTTAACCGCTTCTTTATCAAACCCGTACTTCGTATCATTTTTGCCATCCAACGAAGTTCTTCCTGTTCGAGCCATGAAATCCTTTGCCCTTCTAACAGCACTTGCAAACGCCCACTTGATATCCATTAACTCCATTTCATCACGGTCTATCTGCTGATAATCTTCATTGGTCATATTGATGTTTCCAATTTGATTTGCTATCAATCCGCAATAGGAACTGAACATTGTGTTGAGAAGTTCCAAATGTTCCTTTGCAACTTCTACACTGACCTTTGAAAGATTGGAAGTATCAACTCTGACAGTGTTGGTGTTTTGGGGTAAAGGATTGTTGGTATAATTTGCTTGTTGTTGCTGTGGTAGAGCTTGAGGTTTGGGTATGGACTGTGAAAGATAAGCACTTTGATCCCACTGTGGTTGCGGTGGAAACGGAGAAGAGTTTGTATTGGATACAAACGCCGTTTGAAGCTTCGGTTGCTGAACTGAACTAGAACTAGCTGAAGGACCAAAACCAGGTAAATACATTTCTGTGTTTTGAGGAGGTGCAGATGCAATCCTTTTAGCTTTCTGAATTTCCTCGTCGTTCTTTTGCTCCAACTTCTGAATGAATTCATAAAGACTGACATTGGCTGCATCCAGAGCGCCCGTATGCTTTAGAAGTTCAATGAATGGACTCCACTTAGGAGGTAGAGCATCAGCAAATCGTGCAACCATTTCCGGATGAGTTGCAGCAACACTATAAGAAGTCATTTCACTAATCAAATGATAAAAACGAGAAGTCATATCATTTAGAGTTTCATTCTCCAAAAACTGAAATGATTCAAACTCTTTCTTTAATAAATCATGGCGTATCTTTCTAGTAGTTGCATTTCCTTCTCCTCTCGCTACCAATGCATCCCATAAACCTTTCGTGGTTTTACAATATGAGAATTGATGAAAGATGTCTCTATGAAGTGCTTGAGTGAGAATAGCATACGCCTTCTTCTCCAGATCATATGCCTTTTTGTCGGCTTCTTGCATATTATTGAAAGTTGTCGCATTTGATCCTGCTTCTTCAAGAGCTTCACTAAATTCAGAGATGAAACACGTCCATAATTCTGTGTTTTGCCCTTGAACGTAGTTATGGAAACGACCCTTCCATGATGGATAGTCGTTCATGTAATTTAACTTTGGCGGGCGATTGTTGCTACCCGTCTCATTCTCACTAAGCAAAATATTTTGAATGCTCTGATTTTGATTCGACACCATTGCCCATTGACTTGCACTTATTGACTGTTGTTGTTGAGGTATGGTCCTCCTCATATATTCGGCCATCGACATTTGTTTTAGATCTGGTTGTGGATCCGTACTCCAATCCCAAGGGCTAGTACAACTCATGTTTGATGTATGTAAGTGAAAACCTGGTCACACACTCAATAACAAACTGTTAAATCACTTTTAGAAGTCCCCTGTTAAAAATCACAGGTATAATAATGTTTGACGAAATCCAATGGTGATTTCGTTGAGTGGATGTTGGATTTCGTTGAGAGTGATGAATGGGATTTCGTTGAGGGTGATGTGGGAGTGATTTCGGCTGGAGTGAAGTTGATTTCGGCTGAGAAGAGGTGAGGTGATTTCGGCCAGGTCTTAGTGGTTTCGGCTGGAGTGAAGTGATTTCGGTGATAAGGGTTTTCGGCAAGGGTGATTTCGGCTGAGGAGGGTGAAAGGGATTTCGGCTGGTAGTGAGTGAAAGGGATTTCGGCTGGGATGTTTTCGGTGATAGGTGAATCTGTTTTCGGTGATAGGTGATTTCAGCAAGAACACAAGTTGATTTCGTTGATAAGTTTACAATCTGATTTCATTGACTTGCAAGTGATTTCGTCCAGCACATATAAGTGATTTCGTCCAGCAGCTAGGTGCACTAATGGGATTTCGTTGAACAATGAGAACCAGACAAGAAGATATTATCAACCCTTATCTTCTGACACAAAGCCACAAATTTCAAACCACCTTACTGAAACAAATTTCAACAACTATGCATCATCATGACACTTGACACAATTGTCAAACAATATTATTATAGTCACAAACACCTCGAAACTTTAACAAACTAAGATCAAATTCAGCCAAAATTCAAGAGCAGTTTTGAAGAAGTTATGAACACTTTGAAGTTATGAAGAACACCTTGAAGATTTCGGCCAAAATTTCACCTGAGAAATTTTCCGAACAACGATTTTTGCACTAAAGTTCAATAAAAAACCCAAACTTAAATGTATGCAAGAGTTTTAACAATTTTTTATATGAACTAGAAGCAAAACAACATGAAATTCATAGATTTTAAAAAAAAATTCGAGAAAGATATGAACTTTAAAAACTCAAAACCAAGAAAAACAACTAAAAACCTTTTAAATCTCAATAAAAACACTTGGTTTTAACAAGGAATCGAGCCAAACGCTCTGATACCAATTGTAGGTCCACCCGGAGGATCGAGTAACCTCTATTCCCTGTTTTCCGACAAACCCGAAAGTGCGGAATCCAAACGGGTAAGTTAAACCAAGTTACGAACACGCAAGACACAAAGATTCAATGATTAACACTCAATGTATTAATACTCTGAAACGGTTACAATGCAATGTTTACAAGATAAACCTATAAACTCTCTGTTGTGTGGGTGTTCTCTCTGAAATCTATTCAGACTTCTAAAGTGTTCTGTCTTGTGTCTGGGTATTTATACTATCAGACCAACGAAAACAAAGAGGCCCACGAAAACACTTCATTATGGACGAAATCCCTTGTGATTTCGTCCTATTTGGTTTTCATCCAAAAGTGTTTTCATCACATGTGATTTCATCACATGTGATTTCGTCACATGTGTTGGGCCTGGACATGGGCTTCATCAATGGGCTTCAACAATGAACAGACAACACTAGACTTATCAATATACTAGACTTATCAATATGCATACTGCACACACGCAGTAGCATTTACAACGAACGTTACAAAGTAAATCGCATACCGAGTCAAGACAGGAGGTTGTCTTGACTACGGCCTTTACTTCGTAGCCGAGTCGAACCGAGCCGAGCCGTATCCACAAAATATGTATCAACATCAGGCTTAGGCTCAGCCTGTATTCGAGGATCCGGCTCAGGAGGAGCATGTCGAGGATATCCCGGTACCACCAGTTCAGCCAGGTCTTGAGCCGCCACAGTACCCGCAGCACGTTTACGCTGACCTGCCTCCGGCAGCGCGTGAGGTGGCTCGGGACTTCGACCGCCGCCTCAGACGCCAGGGCGCACTCATTGACTGGATGGTCGAGACGCTCGTTGCTCTACGAGAGCTCGCCGGGTTGCCTCCACTTCCCCTCCCACCGTCCCCACCGCACGAGGATTAGTACCTTAGTTTGTTTGTATAGTGTTTTGTTATGTATTATGTACTCAGTTGTATCTTTTTGTTTTGTATGTATAAACTGATATATATATATATATATATATATATATATATATATATATTGCAGTTAATCTTCTATTTACATCACGTTGGTTTTGGATTGTTTACGTTTAATTCTTATGGCTTTCTGTACATTTTATTTAACGTGTTCGTTTAATTTAACAAAATAAACTAGGTTAACAGTTTATAAAGACGCACTTATATTATATACGTTCTATAAAAATAATGACGTAAAAAAACGTAATTATAAAACAACTATGAATTATATGTAATACTAATATTTTATAATAATAATAAAACTCAAATACAATTTTTCCTCCAAAAAACACTACCAAACTAACCCACATCCCACCTATTTCCAAAAAAAACAACACAAACTTAACTCCACACGCCATTTGTCTTTTTGCACACCCAAAGCGCCGTGCTTAGGCCAAAGCGGAGCGCTTTGATGTGGGTATGGATAAAGATTGAAGCTTTTGGTTGCCATGGTTGTTTTTTTTATGTGGGTTTTGTTGATTATTGCAGGTTTGATTATTGCAGGTTTTGCTGATTATTGCAGATTTTGTTGATTATTGCAGGTTTGATTATTGCAGGTTTTGTTGATACTGATGAAGGAGGTTCAAAGTTTCCCCAAATAAATCATCATCATCCCCAAATAATCCCCAAATAACAGCTGATTGATTTTGCAGATTGTGTTGCTTAATTACATCTGTGTGCAGGTTTTAGAGAAGAGAGAGAGAGAGCTGAAGTTGTCGATGATGCGGTGGTGGGGGTGGTGCGGTAGTGGCGGTGGTGGTGGTGGTGTGGTGGTAGTTCAGAGAAGAGAGAGAGAGAGCTGAAGTTGTCGATGAAGATGAACTGCAGAATATGTATGTGTGTATATTAATATATATATATATATATATATATATTAATTTTTAAATTAAGAAAATGTTAAATGAAAAGCAAAATGACCAAAATGCCCCTGCACTACAGGACAAAATAGGCAGCTTTCAACAGTCAAAAAATGGGGTTTTTGGATTTTGGACTAAAATGGCAACAAAATGCAAACCACAGGAACCCAGATGTAAAAAGTTTTAGATTTGGACTAAAATGGCAAAAGTGCCCAAACCACAGAGACCAAAATGGCAGTTTACTCTAAATATTATCAATGTTTTCGAATTCTCAAATATTTTCTTTACAATTACTAGTATCAAAGTTTTCGAAATTGGTAGTCTTAAGATGTGGGTTTTTGGTTAAGAATATTAAGAAAATTCAGCAGGATTAATTCTTTGGATTATAGTACGCGATACGTTATGGAATGGAGTCGATGGATTCCTAAGAAGTGCGATATTTTTGCATGGAGGTCAGAGATGGGTAAACTTCCTACAATGGAGGCGTTAAGGAAGAGAAACGTCGTTGTTAGCTCGGACGGATGCGTTTTTTTGCAGTTGTAGGCAAGAGACTTCAGACCATTTATTTTCGGGTTGCATGGTGGCAGCGGTGATTTGGCAATGGGTTAGTAATTGGTGTAAAATCCCTAATATTTTTAGCTTCTCGGTTAGGGACTTGTTGGAGTTCTATAATTATATTGGTCCCGGAGAGCTCAGAAAGAAAGTTGTTCATGACATTATCATCTTAGCATGTTGGTGCATTTGGAATTTCTAGAAACGAGAAGATTTTTTTGAATAAAGACTAGAGAATTTAAGACATCACGAGTAGAATTAAATCTTATGGTATTAAACTTGTGGACTTAAGGATATGCACAAGTATATTTTTTAAAATACATATTAAAGAAAGATTTTGTCAACTCTAAACAATTAAATATATTAAAAGTATTTTTATAACACTGAATATAACATATTGCTTATCTTGAATAAGGGAAGTCAAGTAACCATATCAATTTAAAAGGATTTGCGCCATTATTAGTGTGCAAAGTAGCATGCCCAACCTCAACCTGAGATTTTTTTACATAAGGTTGCTCAAAGGTAATTGTAAGAAAAATGAGGAATATAACTATAGATTGTGAGGTGTGGATTTATGTACAACAAAATTAGCAAAATTATATCCATAGGGAAGTGAAGAATTATTAGGTGCAGGATAGAAGAATGCAGTTTTGTCCTGTATAGAAGAAAGCAATTTTGTGGATGATATTTTCCACAACGACTTGCAAAGTCTTCCATGGACCATTAGCTCCCGTCCATCTACACAACTATTACTTCACGTACTTTGTTCATCATAGCAACTCTTATTTCATCTCATTTTTCTTAAAAGTTGAGGTTGAATCATGGGAAATCAGTGGGTTTGGGGGCTTCATCTCTGTTTCTTAAGCATGCTTTTGGTTGCAACCAAACATGCTTGTCTGGGTGCTCAAATTTCGACAAGAAGCTGCCATGAACGAGAGAGATCAGCACTACTCGAGTTCAAAGACAGCGTCAAAGATAACTTTAAAGTGCTCTCATCATGGGTTGGCATTGATTGTTGCTCATGGAAAGGAGTCCGTTGTGACGACGCCACCGGAAGAGTTGCCGCTCTTCATCTCAGAGGAGATTACAACATCGATATCGACGTTGATTTCTACGGTGCTGATGATTACTATGAAGAGAATTACTACTTAGAAGGTGATAACGATTACTATGCAGGGAATTACTTAGAAGGTGATAACGTGAACATATATTTTGGTGAGTTAAGGCATCTGAAATATCTGGATTTGAGTGGGAATAATTTTCAAGGAAGTCAGATTCCTAAATTCATTGGATCCTTCAAGCAGCTAAGTTACCTCAATCTCTCTAATACATATTTTTGTGGTACTATTCCCCAGCACATTGGAAATCTCTCCAATTTGAAGGTTCTTGATTTTGGTTCATCATTCTATCATATACTCAGGTCAAATGATATGGCATGGGTTTCTGGCCTTTCTTCACTTGAGCATCTTGACTTGAGTTGTATGGATCTTTCTCAAGCAAACAACGTTGATATGGTATTTTACATGATTCCTTCATTAACATATTTAAGTTTGAGCGAGTGTGGACTTACTAATGCTGATCTTGGACTTCATCTTAATTCAAGTAAAATACTTCCCAACATTGAACATCTGGATCTTAGCTTCAACTATTTTGAAGGTCAACTCCCACACTTTTTTCAAAACATGACATCCTTAAGATTCCTTGATCTTTCAAAATATAATCTTAATCTGCCATGGAGCTCTGTAAACCTGCTAAACATAATCCCTTCTTTATCAGAATTGCATTTGTCAGGCTGTGGGCTTCACAATGCCCCCTTTTCACCCACTTATTTGAATTCCAGTGCCCATTCTAACATACAATATCTTGATCTTAGCGGGAATTCAATTGAGGGTAGATTTCCATCTGAATTAATGAACACCAATTCCTGTCATGCCTAACCTTCTAAAGCTCTATATTTCTGATAATAAAATTAAGCACTTTGAGCTTGTTGGAATCTGGAGGCAATGTCATCTAAGGGAGTTGATTTTATCACGTAATAATTTAGGAGGAGAAATGATCGGTCCATCATCAAACATGTCTGAATGTTCCCACTATGCTTTAGAGGTGTTGGAATCAGAATTCAATTATATAAACGGTTCGATTCCAGAATCTGTTGGAAAACTAAACAATTTAAGAGTCTTAAGTCTCAACTCAAACAGTTTTACAGGTTCAATCCCTAAAGCTTTGGAGAGATTAAGATCTTTAGAAGTATTAGATCTGTCTTCCAACAAATTAACGGGTCCCATTCCAACATTACTTGGAAACCTTACCAAACTTGACCTTTCTAATAATCAATTGAGTGGTTCTATCCCAGAATCATTGGGAAGATTAACAGGTTTAATTCATTTAGGTCTGCAATCAAACCTGTTAACTGGTACAATCCCAGTTTCACTTGGGCAACTCACCAAACTCATTTCTTTAGATATCTCTAACAATTCTTTAGAAGGAGTGGTTTTGGAAGCCCATCTTGCTAAACTCTCGATGTTGAAGAACTTGGATACATCTTCTAATCATAAGTTGATTATCAATATGTCACATGAGTGGATACCTCCATTCCAACTGAAGAGTGCTGAACTTAGTTCTTGCAAGATTGTAAATGGATTTCCACAGTGGTTGCAAAATCAAAGGAAGCTTCAGCGGTTGTTCTTGTCTAATGCTAGCCTAAATGGTCTTCTACCAACATGGTTACGGAATATGCCCATACTTGATTTATTAGATCTCTCTCACAACAAACTAACTGGATCATTGATAAACCTTCCAGATAGCGATTATACCATTCTAGTAGACAACCTTTTCAATGGGTCAATTCCAAGTTCAGTATGTAGAAGAAGAAGGTTGAAAGTTCTTGATGTTTCCGGCAATCAGTTATCTGGAAATATTCCTGATTGTGTAGGGAATCTAGCCGACTTGACGCTGCTTATACTTGGTTCAAATAGGCTGTCTGGAGTCCTTCCAAGTTCTTTAGGAAATACTTCCTCATTAGAATGGTTAAAATTAAATGACAATAACTTCAATGGCCAAATCCCACAAGATCTGAGAAATCTGAGATCATTAGATGTTTTGGATTTGGGCAATAACGAATTCTCCGGAACCATACCAAAATGGATTGGAGAAGAGCTTTGGCCATTGAGGATTCTCAGGTTGCATAAAAACAACTTCACAGGAGGTATTCCTCAATCTTTGTGCC
Organism: Helianthus tuberosus; assembly: GCA_030545235.1. Classification (NCBI taxonomy): domain Eukaryota; kingdom Viridiplantae; phylum Streptophyta; class Magnoliopsida; order Asterales; family Asteraceae; genus Helianthus; species Helianthus tuberosus. Next base: position 46,897,798 of record CM060394.1, read on the forward strand.
GATGTTCAAATCTTCATATTTTGGATGTCGCACACAACAGCTTAACAGGATCCATCCCTCATTGTTTTGGAGAGTTAAGCTGGATGAATGGGACAACAGATACAGATGATGAGGAACAACGTTTCAAGAGCTATGATCCGCTCAATGTGTTTCAAGTCATTAAAGGAATGGAGCTTGAATATACAAAGACGATGCATTTAGTTGTTAACATGGACCTTTCAAGCAATAAACTTACAGGAGAAATCCCTCCAGAGATAACTGCACTTGCTATGTTGATGGGTCTCAATTTATCTCATAATCATCTGAGTGGGAGTATTCCAGAGAGCATTGGAAACATGAAGGCGTTAAATTCTATCGATTTCTCAGACAACCAATTAAACGGGACAATCCCTCCAAGCATGGCAGCTTTGAACTTTTTGGAATTTATGAATTTGTCACACAACAACTTGTCAGGAAGAATTCCAACTGGAAATCAGTTGCGAACACTTATTGACCCATCAATGTATGCTGGTAACAGGGATCTCTGTGGCTTCCCTCTGCCAAATAATTGTTCCAATGATGAAAACCCACCAGCCACAGTAAGCAAGAACAAATACAAAAAGGCTAATGGGCTAAGGAAGGTATGGTTTTACTTGGACATAACGTGCGGATTTGCAACAGGTTTTTGGGGTATTATTGGAGTTTTGGCATTCAAGAAGCAATGGAGAAGGAAGCTTTTTATGATTGCAGAGGTAACCATGGATAAGCTATATGTGGCGGTTGCGGTGAAGATTTCCAAGATTAAGAGAGGCAGAGAAGCCTAATAGATTCATATAATTGACAATATTTGTAAAATTGTTGTTTTGCTTTTAAATACTTATGTTGTGTTGAATATTTGTATCATGGTTGTGTTTTATAATAATAAAAATATTGCTATACATGAGATAGAATACAGGTGACAGAAGAAGTGAACGAAAGATTAAAAATGCATAACTTACCAATGCCGAGAATACATGTGATGACAGCAGGTTCGATCTTTATTTGAATGTCAGTCTCTATTTGAATTTGTCACTTTTCTTGAGTTTTCCAAAATTATAGTTTCGGTCTCACCCCGTTCTCTATTTAAATTAGATCTTCCAGTTGATTGCTGAAAAGAAACAAAAGAGCAACAACAGCAGCAATGATGACGACTGAGAATCAATCCAAATTCCAAAAAGAGGTATGAAAAAACTATTGTTCAAGAAGTGATAAAAGCAATTATTCAGAGAACCAATCTCTGATTCTTGCTAGTTCTTTAGTCTCGTTATCTAAATTTTTCCTGCAAAATTCTATAACTCATGATAGCAAATTTCCCTACGGCATTTCATCGCACACCCGGAGTGGAGTGCGTCTTGAAACTTCTAATTCACAATGCCTTCCCCTGAGACCATTAAGGTCGATGTAAAAATATGAGGGATCTTAGTTTTTTTAATCTTGATTAAGGATTCATATTCTCAGTTCTGAAGATATAGCAGCCTTACGGTCTGTTTGGATCTTGGAATCGGCCATTTAAACTTTTTTATTAACTTTTCTTTTAGTTTTTGAAATATACAGTTATATATGTGTATCATATTCATAATCATTTTTAAAAGGTTATGTATGTGTTATATTAATCATCACTAGTTAGCAATTAGTACGCTTTAGTTTATCTGTACATATTTCTAATTAATCATTCAGGAAGTACGTATACTTGTTTAACAAATAATATGTAAACAACTAGGTAGTGTTTGGTATGCAGGAAGGAATGAGAGAAGGAATGGAATGGATGATTACGAGGGAATGAAGAAAAGTGTGTTTGGTTGGTCAATGAAATAGAATCACCCATTCCAAAAGGCATCCCATTCACTCAAAATCATTCCATCCACCCCCCATGTTTTTTTTTCATTTCATCCCCTCTTACACCATTCATCAACACCACAACCCTCCACCTTCGCCACAACCCACCACCTTCGCCACAACCCACCACCACCACCCATCACCGAGGCCATCGCTGCCAACCACAACCCGCCACCCCAGCAGCCACCGCTGCCGCCAACCACCCGACACCGTTACCACTCACCGCCGCGACCAACCGCCAACGCCACTTGCCGCCGCCACCCACCACCATCGTCGATGCCACCACCACCGCCACCACCCACCACCAACGGCCGCCATCGCAGCCATCGCCACTCGTCTTCGCCGCCACATCGCCACTCGCCGCCACCACCACCACCACCCATCACCGTCGCCACCACCCACCACTACTACCTATAACCACCCACAATCACTACCACCGACCACCACCACCACTCACCGCTAATTTTATTCCTTCGTTTTTCTTGCCACCAAACAATACACAAGAATAAGTCATTCCATTCACACATGGTAACCAAACAAAAGACATGGAATGGTAATGATCCATTGCATTCACTCATCCATTCCATTACCTCGTTTATTCCATTCCTTCATCTATTCCATTACCTCATACTAAACAGTCCCCTACTGTTTATGTGTATTAAATTACAATGATAACTACTGGTTTTACAATTGAAGTTTTCCCATTATTTTACCTGCTCAAACCCCTTTTTGATACCTCTTCTTCGAATGGGTTGTTAACATAATAATAATTCGCTTTCGAACCGGTAACACACAATGTGGACAACAAAGAACACGATTGAAGTATCTCTCACTTCATCACCATCATCGTCCCATATCTCCTGTTATGGGTGGAATTTTGAACCTATATCCCGATAATATGTCTTGACTTTATTTTTCTAATCTGCGACCAGGATATTGGTAACATCCTGCAGAAGTATCTTGTTCGTTACTAATGGTTTGTTTGTATACTTCAGTTGCAAGGGACCAACGTTAACAAGGACCAGGTCTACCTGAAGACTCGCTCAAAGTGGTTGAAAGGTGAACGTTGATAGCGGATGAAGATGTCTACAACGGTCACAGGGGGATATTCTTCGTATCCCAGAATTATAGGATATTCAGTTAAAATTTAAAAACTATATAGAGGGATGCCGGATCATTAGAAAACACATGTAATCTCGTACACACACTGATTACTTGCTACAATCACAATCATTCACTCACATTTCACAATTATTGTAACACTTAGAGCTGATCCGTGCATTATCCTGAAGTTGTATCCTGATATTTCAATCAATAAGAAGAACAAAGGCAGCTGGCAGTTGTCAGCTCCCGAGGTTTTGTGCCGGCGATCTAGATAGATCAAGGGCTTTCCTCGTACATCCCGTGTCAATCTTTACTTTTATTGTTCATTACTTATAATTGATATAGTTTGATATCTTTAAACTATATCCTGAAACTGTTTTCATTCATAATCAATTTAATACATTTTTCAAATCTCTATATCACACTACCTCACAAACTAAATTTGATCACTTAATTGCTTCGGTAATAATTGACCAAAAGATCTCCCTTTAAAAAAAACGACTAACTCACACGCCCAACTTCTAAATCTAAACCAATGTTTACCATAGAACTAGAACCCTTAAACCACTTGTCACTTCCACAAAAGAAAAATAATAAAAAAAATACTGATACGCCAAAATCAGACAACTTACTAATTCTATTCAGCTGACATGAACGAGAGAGACAAGCACTCAAACACTACTCTAGTATAAACCAAACCTTTCATTCAACAGTACAAAAAATAATGTAAACAAAAACCCAATAAAAACTGAATGGTAATATAATTTGAGGGAATATGTCATAACCAGGGTTTTAAAAGAATTATTCACACTCTTAACCATCCATCAATCATCTTATTCCAAAAATCCGCTTCAACCTTTTAAACACTGCTTCATTTAGTAAGCAGACCAACTTTAATGGAGATATTCTCAAACCGATTTCAAACTAGCGGATCAGGTTAGATTGAGACCGGTTTCACTATCTGTTACGCATCGGTTTATAAACTGCTTTCAGATCCAAAACCGGCTTTTGTGCACCTACAAACGCCCACCCCTGGAATATCTAAGGGCATGTTTGGTTGACAGGAATCCATAGGATTTCAAGGGAATTGGAATTTGAATTCCATTCCTTTGTGTGTTTGGTTGGACAAATTAGTTGAATGGAATTGGATTTCAATTCCAACAAAATCCTTTATTTAATGGAATTTAGATTCCTTCTAAATTTTTTATACTTTTGATTTTTTAGAATTTTTTTTATTTTTATGATTTTTAGAATTTTTTTGGATTTTTATAATTTTTTATAATTTTTTGGATTTTTTAGAATTTTTAGAATTTTTATCTAAGATAATTGTTTTTAAAACTTTTGCCAATTGTTTATAACTATGGGTAATTTTGTCTTTTTAGGTATTTTTAAATTCTAATTCCATTAATACATTTACCGACCAAACACATCTATGGATTTCAAAGGAATCCATCAAATTCCAATTCAAATTCCAATTCCCATAGGGATTCCAATTCCAATTCCAATTCCAATTCCTACACATTCCGCGAACCAAACGCCCCCTAACAATTCATAAACACAGATTATGAATAATGATAAAAAAAAATTAGTAACAAACCGAACCAACTGAATTGTAATTTAGCTAATACACCATTTGCTTAACTTCATTGATTATAAGATAAAGTATTCACATAAACAGCCACCCTCTTAATCACCCATCTTCTTATTCCAAAAATCCGCTTCAACCTTTCAAAAGCCATTCACTTACTCACTTACTAAGCAAATTCATATGAAAACCCAGCAACCACTGCCACAGAGAACACATCCCAATATCCATTGACGAACACACCAGCGGCTGCAATTTATATCCCGCAACCGTTTCACTGACTTCCTCTGGATCACAAGCAGTCAAGACCAACCCAACTTTGCCGTTAATATGAGGAATTGCGCCAACAAAAGCAGGTTTTCCGGCAGATGGGGCATGGATCTCGAGTGAGCGCCTCATGAAAGAATTCTTACCCATGACGACAGATGAGTGGGGTCGCAGTCCTTGCCTTATGGCCTGAAGTTGGTTCACACAAAGATTGTCGGTACTCACGATGACGAGGTGTGTGTTATTGTCTTTGAGGTGGTTGCATAGCTTCTGGAGGTAGATTACCTTCCTTGCTGCCTTGGAAGCCATGGGGTTTAGGTTAGGGTTCTTTGTGTTGTTGATTGGGTCTAGTAGTGTGGAAGCCCATGACTAAAAATACGACAAAAAGACCAAATTTAATACACACAACATGGTTTGTTTGTTTGTTTTTTTTTTTTTTAGTAAATTACTAACTTAGTTTACCTTTTCTATTGAGTTGAAAGATATTTGAATGAAACTGACAAATATAAAACCACAGGGACAATTTTGGTAATTTACTCAAACTCTTTTTAATTTCTTTTATTTAATTAATTTTGTCACATATATAATAAAAAAGAATATACATGCAATTTTTAAATAAAAAATAATAGCTTTGTCACATATTTTTTTTAAATTTTCATCCAACCACTAACTTAGTTATTTTTTTTCTATTAAGGGGAAGTATGTTTTAAATTTTATAAATGAAGACATAAATTAATTTCCAATTTTTTATATAGATCAGTTTTATAAAAATAAAATCTATTTAAACCTCTAAATTTTATAAAACTAAAATGGTGTTTACCTTATAGAAAAAAGGTCCAATAAACAAATCTTATTATATGTAGTGTACCAAACTTGTAATTCATCTTCTACACTTTTAAATTCGCTCCCAACGAGAACAGAAGCCAGTGCCATCCCCCTTCCCTTATCAAACAACGTATCGTTACCAAACATTAAAATTACCCACCAAATAGTAAGTATAATGCCATGAATCAAAGGTTTCTTTACTCAAACCACTCATAATAAATATTAGTTAGTTACCCTTATAATCTTAATTAAATAAATATTTTATTTCTGTCAACATATTTCCTAGGTGCTCTACACATTTAAAATTATGTAATGGTTTACAATTTTTTTCTATTTCTACAATTGATTAAATACTAAAAGTTGTAATCGATTGTAATTGTAATGTGTTGCACACCAATTATATTTATTTTATATATCGCTTTCTCTTTATAAAACTGATCTACATAAAAAGTGAAAATTAATTTCTGTCTTAATCTATAAAATTTAAAACATCCTTCACCTTAACAGAAAAAATAAACTGAGTTAGTGGTTTGGATGAAAATTTATAAAAATTAAAACTATTATTTTTTTTTATAAAAACTGCATATATATTCTGTATATATATATATGTGTGTGTGTGTGTCTGCGCGCGCGCACGTTTGTGTGACAAAATTAATTAAGTAAAAGAAATTAAAAAGAGTTTGAATAAATTGCCAAAATCGTCCCTCAGGTTTTATATTTGCCAGTTTAATCCAAATATCCTTCAACTTAACAGAAAAAGTAAACTAAGTTAGTGGTTTGGATGAAAATGGAAAAAATGTCAAAGGTGAAGGGCTTCTTGATACAAAAAAGTCATTTTAAACGAAACTAACAAACACGCCTAAACCTTAGGGATGATTTTGACAATTTACTCTTGTTTTTTTAAGAGTAAAATGCCAAAATGGTGCTGAGTTTAAGTCACTTTTCGCACTTCAATTCAAAAATATATTTTTTTGTATCTGGGTCCCTGAGGTTTTATTTTTGTTGTCATTTTCATCTAATTGGCAAAATCAGTTAGAATTTTCTATTAACTTCTCCTTTTTGCCGTTTTTCTCACTTAAATGAAGGGTGTAATCGTCATTTTATGCCATAATGTATTTTAGTTAAATGAGAAAAACGCAAAAAAAATGTAGAGGTTAACAGAAAATTCTAACTCGGTTTGTCAATTAGATGAAAATGGCAACAAAAATGAAATCTTAGGGACCCAGATACAAAAGGTTTCATTTTTTGACAGATGTGGCAAAAATGACCTAAACTCATGGACCATTTTGGCATTTTACTCTTTTTGTTAAAAAAAAAAAAGAAACTGCCTTACCTTTAAATATTTAGCTAAGGTGACACTTCGACGTTATCTTTTTTTAAAGAAAACTTCATTAACACATCCCTGACCGAAATATGCAAGAGGCCAAACAAAAACACACCCTCGACCCAAGCGGGCAAGAGACCAAATTTACAACATATACAAAGACAATTTGCACCAATCCTCCCAACGTATGGACTTAAAGGAAGACCTATTCTTAAACCAAACAAAACTTCTAGACTTAACTTCACCTAACACTTCCATTGGACTATAATTTTTTATTTTGAAAATGAGCCTCATTCCTTCATTTCCAATTAGACCACAATGTGATTATAATTAAACTGTGAATAATCTTCTTCTTCGCTTCCTTTCCCACTTGTAGGTAACCATGGATTTCCATTATATCTTTAACCGTGAACATAAACATAGGAGGAATTTGACACCACGTGCTAAAACTCAACCAAACACGATTTAAGAAGATGCATTCTGTGAAAAAGATGCTTCGTCGTTTCCTCGTACTCTTCGCACATCATGCACATGACCGATGGAATGTTCACGTTCTATCTTCTCAAATTCACTTGGGTGGCTAATCTATCCAAATTAGCCCTCCAAGCCGTGATGTTACATTTTAAGGGCACCCACTTACACCATTTAAACTCCGCTCCTGTGCCACTCCTCTATCTCCTTCCATCATTTTTTGACCGATTTAACCGAAAAAAATACCCGTATCAACACCTGGCCAATTCCAAGGGTCCTTTTCATTTGTCATCCGCACCTCCCCTATTGAATCTTCACAATCCTGCCATTCCAGCCACTCGATCTCCGACTCCGGCTCTCTATGCCACTGCCAAGCTCCCCCGAACCTATCTTTATCCGAAAACACCACGTGCGCCACTTTACAAGTCTTATCCGTCTCCAAATTAAAAAGGTGTGGCCAACTATCCTTAAGCAGTTATCTCCTAACCAAGTATCGTTCCAGAATCTAATGTAATTTCCATTCCCCCACCTTCCATGTGATGAAACTCTGTAAGTATTTCCCATTTATCTTCATTTTTAATTCCACTTTAGCAATATTGCTCCTGCAACCTGAAATATATTCATTGGAAGGCAAAAAAACTGCATCCTCTTCTTTTACAATGACATACCTCCACCACTTTCCTTCAAAGGCTTTGACTCTCTACCCTAAACTTCCACACCCATTTTGCCGACAGCGCTTCATTCACATTTTCAAGACAATCTATACCCAACCCCCTTTTTATTTTAGGAAGCGTTCCCCAGTCCCAAGCCACCTAATGAATTTTATTCACCTAGCTATTCCCAGCCCAAAGAAATTTTCTCATTTTAGCTTCAAGCATGTTGATTATACCGTTCAGAGCCTTATATAAAGAAAAATAATAGATCGGGAGACTTTCCAAAACCTCCCTAATCAAAGTAAGTCTCCCCCCAATCGATAAAGTTTTGGCTTTCCCAGAGGATAACTGTTATCAAAAGTATCAATTATTGGTTTCCAATTGTTGAGTCTACTCATATTTGTGCCCACCAAAATCCCAAAGTATGTTAGAGATATATCTTCTTTATTACACCTCAAAACTTCCACCATAGAAATTACCTCTGGCTATCCCACCCCAATCCCGTAGATATTTAACTTGAAAAGTTTAATTTTAAGAGCCGAGCAAGCATAAAAACTCCAATAAGTCTAGAAACACTTACAATATTTTCTCTTGACCATTCACCAAGCATAAGAACATCATAAGCATATAAAAAGTGAAAAAGGACCGGGCCTTCATTAGGCGTTTTAATACCTTTGAAAAACCCGACCTCCCCCGCTTTCAAGAAAATGCAAGGCAAGGCCTCCATAGCATTAAAAAGAGAAAAGGAGATAGGAGATCTCCTTGCCTAGTCCCTTTGGAACACTTGAACTCAAAAGTAGGTGACTCGTTTACCAAAACTGAAGACCTGGCCAAAACCAAGACCCCATAGACATAATTACACCAAAGCGATGGAAAACCCATTTGTTTCATTGTTTCAATGAGGAACCCCCAATTATCATTTTCCTATGCCATTTCAAAATCAATTTTTAAGAGGAAAGCCTTTCTTTTAACCTTTTTAAACCACGATAAAACTTCATTAAGCATAAGAGGGCTATCAAGAATGTACCTTCCTTTTAGGAACGCCGTTTGGTTTTCCGATATAACCGAGCCAATAACCTTCTTGAGCCGATTTGCAAGGATTTTCGAGATCGTTTTGCTAATAACCCCAATAAGGTTAACTGGTTTATAATCCTTCAACCCCACAAGATCCTTGATCTCCGACATTATCTATATATTGTAATACTAGGTTATCACCCGGGATTGCTTCCTGGGCTCGAGAAAGTTTTTTATATTCTAATTTTATGAGTAACATCGAATTTAAAATAATACAATAAGTTATCTATAAACAAATTTTGTTGTACGAACAACAACCCGCCCGACTCGTATGCAGTCTGCGAGACCAAAGTAGCAGAATGGCTCGACCGCAACACGTTCATGGAGCGCAAGGCTTCGGTGAAGTTCGCCTGCACAAAAAAACCTAGATCCATGTCAAACCCGAGCTTCTCGACGCTTGGTCTCCGTAAACCAGAAACCGAAGGTGTCGATAATCGGGTTCAGAAAAAAACCGGTTCATCAAACCGATGGGAGGTCAAAGCATAATGATAAGGTGGAAAACGTGAGGCTGTTTAGGAACCAGTCTGAACCGGGGAGGGACTACTGTTTGTTGATAACTGAACCGGTTTCTCCTCGGGTTTCGTGTGTTGGTCGGGTCGGGTCGGTGCGGGTTAAAGGTAGGAAGGCTGGGGTTTGGAGGAGTTTCAAGGCTGCTTTTTCGAACCTGGTTCAGACCAATAGAGTGGCAAAGATAGCAGCTTGATACCGGTCTGAACCGGTTTAGATGTTTTGCCGGTCGACGGTCAGGCGGCTGTATTATAATTATGGTTAAGATGTCAAATTATTTTTTTGGTCAAATTTCGTTATAGTTGAATTTACTTGTAATTATTGTTATTATGGTGTCCAACTTTATGCTATCTCATTGTCCATGGCCTATAATTGAGACTGAAGAGATAGTCGTTTTGGACATTTTGTGACAACTATATACATAAATGATTTTATTACGAAATTTGTATTTTTTTTGCCGACACGTAATAGTTACGATACGTATATGAACGACAAGGTTTTACTAATTTTGTGTGTTCACATGTCCAATAGTTGAGTCACGTATTTTTTTTTTTAATAATGTTTTAAGTGATGTCACTTGTTATGTTATGTGAAGTAAATCGGTACTATTCGAGTGTTGGATGAACAAATAAGACATAAAAACTAGTATTAAGTGCAATATATTAGATAAAAATGTTATTTGTATATGAGTGTGTCCCGTCACTATAACAAACAAATATGGTATTAGTTTTTAAGCACTTTTTGTTTGTTTTCAAAAGCTATGTAATTCTCTTTAGCACTTTTTGTTTGTTTTCAAAAGCTATGTATTTCTCTTTAATTGTTTATATGTATCAAAACATATAGAAATTAATGTTACATTTAAAAGGATACGGAATTTTAAATATTCATATAAGATTTTCACGCATGTAAGACTAGTGGGTATGGGGCACGTCGTCGGACCACCTCCTCACCCCCTCAGGCCCATCATCGTCCCCAACGTCCTCCTGCAGCCGCTCTTGACGACCCCCCAACACACACATATACATACATGGGGCCTATCCCTCACACCCTAGGTCCATCCCCTTTAGGCTCATCCGCACACCCGCTGACGTGGACGCCTACATGGACTACCCTCCTCTACACCCCATAGCCTAACTATAAGCAGATATAAACATGCAATTTTGTGCAACCGTTATGCTTTATAAAATCAATGAGTAAGACTGGAAGGTATGGGGCTCGTCCCCATGCCCGTCCTCTCGCCACCGCCCCAAACATTCCACCCCCTTGCTCCGTCGCCGCCCCAGGCCCGTCCCCTTCGCCCGCTGCTCGCCGCCCAAGCCGGGCCTCACCCATTCACACACCTATACATACTATAGGTCCCGAAATCTGAGGATCGATAACGAACCGAATCACTTGTTTATAGCAAACACGGTCACGTGTGCGGAATCCACGTAACTATGCCAAATCAAACATATAAAGGAATAACAACAAAGGATTAATCAATGAAACACACTCGATTGATTAAACGGGATGAGAACCGATTACAAACTGATACAAACACAGTTCAGACAGAATTTCGACAGAGTTTTGTTACTGGTTATTATCTCATCTACCTTCAAATGAAAACAGATGTTGTTTATATAGTCCCTGGGCCCAAGTTTACGGCGAAACACAAAGTGTATCGGCGAAACAGAACATGGGCCAGTCATTGGGCTTGAAACAGCCCATTACACGACGAATCAAGTGTGATTCGTCATGAACGTCGGCGAAACAGAAATAAAGGACATTGGTCTGTTTCGTCATGATGTGTTCGACGAAACAGACCTGTTTCGTCGAGGGCTGCATCAGCTGATCTATTTCCTGTATACAGACAGTAAACAGATAGAACATATAAACATAGTAATGACCATACTACCCTTTAATGCAACATGCATTGTTCTTAATACTTTACATAACAAAAGAGACAAATAAGTCGTACACAAGCAGATAGGAGGATATCCGACTTGGTCAACATAACATACAGACTCGATAATTAATAAAAGACCATACAAAATACATCGTTAAACAAGACTAGTCACAGACACTAAAAATGCATCAACAAACTCCCCCTTGTCTGTTACTCGTCTTCGGTCTTCTAATCTTCCATCTCAGTGTTGTTCGGACCACGAACTGCCCGAATGTATGCCCCGGTAATAGCAAAAACACGCTACGCGCTGAAACTTTAAAGCTTGACGTGCGTCCTGATCTTCATAGAAAATATCATGACGATATAATCTGCTGATATCAGCCTCGGACATGTTGACTATCCACATCGGATCCAACATCCGGTAATTTGCACGATTATATCTAAACACAATTACAGCTTCATGAGTATCCGAGTCGTAGCACCATAATGCCATGTCTTCAAGAAAATCCTGCTGCATAGGCATCAATGGGATTTTATCTACTACCCTCGGAGGCTGGTACACAAGCTTGTATCTGCAAGTGTTGGTGTCAGGATCAAGAGTAAACTTAATCGGTTGATAGACTGGAAATTGTGGCTTGTATGATTCATCCTTCCAGCCCGACTTCTTGTTTACTTTAATCAGTCGCTCAAATAAAGTAGCGCCATCGTATTTTGAACGATTGATAAGCTCAAGCCTTGTCAACGCAGCAACATCATAAAATGGCAAGGAAAGAATGCTCAGCAGTGAATTGAAATACAGGATTCCGTATTCACGTTTGATAGCAATGCAGTGTATATCTTGAACAAACATCCAGCATAGAATCCTTCCACTTGGCTTTGCCTTTTCAAATTGCAAGTAGTCGACTTGAGCTTTTTCAGGCACAGGCTTGGAGACTTTAGATAAAAACTATTTTCTCCATTCAGAGAATGCATCTGTGTCTTTTTCGGACGAATTACGATTCTTTAAGTGCTCATCTATGTCATCAATATTCTCCTTCATCCAATCTTCATCAAACGAAGCGAATTCAGTACCATTTTCTCGAACATATGTTGATTTTGTTGCTTTGCCTTCAAACACAATCTCATCAATATCTTCAACATTAGTTGTATCAGTCTCAGTCGACATTTTATCTATCTCAGCATCATCAATTTCTCTCATAGACTGTAAAACACTCAATTGCTCCTGAGAAAGATCTTCTATTAACTCCCCTTCTTCAAGCAACTCTCCCGTAAATGGATGAATAGCCTGTAGAGCAATATCAGCACTGCTTACTACAGAAGAAGTACCTGCTATCTGTTGAACTTTTCCAGTAGAAGTTCCCTGAGATGATTCGACCACTGTAGGTTGAACTGCAACAACTTCAGAAGAAAGTGCGGTTGGCTGCTTCTGTGATGTACCAGAAGTGTCAGGATTCCCTTGGTCTTCCGTATCATCATCCTTTTTCTTCAGTACTTCTTGTTGTTTACAATGATAATCCCACAAAACAGCAAGCCTTCTCTCTTTCTCTTCATCAACAGCCTTCAAGCGAGCATTTTCAGCTTTAAACAAATCAATTTCAGCTTGTTGTCGCTCTATTACTGTTTGCTGTTGACCAACGGTTGACTTCAAGTTGTTAATTTCCACCGATTGTTTAAGCTGATCATTCTTTGTGAGATTAATGAAATGAGATTGCCTCTGAACACGATCAGCAGCTGCTTCAAGTGTAGAGAATAGGTATCTGATCTTTTCGTCTTGAGAAAATCCGGAAAATGTCCTATGACGTTCAGCACTGATCCCCGAAGTGGTTGCTCTGATTGCAGAAGCCATAGTTCTTTCAGGAACTGCCTGAGGAGTCACAGCTGGAATTTCAGCAGCTGAAGTAACTACAGTAGGAGTTTCTTGCACAGGCTCCTGAGGTACAGATTGTACAGGCTCCTGAGGTACAGATGAAGACTCTTGAGCCACAGATTTCCGAGTATAAGTACTCAAATATCTCCTAGATTTCTTCTTTTGAATTTCAACAGCTTTCTCAGCTCTCCTTTTTGTTCTTCTTTCACCTTCAGGATCCTCTGGAACATATTCTGGATCATCTTCAGTTCTAATCTTTCTATATCTTCTCACTCCACGTATATCGATATACATTTCATATCCAGGCTCGACTATATGATCACTAGAACTAGAATCAGATTCATCATCGCCACTTGCTGAAGAACTACTAGCTGATGTACCACCAGCTGCACCCTTGCTCGATGTACCAACAGCACCAGTATCACCACCATCATCGCTTTCACCACTACTGTCACCACTATCACTTCCAGACTCATCTGAATCAACTGGACCAGGACCAAATTTTTCTATCCTTTTTCTTTCCAACTCAGGCTCTTCGTTGTCAGATTGGCTGTCATCATGACGCCATTTATCATTTGCTGGAGCAACATAATCAGAATTCTCAAGTGCGCCAAAAAGCTTCCTTGGAGGAACGCTTTCTTTGTATCTTTTGGCGGCAAGAGTCTTGATTAGCCTTAAAGAGTTGAAATTCATCGCCTCTATCTTCAGAAGATCATTGTCATCTTTAGGAAGGTCCGGATGTTGAACATTCATAATCATTTCCAGAAACCGCGGATACATCCAAAACTTGTTTCCGGTTGTTCTACTTCCTGTCCTTGTCATATTTTCTTTCATGTTGCTGAAAATATACTTTGAGATGCTAAACGGTTTGTTTAACACCAAAGCAACCATGAAACCAACGAGATCATCTCCAGCCATATCATATCCAGACCGTCTATTGCTGAGACACTGAATAAGAATATGCAATAAAAACTTGTAGCGTAGTGGAAGATCACCTTTGTTGATTTGTTTGACGAAAATGTCTCCAGTACACTTCATCCTTAGCAAACAGCCTCGTGAACACATGATTGGTATTGAATATGGAGCATCCGGTTGATCTTGTAATTGAAGAACTTCATTCAATATCTCCGGAGTGATAACGACATACAGATCATTCACACGACCTCTTATAATATCCTTTCCATCGATTTGGACGACGCTTGCAGAATCCCAGAAAGCCTTGATAAGTGATTTGTAAATGGGCGTCGAGAATGTAACAGCATAATTAATACGTGACTCCCTGATCCACTTCGTAATATCTTTCAATTCCGTGAGCTTGTCATCCGGATCCAGATATGCAACTTGATTATGACGCTTCTCTGACATAATCTCCTCTTCAGTTTTGTTTTCTTTCTTTATCGCCTTCTTGCGTTTTCCTTTTTCTTGTGGTGCTTTAGGTGCCATCTGTAAATAAAAATGTCCAGAATAAATTACATTTGATATAACATGCATTTAGACATGTATGGATACAATTTCATATATCCACATAACAGATAACCTATCAAAAGATGTCTACTGTGAACAAACAGCAACAACAGAAAACTGCTAAGGCAGAGACGACGAAACAGAAGATCAACGACGAAACAGAAGGGTGTGCGACGAAACAGAGGGTTGACCCTTGACCAGTTTGATTCGTCGACGTTTTGATTCGTCGAGTCTGTTTCATTCCATTTCTGATTCGTCGTCTCTGATTCGTCGTCTGTTTGATTCGCCGTTTGTTTGATTCGCCGGAATTAGGGTTAATTTGATTCGTCGATTTGGGGGTTTTTGTGTTTCGCCGTTTTGTGGTTTAAACAAAGAACAAATACAAACACAAACACAAACACAAACACATTCAACATCATTATTTATACCCAAACCAACTTATGACAACCCATATATGATTTCCGATCCAAAAACCCATTTAAAACAGTTGAGAATTTTATCAAACAAAAACCCCTGTTTTTGTTACAAAAACCCACATCCAAATCAAAGCAAATCAAACATACTAGAACTTAAATCTAACAGATACAGAAGGAAAACACAATAATTTCAACATCAACACATGTATTATCAAAGAAAAACAAGGTCTCAAAGGGGTCTCTGAGGGTTTCGGATGAAAAACCGACGGTTCAAAATGTTCGGAATGTGAACCAGAACGTTTTACTACCTTTGATTTTTGTAAGATTTTGATAAAAATCGGATGATTTGAGTGATTTAAGAGGGTGACCGTAGGTATGGGGGTTTGAGTGTTTGAAGAAGATGAATAGTTTGATGTTTTGAAAAAGTGAACAACAGGGACCCATTTATACACCGCCTCATATCGACGAATTAGAATCCTTCGACGAAACTGGATTGGGCTTCGACGAATCAGAACGAGATTGGGCTTACACATGGGCCTGAATTTAGCCCATGACGAAACTGATTTGGGCTCATGTGATTCGTCGTAACTTTGACGAAACAGATCTGATTCGCCGATGATGGTCTGATTCGTCGACCATTTGTCTGATTCGTCGACCATTCTTTTGTTTCGCCAACAGTAAATTTTCAAAACACAGACATGAAAAATTTCTGCAGACTGATCAAACTATGATTTAAAAAGAACATTTTTCCATTCTGTTTGAGTTTTCAAATGCAAGAACATGTTATGAAGTAGGTTTCAAGCTTCCAGCAGAAAACACCAAGCAACAACTTCGGCTTAATCAAAAACGAACTTTACACAAATATACTAAAAACAAAATTTAAAGCACGGTAAACTAAACGAAAATGCAGAAAACTGTGAAAAACACTAAGCAACTGTAGAAGTGCAATCTTTTTGCGAATTTCAAGGACAAGGAATCATACCAGCTTACGGTCTTAGTCAACATGATTTTGATTTCTGTTTAAAGCTCTGGATAAGTATACTACCTCGATTATCGGTATTGTAGTCACAAACTCCTCGAAACTTTAACAAACTAAGATCAAATTCAGCCAAAATTCAAGAGCAGTTTTGAAGAAGTTATGAACACTTTGAAGTTATGAAGAACACCTTGAAGATTTCGGCCAAAATTTCACCTGAGAAATTTTCCGAACAACGATTTTTGCACTAAAGTTCAATAAAAAACCCAAACTTAAATGTATGCAAGAGTTTTAACAATTTTTTATATGAACTAGAAGCAAAACAACATGAAATTCATAGATTTTAAAAAAAAATTCCAGAAAGATATGAACTTTAAAAACTCAAAACCAAGAAAAACAACTAAAAACCTTTTAAATCTCAATAAAAACACTTGGTTTTAACAAGGAATCGAGCCAAACGCTCTGATACCAATTGTAGGTCCACCCGGAGGATCGAGTAACCTCTATTCCCTGTTTTCCGACAAACCCGAAAGTGCGGAATCCAAACGGGTAAGTTAAACCAAGTTACGAACACGCAAGACACAAAGATTCAATGATTAACACTCAATGTATTAATACTCTGAAACGGTTACAATGCAATGTTTACAAGATAAACCTATAAACTCTCTGTTGTGTGGGTGTTCTCTCTGAAATCTATTCAGACTTCTAAAGTGTTCTGTCTTGTGTCTGGGTATTTATACTATCAGACCAACGAAAACAAAGAGGCCCACGAAAACACTTCATTATGGACGAAATCCCTTGTGATTTCGTCCTATTTGGTTTTCATCCAAAAGTGTTTTCATCCAAAAGTGTTTTCATCACATGTGATTTCATCACATGTGATTTCATCACATGTGATTTCGTCACATGTGTTGGGCCTGGACATGGGCTTCATCAATGGGCTTCAACAATGAACAGACAACACTAGACTTATCAATATACTAGACTTATCAATATGCATACTGCACACACGCAGTAGCATTTACAACGAACGTTACAAAGTAAATCGCATACCGAGTCAAGACAGGAGGTTGTCTTGACTACGGCCTTTACTTCGTAGCCGAGTCGAACCGAGCCGAGCCGTATCCACAAAATATGTATCAACATCAGGCTTAGGCTCAGCCTGTATTCGAGGATCCGGCTCAGGAGGAGCATGTCGAGGATATCCCGGTACCACCAGTTCAGCCAGCTCTTGAGCCGCCACAGTACCCGCAGCACGTTTACGCTGACCTGCCTCCGGCAGCGCGTGAGGTGGCTCGGGACTTCGACCGCCGCCTCAGACGCCAGGGCGCACTCATTGACTGGATGGTCGAGACGCTCGTTGCTCTACGAGAGCTCGCCGGGTTGCCTCCACTTCCCCTCCCACCGTCCCCACCGCACGAGGATTAGTACCTTAGTTTGTTTGTATAGTGTTTTGTTATGTATTATGTACTCAGTTGTATCTTTTTGTTTTGTATGTATAAACTGATATATATATATATATATATATAGATTGCAGTTAATCTTCTATTTACATCACGTTGGTTTTGGATTGTTTACGTTTAATTCTTATGGCTTTCTGTACATTTTATTTAACGTGTTCGTTTAATTTAACAAAATAAACTAGGTTAACAGTTTATAAAGACGCACTTATATTATATACGTTCTATAAAAATAATGACGTAAAAAAACGTAATTATAAAACAACTATGAATTATATGTAATACTAATATTTTATAATAATAATAAAACTAAAATACATTTTTTTCCTCCAAAAAACACTACCAAACTAACCCACATCCCACCTATTTCCAAAAAAAACAACACAAACTTAACTCCACACGCCATTTGTCTTTTTGCACACCCAAAGCGCCGTGCTTAGGCCAAAGCGGAGCGCTTTGATGTGGGTATGGATAAAGATTGAAGCTTTTGGTTGCCATGGTTGTTTTTTTGATGTGGGTTTTGTTGATTATTGCAGGTTTGATTATTGCAGGTTTTGCTGATTATTGCAGATTTTGTTGATTATTGCAGGTTTGATTATTGCAGGTTTTGTTGATACTGATGAAGGAGGTTCGAAGTTTCCCCAAATAAATCATCATCATCCCCAAATAATCCCCAAATAACAGCTGATTGATTTTGCAGATTGTGTTGCTTAATTACATCTGTGTGCAGGTTTTAGAGAAGAGAGAGAGAGCTGAAGTTGTCGATGATGCGGTGGTGGGGGTGGTGCGGTAGTGGCGGTGGTGGTGGTGGTGGTGGTGTGGTGGTAGTTCAGAGAAGAGAGAGAGAGAGCTGAAGTTGTCGATGAAGATGAACTGCAGAATATGTATGTGTGTATATTAATATATATATATATATATATATATTAATTTTTAAATTAAGAAAATGTTAAATGAAAAGCAAAATGACCAAAATGCCCCTGCAC
Organism: Helianthus tuberosus; assembly: GCA_030545235.1. NCBI lineage: Eukaryota > Viridiplantae > Streptophyta > Magnoliopsida > Asterales > Asteraceae > Helianthus > Helianthus tuberosus. The sequence goes on from CM060394.1 coordinate 46,916,513, forward strand.
TACAGGACAAAATAGGCAGCTTTCAACAGTCAAAAAATGGGGTTTTTGGATTTTGGACTAAAATGGCAACAAAATTCAAACCACAGGGACCCAGATGTAAAAAGTTTTAGATTTGGACTAAAATGGCAAAAGTGCCCAAACCACAGAGACCAAAATGGCAGTTTACTCTAAATATTATCAATGTTTTCGAATTCTCAAATATTTTCTTTACAATTACTAGTATCAAAGTTTTCGAAATTGGTAGTCTTAAGATGTGGGTTTTTGGTTAAGAATATTAAGAAAATTCAGCAGGATTAATTCTTTGGATTATAGTACGCGATACGTTATGGAATGGAGTCGATGGATTCCTAAGAAGTGCGATATTTTTGCATGGAGGTCAGAGATGGGTAAACTTCCTACAATGGAGGCGTTAAGGAAGAGAAACATCGTTGTTAGCTCGGACGGATGCGTTTTTTTGCAGTTGTAGGCAAGAGACTTCAGACCATTTATTTTCGGGTTGCATGGTGGCAGCGGTGATTTGGCAATGGGTTAGTAATTGGTGTAAAATCCCTAATATTTTTAGCTTCTCGGTTAGGGACCTGTTGGAGTTCTATAATTATATTGGTCCCGGAGAGCTCAGAAAGAAAGTTGTTCATGACATTATCATCTTAGCATGTTGGTGCATTTGGAATTTCTAGAAACGAGAAGATTTTTTTGAATAAAGACTAGAGAATTTAAGACATCACGAGTAGAATTAAATCTTATGGTATTAAACTTGTGGACTTAAGGATATGCACAAGTATATTTTTTAAAATACATATTAAAGAAAGATTTTGTCAACTCTAAACAATTAAATATATTAAAAGTATTTTTATAACACTGAATATAACATATTGCTTATCTTGAATAAGGGAAGTCAAGTAACCATATCAATTTAAAAGGATTTGCGCCATTATTAGTGTGCAAAGTAGCATGCCCAACCTCAACCTGAGATTTTTTTACATAAGGTTGCTCAAAGGTAATTGTAAGAAAAATGAGGAATATAACTATAGATTGTGAGGTGTGGATTTATGTACAACAAAATTAGCAAAATTATATCCATAGGGAAGTGAAGAATTATTAGGTGCAGGATAGAAGAATGCAGTTTTGTCCTGTATAGAAGAAAGCAATTTTGTGGATGATATTTTCCACAACGACTTGCAAAGTCTTCCATGGACCATTAGCTCCCGTCCATCTACACAACTATTACTTCACGTACTTTGTTCATCATAGCAACTCTTATTTCATCTCATTTTTCTTAAAAGTTGAGGTTGAATCATGGGAAATCAGTGGGTTTGGGGGCTTCATCTCTGTTTCTTAAGCATGCTTTTGGTTGCAACCAAACATGCTTGTCTGGGTGCTCAAAATTCGACAAGAAGCTGCCATGAACGAGAGAGATCAGCACTACTCGAGTTCAAAGACAGCGTCAAAGATAACTTTAAAGTGCTCTCATCATGGGTTGGCATTGATTGTTGCTCATGGAAAGGAGTCCGTTGTGACGACGCCACCGGAAGAGTTGCCGCTCTTCATCTCAGAGGAGATTACAACATCGATATCGACGTTGATTTCTACGGTGCTGATGTGTTGATACATATTATGTGGACGCGACTTGGTTCGGCTCAACTCGATTCGGTTCGACCCGGTTAGGTTCGGCTCAAGCCCGACGTCACGACATTCCTCCTTCGTACGTCCCAGAGTTCGTCACGCGAAGCACGGAGCGCCGCGAGCCGGTTCCCGTTGCCACATCATCATGACATCATCATGATGATGTCATGATGATGTCATAAGTTGACTAAACTTCAAAGATATGAAACAAAGTGAATTCTGGACGTGAATGCTCTACATGTTGGGCCTAATCTTTGGGCTTTGACCAAAGCCAATCGCACAAGCCAACATTGGGCCGTCCCGAACCTCCAATCTCACAAGACTTATATTTATACCGAAATCACTTGTGATTTCGGTGTGTGTGTGTGAGGCGAACAAGAGACAAGGACACAAGGCAGAAACAAGTGTGAGAGCAAAAACAGTTGAAACATTGTTGTAACACGTCTGTGTCGAAGGTTGGTTCGATGAGCTCGAAAGATGTCCTTCGATGGATGCATGCAGATGGACCTCGAAGGATATACCATCCTTCGAGGTATATGTGGATCCTTCGATGGCTGTATGATCGAAAGATGATGTTTCGATCAGTTATCCTGATCCTTCGACCAGATGGTCTATGTTCGGGTATATATACCCATGATGTGTGTTCATTTCAGTCAGACAAGGCAGAAAACTAGAGAGAGAGTGTAGTGAGAGAAAGTTCCGGTGAGCTTTGTATTTGTCAAATATTGTACCGAAACTTTGTTGAAATCAATACACGTAACTGTTAATCGTTGATATCTTTTCGTATTGTTCACTTTCTCGATCTCGGTTTGCATCTCCGGTTGGATTCCGCACAATCGGGTGTGTTCGATAACAAGGATTAGGCGACTAGATCCTCCTAGCCGGACCTACAAGTGGTATCAGAGCCTTGGCTCTTCTCCTTGTTAAAACCGAGTTGTTTTCGGGTGTTTTCCGGGTCTTTGAAGTTTATTTTTTTTCTTGAAAAATCTGTCTAAAACTTCGAAAATTCTGGTGTTTTTGCTGTTAGTTCATGGTAAACCTTGTTTAAAACTCTTTTATGTATGATGTGTTAAGGTTTTTAGTGAAGTTTCAAGCAAAAACTTGTGTTCGGAAATTTACGGTTCACCGGAAAATTCATAAATTTCTGGGTTGTTCTTCATAAGTTCATAAGTGTTCTTCAAGATTTCAATTTTTTTGATCCTTTGGAAAGTAACTGTGTTAGTTGTTGGTGAAATTAAGATTTTTAAAAATTAAAAGGTTTGATTAAAATATTGTACACACCTTACTAGTTGGTAATTTGAGACATGTGGTGGAGTGAAAATCGAGTGTGTATGTCAGATTGGATAAGGCTTGTTTGAAAAGAAGCTTGCTTTATGTCAGAAAGTTAGAAAGATAAGTTTACTTTGAAATTTGAATGTTCAGTGATTGTGTCTTGGAAAGTGGTGTTTGATTAAAATAGTACAACATCTTTAGGTTGGTAACTTGGGATTGTGTAGCCGAAAGTAAGTTGGAAAAGAAGTCTGTGTGTGTCAGGTTGATAGAAAGTCAAACATTCAGTCGCACAACATTTATCAATTGCAAAATATGTTCAGTCGCACAAGAGGCTTGATCGCACAAGAATAAGATAATCACACGAGTTCATTAGTTTCACAAGAATTGGGCTTCTCACAAGAATTGGGCTGTTTCGTTGACTGGGAGCCCAAAAAGAAAAATAGATCAGTTTCGTCGAGCTAAATTATTGTTTCAGTTTCGTCGACTACCATTGGGCTTTTAATCACTCATTGGGCCGGTTTCTTGGACTTTGATTCAGGCCTGTTTCGCCGTATATTGTAGTCCTGTTTCGTCAAGATTGAAAGCACAAATAGTTAAACTTGTTTCGTCATTTGTGAAGCCCAAAAACAGATAATTCAGTTTCGCCGATTTTCCATAGTGGGCCTCACTTTCGTCAATTAAAAATCCTTTTCGCCAAACTGTTGCACACATATATTTGTTTCGCCGATCACATAAGTGAAAACTTGTTTCGTCGAGACACTTGTAATTTTAAACAGAAGGTTTGAAGGTGTTTAACTGTTTGTTTGAGGTGTGATTTTCCGGTATTGTTCTTTTCTTGATCAAAAATGAATCCAAGATGGAATAGACCGATAAATACAGATCCAAATCAAACAGCATTTGTGTCTAGCACTAGCTTGTATGGCACTCCTCCTCCAACAACAGACATATATGGAAATCCGCTTAATCCAGTTTCTCAACCAGCACCACAACAGCAAAGCCAACGACCTATCAGAGCAACTGATATGTTCGGAAATCCTTTACCTGTTAGAAATACCGAAGCAACTGACATGTTCGGAAATCCTTATCCTTTACCTGTTCGATCTACCGGACCAACAGATATGTACGGAAATCCGCTTCAACCAGTTCCTCAACCAGTGCCTCAACAGCAAACCCAAAGGCCTCCTGTGACAACTGATCTACATGGCAATCCCATTCAAGTTCCTGTTAAGCCAGCTCAGCATGGGAACCAGAACCCTTTCAGAAATGAAGGAGACCAGCAGAATCAGAACAGGAACAATGAGCGTACGTTGATACCTGTCAACAACCAAGGCCAAGCAGGATCATCAAATGCTAACCAGGCACTTGTGATTCAAGTATATGAAGGTGGTGATTGGTCAATCAAGTTGAGTAGTGATGCTCCAGTTGGAACAGCTTGTTTTGCTGAGGTTGTAAAGGATTTAAATCACGCCAGTGGTGGAGAATCTTCCGCCAATGGTGGTGAATCTTCTGAGGATGAAGACTCTTCTGGTTACAGCAGAAGTTCAGATGAGGAATCCTCGAGTTCAGGCAATGATCGTTTGGATGACACGTCAAGTGCGTCAGTTGATGCAGATATTGATGGGCTATTGGGAGAAGCTGCAGCAGAAAATCATAGAAGATCTATATTGGTGGATCAAGCTGCATATTCTTCGTCTTCTCTCCATTCAGCCGTTATGGCTAATGTCGACAGTTCATCAAGTCAGGTATGTGTCGATGAACCCACTGCTGCTATTTGTGATAATTGTGCTAGATTAAGTGATAGATGTGCTGATTTGGATGCAAACATGTCTGAGTTGCAAGGCAAACATGATGCTTTACAAGCTAGTTTGTTTGATTTGCAAAACAAACATGTTGATTTAGATGCTAAGTGGTGTGAGTTGCAAGGCAAACACGAGGCCTTGCAAGAGAAATATGATGTGACATTCATTCACAATCAGAAGTTGACCGTTGATCTTTCGAAGTGCACTGAAGCCAACATGTTTTATGAAAACCATGAAAAGGACTTTAAGTCGATGATTGAAACATTAAAGAAAGATAAAACCGAGCTGACAAAAATGGTTTCCAGAAAACAAACTGACATAAATTTGTATATCACACGTCTTGAGATAATGCAAAAAGAGATGGCTTGTGTTAAAACTGAAAGTGAGGCGATCCAACTTAAGCTAGACAGTTATTTGAGCTCTAGCTATGTGTTGGATCACATCATTGACGTACAGAAAGAGAAACGGGATGTCACATGCATTGGATACAAGAAATGTCTACCAACCGTGAGAAACAATTATGATGCCCTGCCTGATGAGGAGTATAGAACTCACTTTGAACCATCTGTTCCTCTAGATGTTAATGAATTTGCAGCAGGTCTCGGATACAAGAAAGAGGTATCATCAGATTCAGATGTGTCAGCAGATACATGTGTGTCTTCTGCTGAACCGAGTCAGAATCCTCCAGTTGTGATTGAGGATACTGATTCTTCTGATGATGAATCTGATGATACTGATTCGGAAAAGTCTGATGCGGTGATCAAAGAAGAGGACATACCTCTTGAGAATCACATTCTTTGTGATCCACCTGCTAAACCGTTTGTGACTGCTACAGCCAAGTCTGTTGAATCCTCATCTGGAAGCTGTGAAAGCGTGAACTTGCTTTACACGTTGATTGAATCTGATAAAATATATTCAGACAAGGATTTCCCTATCAAAAATGTCAATCAATCTTTGATTGATAAAGTTTTCGAAGATTCTACCAGTAAGTTTTTGGGAAAGTCGAGCCCAGGAGTTGTAGTAACTCAGTGTGCTCCTATCCCAAAATCCGAAGTTAGGAAGAAATATGGGAATCAAAAATCGCAAAAACAAAACAATCAACAAAAACAAAATCACGCTGCCCAAGGAAATGGAAAAGGTCAAAAGAAACAGACCAAGAAAAAGGACAAGAAGATAAACTTTGTGAAGTCAAAGGGAACGGACAAAATCGAAACTTTTGAAAATAAATCTAACTTGGATTTTGTTAAACAAGCAACAGTGTTGAAAAGAAATGAACCAAACTGTTAGAAACCTAGTACCTCGAGATCACAAAGTTCATCATCATCGGCAAGACGATCACATGATGCTTCGGGGTTTGTTGAACGAAGATCATGTTTTGAATGTGGTACAATTGGACACATAATTCGAAACTGTCCGTATCTTCATAAGTTGAAAGCAAAAGTTGATGCCCCCCATGGTAACAATTACCATAAAAGATTTGTTTCACCAAAACAAGACCCTCGTCTTGTTAAACAACAAGAAGTGAAACAGAGAAAGAAACAACGGAAAAATGTTGAAAAGGTTTTAAAACCGGAGGTTGCCCAAACAAAATCTGTTAAATCAAATGTTAAACATGAAGAACAAAAACAGATTTGGAAACCAAAATTGGAAATTGTTTCAGGGGGAGTTACATCAATTCCGAATCATCGGGAAATGGATGTCACAATCCTCGATGATGACGGACGACCCAAGTCTGTGAAGGCTTGGGTCCCCCTCTCCAACTAATCTCTGAATGAGTGTGCAGGATGTTCCAGGAGGAACTATTGATAGTCTTAGGATTGTTGATAGTGGAGCGTCCATGCACAAGATCGGCGACACCACACTCCGAAACATCATTATATCTAGGAGTTGTTGCCTTTGATGGAGAGAAATGAGAAAAGAGAGGAGAAAAGAAGACAAAAATGTCTGATAAAAGAATGTTGTTGAATGAAGTTGAAAATTCGACCTGATGAAATATGTTCCAAAATTTGGTTGTTATGGTTTTTGATCGGGTCAACATGGAAGATTCAAATTTAAAGTACACGCCTGCAGCACGTCTGAAGCTTTTCGAAGATTCATGGATTTTTCTTCCACAAGATGTTCAAAGTCCACAAGATGAACGTGCAGTGTACATTTCTTCGCGGTGTGATTGAAGAAAATCTGTTTGTTGAACAAACCAAACCGGGTGTGCGGATGCCTTGGCGTGGATTGAACAACCGCACACTTCTTCTGAAAGAGAAAGACAAAGACCTTCGCTGGTACAATGTGGAAGACCAGCCGGACCCAGAGGTTTTTGATCTTGTTGCTGTCAAGAGACTTCTCAGTAGCTACAAAGAATCGACTTTGAAGTCCACACCGGGTGGATATCCAGTTTGGGAGAGCACTCAGATTCCTGGCAATGCACGAAGCAGTTGCAGGATACGGTTTTAAATTTCTAATCTCTCTTATACTTGTCGATATTTAAGCTGCTTACAGCACTCTTTGACCAGACACGTTGAACTCGAATATCACCTCACACGTGATTGTTTCAATATGAAACTCGTCAATGTTGTCATGGTCCACACCGATGACCAACGTGCCGACCTTTTTACCAAAGCATTTGACAAATCAAGTTTTGACTATTTATTATTGGTAAACGGCATTAAGGTCAAGCAAGAGTAAAACCAACATCGGAAAATCATTTTTGTAAATACCTTTGTGTTTTAAATTTATCTTAGTTTGTTGATTTTAGGGGGAGTAAATCCAAAAATTTGAAAAATCCAAAAACATTGAAAATTTTCAAAAACACAAAAACAATAGAATAACAAAAATGAGTTTCTTGGCGAGCAAAAGAGAAAATGATAGTACATCAGTGGTCTGTCTAAACCTCTTTAAACCTAAAATGAAAAACGATAAGCAGCTCTATATAAGATGTATCGGTAGGCTCACAATCATTTTAAAGTGTGCAGGGTGATATAAACTTAAATCGACTGAAGACTGGGTGGGAACCACTCATTGGCATATGGTCTTAGTACCGAAATTTCGTTTGAGAGATTGCCGAGGTTCTGAGATATTCGGTCTTTATGCTGCTTATCATCTGGGTATCATGATTGTATCTTTTATCGAATAATAACGGGGACGCAAGTCTAGATCTTCCATGATACTATACATACGTGTACATACTGCATACGACCTCAATAAGTGATCAACAATCACATGTCCAAACAAAATAAGTGATAAAATATCACATTTATCCGGGAGTCAAGTTCGTCTCTCTGCTGTACGAAAGTACTGACCTGTTCACAGGACTTGCTCCTGTGCCCTCATGCATATGAAAATCAAGTTCCTCATCAATAAGTGATTCTATCACATAGGGCTTGTTTTCAAATCAAAATAAGTGAGAATCTCACATCATATACGGTCAAACAGATGATAATCGGTATACTCACCGGTAAGATGAACCCTCGTGCATACCTTGATACGGGAATGTGTCGTGATGTGGATGAACACCGGTCGGTAAGTATAAATCATACCTTAACGTATCCCCTCGCCATGATTACAAATGATAAGTTGAGTTTATGTGGACAACAATACCGATAATTGTTATAGGATGCTTATCTTAATGTTAACTAAAAGAACAACAAGAGCGTTTTGACATGACCGTACACTGATATGATTCTCTTACCCTCGAAACTCGCAAAAAGAATGTCTGTAAATATTTATTTATTTAATGCTTTCAGTTTCCGTAACTTTGTATATATTTATTTACTGCTTTCAGTCTTTAAATTTGAATTATTCAAAAATACCAAAAAGATTTTAGGTGTGTTTTAATTTAAACTTTAGAAAAGCCAAAAAGATTTTATTTCTATTTTATTTTCGATCGTACGATGTTGGAGCTCGAGTCTTCGTTACCTGAAACCTGAACGAAAACCGAAACGACTAAATCTTCATAAACGGTCGAAATTTGCAAGGTTTGAAAGTTAAAAACCTAAAATTGATAAATTTTATTGAACTTTCAAACTGTCGGACGGTGTTTGATTGAACAATGGTCACATGTGTGTCGATATTCCAAGCAGTTGTTCTCATTAAGCGTTTAGATTTCTTGCATGTGCAGATTCTAAAGGCAAGGAGAACATGGTCGATGACAAAGCCTCGGGATGAAGACACGACGTGAAGGCACTCAAGTGATGAAGATGATCGAGTTGCCGCTAACCATCATCAATACCACAAGGATCTCACTTCATAACGAACAAGTATTTCACGAGCATAACTCAAGGGGGAGCTTATGTTAAGGGGGAGTTTGTCAACACACTTCCTACATGAAACGGGGAGTTTGTTGGTACACTTTCTTCTTTCAAGACGTGAAGACTTTGAAGATTCTCCGACGTGGAAGACATGGAAGTTGAACCTCACGTGTAGCGTCCAAGGGGGAGTTTGTTGATACATATTATGTGGACGCGACTTGGTTCGGCTCAACTCGATTCGGTTCGACCCGGTTAGGTTCGGCTCAAGCCCGACGTCACGACATTCCTCCTTCGTACGTCCCAGAGTTCGTCACGCGAAGCACGGAGCGCCGCGAGCCGGTTCCCGTTGCCACATCATCATGACATCATCATGATGATGTCATGATGATGTCATAAGTTGACTAAACTTCAAAGATATGAAACAAAGTGAATTCTGGACGTGAATGCTCTACATGTTGGGCCTAATCTTTGGGCTTTGACCAAAGCCAATCACACAAGCCAACATTGGGCCGTCCCGAACCTCCAATCTCACAAGACTTATATTTATACCGAAATCACTTGTGATTTCGGTGTGTGTGTGAGGCGAACAAGAGACAAGGACACAAGGCAGAAACAAGTGTGAGAGCAAAAACAGTTGAAACATTGTTGTAACACGTCTGTGTCGAAGGTTGGTTCGATGAGCTCGAAAGATGTCCTTCGATGGATGCATGCAGATGGACCTCGAAGGATATACCATCCTTCGAGGTATATGTGGATCCTTCGATGGCTGTATGATCGAAAGATGATGTTTCGATCAGTTATCCTGATCCTTCGACCAGATGGTCTGTGTTCGGGTATATATACCCATGATGTGTGTTCATTTCAGTCAGACAAGGCAGAAAACTAGAGAGAGAGTGTAGTGAGAGAAAGTTCCGGTGAGCTTTGTATTTGTCAAATATTGTACCGAAACTTTGTTGAAATCAATACACGTAACTGTTAATCGTTGATATCTTTTCGTATTGTTCACTTTCTCGATCTCGGTTTGCATCTCCGGTTGGATTCCGCACAACCGGGTGTGTTCGATAACAAGGATTAGGCGACTAGATCCTCCTAGCCGGACCTACATGATGATTACTATGAAGAGAATTACTACTTAGAAGGTGATAACGATTACTATGCAGGGAATTACTTAGAAGGTGATAACGTGAACATATATTTTGGTGAGTTAAGGCATCTGAAATATCTGGATTTGAGTGGGAATAATTTTCAAGGAAGTCAGATTCCTAAATTCATTGGATCCTTCAAGCAGCTAAGTTACCTCAATCTCTCTAATACATATTTTTGTGGTACTATTCCCCAGCACATTGGAAATCTCTCCAATTTGAAGGTTCTTGATTTTGGTTCATCATTCTATCATATACTCAGGTCAAATGATATGGCATGGGTTTCTGGCCTTTCTTCACTTGAGCATCTTGACTTGAGTTGTATGGATCTTTCTCAAGCAAACAACGTTGATATGGTATTTTACATGATTCCTTCATTAACATATTTAAGTTTGAGCGAGTGTGGACTTACTAATGCTGATCTTGGACTTCATCTTAATTCAAGTAAAATACTTCCCAACATTGAACATTTGGATCTTAGCTTCAACTATTTTGAAGGTCAACTCCCACACTTTTTTCAAAACATGACATCCTTAACATTCCTTGATCATTCAAAATATAATCTTAATCTGCCATGGAGCTCTGTAAACCTGCTAAACATAATCCCTTCTTTATCAGAATTGCATTTGTCAGGCTGTGGGCTTCACAATGCCCCCTTTTCACCCACTTATTTGAATTCCAGTGCCCATTCTAACATACAATATCTTGATCTTAGCGGGAATTCAATTGAGGGTAGATTTCCATCTGAATTAATGAACACCACTTCCCTAAAAGTCCTTGACCTTACATACAACCGTTTGAACTCATCAATTCCTGTCATGCCTAACCTTCTAAAGCTCTATATTTCTGATAATAAAATTAAGCACTTTGAGCTTGTTGGAATCTGGAGGCAATGTCATCTAAGGGAGTTGATTTTATCACGTAATAATTTAGGAGGAGAAATGATCGGTCCATCATCAAACATGTCTGAATGTTCCCACTATGCTTTAGAGGTGTTGGAATCAGAATTCAATTATATAAACGGTTCGATTCCAGAATCTGTTGGAAAACTAAACAATTTAAGAGTCTTAAGTCTCAACTCAAACAGTTTTACAGGTTCAATCCCTAAAGCTTTGGAGAGATTAAGATCTTTAGAAGTATTAGATCTGTCTTCCAACAAATTAACGGGTCCCATTCCAACATTACTTGGAAACCTTACCAAACTTGACCTTTCTAATAATCAATTGAGTGGTTCTATCCCAGAATCATTGGGAAGATTAACAGGTTTAATTCATTTAGGTCTGCAATCAAACCTGTTAACTGGTACAATCCCAGTTTCACTTGGGCAACTCACCAAACTCATTTCTTTAGATATCTCTAACAATTCTTTAGAAGGAGTGGTTTTGGAAGCCCATCTTGCTAAACTCTCGATGTTGAAGAACTTGGATACATCTTCTAATCATAAGTTGATTATCAATATGTCACATGAGTGGATACCTCCATTCCAACTGAAGAGTGCTGAACTTAGTTCTTGCAAGATTGTAAATGGATTTCCACAGTGGTTGCAAAATCAAAGGAAGCTTCAGCGGTTGTTCTTGTCTAATGCTAGCCTAAATGGTCTTCTACCAACATGGTTACGGAATATGCCCATACTTGATTTATTAGATCTCTCTCACAACAAACTAACTGGATCATTGATAAACCTTCCAGATAGCGATTATACCATTCTAGTAGACAACCTTTTCAATGGGTCAATTCCAAGTTCAGTATGTAGAAGAAGAAGGTTGAAAGTTCTTGATGTTTCCGGCAATCAGTTATCTGGAAATATTCCTGATTGTGTAGGGAATCTAGCCGACTTGACGCTGCTTATACTTGGTTCAAATAGGCTGTCTGGAGTCCTTCCAAGTTCTTTAGGAAATACTTCCTCATTAGAATGGTTAAAATTAAATGACAATAACTTCAATGGCCAAATCCCACAAGATCTGAGAAATCTGAGATCATTAGATGTTTTGGATTTGGGCAATAACGAATTCTCCGGAACCATACCAAAATGGATTGGAGAAGAGCTTTGGCCATTGAGGATTCTCAGGTTGCATAAAAACAACTTCACAGGAGGTATTCCTCAATCTTTGTGCCGATGTTCAAATCTTCATATTTTGGATGTCGCACACAACAGCTTAACAGGATCCATCCCTCATTGTTTTGGAGAGTTAAGCTGGATGAATGGGACAACAGATACAGATGATGAGGAACAACGTTTCAAGAGCTATGATCCGCTCAATGTGTTTCAAGTCATTAAAGGAATGGAGCTTGAATATACAAAGACGATGCATTTAGTTGTTAACATGGACCTTTCAAGCAATAAACTTACAGGAGAAATCCCTCCAGAGATAACTGCACTTGCTATGTTGATGGGTCTCAATTTATCTCATAATCATCTGAGTGGGAGTATTCCAGAGAGCATTGGAAACATGAAGGCGTTAAATTCTATCGATTTCTCAGACAACCAATTAAACGGGACAATCCCTCCAAGCATGGCAGCTTTGAACTTTTTGGAATTTATGAATTTGTCACACAACAACTTGTCAGGAAGAATTCCAACTGGAAATCAGTTGCGAACACTTATTGACCCATCAATGTATGCTGGTAACAGGGATCTCTGTGGCTTCCCTCTGCCAAATAATTGTTCCAATGATGAAAACCCACCAGCCACAGTAAGCAAGAACAAATACAAAAAGGCTAATGGGCTAAGGAAGGTATGGTTTTACTTGGACATAACGTGCGGATTTGCAACAGGTTTTTGGGGTATTATTGGAGTTTTGGCATTCAAGAAGCAATGGAGAAGGAAGCTTTTTATGATTGCAGAGGTAACCATGGATAAGCTATATGTGGCGGTTGCGGTGAAGATTTCCAAGATTAAGAGAGGCAGAGAAGCCTAATAGATTCATATAATTGACAATATTTGTAAAATTGTTGTTTTGCTTTTAAATACTTATGTTGTGTTGAATATTTGTATCATGGTTGTGTTTTATAATAATAAAAATATTGCTATACATGAGATAGAATACAGGTGACAGAAGAAGTGAACGAAAGATTAAAAATGCATAACTTACCAATGCCGAGAATACATGTGATGACAGCAGGTTCGATCTTTATTTGAATGTCAGTCTCTATTTGAATTTGTCACTTTTCTTGAGTTTTCCAAAATTATAGTTTCGGTCTCACCCCGTTCTCTATTTAAATTAGATCTTCCAGTTGATTGCTGAAAAGAAACAAAAGAGCAACAACAGCAGCAATGATGACGACTGAGAATCAATCCAAATTCCAAAAAGAGGTATGAAAAAACTATTGTTCAAGAAGTGATAAAAGCAATTATTCAGAGAACCAATCTCTGATTCTTGCTAGTTCTTTAGTCTGGTTATCTAAATTTTTCCTGCAAAATTCTATAACTCATGATAGCAAATTTCCCTACGGCATTTCATCGCACACCCGGAGTGGAGTGCGTCTTGAAACTTCTAATTCACAATGCCTTCCCCTGAGACCATTAAGGTCGATGTAAAAATATGAGGGATCTTAGTTTTTTTAATCTTGATTAAGGATTCATATTCTCGGTTCTGAAGATATAGCAGCCTTACGGTCTGTTTGGATCTTGGAATCGGCCATTTAAACTTTTTTATTAACTTTTCTTTTAGTTTTTGAAATATACAGTTATATATGTGTATCATATTCATAATCATTTTTAAAAGGTTATGTATGTGTTATATTAATCATCACTAGTTAGCAATTAGTACGCTTTAGTTTATCTGTACATATTTCTAATTAATCATTCAGGAAGTACGTATACTTGTTTAACAAATAATATGTAAACAACTAGGTAGTGTTTGGTATGCAGGAAGGAATGAGAGAAGGAATGGAATGGATGATTACGAGGGAATGAAGAAAAGTGTGTTTGGTTGGTCAATGAAATAGAATCACCCATTCCAAAAGGCATCCCATTCACTCAAAATCATTCCATCCACCCCCCATGTTTTTTTTTCATTTCATCCCCTCTTACACCATTCATCAACACCACAACCCTCCACCTTCGCCACAACCCACCACCTTCGCCACAACCCACCACCACCACCCATCACCGAGGCCATCGCTGCCAACCACAACCCGCCACCCCAGCAGCCACCGCTGCCGCCAACCACCCGACACCGTTACCACTCACCGCCGCGACCAACCGCCAACGCCACTTGCCGCCGCCACCCACCACCATCGTCGATGCCACCACCACCGCCACCACCCACCACCAACGGCCGCCATCGCAGCCATCGCCACTCGTCTTCGCCGCCACATCGCCACTCGCCGCCACCACCACCACCACCCATCACCGTCGCCACCACCCACCACTACTACCTATAACCACCCACAATCACTACCACCGACCACCACCACCACTCACCGCTAATTTTATTCCTTCGTTTTTCTTGCCACCAAACAATACACAAGAATAAGTCATTCCATTCACACATGGTAACCAAACAAAAGACATGGAATGGTAATGATCCATTGCATTCACTCATCCATTCCATTACCTCGTTTATTCCATTCCTTCATCTATTCCATTACCTCATACTAAACAGTCCCCTACTGTTTATGTGTATTAAATTACAATGATAACTACTGGTTTTACAATTGAAGTTTTCCCATTATTTTACCTGCTCAAACCCCTTCTTGATACCTCTTCTTCGAATGGGTTGTTAACATAATAATAATTCGCTTTCGAACCAGTAACACACAATGTGGACAACAAAGAACACGATTGAAGTATCTCTCACTTCATCACCATCATCGTCCCATATCTCCTGTTATGGGTGGAATTTTGAACCTATATCCCGATAATATGTCTTGACTTTATTTTTCTAATCTGCGACCAGGATATTGGTAACATCCTGCAGAAGTATCTTGTTCGTTACTAATGGTTTGTTTGTATACTTCAGTTGCAAGGGACCAACGTTAACAAGGACCAGGTCTACCTGAAGACTCGCTCAAAGTGGTTGAAAGGTGAACGTTGATAGCGGATGAAGATGTCTACAACGGTCACAGGGGGATATTCTTCGTATCCCAGAATTATAGGATATTCAGTTAAAATTTAAAAACTATATAGAGGGATGCCGGATCATTAGAAAACACATGTAATCTCGTACACACACTGATTACTTGCTACAATCACAATCATTCACTCACATTTCACAATTATTGTAACACTTAGAGCTGATCCGTGCATTATCCTGAAGTTGTATCCTGATATTTCAATCAATAAGAAGAACAAAGGCAGCTGGCAGTTGTCAGCTCCCGAGGTTTTGTGCCGGCGATCTAGATAGATCAAGGGCTTTCCTCGTACATCCCGTGTCAATCTTTACTTTTATTGTTCATTACTTATAATTGATATAGTTTGATATCTTTAAACTATATCCTGAAACTGTTTTCATTCATAATCAATTTAATACATTTTTCAAATCTCTATATCACACTACCTCACAAACTAAATTTGATCACTTAATTGCTTCGGTAATAATTGACCAAAAGATCTCCCTTTAAAAAAAACGACTAACTCACACGCCCAACTTCTAAATCTAAACCAATGTTTACCATAGAACTAGAACCCTTAAACCACTTGTCACTTCCACAAAAGAAAAATAATAAAAAAAATACTGATACGCCAAAATCAGACAACTTACTAATTCTATTCAGCTGACATGAACGAGAGAGACAAGCACTCAAACACTACTCTAGTATAAACCAAACCTTTCATTCAACAGTACAAAAAATAATGTAAACAAAAACCCAATAAAAACTGAATGGTAATATAATTTGAGGGAATATGTCATAACCAGGGTTTTAAAAGAATTATTCACACTCTTAACCATCCATCAATCATCTTATTCCAAAAATCCGCTTCAACCTTTTAAACACTGCTTCATTTAGTAAGCAGACCAACTTTAATGGAGATATTCTCAAACCGATTTCAAACTAGCGGATCAGGTTAGATTGAGACCGGTTTCACTATCTGTTACGCATCGGTTTATAAACTGCTTTCAGATCCAAAACCGGCTTTTGTGCACCTACAAACGCCCACCCCTGGAATATCTAAGGGCATGTTTGGTTGACAGGAATCCATAGGATTTCAAGGGAATTGGAATTTGAATTCCATTCCTTTGTGTGTTTGGTTGGACAAATTAGTTGAATGGAATTGGATTTCAATTCCAACAAAATCCTTTATTTAATGGAATTTAGATTCCTTCTAAATTTTTTATACTTTTGATTTTTTTGGATTTTTTAGAATTTTTTTTATTTTTATGATTTTTAGAATTTTTTTGGATTTTTATAATTTTTTATAATTTTTTGGATTTTTTAGAATTTTTAGAATTTTTATCTAAGATAATTGTTTTTAAAACTTTTGCCAATTGTTTATAACTATGGGTAATTTTGTCTTTTTAGGTATTTTTAAATTCTAATTCCATTAATACATTTACCGACCAAACACATCTATGGATTTCAAAGGAATCCATCAAATTCCAATTCCAATTCCAATTCCAATTCCTACACATTCCGCGAACCAAACGCCCCCTAAGATTTTAGGCCTTATGTACATTTTACTGAATTTGGGAAAAAATGAACTCCTGAATTGTTCAGGCCCAAAACCGTTAAATGGTGAAAGGCCTAAAGATGCAGAAGCTTTCATAATCAAACACCCGTTGAATCCCATTTCCTTGTTCATACTCGCTGGTTTTGGTGGAAAGAATACCTTACAAATCTAAGTCTCAAACCTTTATAACTAACAATTCATAAACACAGATTATGAATAATGATAAAAAAAATTAGTAACAAACCGAACCAACTGAATTGTAATTTAGCTAATACACCATTTGCTTAACTTCATTGATTATAAGATAAAGTATTCACATAAACAGCCACCCTCTTAATCACCCATCTTCTTATTCCAAAAATCCGCTTCAACCTTTCAAAAGCCATTCACTTACTCACTTACTAAGCAAATTCATATGAAAACCCAGCAACCACTGCCACAGAGAACACATCCCAATATCCATTGACGAACACACCAGCGGCTGCAATTTATATCCCGCAACCGTTTCACTGACCTCCTCTGGATCACAAGCAGTCAAGACCAACCCAACTTTGCCGTTAATATGAGGAATTGCGCCAACAAAAGCAGGTTTTCCGGCAGATGGGGCATGGATCTCGAGTGAGCGCCTCATGAAAGAATTCTTACCCATGACGACAGATGAGTGGGGTCGCAGTCCTTGCCTTATGGCCTGAAGTTGGTTCACACAAAGATTGTCGGTACTCACGATGATGAGGTGTGTGTTATTGTCTTTGAGGTGGTTGCATAGCTTCTGGAGGTAGATTACCTTCCTTGCTGCCTTGGAAGCCATGGGGTTTAGGTTAGGGTTCTTTGTGTTGTTGATTGGGTCTAGTAGTGTGGAAGCCCATGACTAAAAATACGACAAAAAGACCAAATTTAATACACACAACATGGTTTGTTTGTTTGTGTAGGTCCCTCGGAGGTTGAGGTTAAACCTATTCCTTGTTGTGTCTAACACACTAGCAAGTGCGGAATCCAAGCTAGCATGCAAACCGAGATAGAACAAGACAATGATAAACACACAAGACTCAACGATTAACACCACTTGTATTAATGCGTATGAAAGGTTCGGTTACAAGCTCAATGTTTACAAATGTGTTTTGCAAACTCTCTCTAACTCTCGTGTGTGTGTGTTCTGAACAGAATGCTCTCACTTCTCTATGTGTCTAACTTGTCTCTCTCTAATGAAGCTCACTTAGAAGTGAACACAACACATGGATATTTATATCCATCACAGCACGTCTGGTCGAAGGATCAGACAGACTGATCGTAAGATCATCTGTCGACCTGAAACGGCTCGAAGGATCCACCTGTACCGCGAAGGATGATATCCTTCGCGGTCCATCTATCGAATGCTTATCTTTCGAGCTCATCGAAGGATCTAAATAATCCTTCGATGACACATCCTTCGACCCAAACATCTTTCAACCATTGTCTAACTGTTTGTCCAAGTCAAACCGGAGGATGGTTGACTTGGTCAAACTTACATCAAAGACATCGTTTTGTATCAGGACGAAATACAGACAAAGTACAGACACAAGTGCACCAACAAACTCCCCCTTGGCTGTAGCTTTGTCTCGATCTCGATCTTAATTCTTGTAGGTCCTTCGGGTCTTCAAGTCTTTGACGTCTTTTCAAGTCTTCAATGTCGGAGGATCTTCAAAGTCTTCACGTCTTGAAAGAAGAAAGTGTACCAACAAACTCCCCGTTTCATGTAGGAAGTGTGTTGACAAACTCCCCCTTAACATAAGCTCCCCCTTGAGTTATGCTCGTGAATGTCTTGATCTTTACAACTTGAGATCCTTGTGGTGTTAGTGATGGCCAGCGGCAACTCGATCATCTTCATCATTTGAGTGCCTTCACGTCGTGTCTTCATTCCAAAGCTTGTCATCGACCATGTTCTCCTTGCCTTTAGAATCTGCATATGCAAGAAATCTAAACGCGTAATGAGAACAACTGCTTGGAATATCATAAGTAAACGACACACATGTGACCATTGTTCAATCAAACACCGTCCGACAGTTTGAAAGTTTAATACATTTTATCAATTTCAATTTGAAACTTTCAACACTTGCAAATTTCGACCGTTTATGAAGATTTAGTCGATTTGGTTTTCAATCAGGTTTCAGGCAACGAAGACTCGAGGTCCAACATCGTACGATCGAAAATAAGATAGAAATAAAATCTTTTTGGCTTTTTAGAAAGTTTATATTAAAACACACCTAAAATCTTTTTGGTATTTTTGAATATTTCAAATTTAAAGACTGAAAGCAGTAAATAAATATATACAAGATGCAGAAACTGAAAGCATTAAATATATACAAACATTCTTTTTGCGAGTTTCGAGGGTAAGAGAATCATATCAGTGTACGGTCATGCCAAAACGCTCTCTTTGTTCAATTAGATAACATTAAGATAAGCATCCTATAACAATTATCGGTATTGTTGTCCACATAAGCTCAACTTATCAGATGTAATCATGGCGAGGGGATACGTTAAGGTATGATTTATACTTACCGACCGGTGTTCATCCACATCACGACACATTCCCGTATCAAGGTATGCACGAGGGTTCATCTTACCGGTGAGTATACCGATTATCATCTGTTTGACCGTATATGATGTGAGATAACTCACTTATTTGATTGAAAACAAGCCCTATGTGATAGAATCACTTATTGATGAGGAACTTGATTTTCGATGCATGAGGGCACAGGAGCAAGTCCGTGAACAGGTCAGTACTTTCGTACAGCAGAGAGACGAACTTGACTCCCGGATAGATGTGATATATTATCACTTATTTTGTTTGGACATGTGATTGTTGATCACTTATTGAGGTCGAATGCAATATGTACACGTATGTATGGTATCATGGAAGATCTAGACTTGCGTCCCCGTTATTTTTCGGTAAAAGATACAACCATGATACCCAGATGATAAGCAGCATAAAGACCGAATATCTCAGAACCTCGGCAATCTCTCAAACGAAATTTCGGTACTAAGACCATATGCCAATGAATGGTTCCCACCCAGTCTTCAGTCGATTTAAGTTTATATCACCCTGCACACTTTAAAATGATTGTGAGCCTACCGATACATCTTATATAGAGCTGCTTATCGTTTTTCATTTTAGGTTTAAAGAGGTTTAGACAGACCACTGACGTACTATCATGTTCTCTTTTTCTCGCCAGGAAACTCATTTTTGCTTTTCTATTGTTTTTGTGTTTTTGAAATTTTTCGATGTTTTTGGATTTTCAAATTTTGGATTTACTCCCCCTAAAATCAATAAACTAAGACAAATTTAAAACACAAAGGTATTTACAAAAATGATTTTCCGATGTTGGTTTTACTCTTGCTTGACCTTAATGCCGTTTACCAATAATAAATAGTCAAATCTTGATTTGTCAAAAGCTTTGGTAAAAAGGTCGGCACGTTGGTCATCGGTGTGGACGTAAGCAACATCGATTAGCCTTTTCTCAAAGCAATCACGTATGAAGTGATACTTAATATCGATGTGCTTAGTCTTTGAATGCTGCACAGGATTTCTAGTGATCTGTAATGCAGCAGAATTATCAACGTAAATAGGAGTAGTTAGGAATTCAAAACCGTAGTCGCGCATTTGTTGTTGGATCCATAGGACTTGGGAGCAACAACTTGAGGCAGCAATGTATTCAGCTTCGCATGTTGATGTAGCGACGCACGTCTGCTTCTTGCACTGCCATGTGACTAGGCGATTTCCCAAAAACTGACATCCAGCCGTTGTGGATTTGCCGTCGATTTTGCATCCGCCAAAATCAGAATCACTGAATGCGATCAAGTCAAAGTTATTATCCCTAGGGTACCATAGACCGGTGTCAGGGTAACCCTTCAAATAACGAAAAATCCTTTTTACAGCTGCAAGATGTGAGGCCTTCGGGTTGACTTGATATCTGGCAAGCAGGCACGTTGGGTACATTATATCTGGTCTTGATGCTGTGAGGTACATAAGAGATCCGATCATCGCGCGGTAGTATGAGGGGCTAACTGCTTCACCCTTCAAGTCTGGAGTAATTCCGTGATTTTGCGGCAATGGGGTACCGATGGGCGTTGCATCAGACATCTGGAACCGGCTCAAGATGTCACCAACATATTTAGTCTGATGGATAAATATCCCAGACTCAGTTTGTTGCACTTGTAGGCCCAAAAAGAAAGTCATTTCCCCCATAGCACTCATCTCGAATTTATCCTGCATAATGCGCTCGAAATTCCTACACAAAACATCATTAGTAGAACCAAATATAATATCATCAACGTATACCTGTACCAGTAGAAGATCTCCATCTTGTTCTTTGATGAAAAGAGTACAATCGATAAGACCTCTGCGAAAACCATTCTCCAGCAGATAATTAGATAAGGTTGCATACCAAGCTCGCGGTGCTTGATGTAGACCATATAGAGCTTTGTTGAGCAACCAAACCCGATCGGGATGGATAGGATCTTCAAAACCTGGAGGCTGTTCGACGTACACCTCTTCTTCCACCACACCATGTAAGAATGCACTTTTGACGTCCATCTGGTATACCTTGAAACCTTTGAATGAGGCATAAGCCAGAAAAATCCGAATTGCTTCTAGACGTGCAACAGGTGCATACACTTCGTTGTAGTCGATCCCTTCAATCTGACGAAAACCTTGAACGACTAGCCTTGCTTTGTTTCGAATAACGACTCCACGGTCATCCTTTTTGCATTTAAACACCCAACGGGTACCAATCTTCTTATAACCAGCAGGTTTCTCTACGAGTTTCCAGACACCAAGCTTCTGGAATTGTTGCAGTTCTTCCTGCATTGCTTCAACCCAAGAGCTATCTTTCAAAGCATCTTTCCAAGTTCTTGGCTCTTCCTGTGATACATAACACGCGAAAGACCAATCATTTTGTTGACCAGATTCTCGGATAGTTGCATACAAGCCTGCATTGTTGTTGTTTCGCAACATGTTTCTTGTTTGAACGCCACTCTGTACATTTCCGATGATGTTTTGTTGAGGATGGGTATTGTGAATCCTTGTTTCTGGATTATCTGGAACTGGAATATTTGTACCCAGATTGTTGAGATTGAGATCAACAACCAATTCAATGCCCGGAATTGACGAAGAGGATGATGCAGTAGCTTCAGCGGTTTTAGGGACATCCACTAGAGGTGTACCTTCTGAAATACCATGTACTGCTGTTACAGGAGCTTCTTGATCTGCATCTAGAAATTCATCATCCTCTGAAGATTCGTTCAATTCGGTAGCATCGTGAAAATCCTCATTGTCGAGAGCATTATTGTTCACTGAAGATGGTTCTGGATTGACAATAATGGGACGAATCAACGGTGAATCTGTTGCATTGTCACTCTCGAAAAACATCCTTGCCGCAGCATTTTCTTCAACTGCTTCAACATTGATCGAATTGAAAAAGTCATCGTACTCAAACATCCAAGGCTGACCAGGACATTTAACTGGTAAAGTGTGCCTTTGTACTCTGACTTCAGACCATTCCTCGACCCTTTTAGTCTCTAGATTCCAGACTCTTAAATTCGGGGTGGAATACCCAAGAAAGTATCCATCAATTGCTCTTGCCCCAAACTTTCCATTAGGATCGATTATTGTGCATGGAGCTCCAAACGGTTCAAGATATGACAAATCTGGTTTCCGTTTGTTAATAAGCTCAAAGCAGGTCTTGTTGTGCCTTTTGACTGTAAGGACTCGGTTCAACGTGTAGCATGCAGAGGACACAGCTTCAGTCCAGAACGGAATCGGCAATTGTAACTCTACCAACATAGTCCTAGCAGTCTCGATCAATGTGCGGTTCTTACGTTCAGCGACGCCATTTTGTTGAGGAGTATAAGCTGCACTAAATTCGTGAAGAATACCTTTTGAAGTGCAAAACTCCGCCATGGCATGATTTTTGAATTCAGTACCATTGTCGCTACGTATCCGCCTAACCTTCAAATTATATAGATTCTCAATCTGAATGATCAAATTTTTGATAATACCGAAGGTTTCACTCTTATGTGCCATGAACGCCACCCACGAAAATCTTGAATAATCATCAGTTATCACGAGGCAATATTGATCATTCCTAATACTTTTGTGCTTGACAGGACCGAACAAATCCATGTGCAAACGTTCAAGAGGAACAGCCACCGTGTTGATTTTCTTTGTAGGGTGTCGCTTCTTCGTTTGTTTTCCTTTCTGGCACGAGACACAGACGTCTTGAAGATGGAAGTTTTTAAGAGGAACACCATTCACTAATTCATTTGACACCAAATGATTCATTTTGCGTAAGTGAATGTGACCCATTCGTCTGTGCCAAGAGATTGTGTCTTTTTCTGTGGCTTTAGAAACGAAACAAGTTGCTTGTGCAGACGTTGTGATAGCTTGGCTCATATCAAGGACATACAGATCATTTATCCTTGGAGCCGATAAGAGAATCCATTCTTTTGGAATTTTGAAGCTGGGTTTCAGCACATAACATCCATTTGCATCAAAGTGTACTGAGAACTGCTTATCACAAATTTGAGAAACACTAAGAAGATTGTGATCAAGTTGTTGTACAAAGTTGATCTTATCAAAACTAACAACCCCGTTGGAAATCATTCCTTCACCCGTAATATATCCGCCTTTATCTCCAGCAAAAGCAACATAACCTCCTCTAATAGATTTAACGTCGTAGAGAAGCTTCATGTCGCCTGTCATGTGCCTGGATGCCCCACTATCAACAATCCAATGACTACTGATAGTTCCTCCTGGAACACCCTGCACATGAACTCAATTGATTAGTTGGAGATGGGGACCCAAGCCATTGTGGTCTTGGGTCTTCCATTTTCATCAATAACAATAACTTCTACTCTTTGATGATTTGAAAATTGTGATGGTCCCCCTGATTCAATAACAGATTTTGGTTTCCAGGTCTGTTGAGTTTTACCAGTTTGATTGTTTGAAGTTTTTGAAAACTTTGAATTTTCTGGTTTAACTGAAACAGATTGTTTTTGAACCACATCGGTCTTAATTGCCTTTTCAATTTTCTTGACCTGTTGGCGTTTCTGTTTCTTTTCCCTTTCTTTTACAAGTCGGGGATCTTGTTTTACAGAAACAGATCGCTTTTGGCGATTGTGTTCACGGGGATCATCTTCTTTGGCTTTCAACTTATGAAGATACGGGCAATTTCGAATGATATGCCCGATTGTACCACATTCAAAACATGATCTTCGTTCAACAAACCCCGAAGTATCATGTGGTCGTCTTGCCGATGATGAACTTTGTGATCCCGAGGTACTAGGTTTTGAACTATTTGGTTCATTTCTTTTCATCACAGTTGCTTTCTTGACAAAATCTAGGTTAGATTGGTTTTCAAACGTTGCAATTTTGTCCGTTCCCTTTGATTTCACAAAGTTCACATTCTTGTTCTTCTTCTGATTCGGCTTCTTTTGACTTTGAGTCGGTGTTTTACCTCTTGGTTTGGTATGATTTTGCTGTGTGTTCACTGTTGGTAATTTTTGATTGCCATACTGTTTTCGAACTTCGGCCTTTGGGATAGGAGGGCACTGTGTTACCACAACGTGTGATCCTTTCTTTCCCAGAAACTTACTTGTCGAATTCTCAAAAACTTTACTAATTAAGGATTGATTTACATTCTTAATCGGAAAATCTTTGTCAGAATAAATTTTATTGTCACCAACAAGAGTGTACAGCAAATCCACACTCTCCGACTCTTGTGCAGACGAGGACTCAATTGCAACAGTCTTAGCGGGTTTTGCAGGAGGATCACAGAGAATATGATTCTCAAGAGGTATGTCCTCTTCTTTGATCACCGCATCAGACTTTGCTGAATCAGTATCATTAGATTCATCATCAGAAGAATCATCATCCTCAATCACAACTGGAGGATCCTGATTCTGTTCAGCAGTTACAAATGTATCTGCCGACACATCCGAATCTGATGATACTTCTTTCTTGTATCCGAGTCCTGTAGCAAATTCATTAACATCTAGAGGAACAGATGGTTCAAAGTGAGTTCTATATTCCTCATCAGGCAGTGCATCGTAATTGTGTCTGACAGGTGGACATTGCTTATAACCTATGCATGTGACATCCTTTTTCTCTTTCTGTACGTCAATGATGTGATCCAACACATAGCTAGAGCTCAAATAACTGTCTAGCTTAAGTCGGATCGCCTCACTTTCAGTTTTAACACAAGCCATTTCCTTTTGCATTACCTCAAGGCGAGTGATATACAAATTAATGTCAGTTTGTTTTCTGGAAACCATTTTAGTCAGCTCTGTTTTATCTTTCTTTAATGTTTCAATCATTGATTTAAATTCCTTTTCATGGTTTTCATAAAACATGTTGGCTTCAGTGCACTTCGAGAGATCCACGGTTAACCTCTGATTGTGGATGAATGTCACATCATATTTCTCTTGCAAAGCCTCGTGTTTGCTTTGCAATTCACACCACTTATCATTCAAAGAAACATGTTTGTCTTGCAAGTCAAACAAACTAGCTTGTATAGCATCATGTTTGCCTTGCAACTCAGACATGTTTGCATCCAAATCAGCACATCTAACATGCAATCTATCACAATTATCACAACTAACAGCAATGGGTTCATCGACACATACCTGACTTGATGAACTGTCGACATTAGCCATAAAGGCTGAATGGAGAGAAGACGAAGAATAAGCAGCTTGATCCACCAAAATAGATCTTCTTTGAATTCCTGCTGCAGCTACTTCCAATAGCTCATCAATATCTGCATTAACTGACGCACTTGATGTGTCATCTTCCCGATCATTCCCTGAACTCGAGAACTCTTCATCTGAACTTCCACTGTAACCGGAGCTGTCTTCATCTTCAGAAGATTCAACACCATTGGTGGAAGATTCTCCACCACTGGCGTGTTTAAGATCCTTGACAATTTCAGCAAAACAAGCTGTTCCATCTGGAGCATCATTTCCCAACTGAATTGACCAATCACAACCTTCATCTACTTGAACCACAAGTGCCTGGTTGGCATTAGATGGTCCTGCTTGACTCTGGTTGTTGACAGGCACCAGTGTGCGCTCGTTGTTCCTTACTTGGTTCTGATTTGCCCTATTGCCTTGACCTCTGAAGGGATTCTGGTTTCCATGCTGAGATGGCCTCGTACATTCACGTTTGAAATGACCACGTTCACCACAATTGAAGCACTTGACAGCCTGCTTATCAAACCCATACTTGGTGTCTTTCTTGCTTTCCAAGCTGGTTCTGCCAGTTCTTTCCATGAAATCCTTTGCTCGCCTAACAGCACTGGCAAAGGCCCATTTGATGTCCATCATCTCCATCTCCTCTTTATCGATCTGCTGATAGTCTTCTTGTGTCAGATTAATGTTACCAATCTGACCTTCCACTAATCCACAGTATGCGCTCACCAACGTGTTTAGCAGCTCCATGTGTTCCTTTGCTACTTCCACACTGACTTTAGAAAAGCTTGAGGTGTCGAGCCGTATTGTATTTGGCTTTGATTGTTGACCAGCAGATGATGTGCTTCCATAACACGCTTGCTGTTGAGGAGAAAGTGGATTCCCATACATGTCTGTTGGTCCGGTAGATTGAGGAGGAAGTGGATTCCCATACATGTCTGTTGTTCCGGGAGATCGAACTGGTAATGGATTTCCGAACATATCAGTTGGTCTGAGAGGTCGTTGGCTTTGTTGTTGTGGTACTGATTGAGGGACTGGTTCAAGCGGATTTCCATACATGTCTGTTTTTGGATGGACCGGAACTTGGATAGTATTGCCATACATGTCAGTGCTAGTCACAAACGCTGTTTGAATTGGAGCATGTGAAGAAGGTTTCGTAGAAGTGCTAGAAGTTCCAAAATACATTTCAGGATTTTGTGGCACTGGAACTCTTTTTGCCTTGAGAGTTTCTTCCTGATTCTTGTTTTCCAGGATTTGAACAAAGTCATTGAAACTTGTTGTGGCTAAAGTGCCATTGTACTTCATGATTTCCAAGAAAGTATTCCATTGAGGTGGCAACGCATCTGCAAACTTTTTCACAATCTCTGCTGGAGTTGTAACAACCCCAAAATTTGACAATTCAGTCAGCAAATGATTAAATCGACTTGTCAAATCTCCTAAAGATTCATTCTCCATACAAGTAAAACCATCAAACTCTTTCTTCAGCAGTTCTTTTCTCAATTGACGTGTCGCTTCATTTCCCACGCCCCTTGTCTTCAATGCGTCCCACAACCTCTTCGTTGTCTTGTAACTGACAAATTGATGATAAATATCTTTACTTAACGCCTGAGTAAGAATCGCATATGCCTTCTTTTCCAAATCATAGACTTTCTTCTGATCTTCCGTAAGATCTGCAAACGTAGCAGCAGATGATGCGGCAACTTCTATTGTTTGATCGAAATCTGTGATGAACCGCAACCACAATTCTGTATTTTGACCAAGAACGTATGTATGAAATCTATCAATCCATCCTGGATATTCGTATAAGTGCATCAACTTTGGAGGCCGATTCAAACTTCCCGTTTCACTCTCGCTTAAGAGAATGCTTTGAATACTTGGAGTTTGATTTGATACGAATGCCCATTGTCCGGTAGACATTGCATTAGCTTGAGAAGATACCGATGCGGAAGAAGACGGAGTACCAAAATACATATCTGTATTTACCGGAGTACCCCATCTTGGGTTCATTTTTTATCAAGGAAAAAATTGTTACACCAGTCGAAGGATCTGAGATCGAAAGACCTGAAACACAAACTTGTTAAACTTAAACAAACTAAGGATCGAAAGATCAAGACTTGTTCGAAGGATCAACAGTGTTCGAAAGATCACTGTTGAGTTTCGAACAATGATTTCGAAAGATTCTCCAAACGAAGGATCCTTATCTTTCGAAAAAGAGCAGTAGACCGAAAGATGTATGCTTCGAAATGATTCCTTGGTTCGAAGGATGATTATCTATCGAACCTCCACTGATCGAAAGATGATCTTTCGACTTCGAAGGATATCTTTCGAACTGATCTGACACAGTTGACAAAAAGGTGACAGGTTGGTGAAAAAGGTGATGGGTTGGTGAAAACTTTCGGCAGAAGGTATGTCCAGACCTTACTTTCTGCCAAAACAGATTTTGAACCAATAAAATATTACTGAAAATCGAAGTAACAACCCAGAAACCGGTCACCGGAGTAAGCCGGAGTTTGGCCGGAAATTACCAAACACCTCAAAAACAAATTTTTTAAGTTACCCAACCCGTTCCTTAACACACCCGGTTAGTTTAGAACACGTTTTAACGTCTGGAAAAGCGAGAAAAACAGTAAAAACGGGTTCAAAACCAAGTGAGTTTTTGTCCAAAACACTCCAAAGTCTTGTAAAAACTCGGTT
This sequence comes from Helianthus tuberosus, assembly GCA_030545235.1. Taxonomy (NCBI): domain Eukaryota; kingdom Viridiplantae; phylum Streptophyta; class Magnoliopsida; order Asterales; family Asteraceae; genus Helianthus; species Helianthus tuberosus. The sequence continues at coordinate 46,944,615 of CM060394.1, forward strand.
TTTAACAAGGAAAAGAGCCACGGCTCTGATACCACTTGTAGGTCCCTCGGAGGTTGAGGTTAAACCTATTCCTTGTTGTGTCTAACACACTAGCAAGTGCGGAATCCAAGCTAGCATGCAAACCGAGATAGAACAAGACAATGATAAACACACAAGACTCAACGATTAACACCACTTGTATTAATGCGTATGAAAGGTTCGGTTACAAGCTCAATGTTTACAAATGTGTTTTGCAAACTCTCTCTAACTCTCGTGTGTGTGTGTTCTGAACAGAATGCTCTCACTTCTCTATGTGTCTAACTTGTCTCTCTCTAATGAAGCTCACCTAGAAGTGAACACAACACATGGATATTTATATCCATCACAGCACGTCTGGTCGAAGGATCAGACAGACTGATCGTAAGATCATCTGTCGACCTGAAACAGCTCGAAGGATCCACCTGTACCTCGAAGGATGATATCCTTCGCGGTCCATCTATCGAATGCTTATCTTTCGAGCTCATCGAAGGATCTAAATAATCCTTCGATGACACATCCTTCGACCCAAACATCTTTCAACCATTGTCTAACTGTTTGTCCAAGTCAAACCGGAGGATGGTTGACTTGGTCAAACTTACATCAAAGACATCGTTTTGTATCAGGACGAAATACAGACAAAGTACAGACACAAGTGCACCAACAGTTTGTTTTTTTTTTTTTTAGTAAATTACTAACTTAGTTTACCTTTTCTATTGAGTTGAAAGATATTTGAATGAAACTAACAAATATAAAACCACAGGGACAATTTTGGTAATTTACTCAAACTCTTTTTAATTTCTTTTATTTAATTAATTTTGTCACATATATAATAAAAAAGAATATACATGCAATTTTTAAATAAAAAATAATAGCTTTGTCACATAATTTTTTTAAATTTTCATCCAACCACTAACTTAGTTATTTTTTTTCTATTAAGGGGAAGTATGTTTTAAATTTTATAAATTAAGACATAAATTAATTTCCAATTTTTTATATAGATCAGTTTTATAAAAATAAAATCTATTTAAACCTCTAAATTTTATAAAACTAAAATGGTGTTTACCTTATAGAAAAAAGGTCCAATAAACAAATCTTATTATATGTAGTGTACCAAACTTGTAATTCATCTTCTACACTTTTAAATTCGCTCCCAACGAGAACAGAAGCCAGTGCCATCCCCCTTCCCTTATCAAACAACGTATCGTTACCAAACATTAAAATTACCCACCAAATAGTAAGTATAATGCCATGAATCAAAGGTTTCTTTACTCAAACCACTCATAATAAATATTAGTTAGTTACCCTTATAATCTTAATTAAATAAATATTTTATTTCTGTCAACATATTTCCTAGGTGCTCTACACATTTAAAATTATGTAATGGTTTACAATTTTTTTCTATTTCTACAATTGATTAAATACTAAAAGTTGTAATCGATTGTAATTGTAATGTGTTGCACACCAATTATATTTATTTTATATATCGCTTTCTCTTTATAAAACTGATCTACATAAAAAGTGAAAATTAATTTCTGTCTTAATCTATAAAATTTAAAACATCCTTCACCTTAACAGAAAAAATAAACTGAGTTAGTGGTTTGGATGAAAATTTATAAAAATTAAAACTATTATTTTTTTTTATAAAAACTGCATATATATTCTGTATATATATATATGTGTGTGTGTGTGTCTGCGCGCGCGCACGTTTGTGTGACAAAATTAATTAAGTAAAAGAAATTAAAAAGAGTTTGAATAAATTGCCAAAATCGTCCCTCAGGTTTTATATTTGCCAGTTTAATCCAAATATCCTTCAACTTAACAGAAAAAGTAAACTAAGTTAGTGGTTTGGATGAAAATGGAAAAAATGTCAAAGGTGAAGGGCTTCTTGATACAAAAAAGTCATTTTAAACGAAACTAACAAACACGCCTAAACCTTAGGGACGATTTTGACAATTTACTCTTGTTTTTTTAAGAGTAAAATGCCAAAATGGTGCTGAGTTTAAGTCACTTTTCGCACTTCAATTCAAAAATATATTTTTTTTGTATCTGGGTCCCTGAGGTTTTATTTTTGTTGTCATTTTCATCTAATTGGCAAAATCAGTTAGAATTTTCTATTAACTTCTCCTTTTTGCCGTTTTTCTCACTTAAATGAAGGGTGTAATCGTCATTTTATGCCATAATGTATTTTAGTTAAATGAGAAAAACGCAAAAAAAAATGTAGAGGTTAACAGAAAATTCTAACTCACTTTGTCAATTAGATGAAAATGGCAACAAAAATGAAATCTTAGGGACCCAGATACAAAAGGTTTCATTTTTTGACAGATGTGGCAAAAATGACCTAAACTCATGGACCATTTTGGCATTTTACTCTTTTTGTTAAAAAAAAAAAAAGAAACTACCTTACCTTTAAATATTTAGCTAAGGTGACACTTCGACGTTATCTTTTTTTAAAGAAAACTTCATTAACACATCCCTGACCGAAATATGCAAGAGGCCAAACAAAAACACACCCTCGACCCAAGCGGGCAAGAGACCAAATTTACAACATATACAAAGACGATTTGCACCAATCCTCCCAACGTATGGACTTAAAGGAAGACCTATTCTTAAACCAAACAAAACTTCTAGACTTAACTTCACCTAACACTTCCATTGGACTATAATTTTTTATTTTGAAAATGAGCCTCATTCCTTCATTTCCAATTAGACCACAATGTGATTATAATTAAACTGTGAATAATCTTCTTCTTCGCTTCCTTTCCCACTTGTAGGTAACCATGGATTTCCATTATATCTTTAACCGTGAACATAAACATAGGAGGAATTTGACACCACGTGCTAAAACTCAACCAAACACGATTTAAGAAGATGCATTCTGTGAAAAAGATGCTTCGTCGTTTCCTCGTACTCTTCGCACATCATGCACATGACCGATGGAATGTTCACGTTCTATCTTCTCAAATTCACTTGGGTGGCTAATCTATCCAAATTAGCCCTCCAAGCCGTGATGTTACATTTTAAGGGCACCCACTTACACCATTTAAACTCCGCTCCTGTGCCACTCCTCTATCTCCTTCCATCATTTTTTGACCGATTTAACCGAAAAAAATACCTGTATCAACACCTGGCCAATTCCAAGGGTCCTTTTCATTTGTCATCCGCACCTCCCCTATTGAATCTTCACAATCCTGCCATTCCAGCCACTCGATCTCCGACTCCGGCTCTCTATGCCACTGCCAAGCTCCCCCGAACCTATCTTTATCCGAAAACACCACGTGCGCCACTTTACAAGTCTTATCCGTCTCCAAATTAAAAAGGTGTGGCCAACTATCCTTAAGCAGTTATCTCCTAACCAAGTATCGTTCCAAAATCTAATGTAATTTCCATTCCCCCACCTTCCATGTGATGAAACTCTGTAAGTATTTCCCATTTATCTTCATTTTTAATTCCACATTAGCAATATTGCTCCTGCAACCTGAAATATATTCATTGGAAGGCAAAAAAACTGCATCCTCTTCTTTTACAATGACATACCTCCACCACTTTCCTTCAAAGGCTTTGACTCTCTACCCTAAACTTCCACACCCATTTTGCCGACAGCGCTTCATTCACATTTTCAAGACAATCTATACCCAACCCCCTTTTTATTTTAGGAAGCGTTCCCAGTCCCAAGCCACCTAATGAATTTTATTCACCTAGCTATTCCCAGCCCAAAGAAATTTTCTCATTTTAGCTTCAAGCATGTTGATTATACCGTTCAGAGCCTTATATAAAGAAAAATAATAGATCGGGAGACTTTCCAAAACCTCCCTAATCAAAGTAAGTCTCCCCCCAATCGATAAAGTTTTGGCTTTCCAAGAGGATAACTGTTATCAAAAGTATCAATTATTGGTTTCCAATTGTTGAGTCTACTCATATTTGTGCCCACCAAAATCCCAAAGTATGTTAGAGATATATCTTCTTTATTACACCTCAAAACTTCCACCATAGAAATTACCTCTGGCTATCCCACCCCAATCCCGTAGATATTTAACTTGAAAAGTTTAATTTTAAGAGCCGAGCAAGCATAAAAACTCCAATAAGTCTAGAAACACTTACAATATTTTCTCTTGACCATTCACCAAGCATAAGAACATCATAAGCATATAAAAAGTGAAAAAGGACCGGGCCTTCATTAGGCGTTTTAATACCTTTGAAAAACCCGACCTCCCCCGCTTTCAAGAAAATACAAGGCAAGGCCTCCATAGCATTAAAAAGAGAAAAGGAGATAGGAGATCTCCTTGCCTAGTCCCTTTGGAACACTTGAACTCAAAAGTAGGTGACTTGTTTACCAAAACTGAAGACCTGGCCAAAACCAAGACCCCATAGACATAATTACACCAAAGCGATGGAAAACCCATTTGTTTCATTGTTTCAATGAGGAAACCCCAATTATCATTTTCCTATGCCATTTCAAAATCAATTTTTAAGAGGAAAGCCTTTCTTTTAACCTTTTTAAACCACGATAAAACTTCATTAAGCATAAGAGGGCTATCAAGAATGTACCTTCCTTTTAGGAACGCCGTTTGGTTTTCCGATATAACCGATCCAATAACCTTCTTGAGCCGATTTGCAAGGATTTTCGAGATCGTTTTGCTAATAACCCCAATAAGGTTAACTGGTTTATAATCCTTCAACCCCACAAGATCCTTGATCTCCGACATTATCTATATATTGTAATACTAGGTTATCACCCAGGATTGCTTCCCGGGCTCGAGAAAGTTTTTTATATTCTAATTTTATGAGTAACATCGAATTTAAAATAATACAATAAGTTATCTATAAACAAATTTTGTTGTACGAACAACAACCCGCCCGACTCGTATGCAGTCTGCGAGACCAAAGTAGCAGAATGGCTCGACCGCAACACGTTCATGGAGCGCAAGGCTTCGGTGAAGTTCGCCTGCACAAAAAAACCTAGATCCATGTCAAACCCGAGCTTCTCGACGCTTGGTCTCCGTAAACCAGAAACCGAAGGTGTCGATAATCGGGTTCAGAAAAAAACCGGTTCATCAAACCGATGGGAGGTCAAAGCATAATGATAAGGTGGAAAACGTGAGGCTGTTTAGGAACCAGTCTGAACCGGGGAGGGACTACTGTTTGTTGATAACTGAACCGGTTTCTCCTCGGGTTTCGTGTGTTGGTCGGGTCGGGTCGGTGCGGGTTAAAGGTAGGAAGGCTGGGGTTTGGAGGAGTTTCAAGGCTGCTTTTTCGAACCTGGTTCAGACCAATAGAGTGGCAAAGATAGCAGCTTGATACCGGTCTGAACCGGTTTAGATGTTTTGCCGGTCGACGGTCAGGCGGCTGTATTATAATTATGGTTAAGATGTCAAATTATTTTTTTGGTCAAATTTCGTTATAGTTTAATTTACTTGTAATTATTGTTATTATGGTGTCCAACTTTATGCTATCTCATTGTCCATGGCCTATAATTGAGACTGAAGAGATAGTCGTTTTGGACATTTTGTGACAACTATATACATAAATGATTTTATTACGAAATTTGTATTTTTTTTTGCCGACACGTAATAGTTACGATACGTATATGAACGACAAGGTTTTACTAATTTTGTGTGTTCACATGTCCAATAGTTGAGTCACGTATTTTTTTTTTAATAATGTTTTAAGTGATGTCACTTGTTATGTTATGTGAAGTAAATCGGTACTATTCGAGTGTTGGATGAACAAATAAGACATAAAAACTAGTATTAAGTGCAATATATTAGATAAAAATGTTATTTGTATATGAGTGTGTCCCGTCACTATAACAAACAAATATGGTATTAGTTTTTAAGCACTTTTTGTTTGTTTTCAAAAGCTATGTAATTCTCTTTAGCACTTTTTGTTTGTTTTCAAAAGCTATGTATTTCTCTTTAATTGTTTATATGTATCAAAACATATAGAAATTAATGTTACATTTAAAAGGATACGGAATTTTAAATATTCATATAAGATTTTCACGCATGTAAGACTAGTGGGTATGGGGCACGTCGTCGGACCACCTCCTCACCCCCTCAGGCCCATCATCGTCCCCAACGTCCTCCTGCAGCCGCTCTTGACGACCCCCCAACACACACATATACATACATGGGGCCTATTGTAGGTCCGGCTAGGAGGATCTAGTCGCCTAATCCTTGTTATCGAACACGTCCGGTTGTGCGGAATCCAACCGGAGATGCAAACCGAGATCGAGAAAGTGAACAATACGTAAAGATATCAACGATTAACAGTTACGTGTATTGATTTCGACAAAGTTTCGGTACAATATTTTGACAAATACAAAGCTCACCGGAACTTTCTCTCACTACACTCTCTCTCTAGTTTTCTGCCTTGTCTCTCTGAAATGAACACACATCATGGGTATATATACCCGAACACAGACCATCTGGTCGAAGGATCAGGATAACTGATCGAAACATCATCTTTCGATCATACAGCCATCGAAGGATCCACATATACCTCGAAGGATGGTATATCCTTCGAGGTCCATCTGCATGCATCCATCGAAGGACATCTTTCGAGCTCATCGAACCAACCTTCGACACAGACGTATTACACCAATGTTCCAACTGTTTGGCCTGTGCGATTGGCTTGTCAAAGGCCCAAGTTAATGGCCCAACAACCTTTCTATACGTAAAATACATGCAGATTGAAGGTTTGAGATGTTTAGCCAACTTAGTCAACATGATGACATCATCATGACATCATCATGATGATGTCATGATGATGTGGCAGCGGGAAACATCCTCGGCTCTCCGTGCTTCGCGTGTCGAACTCTGGGACGCACGACGGAGGAATGTCGTGACGTCTGGCTTGAGCCGAACCTAACCGGGTCGAACCGAACCGAGTTGAACAGAACCAAGTCGCGTCCACATAATATGTATCAACAAACTCCCCCTTGGACGCTACTCGTGAGGTTCAACTTCCATATCTTCAATGTCGGAGGATCTTCAAAGTCTTCACGTCTTGAAAGCAGAAAGTGTATCAACAAACTCCCCGTTTCATGTAGGAAGTGTGTTGACAAACTCCCCCTTAACATAAGCTCCCCCTTGAGTTATGCTCGTGAAATACTTGTTCTTTATGAATTGAGATCCTTGTGGTGTTGATGATGGCCAGCGGCAACTCGATCATCTTCATCACTTGAGCGCCTTCACGTCGTGTCTTCATTCCGAAGCTTGTCATCGACCATGTTCTCCTTGCCCTTAGAATCTGCACATGCAAGAAATCTAAACGCGTAATGAGAACAACTGCTTGGAACATCATAAGTAAACGACACACATGTGACCATTGCATAATCAAACACCGTCCGACAGTTTGAAAGTTTTAACAATTTTTATCAATTTTAGGTTTTTAACTTTCAAAACTTGCAAATTTCGACCGTTTATGAGGATTTAGTCGTTTTTGGTTTTCGTTCAGGTTTTAGGTAACGAAGACTCGAGCTCCAACATCGTACGATCGAAAATAAAATAGAAATAAAATCTTTTTGGCTTTTATAAAGTTTATATTAAAACACATTTTAGGTGTGTTTTAATATTTGAAATGCAAAGACTGAAAGCAGTAAATAAATATATACAAAGATGCAGAAAATGAAAGCATTAAATAAATATTTACAGACAATCTTTTTGCGAGTTTCGAGGGTAAGAGAATCATATCAGTGTACGGTCATGTCAAAACGCTCTTGTTGTTCTTTTAGTTAACATTAAGATAAGCATCCTATAACAATTATCGGTATTGTTGTCCACATAAACTCAACTTATCATTTGTAATCATGGCGAGGGGATACGTTAAGGTATGATTTATACTTACCGACCGGTGTTCATCCACATCACGACACATTCCCGTATCAAGGTATGCACGAGGGTTCATCTTACCGGTGAGTATACCGATTATCATCTGTTTGACCGTATATGATGTGAGATTCTCACTTATTTTGATTGAAAACAAGCCCTATGTGATAGAATCACTTATTGATGAGGAACTTGATTTTCATATGCATGAGGGCACAGGAGCAAGTCCGTGAACAGGTCAGTACTTTCGTACAGCAGAGAGACGAACTTGACTCCCGGATAAATAATTTGTGATATATTATCACTTATTTTGTTTGGACATGTGATTGTTTATCACTTATTGAGGTCGAATGCAATATGTACACGTATGTATAGTATCATGGAAGATCTAGACTTGCGTCCCCGTTATTTTTCGGAAAAAGATACAACCATGATACCCAGATGATAAGCAGCATAAAGACCGAATATCTCAGAACCTCGGCAATCTCTCAAACGAAATTTCGGTACCAAGACCATATGCCAATGAATGGTTCCCACCCAGTCTTCAGTCGATTTAAGTTTATATCACCCTGCACACTTTAAAATGATTGTGAGCCTACCGATACATCTTATATAGAGCTGCTTATCGTTTTTCATTTTAGGTTTCAGGAGGTTTAGACAGACCACTGATGTACTATCATTTTCTCTTTTGCTCGCCAGGAAACTCATTTTTGTTTTTCTATTGTTTTTGCGTTTTTGAAATTTTTCAATGTTTTTGGATTTTCAAATTTTGGATTTACTCCCCCTAAAATCAACAAACTAAGACAAATTTAAAACACACAGGTATTTACAAAAATGATTTTCCGATGTTGGTTTTACTCTTGCTTGACCTTAATGCCGTTTACCAGTAATAAATAGTCAAATCTTGATTTGTCAAATGCTTTGGTAAAAAGGTCGGCACGTTGGTCATCGGTGTGGACCTTGACAACATTGAGGAGTTTCATAGTGAAACAATCACGTGTGAGGTGATATTTGAGATCAACGTGTCAGGTCAAAGAGTGCTGTATGAGATGATAAAAAAAAATTCATAAAGCAGCTTAAATATCGACAAGTATAGGAGAGATTAGAAATTCAAAACCGTGTCCTGCAACTGCTTCGTGCATTGCAAGGAATCTGAGCGCTCTCCCAAACTGGATATCCACCAGGTGTGGACTTCAAAGTCGATTTTGTAGCTACTGAGAAATCTCTTGACAGCAACAAGATCATAGACCTCTGGGTCCGGCTGGTCTTCCACATTGCACCAGCGAAGGTCTTTGCCTTTCTCTTTCAGAAGTAGTGTGTGGTTGTTCAATCCATGCCAAAGCATCCGCACACCCGGTTTGGTTTGATCAACAAACACATTTTCTTCAAACACACCGTGGAGAAATGTACACTGCACGTTCATCTTGTTGATTTTGAACTTCAAACGTGCTGCAGGTGCGTACTTTTCATTTGAATCTTCCCTGAGGACCCGATCAAAAACCATGACAACCAAATTTTGGCACATATTTCAACTGGTCGAATTTTTTTTTTTTTTTTTTAACTTCATTCAACCACATTCTTTCATCAGCAAATTCTTCTTCTTTTCTTTTTCTTTCCTCTCTCTCCATCAATGGCAACAACATTCTCCTTGGACACAACAATGTTTCGGAGTCTTATGTCGCCGATCTTGTGCATGGACGCTCCACTATCAACAATCCTAAGACTATCAATAGTTCCTCCTGGAACATCCTGCACACTCATTCAGAGATTAGTTGGAGAGGGGGACCCAAGCCTTCACAGACTTGGGTCGTCCGTCATCATCATCGAGAATTGTAACATCCATTTCCCGATGATTTGGAATTGATGTAGCTCCCCCTGAAACAATTACTGGTTTTGGTTTCCAAATCTGTGTTTGTTTTTCATTTTTAACATCTAACTTAACAGACTGTGTTTGGATAACCTCTGGTTTTAAAACCTTTTCAACATTTTTCCGTTGTTTCTTTCTCTGTTTCACTTCTTGTTGTTTAACAAGACGAGGGTCCTGTTTTGGTGAAACAAATCTTTTATGGTAATTGTTACCATGGGGGGCATCAACTTTTTCTTTCAGCTTATGAAGATACGGACAGTTTCGAATTATGTGTCCAATTGTACCACATTCAAAACATGATCTTCGTTCAACAAACCCCGAAGTATCATGTGGTCGTCTTGCCGATGATGATGAACTTTGTGATCTCGAGGTACTAGGTTTCGAACAGTTTGGTTCATTTCTTTTCAACACTGTTGCTTGTTTAACAAAATCTAAGTTAGATTTGTTTTCAAACGTTTCAATTTTGTCCGTTCCCTTTGATTTCACAAAGTTTATCTTCTTGTCCTTTTTCTTGGTCTGTTTCTTTTGACCTTTTCCATTTCCTTGGGCAGCGTGATTTTGCTTTCGTTGATTGTTTTGTTTTTGCAATTTTTGATTCCCATATTTCTTTCTAACTTCGGATTTTGGGATAGGAGCACACTGAGTTACTACAACTCCTGGGATCGACTTTCCCAAAAACTTACTGGTAGAATCTTCGAAAACTTTATCAATCAAAGATTGATTGACATTTTTGATAGGGAAATCCTTGTCTGAATATATTTTATCAGATCCAATCAACGTGTAAAGCAAGTTCACGCTTTCACAGCTTCCAGATGAGGATTCAACAGACTTGGCTGTAGCAGTCACAAACGATTTTGCAGGTGGATCACAAAGAATGTGATTCTCAAGAGGTATGTCCTCTTCTTTGATCACCGCATCAGACTTTTCCGAATCAGTATCATCAGATTCATCATCAGAAGAATCAGTATCCTCAATCACAACTGGAGGATTCTGACTCGGTTCAGCAGAAGACACACATGTATCTGCTGACACATCCGATTCTGATGATACTTCCTTCTTGTATCCGAGTCCTGCTGCAAATTCCTTAACGTCTAGAGGAACAGATGGTTCAAAGTGAGTTCTATACTCCTCATCAGGCAGGGCATCATAATTGTTTCTCACGGGTGGTGGACATTTCTTGTAACCTATGCAAGTGACATCCCGTTTCTCTTTCTGAACATCTATGATGTGATCTAACACATAGCTAGAGCTCAAATAGTTGTCTAGCTTGAGTTGGATCGCCTCACTTTCACTTCTGACATAAGCCATTTCTTTTTGCATTATCTCAAGACGTGTGATATACAAATTTATGTCAGTTTGTTTTCTTGAAACCATTTTTGTCAGTTCTGTTTTATCTTTCTTTAATGTCTCAATCATCGACTTAAAGTTCTTTTCATGGTTTTCATAAAACATGTTGGCTTCAGTGCATTTAGAAAGATCCACGGTTAATTTCTGATTGTGGATAAATGTCACATCATATTTCTCCTGCAAAGCCTCGTGTTTGCTTTGCAATTCACACCACTTATCATTCAATGAAACATGTTTGTCTTGCAAGTCAAACAAACTAGCTTGTAAAGCATCATGTTTGTCTTGCAACTCAGACATGTTTGCATCCAAATCAGCACATCTATCACTTAATCTAGCACAATTATCACAAATAGCAGCAGTGGGTTCATCGACACATACCTGACTTGATGAACTGTCGACATTAGCCATAACGGCTGAATGGAGAGAAGAAGAAGAATAAGCAGCTTGATCCACCAATATAGATCTCCTATGATTTTCTGCTGCAGTGTCTCCCAATACCTCATCAACCTCTGCTTCAACTGGCACACTTGACGTGTCATCCAAATGATCATTGCCTGAAGTTGAGGATTCTTCATCTGAGCTTCCACTGTAACCAGAACTGTCTTCGTCTTCAGAAGACTCATCACCATTGGTGGAAGATTCTCCACCACTGGCGTGCTTAAGATCCTTGACAACCTCAGCAAAACAAGCTGTTCCATTTGGAGCATCACTACTCAACTTGATTGACCAATCACCACCTTCATATACTTGAACCACAAGTGCCTGGTTAGCATTTGATGGTCCTGCTTGGCTTTGGTTGTTAACAGGCATCAACGTACGCTCATTGTTCCTGTTCTGATTCTGCTGGTCTCCTTGATTTCCAAAAGGGTTCTGGTTCCCATGCTGAGCTGGCTTAACATGAACTTGAATGGGATTGCCATGTAGATCAGTTGTCACAGGAGGCCTTTGGGTTTGCTGTTGAGGCATTGGTTGAAGAACTGGTTGAAGCGGATTTCCATACATGTCTGTTGTTGGAGGAGGAGTGCCATACAAGCTAGTGCTAGACACACTTGTTGGTCCTGTAGATCGAACAGGTAATGGATTTCCGAACATATCAGTTGCTCTGATAGGTTGTTGGCTCTGAATACTTGACGGAGTACCATAATACATTTCTGTAAATAAATCCTCCCTGCTTCTATACTTGTTTTCTGTATTTGACGGAGTACCCCAGGCCGGATTCATTTTTGATCAAGAAAAAGGATACCTCTAAAAATCACACCTCAAACAAACAGTTAAACACCTTCTTCAATCCTTCTGTTAAAAATTTATAAGTGTTTCAACGAAACAAGTTTCCACGAAACAGACTTTAAACTTGTGTCGACGAAACAACTAGACAACCAATTCTGTCTTGGACTTTAAAAATGACGAAATAGGGAGCCCAATCCTAGTCGACGAAACAGACCCACTTATGATTTGGGCTTCAACTCGACGAAACAGAAACAAGCCCAAGACTACGAAGCTGGCCCAACACTTTAATGACGAATCAGAAGCTCAACGAAACAGATTTGTTTACTTTGGGCTTCTTAACTTGACGAAACAGGCCCAACTCTTTTCCACGAGACAAACTAGGCCCGAAACAGTCTTAAGCCAAATTAGAACAGAAGCCCAAATTTTTTTTTTTTTTTTTATTTATTTATTTATTTATTTATTTATATATATATATATATATTTTTTTTGTGCGATCAAGTCAAACTTGTGCGACGGAAATCTTGTACGTTCTAAAACAACACTTGTACGATTAAAAAAAAAAAAAAAAACCTTGTGCGATTCAAACACTTTGACTTTCTATGCTCCTGACACAAAGAAATACCTTTCGGCTACACTCTTACCAATTCACCAACCAAAGTATGATTTGTACTATTATAATTAAAACACAATTCTCAATTAAACATCATCATCATGCTTTGTCTGCCAACTTTTCAACCTTAATATTATAATAACAACAAATCCCAAGACCCAAACAACTTTCACAAGTGATTTTAACTGGATCAAAAAGGTGTGTTTATGAAGAACAACTTGAATATGTCAAGAACACAAAGGTTTATCCGGTGAAACTATGAGTTTTCCGGTGAACCCACAAACTTCCGAACACAAACTCTTGCTTAAAACTTCACTAAAAACCACTCTTTAACATGTGAAAATGATAAATAACAAGGTTTTTGTATGAACTTCCAGCAAAACAGGCAGATTTTCGAAGTTTTAACCAGATTTTTTTTTACGAAAAATAAAAACTTCAAACACCCGAAAACACTCGGTTTTAACAAGGAGAAGAGCCAAGGCTCTGATACCACTTGTAGGTCCGGCTAGGAGGATCTAGTCGCCTAATCCTTGTTATCGAACACGTCCGGTTGTGCGGAATCCAACCGGAGATGCAAACCGAGATCGAGAAAGTGAACAATACGTAAAGATATCAACGATTAACAGTTACGTGTATTGATTTCGACAAAGTTTCGGTACAATATTTTGACAAATACAAAGCTCACCGGAACTTTCTCTCACTACACTCTCTCTCTAGTTTTCTGCCTTGTCTCTCTGAAATGAACACACATCATGGGTATATATACCCGAACACAGACCATCTGGTCGAAGGATCAGGATAACTGATCGAAACATCATCTTTCGATCATACAGCCATCGAAGGATCCACATATACCTCGAAGGATGGTATATCCTTCGAGGTCCATCTGCATGCATCCATCGAAGGACATCTTTCGAGCTCATCGAACCAACCTTCGACACAGACGTATTACACCAATGTTCCAACTGTTTGGCCTGTGCGATTGGCTTGTCAAAGGCCCAAGTTAATGGCCCAACAACCTTTCTATACGTAAAATACATGCAGATTGAAGGTTTGAGATGTTTAGCCAACTTAGTCAACATGATGACATCATCATGACATCATCATGATGATGTCATGATGATGTGGCAGCGGGAAACATCCTCGGCTCTCCGTGCTTAGCGTGTCGAACTCTGGGACGCACGACGGAGGAATGTCGTGACGTCTGGCTTGAGCCGAACCTAACCGGGTCGAACCGAACCGAGTTGAACCGAACCAAGTCGCGTCCACATAATATGTATCAACACCTATCCCTCACACCCTAGGTCCATCCCCTTTAGGCTCATTCGCACACCCGCTGACGTGGACGCCTACATGGACTACCCTCCTCTACACCCCATAGCCTAACTATAAGCAGATATAAACATGCAATTTTGTGCAACCGTTATGCTTTATAAAATCAATGAGTAAGACTGGAAGGTATGGGGCTCGTCCCCATGCCCGTCCTCTCGCCACCGCCCCAAACATTCCACCCCCTTGCTCCGTCGCCGCCCCAGGCCCGTCCCCTTCGCCCGCTGCTCGCCGCCCAAGCCGGGCCTCACCCATTCACACACCTATACATACTATAGGTCCCGAAATCTGAGGATCGATAACGAACCGAATCACTTGTTTATAGCAAACACGGTCACGTGTGCGGAATCCACGTAACTATGCCAAATCAAACATATAAAGCAATAACAACAAAGGATTAATCAATGAAACACACTCGATTGATTAAACGGGATGAGAACCGATTACAAACTGATACAAACACAGTTCAGACAGAATTTCGACAGAGTTTTGGTACTGGTTATTATCTCATCTACCTTCAAATGAAAACAGATGTTGTTTATATAGTCCCTGGGCCCAAGTTTACGGCGAAACACAAAGTGTATCGGCGAAACAGAACATGGGCCAGTCATTGGGCTTGAAACAGCCCATTACACGACGAATCAAGTGTGATTCGTCATGAACGTCGGCGAAACAGAAATAAAGGACATTGGTCTGTTTCGTCATGATGTGTTCGACGAAACAGACCTGTTTCGTCGAGGGCTGCATCAGCTGATCTATTTCCTGTATACAGACAGTAAACAGATAGAACATATAAACATAGTAATGACCATACTACCCTTTAATGCAACATGCATTGTTCTTAATACTTTACATAACAAAAGAGACAAATAAGTCGTACACAAGCAGATAGGAGGATATCCGACTTGGTCAACATAACATACAGACTCGATAATTAATAAAAGACCATACAAAATACATCGTTAAACAAGACTAGTCACAGACACTAAAAATGCATCAACAAACTCCCCCTTGTCTGTTACTCGTCTTCGGTCTTCTAATCTTCCATCTCAGTGTTGTTCGGACCACGAACTGTCCGAATGTATGCCCCGGTAATAGCAAAAACACGCTACGCGCTGAAACTTTAAAGCTTGACGTGCGTCCTGATCTTCATAGAAAATATCATGACGATATAATCTGCTGATATCAGCCTCGGACATGTTGACTATCCACATCGGATCCAACATCCGGTAATTTGCACGATTATATCTAAACACAATTACAGCTTCATGAGTATCCAAGTCGTAGCACCATAATGCCATGTCTTCAAGAAAATCCTGCTGCATAGGCATCAATGGGATTTTATCTACTACCCTCGGAGGCTGGTACACAAGCTTGTATCTGCAAGTGTTGGTGTCAGGATCAAGAGTAAACTTAATCGGTTGATAGACTGGAAATTGTGGCTTGTATGATTCATCCTTCCAGCCCGACTTCTTGTTTACTTTAATCAGTCGCTCAAATAAAGTAGCGCCATCGTATTTTGAACGATTGATAAGCTCAAGCCTTGTCAACGCAGCAACATCATAAAATGGCAAGGAAAGAATGCTCAGCAGTGAATTGAAATACAGGATTCCGTATTCACGTTTGATAGCAATGCAGTGTATATCTTGAACAAACATCCAGCATAGAATCCTTCCACTTGGCTTTGCCTTTTCAAATTGCAAGTAGTCGACTTGCTTTTTCAGGCACAGGCTTGGAGACTTTAGATAAAAACTGTTTTCTCCATTCAGAGAATGCATCTGTGTCTTTTTCGGACGAATTACGATTCTTTAAGTGCTCATCTATGTCATCAATATTCTCCTTCATCCAATCTTCATCAAACGAAGCGAATTCAGTACCATTTTCTCGAACATATGTTGATTTTGTTGCTTTGCCTTCAAACACAATCTCATCAATATCTTCAACATTAGTTGTATCAGTCTCAGTCGACATTTTATCTATCTCAGCATCATCAATTTCTCTCATAGACTGTAAAACACTCAATTGCTCCTGAGAAAGATCTTCTATTAACTCCACTTCTTCAAGCAACTCTCCTGTAAATGGATGAATAGCCTATAGAGCAATATCAGCACTGCTTACTACAGAAGAAGTATGTAGGATCGAATTCGGACCTAAACGAGTCGCGTAGAAGAGTTTATCTCAGTTTGAACGGCGGAACAGACAAACCGAGTATAATTCAGCGAGAATTCACTTTAATATGTCGATATTATTGATCTGAATGACATGTACAATCAAGTCGACACTTCGGCAGCACTTCGTGGCTAACCGGAAGAACACACCTCTGTCTATTTTCTGATTTCGCTCTTAAGGTCTATATATAGGCTCACATATTCCGCTCATACGGACATGTACGTATGAGCGGAATCTCTTCATGACACATAAGCGATACTAGACTAGGACATATGAGCGGAATCTCTTCAATGACACAAAAGCGAAATCATGACTGACACATGAGCGGAATCATGTGTTTCAAATACATATGCTATCTATTTTGTCATCTAGTGAAACATCATGCAATCTGATTGAAAGCTTCACGTGAATATGTTGTTAATGATGCAAGCATGATGACACTTGGATGATGTCATCATTAAGAATGATGACATCATTCTTGTTTCAAACCGCAACGAACCCGAAGACTCTATGTAAGACGAAGACGACAGATGTGTGCACCAACAGACTCCCCCTCAGATGTTGACGAGTCTTACATGTTGAGTCTTTGCATCTTCAGTCTTAATCAGTCTCTTTTCTTTTCTTGGCATATACCAGGATCTTCTCTTTGGCTCTAACTTCGTCAGACTCCCCCTCTCATCATGATGGGATCGCTGTCTGGAATTAGCTATCACCTTGAGATCAATCACTGGCTTTATCTCTGTTCAGCTCATCTCCTGCACAAATTTTCTCACCACCACATAAGTTTTTACTTAAAAACAATAAGAAAAACTTACTGGAAATAGTTACATCAAGTTCAAATTAATGACCCTGATTAACTAATAAAAATTTTCTTTCTCAAAATTAACAGACTCCCCCTTGCAATGTGCTGGCATTCTGTTAGTTCTTCAGCATCATCTGCTTTAGGATCGTAATCTGGCTAGCTCTTTCTGAGATTGTTCCAAGATTGTAATCTGGCTCTCATCCAGCTCAGGATCATCAATTCAGCTCAAACTTAAACCTGCACAAACTCACTCTACCTAAAAATAAATTTCACACATTTAACAATTTGATGCACCAACACTCTGAAATAATCAGACGACTCCCTCTCATAATCATATGCATCATCAATCACTCTCCCTCAGATCATACACATCTGATGAACCACTTGTTGATTTCCAAAACATATTTTGATATTTTAAGACACACTCCCCCTCACAACAATGTCATCATGTTTAGCACTTGGAATTTTGAAAATCAGCTCTCCAACACCAGTTGTCGAAAATCTTTTTGATTTTTTTCAAAAATTTATGCTAAAACACACCAAAAATCTTTTTGGATTTTTCTGACAGAGAGTAAATGCAGTAAAGAAATATTTACAGACAATATTTTTGTGAGTTCGTGTAAGAGGATCATATCAGTTTATGACAAGTCACAAGTACCGTTGAGCTTAGTTACACATTAAGAATTAAACAATTCACTTAGATTGCCGATATACTGATCCACTTAAATTTTCACACAAATTTCAACTGATTCAGGATATGAGTTAGGTGTTTTAAAAACTTAAACTAATTCATGTGTCCTACCTCTTGAATATACTCCCGTATCCAGATCCCAATATTCAGTCTTACAGGTGAGTATACCACAGATGATATCTGTCAGGGGAATAAATTATAGTGCGAGGGCCGTGAGAGCTCAGGTCGATCTTTCGATACGCAGAGAGATGACGGCTTCGACTTTCGGTGTGTCCCTTTAGAGGATCTTTTGCATTACAACAGCAATGACTATCAATTTTGTTGTTTCATCAATTTGCTGAGGGCTGCGCTATATTTCAAGCATGCGGAAAGTATTCTCCGGGGACTAGGCCATTGCTTCCGCAAAATCAGAAGTCCCGGGATAATACCCCAGATATCACTGAGCATAAAGACCTAGTATCTCAGAATAAGGGACCTTTCAAACGAGATTTCAGGGGTTACCTATATATCCAAGTAGTGTTCCCCACAAAATAAGCAAGTTTGAAATTTAGTTTATATCCCGAAAAAGTTTACTAAATGTTAAAAACCTATCGGCATATCATCAGTGAGACCGTTTAACACTATATAAACATTACAATTCTTTAGCATACTGTGACCGTCTACTGATGTACTATCATTTCCTCTTCTAGACACAAAAACTCATTTTTGATTTTATCATGTTTTTATCTTTTTCATATTTTCAAATGTTTTTGGATTTTCAGAAATTTCTACTCCCCCTAAAATGCAAACACATTAAAGAAAATATGAAAATAAACTGTACAACAAACTTGACAACCGATATCGAATCGCATCAAATCGCCATCCACTTGGCATAAACAATCAGAACTCTCCCTTTCACAAAACTATTTTCTCATTATGATTTCAAAACACTTAAGTTTGTTTTAACCAAAATGATTTTTCCGGAAAATAAGTTTTGTTGATTTTAAACCATTTGTAGGTTCGGGGTGTGGTTCATCACATTGTTCATTCAATCACATATATGAGGATTACAATTGTAGGATCGAATTCGGACCTAAACGAGTCGCGTAGAAGAGTTTATCTCAGTTTGAACGGCGGAAACAGACAAACCGAGTATAATTCAGCGAGAATTCACTTTAATATGTCGATATTATTGATCTGAATGACATGTACAATCAAGTCGACACTTCGGCAGCACTTCGTGGCTAACCGGAAGAACACACCTCTGTCTATTTTCTGATTTCGCTCTTAAGGTCTATATATAGGCTCACATATTCCGCTCATACGGACATGTACGTATGAGCGGAATCTCTTCATGACACATAAGCGATACTAGACTAGGACATATGAGCGGAATCTCTTCAATGACACAAAAGCGAAATCATGACTGACACATGAGCGGAATCATGTGTTTCAAATACATATGCTATCTATTTTGTCATCTAGTGAAACATCATGCAATCTGATTGAAAGCTTCACGTGAATATGTTATTGATGATGCAAGCATGATGACACTTGGATGATGTCATCATTAAGAATGATGACATCATTCTTGTTTCAAACCGCAACGAACCCGAAGACTCGATGTAAGACGAAGACGACAGATGTGTGCACCAACAAAGTACCTGCTATCTGTTGAACTTTTCCAGTAGAAGTTCCCTGAGATGATTCGACCACTGTAGGTTGAACTGCAACAACTTCAGAAGAAAGTGCGGTTGGCTGCTTCTGTGATGTACCAGAAGTGTCAGGATTCCCTTGGTCTTCCGTATCATCATCCTTTTTCTTCAGTACTTCTTGTTGTTTACAATGATAATCCCACAAAACAGCAAGCCTTCTCTCTTTCTCTTCATCAACAGCCTTCAAGCGAGCATTTTCAGCTTTAAGCAAATCAATTTCAGCTTGTTGTCGCTCTATTACTGTTTGCTGTTGACCAACGGTTGACTTCAAGTTGTTAATTTCCACCGATTGTTTAAGCTGATCATTCTTTGTGAGATTAATGAAATGAGATTGCCTCTGAACACGATCAGCAGCTGCTTCAAGTGTAGAGAATAGGTATCTGATCTTTTCGTCTTGAGAAAATCCGGAAAATGTCCTATGACGTTCAGCACTGATCCCCGAAGTGGTTGCTCTGATTGCAGAAGCCATAGTTCTTTCAGGAACTGCCTGAGGAGTCACAACTGGAATTTCAGCAGCTGAAGTAACTACAGTAGGAGTTTCTTGCACAGGCTCCTGAGGTACAGATTGTACAGGCTCCTGAGGTACAGATGAAGACTCTTGAGCCACAGATTTCCGAGTATAAGTACTCAAATATCTCCTAGATTTCTTCTTTTGAATTTCAACAGCTTTCTCAGCTCTCCTTTTTGTTCTTCTTTCACCTTCAGGATCCTCTGGAACATATTCTGGATCATCTTCAGTTCTAATCTTTCTATATCTTCTCACTCCACGTATATCGATATACATTTCATATCCAGGCTCGACTATATGATCACTAGAACTAGAATCAGATTCATCATCGCCACTTGCTGAAGAACTACTAGCTGATGTACCACCAGCTGCACCCTTGCTCGATGTACCAACAGCACCAGTATCACCACCATCATCGCTTTCACCACTACTGTCACCACTATCACTTCCAGACTCATCTGAATCAACTGGATCAGGACCAAATTTTTCTATCCTTTTTCTTTCCAACTCAGGCTCTTCGTTGTCAGATTGGCTGTCATCATGACGCCATTTATCATTTGTTGGAGCAACATAATCAGAATTCTCAAGTGCGCCAAAAAGCTTCCTTGGAGGAACGCTTTCTTTGTATCTTTTGGCGGCAAGAGTCTTGATTAGCCTTAAAGAGTTGAAATTCATCGCCTCTATCTTCAGAAGATCATTGTCATCTTTAGGAAGGTCCGGATGTTGAACATTCATAATCATTTGCAGAAACCGCGGATACATCCAAAACTTGTTTCCAGTTGTTCTACTTCCTGTCCTTGTCATATTTTCTTTCATGTTGCTGAAAATATACTTTGAGATGCTAAACGGTTTGTTTAACACCAAAGCAACCATGAAACCAACGAGATCATCTCCAGCCATATCATATCCAGACCGTCTATTGCTGAGACACTGAATAAGAATATGCAATAAAAACTTGTAGCGTAGTGGAAGATCACCTTTGTTGATTTGTTTGACGAAAATGTCTCCAGTACACTTCATCCTTAGCAAACAGCCTCGTGAACACATGATTGGTATTGAATATGGAGCATCCGGTTGATCTTGTAATTGAAGAACTTCATTCAATATCTCCGGAGTGATAACGACATACAGATCATTCACACGACCTCTTATAATATCCTTTCCATCGATTTGGACGACGCTTGCAGAATCCCAGAAAGCCTTGATAAGTGATTTGTAAATGGGCGTCGAGAATGTAACAGCATAATTAATACGTGACTCCCTGATCCACTTCGTAATATCTTTCAATTCCGTGAGCTTGTCATCCGGATCCAGATATGCAACTTGATTATGACGCTTCTCTGACATAATCTCCTCTTCAGTTTTGTTTTCTTTCTTTATCGCCTTCTTGCGTTTTCCTTTTTCTTGCGGTGCTTTAGGTGCCATCTGTAAATAAAAATGTCCAGAATAAATTACATTTGATATAACATGCATTTAGACATGTATGGATACAATTTCATATATCCACATAACAGATAACCTATCAAAACATGTCTACTGTGAACAAACAGCAACAACAGAAAACTGCTAAGGCATAGACGACGAAACAGAAGATCAACGACGAAACAGAAGGGTGTGCGACGAAACAGAGGGTTGACCCTTGACCAGTTTGATTCGTCGACGTTTTGATTCGTCGAGTCTGTTTCATTCCATTTCTGATTCGTCGTCTCTGATTCGTCGTCTGTTTGATTCGCCGTTTGTTTGATTCGCCGGAATTAGGGTTAATTTGATTCGTCGATTTGGGGGTTTTTGTGTTTCGCCGTTTTGTGGTTTAAACAAAGAACAAATACAAACACAAACACAAACACATTCAACATCATTATTTATACCCAAACCAACTTATGACAACCCATATATGATTTCCGATCCAAAAACCCATTTAAAACAGTTGAGAATTTTATCAAACAAAAACCCCTGTTTTTGTTACAAAAACCCACATCCAAATCAAAGCAAATCAAACATACTAGAACTTAAATCTAACAGATACAGAAGGAAAACACAATAATTTCAACATCAACACATGTATTATCAAAGAAAAACAAGGTCTCAAAGGGGTCTCTGAGGGTTTCGGATGAAAAACCGACGGTTCAAAATGTTCGGAATGTGAACCAGAACGTTTTACTACCTTTGATTTTTGTAAGATTTTGATAAAAATCGGATGATTTGAGTGATTTGAGAGGGTGACCGTAGGTATGGGGGTTTGAGTGTTTGAAGAAGATGAATAGTTTGATGTTTTGAAAAAGTGAACAACAGGGACCCATTTATACACCGCCTCATATCGACGAATTAGAATCCTTCGACGAAACTGGATTGGGCTTCGACGAATCAGAACGAGATTGGGCTTACACATGGGCCTGAATTTAGCCCATGACGAAACTGATTTGGGCTCATGTGATTCGTCGTAACTTTGACGAAACAGATCTGATTCGCCGATGATGGTCTGATTCGTCGACCATTTGTCTGATTCGTCGACCATTCTTTTGTTTCGCCAACAGTAAATTTTCAAAACACAGACATGAAAAATTTCTGCAGACTGATCAAACTATGATTTAAAAAGAACATTTTTCCATTCTGTTTGAGTTTTCAAATGCAAGAACATGTTATGAAGTAGGTTTCAAGCTTCCGGCAGAAAACACCAAGCAACAACTTCGGCTTAATCAAAAACGAACTTTACACAAATATACTAAAAACAAAATTTAAAGCACGGTAAACTAAACGAAAATGCAGAAAACTGTGAAAAACACTAAGCAACTGTACAAGTGCAATCTTTTTGCGAATTTCAAGGACAAGGAATCATACCAGCTTACGGTCTTAGTCAACATGATTTTGATTTCTGTTTAAAGCTCTGGATAAGTATACTACCTCGATTATCGGTATTGTAGTCCACATAAGCTCAAACTGATCAGACGTAATCATAATTAAGAGATACGATTAACGGTAAGGATTATACTTACAAGTCGATGTAAATCCACTCACGACACATTCCCGTATCAAGGTATGCACGAGAATTCATCTTACCGGTGAGTATACCGATTATCATCTGTTTGACCGTATAAAAATGTGAGAAACTCACTTATTTGATTGAAAACAAGCCCTATGTGATAGAATCACTTATTGATGAGGAACTTGATTTTCAGATGCATGAGGGCACAGGAGCAAGTCCGTGAACAGGTCAGTACTTTCGTACAGCAGAGAGACGAACTTGACTCCCGCAAAGAATTTGTGATATATTATCACTTATTTTGTTTGGACATGTGATTGTTGATCACTTATTGAGGTCGTATGCAGTATGTACACGTATGTATAGTATCATGGAAGATCTTAGACTTCGTCTCCATTATTTTTACGGTTTGAAACAACCATGATACCCAGATGATAAGCAGCATAAAGACCGAATATTTCAGATCTCGGTAATCTCTCAAACAAGATTTCGGTACTAAGACCATATGCCAATGAATGGTTCCCACCTGACTTGAAGTATGTTAGGTTTGTATTATCCTGCACATTTTAGTCTGATTGTGAGCCTACCGATACATCGTTAGTAGAGATACTTATCATTTTTCTTTTTGTTTTTCATTTTGAGCACATTGACCGACCACACCAGTGAATATCATCATTTTCCTTTATCCAAGAAACTCATTTTTGGTTTTTCTATTTGAATTTTTTTTTTTTAAATTTTCAAACAAAACGACAGAAAGTAAAGACATCTTTTTGGATTTTGAAATTTTGCAATGTTTTTGTATTTTCTTGAAATATCTCCCCCTAAAATTCGCAAAGTTTACGAAAACTAAAATCTTTTTGAATTTTCAAAGTTTATAAAGAAAATATTTACAAAAACGATCAGCCAAAGAAGTTTACTCGGGTATCACCTTAATGCCGTTGACCAAAAGTAGATAATCAAAACGTGATTTATCAAAAGCTTTTGTAAACAGGTCGGCACGTTGGTGATCAGTGGGGACATGAACGACATCGATTAACCTCTTGTCAAAACAATCACGTATGAAGTGATATTTAATGTCGATGTGTTTAGTCTTAGAATGTTGCACAGGATTTCTAGTGATCTGTAAGGCAGCATTATTATCAACAAAAATATGGGTAGATAGGAATTCTAAACCGTAGTCGCGCATTTGTTGTTGTATCCAAAGAACTTGGGAGCAACAACTCGAGGCAGCAATATATTCTGCTTCACATGTTGATGTAGCAACACACGTTTGCTTCTTGCACTGCCACGTGACCAGGCGATTTCCTAGGAACTGACATCCTGCTGTTGTCGATTTGCCATCGATTTTGCAACCACCGAAATCAGAATCACTGTAGGCAATTAATTCAAAACTATCATCCCTAGGGTACCAAAGACCGAGGTCTGGGCATCCCTTCAAATAGCGTAAAATCCTTTTGACAGCTGACAGATGAGAGGCCTTCGGGTTTGCTTGATATCTTGCTAGCAAGCACGTTGGGTACATGATATCAGGCCTCGAAGCGGTGAGATACATGAGAGATCCGATTATGGCACGATAGTACGAGGAGTTGATGCTTTCACCCTTCAAATCCGGAGTAATCCCGTGATTCTGCGGAAGTGGGGTACCAATGGGCGTTGCATCTGACATTTGGAATCGGCTCAAAATGTCACCAACATATTTAGTCTGATGGATGAATATCCCAGACTCTGTTTGTTGAACTTGAAGGCCCAAAAAGAAATTCATCTCCCCCATAGCGCTCATTTCGAACTTTTCCTGCATAACACTTTCGAATTGCCTGCACAAAAAGTCATTAGTAGACCCAAATATTATATCATCAACGTATACCTGCACCAGCAGAAGATCTTCATCTTGTTCTTTGATAAAGAGTGTGCAATCAATAAGACCTCGTCGAAATCCATTCTCCAGAAGATAGTTTGATAAGGTTGCGTACCAAGCCCTAGGTGCTTGATGTAGACCATAAAGAGCTTTGTTGAGCAACCAAACCCGATCGGGGTGAATAGGATCTTCAAATCCTGGAGGTTGTTCGACATGCACCTCTTCTTGAACAATACCATGAAGAAAAGCACTTTTAACGTCCATCTGGTAAACTTTGAATCCTTTGAAAGAAGCATAAGCTAAGAAGATCCGAATAGCTTCCAGACGTGCAACAGGTGCATAAACTTCATTGTAGTCAATGCCTTCAATCTGGCGAAAACCCTGAACAACCAGTCTCGCCTTGTTGCGAATAACAATTCCACGGTCGTCTTTCTTGCATTTATAAACCCATCGTGTGCCAATTTTCTTGTAATTCTCCGGTTTTTCAACAAGCTTCCAAACGCCAAGCTTTTGAAATTGCTGCAGTTCGTCCTGCATGGCTTCAACCCAAGAATTATCTTTTAAAGCTTCCTTCCAAGATTTCGGTTCTTCTTGTGAAACGTAACATGCGAAGGACCAATCATTTTGGAGACCAGATTCTCTAATAGCTGAATACAAACCAGCACTCTGGTTGTTTCTCAGCTGATTACGCGTCTGTACACCTTGTTGGACATCTCCTATGATATTCTGCTGTGGATGGGTATCGTGTATCCTCATTTCAGAATTTTCAGGAACACGAGCATTAACACCCAAATTGTTAAAATTAAGATCAACAACCAACTCCACGCCTGGAATATGCGTAGAAGTGGATGCATTTCCTTCAGCAGTATCATCAACTTGTACATGAGGAGTATCAACAGAAGTACCCTGAACTGGAGCAACTGGAGATGAAGTTCCTTCAGTCGCATCCAGATTTTCTTCATCTTCTTCTGATGACTCATTGTATTCAGTAGCATTTTCAACTTCCTCATTTTGAACTGTGTTGTTAGACGAATTAGAACATTGTGAGTTAACAACAACAGGTCTAACCAATGATGAGTCAGCAGCATTATCACTATCAAATATCATTCTAGCAGCGGCAGAATCTTCATCAAAGGTTGGCAGATCAAAGGAGTTGAATAGCCCATCGTAATCGAACATCCAAGGATCACCTGGAGCTTTAACAGGACTTGTATATCTCTGAACCCTTACTTCACTCCATAGCTCAATCTTTTTGGTAGACAGATTCCAAACACGAAAATTTGGTGTAGCATATCCAAGGAAGAAACCCTCGATAGCTTTCGCGCCAAACTTTCCATCCGGATCAATCATAGTGCATGGACCACCAAAAGGTTCTAGAATTGAAAGATCTGGTTTCCTTTTCTGTAGAAGTTCGAAACAAGTCTTGCCATGTCTCTTAACCGTAAGAACTCGGTTTAAAGTGTAGCATGCAGTCGACACAGCCTCCGCCCAGAACTGAACAGGAAACGTCGACTCTACCAACATTGTTCTTGCAGTTTCAATTATTGTCCGATTCTTCCTCTCTGCGACACCATTTTGTTGTGGAGTGTAAGGAGAACTGTATTCATGAAGAATGCCTTTAGAAGTACAGAACTCATCCATAACACGGTTTTTGAATTCAGTTCCATTGTCGCTTCTGATCCTCTTAACTTTCAACGAGTGGAGATTTTCCAACATTGTAAGAAGATCCTTGAGGATGCCAGGAGTATCACTCTTGTGTGCCATAAAAGCTACCCAAGAAAATCTAGAGTAGTCATCAGTAACTACTAAACAATAAACATCTCCGAACGTTGTCTTGTGTCTCATAGGTCCAAAAAGGTCCATATGAAGACGTTCGAGAGGTATGCCAACAGTGTTGATTTTCTTCAAAGGGTGAGACTTCTTTGTTTGTTTCCCTTTCTGGCA
Organism: Helianthus tuberosus; assembly: GCA_030545235.1. NCBI lineage: Eukaryota > Viridiplantae > Streptophyta > Magnoliopsida > Asterales > Asteraceae > Helianthus > Helianthus tuberosus. The sequence goes on from CM060394.1 coordinate 46,971,482, forward strand.
CGAAACACAGATATCTTGTAGATGAAAACTTCTCACAGGCACGCCATTCACAAGATTGTTTTTCACCAAATGGTTCATTTTTCTTAAGTGAATGTGTCCCATTCTTCTGTGCCAAGATATAGACTCCTTCTCCGTGGCTTTCGAGACAAAACATGTGACTTGTGCAGAAGTCGTAATCGCTTGACTCATATCAAGAACATATAGATCATTGATTCTTGGAGCCGATAAGAGAATCCATTCATCAGGAATTTTGAAACCAGGTTTAAGCACATAACAACCGGCATCATCGAAATGCACGGTGAACTTTTTATCGCAGATTTGCGACACACTGAGAAGATTATGATCAATTTGACGAACATAATTGATCTTATCGAAACATACAACACCATTGGAGATCATTCCCTCTCCAGTGATGTATCCGCCTTTGTCTCCAGCGAAAGCGACATAGCCTCCTTTAATGTTTCTCACATCATATAGAAGCCGTAAGTCGCCCGTCATGTGCCTGGATGCCCCACTATCAACAATCCAATGACTATTGATAATTCCTCCTGGAACATCCTGCACATATCATCCAATGATTAGTTAAGGATGGGGACCCAAGCCATAGTGGTCTTGGGTCGTCCTTGAGCATCACAAATAGTGATCTCGATTTGTTGATGATTTTCCAAACGAACAGCTCCCCCTGAACTTTCACCCTTCCTAGGTTTCCAAGTTTGTTTTTGTTTACCAGATTGAGTTTTGTAAACAAATTTTGAAACTTCTGGTTTTACAGATGAACTTGGTTCCCTTGGAACAGATTTGACCTTAAATTTTAAAGCCTTTTCTATTTTCTTCACATTTTGATGTCGTTGTTTCGTTTCCTGTTCTTTAACAGTTCTTTTATCATGTTTAGGCGAAACGGGACGACATTTAGGGTGAATCGTTTCAGGTGATGCTCTCTCAACAAATTTCTCTTTCGGAGTGTTTGCACAATCTTTGATGATGTGCCCAAACTCTCCACATTTAAAACATGTTCTCCTCTCAACAAACTTAGGAGAACTGGATTGACGATCAGATGTCGAATTTGTATAACCCGAGGTACTTGCTTTTTCATCACACCCGTTTGAATGTTGAGTGTAATTGTTTTGAATATCACGTTTTAAAATTTTGACTTGTACAAAATCAGTATTTGACTTGTTTTCAAAAGTCTCAATTTTATCTGTACCCCTCGATTCCACAAATTTGACATTACTGTTTTTCTTCTGATAACGAGCCCCTTTTGTTTCAAATTTTGAATTAGAAACATTTGGCTTTTGAGCTCGTTGATCTGATTGTTTACCCTTAGAAGCAATAGGTTGTTGCTTTGAAAGTGATTTCTGATTTCCAAATTTCTTTTTGATTTCAGCCTTAGGAATTGGATTACATTGAGTCACAAAAACTCCCGGAATCGACTTTCCCAAAAACTTACTTGTGTTATTTTCAAAAACATTATCAATCGATGATGGATTGACATTTTTAATTGGAAAATCATTATCTGAATAGATTTTAGAATCACCAACCAAAGTGTACAACACAATATTACTTTTAACGGTAGACACAGGATCTATCACTTGTTGAACAACAGGTTGAACAGCAGAGGTAGGAGGATCACACAGAATATGATTCTCAATTGGAACTTCTACTTCTTTAAGTTTGTCAAGTGATTTATCCTTATTACTCACATCTGAGTCTGGTTCATCATCCGACGACTCATAGTCCTCAATGGTTGGAGGACCTTGTTTCGTAGATGTTGAATCTTTGTGCTCAAAAGTTGTACTTGGAGAATTGTCCGATTTGAACCCTAGGCTAGTAGTAACTTCCTCATAATTAAGAGGCACACTGGGTTCAAACCGTGGCATTTCTTCTTCATCAGGCATATAAGCATAATTATGTCTCAAAGGGGGCGGACACTTCTCATACCCAACACCTTTCTTGTTTCCCTTTAGTTGTTGAACATTAATAATGTGATCGAGCACAAATCGGGAATTAGAATAACTCTCCAACTTTTGCTTGATTGCATCATCCTCGCATTTTACAATGGCTAATTCCCTTTTAGTTTCCTCAACAATGTTAATGTAATCGTTTATACTAACTTGTTTATGATAAACAGTTTTTGTCACTTCAGAAACATTTTTCTTTAGAGTCTCAATCATAGATTTAAATTCTTTTTCATGTCTAACTAAAGCCATATTTGCTTCTTTGCATTTAGCCATTTCAACAACTAAACTCTGATTGTGAATATGAATCGTATCACATTCAAGTTTTATTCTATCAAATTCATTTTTCATATACTCACAATCTCTACAGTTGATAAGAATTTCAGATTTTACCTGACTTGTAGAAGCTGAGACATTTGCCATAAAGGCAGTCTGATAAGAAAAAGATCCGTCTTCAGAAATGAACTTCTCCATTTCTTTAGATGCTACCTCAGCCTTCTTGATCAGAACTGATTTCTGACATTTCAACTCTTCTGCTTCATTCAATAAGTCATCAAGATTAGAACTTGCTTCTTTGCTCACATCAGATTCAGAATGATAATCGCCCGAAGTAGAACTTTCTTCATCAGAAGTCCCGGTATAACCCGAACTGTCGTCACTTTCAGAAAATTATTCCTTATGAACGTGCTTGATGTGATTGATGATCTTTGCATAACACGCTGTTCCTCCTTTATTTTGACCACCTTCCCCAAGTTGTAAAGACCAATTAAACCCTTCATCAGCTTGTACGGTTAATGCACGATTTTCGTTTGATGATCCAGACTGATTCTGGTTAGTGGTGTTGTTTACAGCCACTATCCCTTTTCCACGATTGTCTTGATTGGCATTTGAAGTACTTGTCTGATTACGGAATGGGTTCTGATTGCCTTGTTTGCTTGGTCGGGTGCACTCACGTTTGAAGTGACCCTTTTCGCCACAATTGAAGCATGTAACTGCTTCTTTATCAAATCCGTACTTTGTATCCTGTTTGCTGTCTAAAGAACTTCTCCCTGTTCGAACCATAAAGTCCTTCGCCCTTCTAACAGCACTTGCGAATGCCCACTTTATATCCATCAACTCCATTTCATCACGGTTGATTTGTAGATAGTCTTCGTTGGTCAAACTGATGTTTCCAATTTGACCTGCGACCAAACCGCAGTAAGCACTGACCATTGTATTAATGAGTTCCATATGTTCCTTTGCTACTTCAACGCTAACATTTGAGAGGTTTGATGTATCAACTTTGACTGTGTTAGTGTTTGGAGTTGGAGGATTGTTGGTATAATGAGCTTGCTGTTGCTGTGGTTGGACTTGTGGTTGTGGTTGGGCTGGAATATAAGCACTCGGATTGAACTGAGGTTGAGTAGTGGCAACTGGAGGTATATAAGGAATAAAACCTCCTCCAGAATAAGCTTGAGCTTGAGCAATCAAATGTGCTGGCGGAAGATAGGCACTCGGATCGAAGACAGGAGGTGGAGCTGATTGAGGAAACGGAGAAGAGTTTATATTAGATACAAACGCCGTTTGTAACTTTGGTTGCTGAGCTGAACTGGAACTAGCTGACGGGTTAAAACCTCCTCCACAATACATTTCGATATTTTGAGGAGCAGCAATTCGTTTTGCTTTCCGAATTTCTTCATCATTCTTGTGTTCCAACTTCTGTACGAATTCATAGATACTTACAGTGTCAGCATCTAGAACACCGGTATGCTTTAAAAGCTCAATGTATGGGCTCCACTTTGGTGGTAGAGAATCAGCAAACCGTGCAACGACTTCCTTTTCAGATGCAGTAACAGCATAAGCAAACATTTCACTAATCAAATGATAAAAACGTGTAGTCATATCATTTAGAGTTTCATTTTCCAAGAACTGAAACGATTCAAACTCTTTCTTCAGTAGATCATGGCGTGTCTTTCTAGAAGCTGCATTTCCTTCTCCTCTTGTTACCAAAGCATCCCATAATGTTTTCGTGTCCGAACAATAAGAAAATTGATGATAGATATCTTTGTGAAGCGCTTGAGTAAGAACAGCAAACGACTTTTTCTCAAATTCATAGGCTTTCTTGTCATTTTCCTGCATGTTAGAAAAACCTTCGGCCGTTGAGGCTGCTACTTCGAGAGCATTATTGCGTGGAGTAATGAAACACCTCCACAGATCAGTGCTTTGACCTTGAACATATGTATGGAAACGACCTTTCCATGATGGAAACTCGTTCATATGATTCAACTTTGGCGGGCGATTGTTGCTGCCCGTTTCGCTCTCGCTAAGCAAAAGATTTTGAATGTTTTGATTTTGATTAGATGCCAAAGCCCATTGTCCGGAACTTATAGTAGGTTGACCAAAAACATTCTTCACCCACGCTGCTGCGGAGGTCGGATCTTCACGTGGTCTCGAGTCCATACTCCAATCCCATGGACTAGTACAACTCATATTTGGTATATGTATGATAGTACCTGCACAAATTCTTGAAAACACACAGTTAGCAAACTTTTACAAGTCCTCTGTATAAAACAGATCTGTTCTCGACGAAACAGATTTCACGAAACAGGTTTGTTTCATCTAAATGAATGATGACGAAACAGACTTGTGATAATTGTGATTTGTGGCGAAACAGAAGTTGTTTCGTCGACTACTTGTTTCGTCGAAACTGAGTATCAGACAGCTGGTTTAGATATTCAAAATATCTTACTGATCAGTCAAAGATAAGTCTCAGACATAAAGATATTTATTACTGACACAAGGTATGTTTGTAACACCAATTTTCAACGAAACAGACTTTATCACTGAAACAAATTATCACTCTTTTACACTAAAGTCAAGTTAATATATTATAAGTGACAACACTTAGGTTTCTTCAATTTAATGATCAAATTCACAGATTTTATAAGAACAATTTTGAAGATATGAAGAACACACTCAAAAACAATGAGTTTTCCGATGAGTTTTCCGATCACCGATAATTTTCCAAAACACGAAAATACACAAAATTTTCACTAAAAACCCGGTTTAAAGCATGAACAAACAATCTAACTAGGTTTTTGATAAAAATCTTTAGCAAACAACAAGAAACCAACAGATTTTATGAATATTTTTCCAGAATTTATGATTTTTTCAAGAACAAATTTTCAGAAAAACACACACAAATACTTGATAAAAACCGAACAATGTTTGATTTTAAACAAGGATAAGAGCCAAAGCTCTGATACCACTTGTAGGTCCCGAAATCTGAGGATCGATAACGAACCGAATCACTTGTTTATAGCAAACACGGTCACGTGTGCGGAATCCACGTAACTATGCCAAATCAAACATATAAAGCAATAACAACAAAGGATTAATCAATGAAACACACTCGATTGATTAAACGGGATGAGAACCGATTACAAACTGATACAAACACAGTTCAGACAGAATTTCGATAGAGTTTTGTTACTGGTTATTATCTCATCTACCTTCAAATGAAAACAGATGTTGTTTATATAGCCCATTACACGACGAATCAAGTGTGATTCGTCATGAACGTCGGCGAAACAGAAATAAAGGACATTGGTCTGTTTCGTCATGATGTGTTCGACGAAACAGACCTGTTTCGTCGAGGGCTGCATCAGCTGATCTATTTCCTGTATACAGACAGTAAACAGATAGAACATATAAACATAGTAATGACCATACTACCCTTTAATGCAACATGCATTGTTCTTAATACTTTACATAACAAAAGAGACAAATAAGTCGTACACAAGCAGATAGGAGGATATCCGACTTGGTCAACATAACATACAGACTCGATAATTAATAAAAGACCATACAAAATACATCGTTAAACAAGACTAGTCACAGACACTAAAAATGCATCAACACATACACACATACATACATATATATAAAGGGGTTCATCCCCTACCCCCTTAGGTCCATCCCCTTTAGGCCCATCCTCACACCCGTTTACATGACGGTGACATGGTGGCCCATCCTCCCCACACCATACCTTCCAGTCTAAGGGGTCGTGTCCAATGACAAAGCCTTCTTGAATAAAGTGGAGCTCTTTTAAAGATCAAAAGTTGGAACCTTGGGAGAAACATTTCCTTATTAAACAAGTTTTGAACACATTGAGTTGTGAATGTAATTAATTAAAATATTATCAAAGTTTTCGAATTCTCAAATATTTTTTTTTGCAATTATTAGTATCAAAGTTTTCGAAATTGATGGTCTTAAAATGTGGATGGGTTTTTGGTTAAGAATATTAAGGAAATTCAGCAGGATTTTTTGGATTATAGCACGCGACACGTTATGGAATGGAGTCGATGGATTCCTAAGAAGTGCAATATTTTTGCAAGGAGATCAGAGATGGGTAGACTTCCTACCGTGGAGGCGTTAAGGAAGAGAAACATCGTTGTTAGCTCGGACGGATGCGTTTTTTGCAGTTTTAGGCAAGAGACTTCAAACCATTTATTTTCGGGTTGCATGGTGGCAGCGGTGATTCAGCAATGGGTTAGTAATTGGTGTAAAATCCCTAATATTTTTGGCTTCTCGGTTAGGGACCTGTTGGAGTTCCATAATTATATTGGTCCCGGAGAGCTCAGGAAGAATGTTGTTCATGGCATTATCATCTTAGCATGTTTGTGCATTTGGAATTCTAGAAACGAGAAGATTTTTTTGAATAAAGACTAGAGAATTGAAGACATCACGAGTAGAATTAAATTTTATGGTATTAAACTTGTGGGCTTAAGGATATGCACCAAGTATATTTTTTAAAATACATATTAAAGAAAGATTTTTTTCAACTCTAAACAATTAAATATATTAAAAGTATTTTTATAACATTGAATATAACATATTGCTTATCTTGAATAAGGGAAGTCAAGTAACCATTGAAATTTAAAAGAATTTGCGCCATTATTAGACCACCCGTAGTGGGGTGTGGTAAAAATTCAAAAAAAAACGCCGTATAACGCCGGCCCCCCATTACGCTAGGCGTTTTTGGGCGTTGTTTTTGAAAAAAAATCGATTTGGCGTTTTATTTAAAACGCTTTGCACATTGTTGACCCACCAATCAGAACTCCCCAACGGCTAGTTGTTTGTTTTTTTTAAACCTTTTACCTATATATATATATATATATATATATATAAACTCATTCATTTTCAGCCAAAACTATCTCAAAAACTCTCTAAAAAACACAACCATTTTATAAAAAACTTGATGGATTCTCCTAGTTCTTCATCCGTGGTAAATTTTTACTACAACGAGTATTTTGCGGATGGCGATGGTTCCACCGATGAGGAGGTTGAGTAAGAGGCGGTTACGAGTGCTTGTCAACTAGCGGTGAGATATGTGAAGCATTGTCGTCGTCCCCAAGCAGAAAAAATAAAAGAGGTTATATTGAATGTGTTAGTGCATACATCTGTCGACTTCGTCTTATATCGAGTCTTGTTAGAATTGTTACTTTCAAAGGGTTTAGTTTGAAGGGTTTAGTTTGAAGAGTGTCATGTCACTTTCAAACTAAACCCTTCATCTAGTTTGAAAGGGTTCTGTTTGAAAGGGGATCTTGTTTGAAAGGGGATCTAGTTTGAACTTGGTATTTTGTTTGATCAATTTGTTGTTTGAAAATAGTCAAGTCTCAAAGGTTATCCAGGTTCACTCAAGTTGGTGTTTGAATTTCGCATGATTTGATTCTTGGTTGTTGTCAGTTCTCACCAAAGTTACATCCTAGTTCGCATAAGGTTCGGAATTTGTTTGGTTCGCACGGTTCAATCAGATTGTTTTGTGTGGATAAATCGAGTGATAAAGTCCAGTTCGTATAGTATTGGAGTTCAAAGGTTTCAAAGGGTTAAGTTTTTTTTTAATTGGATCCGAGTCCTAGAAGTCTGCACAGTTGGTCAACGTTCAGTCCGCACTGAAAATTCACCAGTTCGAGTATCAGTTTTATCCGTTTAATTGATAAGTCTTTAAACTGATTGTTGTTTGTATGTTTGTTGTCAGGTATTATTTTTCCGAGGAGAATTAGTTCGTGTGAAAACTTGTTGAAAAGTCATGGATACCGAGTTCTACAACGCGTTTGCAACATCGTCTGGTCCATCTACCATTGCTCAGAACATGAATTTGGAAAACGAGACGGGAACCACCCAAAAGCCCCCGAAATTGATGAGTATCGAAGAATACTACGGGTGGAAAGATAGATTCGAGAACTGGGTTCAGGCAAACCATCTGAGATCATGGGAGTGTATTCTTAAGAAATATGTTTTGCCACAGACTGATTTGAAAGTTAATAAAAAAATACATGAATTTAGTAATGAAGAACGTGATATGTATAGATCTGAGAAGATGATGATTAGTCTACTTCAGCAAGCTATCAAAGAAGACATTTTCATACTACTTCAGCATGACAAAACTTCAAAGTCAATCTGGGATGCACTTAAAGTCAAATTTGAGGGTAGCGAGAAAATGATTAAAAGCAAGAAGGCACTTTTAAAGAAAGAGTTTGATCTGTTCAGCAGTCTACCAGGTGAAGACACAAAGAAGCTGATTGAAAGATACTGTCACCTTGTGCGATCTATGTCAATGCTTAGTATAGAAAAGGAGTCTGAAGAGTGGGTAGACAAATTAGCTGATGCGTTACCGCAAAAAGAGTGGGGAACTTATTTGATGATTCTGAAAAACACAGGAGTTTATGATGGGTTATCAATTGGTGAGTTTATCGAAAAGATTGAGGGTCAGGATCTGGAACAACAGAAGATCGCGAGGATGAACAGTCCAAGTGGTCAACAGGATGTAAAAATGTATTACAAAGGAAGTGTTCCGGTTCAAGAAGCTGAGAGAAGTCCGAAAATCCAGACTGCGTTTAGTGCTGGGGATTCTACAGAAAAGATTGATCAAATTTCAAACAAAAACAGCAGTGGTTTTTCATTATATCCGAGTGTTAATCCAAAGAGTTCATCAGAAAACTTTCAGTCTCAAAGCACCAAGACAGGAAATGGTTGTGTGATACAATGCAATATTGCCTTGAATCTTCCAGATGGACAAAGTTTTTCTGAGGAGGTTGCGAAAGATCATATGGCATTACTTGGTTCCGTGCTTATCTCATATGAAGGTCTAGTGGCTGGTCGAATCGGAAATCCTATGCTCACAAAGGAGGATTACGATCAGATAGACGCCGAAGAGATGGAACTGATGGATATCAAATGGTGTCTTGCTAGTGTTCTTAGACGTGCTGAAAAGTTTAAGACAATTACCGGGAGAAATGACTTTCTTGATGCTTGTATATCTACTTTAGGTTTTGATAAATCTAAAGTTACTTGTTTCAGATGCAGGGAAAAAGGTCATTTCAAGCGGGAGTGCAAGAATAGGGAAGCTAGTGGTGCTCAGAATCCATTCGGAAAAGACGATTACTACCGGAAAGCCATTTATCAGCAGGTTGGTCAATCACAAGATTCACAGACGGCTCATGGTAGGAAGATTGAGGATTCAAAAAGAGGATGTTTGGTAGACTTCAACTGGAACAATTACATATCTCCTGATAGCAAAGCATGCATAGTCGATCAAGATGATGAGAGACTACCTGAAGGCTTCAGCTGGGATATGTTTGTTGATGAAAAGGGTGATTTCAAAGCTTTCATTGCAAAGATTGTTAGAGAACCAGACATGTTCGCCACATGGATGAAATCTATTGGTGAGACAGTGAAAAGTGTGAAGGAACAGTCTGTTACATCTGAAGAAAGCTCAGAAAGTGCTGATGAAGATTCACTAAGTGCAGATGAGAGTGTGCAAAATGAGGTTACTTCAGAAAAAGAAGTTGTATTTGATCAAACACTGTCTGATTCTGGTGTATCAGATACTGATTCTGAAAAATCTGTACAGTTTGATCAATCACCAGTTGATAGCAATAGTGATGATGAGGAAGAAAAACATATAAATGTAGCAAAAACTCATCTTTCTCCTGAAAGTTTTCATTTCTATTTTGCAGATCGCTTGGAGAAGCTGAAAGAGAAACGAGCTGCAAAAGAACAGAAGGATTTGAAAACTAAAAGCGATGTTGTTCAAACTGAAGAAGTTAAAGTTGTTGCTGGAGAAAAGATGACTGAACCAGAAAAAGTGATTGAAGTGATTAAGACAATCGAGATTGAGAAGATTGTTGAAGTTGTAAAGCCTTGCGAGAAGTGTTTGGAAGCATGCAAGGGTTGTGCAGCAAAAGACGATATCATTGCTGAATATGAGAAGAAGAAAGAGCAGTTACTGTTCAATCTCAACTATGTGAAAGAATCTTATGATGTATTGAACAAAACAGTAACTGGTCTCCAAAAGACAAATTCAGAAAGAGAACAAGCACTTACGATGATGAATGCTGTGATGATGACAAAACAGAAAGCCATCAACTTTTACATCGAGGAGAGTGCTAAATGGAAGCAAGAGTTGGAGACAGAGAAGATTGAGAATGAGAGAATTAGACGTTTATTACAAAGTTATTCTAGTTCTGATTATCTCATTGACCGTATTTACCCAACTGTTGCAGGTATGGAAGCTTTTCAAGACGAGAAGCCGAAGAAAAAGAAAGATAGTGGTAAGAAACCGACTGTTAGCTATAACAAGTGTCCGCCTCCAATTTGGGAAGGGTATTCTCCTAGAAAACCAAACGAGGAGCAACTTGAAAAAGCAGTCAATATAAAGCTAAAAACCGACACAACTGACGTTTTACCAGATAACATTGATGTCACATTTACCTCATCCGATACTGATCATGAGTCTGAGTTAATCAAAAAGGTGGTCGATCAGGTGTTAGATACCGAGGAGGAGTCTGAGTCAAAGTCTGAGTCTGGGTGTTCAAGTTCGTCTGTCAAAAGTTCGAGTTCGTCGGTAAAAAATTCCAAGTCGTCGGTTAAACGGTCTTATAGTAAAGAATTTTTGTTATCAAAAGCAAATTTGGATGATGAAACATTTGAAGTTGCATACACTTTAAATGATTCGGACAAATTATATTATGACAAAGAATTTCCAATAAGAGGTGTTAAAACTGAAATGATTAAAAAGGTTTTCAAACTAACAGAAATCAACATTTCTGAAATAAAAGATATTAATCTTTTTAAAAATCCAAGACCTTACACCTCAAGAGTGCAACAACGTCTAAACAAGAAAAAGGGTTACAATTCTGGTTCTGGTTTTCAAAAGAAATCTAACCAAAATCGTAGCTACAAAAAGAAAGGATTAGGATTTATTCCACCAGAAAATCATAAAAATTTGAAAAATTCTAAAATAAAAACAGAATTTGTATCAGGTGGACTTGCAGAAGAGGAACAGAAGAAACCATTCTGGAGACAGTCAAATCAAGAATTTCTTGCTGAAAAGAAGAAGAATGGAACTGAAGTGGTTTATCAAAGAGAGACTCGTACTTGTTACAAGTGCAATGAAACTGGTCACATTGCATGGAACTGTCAGAAAATTGTCAAAACAAAACAGGGAGTTTCTCAGAAATTGAAAGAAAAGGTTGTTGATGTTGAACCACCAACCGATAGATTTAAAATTTTTGAAAATTCAACTTATGAGGTTGGTGAGTGTTCTAAAAAGAATTTTTATAAAAAGAAAGAGAATGACAACCAAGTGTGGGTTGTTAAGAAAGTTGATGAGAAAGTCGGCGATGAATCTGGTTCCACAAAGCCAGAAGAGCCACAGGTTGAGGTGAAAATTTTAGTGAATGATGATGAGTTTCCATCACTAAAGTTTGAAGAGGTTAAACAACAAGTGGGTAAGGTTGAAATCTCAAATCAATGGTTTGCTGATCAGAAGAAATTTGATGTTGAGAAAACATTTAATGGAAGTGTTAAGAAAATTTTTGGAAAAATGTTGAATGGGAAAGTTAAGGGGGTTAAAGATTTTTATGCAACTAAAAAGGCAACTTACAACCCTACTGCGCAAGAACTGAAAGCCATCAAGTCTGAGAAGACTTGGATGGAAGTTTGTTTCCCTTAAAGTCTTAGGACTATGCCGGAGATCCCAAGTTTATATCGCGGATCAGGAATCGGCATCTTTCTTGAAAATTGTTTTTGTGAATGAATCTTGTAATAGTTAAATTTTGGCAGGTTATACTGCAGGAATTGCCGGAGCTTCCAGGTTGGTAAGTGCGAAGCAGGAATCGGCATCTTGATTAGTAAAATGGTTTGTGTAGAGGTTTTATTCCTACATGTGGTTATATGTTTTGGTATTACAATGTGATTCGTCAAGGTCATTAGTTTGAACTTGATGTAATCCTGATTCGTATGTTTGAAGGACAATATGATGAACCAAACTCCTAATTTTACAAGTGGTAAAACCAACAAAACTTATTTTCCTGAAAAATCATTTTAGTTAAAACAAACTTAAGTGTTTTGAAATCATAATGAGAAAATAGTTTTGTGAAAGGGGGAGTTCTGATTGTTTATGCCTAGTGGATGGCGATTTGAAGCGATTCGATATCGGTTGTCAAGTTTGTTGTACAGTTTTTTTTTTTTTCAAATTTCCTTTAATATGTTTGCATTTTAGGGGGAGTAGAAATTTCTGAAAATCCAAAAACATTAGAAAATTTGAAAAAGGGCAAAAACATGATAAAATCAAAAATGAGTTTTAGTGTCATATAAGAGGAAATGATAGTACATCAGTGGACTGTCACAATATGCTAAAGAATTGTTTAGATAATATGTGATAAACAATCTCACTGTGGATGTGTCAGTAGGTTTTTACACATTTAGTAAATTGTGACGAGATACAAACATAAATTTCAAACTTGCTTGTTCTGTGGGTTAACACAAACTTGGATATATAGGTAACCCCTGAAATCTTGTTTGAAAGGTCCCTTATTCTGAGATACTAGGTCTTTATGCTCAGTGATATCTGGGGTATTATCCCGGGACTTCTGCTGAAAGAAATTTCTGACCTAGTCCCCGGATAATGCTTTCTGCAAATGCTTGAAACATAGCATCATCCTCAGCAAGCTGATGAAATAATAAAATTGATAGTCGCTGCTGTTGTAATGCAAAAGATCCTCTAAAGGGGACACACCAAAAGTCGAAGCCGTCATCTCTCTGCGTATCGAAAGATCGACCTGAGCTCTCACGGCCCTCGCACTATAATTTATTCCCTTACAGATATCATCTGTGGTATACTCACCTGTAAGACTGAATATTGGGATCTGGATACGGGAGTATATTCAAGTAGTGAGACACACGGATAAGTTCAAGTGCTTAAAACATTAATCTCATATATCGGATCAATTGAACTTTGTGTGAAAATTTAAGTGGACAAATATACTGACAATCTAGGTGAATTGTTTAGAACTGAAAATGAAATGCAGCTTAACGGTGTTAGTAACATGTCTCATAAACTGATATGATCCTCTTACACAAAACTCACAAAAATATTGTTTGTAAATATTTCTTTACTGCATTTCTTTACATTCAAAAATCCAAAAAGATTTTCGGTGTGTTTTAGCATAAATTTTTTGAAAAATCAAAAAGATTTTCGACAACTAATATTGAAGAGCTGATTTTCAAAATTCCGAGTGCTAAACATGATGACATTGTTGTGAGAGGGAGTGTGTTTTAGAATGTCAAAATGTATTTTCTAAATCAACAAATGGTTCATCATGAGTTTGTGATTTGAAGGAGAGTGATTGTTGATGCATATGATTATGAGAGGGAGTTATCTGATTATATCAGAATGTTGGTGCATTTAAATTGTTAAATTTAGAAACTTATTTCTGGGTTAAGAAGTGCAGGAATAGCCAAGTTTCGATTCTGGAAATTGAAGATTCTATAGAATGCCAGGTTTAAGATTCTGAAGACAAATAAAGCCAGACAGAGATCCTTAAGTAGATGTTGCTGAAGAACAAAGGAATGCCAGCAAATCGAGAGGGGGAGTCTGAAGACATCTGAGTAGAGATTGATTGTGAGGAGTCTGTTGATGTTGAAGAAGAGAAGAGAAGAGATTTGAGGATACTTACAGCGTCAGATACTTCAAAGAGTTCGAGAGGACTGATAAAGACTGAAGATGCAAAGACTCGACACTTACGACTCGTCAACATCTGAGGGGGAGTCTGTTAGTGCATACATCTGTCGACTTCGTCTTATATCGAGTCTTGTTAGAATTGTTACTTTCAAAGGGTTTAGTTTGAAGGGTTTAGTTTGAAGAGTGTCATGTCACTTTCAAACGGGAGGGTCTTGTCCTATAAATAGCCTTCAAACTTTCACCATTTGTAACTTTCCGGCTTGTGCAACGAAGTGCTGCCGAAGTGTTGTCAGGTTGTAAAACGTTCCGAAATCAATAATACAACAGTTTTTAGTGTGAATCTTGCTGAATTGAACTCTACACGTCTGTTTCCGCCTTTCGTTTAGAGATAAACTCTTCTGATCGACTCGTTCGGGTCTGAAAACGATCCTACAGAATGAGACCGACGCGCGGCACACGATCGTTTGATGAAAGATTATTTTGATGAGGCGCCGACATTTTCGAACGAAATGTTTAGGCGTCATTTCCGAATGAGTAAGCGGTTGTTTCTACGCATAGTCGACGACTTGGAAGCCAACTACGATTATTTTAAACAAAAAGCGAATGCGAGAGGGGCACTTGGATTTACCGGTATCCAAAAGTGTACGTCGGCGTTACGAATCCTTGCTTATGGAAACACTACCGACATCAACGATGAGTATCTAAAAATGGCCGAGAAAACAACGCGAGACAGCTTGGAGCATTTTTGTCGCCGTACAATTCCTATACTTTACTTTTTTTTTTTAAAAACGACGAGTATGTTTACAATTTTTTTTTTGAAGCTTATGTTTGTCTATGTGTTTTTATAAAGGTATTATTGATGTGTACGGTGCGCGTTATCTTAGAACGCCCACATGGGACGACCTTCAAAAGATCTACGAGGTACATTATGCGGAGCATGGTTTGCCTGGTATGATCGGGAGCATAGATTGCATGCATTGGCGTTGGGATAACTGCCCGACTGCATGGCGAGGCCAACACACACGGGGTGACCAAAAAGGACCACTATTATTCTTCAGGCGGTTGCTTCACAGGACCTTTGGGTTTGGTCGGCTTACTTTGGCGTGGTCGGGTCAGGCAATGATATCAATGTTTTTGAACAATCTCCATTGTTAGAGGAGTGGATTTCTGGCAAAGCTCCAAAAGCGTCGTTTTACGCAAATGGAAACTACTACCCTCATGGATATTATTTGAGCAACGGAATTTATCCTAGGTATTCGATTTTCGTGAAGACGTTTAGTGATCCTATTGATGAAAAAAGAGCATACTTTAAAAAGGTTCAAGAGTCTTCACGAAAAGACATTGAGAGATGCTTTGAGGTTCTTAAACAACGCTGGCAATATTTGAGAAATCCTTGTCGTGCATGGAGCAAACAAAAAATGAGAGATGCTATGTATGCTTGTATAATCATGCACAACATGATTTTGGAAGACGAAGGAAAGGCGATATGCCAGAATTATGTGCCAGAAGCCGTTCAAGAGGACCATCCACAGGCGTCAATGGAAGAAAGAGTGAATAATGCGTGAGAGTTGCGTTACGAACCGTACCATTCCCAGTTAATGGTTGATTTGGTACACCACGCATGGTCGGTTCGGTATGTACCACCTGAGGGAGAGGAAGAAACGGAGGACGAGGAAGACGAAGTTGGCGAGGGTGAAGAAAGCGAAGACGAAAACTGGTGTTTTTTTTTTAATTTAATCGGATTTTAATTTTTTTATTTCTAGTATTGTATTTTTTTTAATTTAATGAAGTATTTAAAGTTTTAAAAAAAATAATTGTGAAATGATTGCATGGGCGTTATTGGAATAATGCCCCACTACACCACTTTTGCAATAATGCCCATGCTGACTGGGATGACACGTTTCGAATAATGCCCCATCGTGGGGGCATTATTTTGTTTTACCACTACACATGGTCTTAGTGTGTAAAGTAGCATGCCCAACCCCAACCTGAGATTTTTTTTACATAAGGTTGCTCAAAGGTAATTGTAAGAAAAATGAGGAATATAACTATAGATTGTGAGGTGTGGATTTATGTACAACAAAATTAGCAAAATTTTATCCATAGGGAAGTGAAGAATTATTAGGTGCAGGATAGAAGAATGCAGTTTTGTCCTGTATAGAAGAAAGCAATTTTGTGGATGATATTTTCCACAACGACTTGCAAAGTCTTCCATGGACCATTAGCTCCCGTCCATCTACACAACTATTACTTCACGTACTTTGTTCATCATAGCAACTCTTATTTCATCTCATTTTTCTTAAAAGTTGAGGTTGAATCATGGGAAATCAGTGGGTTTGGGGGCTTCATCTCTGTTTCTTAAGCATGCTTTTGGTTGCAACCAAACATACTTGTCTGGGTGCTCAAAATTCGACAAGAAGCTGCCATGAACGAGATAGATTAGCACTACTCGAGTTCAAACACAGCGTCAAAGATGACTTTCAAGTGCTCTCATCATGGGTTGGCATTGATTGTTGCTCATGGAAAGGAGTCCGTTGTGACGACACCACCGGAAGAGTTGCCGCTCTTCATCTCAGAGGAGATTACAACATCGACAGTTACTAAGATACTGATGATTACTATGCAGAGAATTACTACTTAGAAGGTGATAACGTGAACGTATATTTTGGAGAGTTAAGGCATCTGAAATATCTGGATTTGAGTGGGAATAACTTTCAAGGAAGTCAGATTCCTAAATTCATTGGATCCTTCAAGCAGCTAAGTTACCTCAATCTCTCTAATACATATTTTCGTGGTACTATTCCCCATCACATTGGAAATCTCTCCAATTTGAAGGTTCTTGATCTTGGTTCATCATTCTTACTTCATATGCTCAGCTCAAATGATATGGCATGGGTTTCTGGCCTTTCTTCACTTGAGCATCTTGACTTGAGTTATGTGGATCTTTCTCAAGCAAACAACGTTGATATGGTATTTTACATGATTCCTTCATTAACATATTTAAGTTTGAGAGGCTGTGAACTTTCTAATGCTGATCTTGGACTTCATCTCTGTTTCTTAAGCATGTTTTTGGTTGCAACCAAACATACTTGTCTGGGTGCTCAAAATTCGACAAGAAGCTGCCATGAACGAGAGAGATCAGCACTACTCGAGTTCAAAGACAGCGTCAAAGATAACTTTGAAGTGCTCTCATCATGGGTTGGCATTGATTGTTGCTCATGGAAAGGAGTCTGTTGTGACGACGCCACCGGAAGAGTTGCCGCTCTTCATCTCAGAGGAGATTACTACATCGACAGTTTTTACAAAGACGGTTTTTACGGAGACGGTTTTTACGAAGACAGTTTTGACGAAGATACTGAAGATTACTATGCACAGTATTACTACTTAGAAGGTGATAACGTGAACGTATATTTTGGTGAGTTAAGGCATCTGAAATATCTGGATTTGAGTGGGAATAATTTTCAAGGAAGTCAGATTCCTAAATTCATTGGATCCTTCAAGCAGCTAAGTTACCTCAATCTCTCTTATACATATTTTAGTGGTACTATTCCCCATCACATTGGAAATCTCTCCAATTTGAAGGTTCTTGATCTTGGTTCATCACTCTATGATCATATGCTCAGGTCAAATGATATGGCATGGGTTTCTGGCCTTTCTTCACTTGAGCATCTTGACTTGAGCGATGTGAATCTTTTTCATGCAAACAACGTTGATATGGTATTTTACACGATTCCTACATTAACATATTTAAGTTTGAGACGCTGTGAACTTTCTAATGCTGATCTTGGTCTTCACCTTAATTCAAGTAAAACGCTTCCCTTCATTGAACATCTGGACCTTAGCTTCAACCATTTTAAAGGTCAACTCCCTCACTTTTTTCAAAACATGACATCCTTAACATTCCTTGATCTTTCAAGCTATAATCTTATTCTGGCATGGAACTCTGTAAACCTGCTAAACATGATCCCTTCTTTATCAGAATTGCATTTGTCAGGGTGTGGGCTTCACAATGCCCCCTTTTCACCCACTTATTTGAATTTCAGTGCCCATTCTAACATACAATATCTTGATCTTAGCTGGAATTTAATTGAGGGTAGATTTCCATATGAATTAATGAACACCACTTCCCTAAAAGTCCTTGACCTTTCATACAACAGTTTCAACTCATCAATTCCTGTCATGCCTAACCTTCTAGAGCTCTATATTCCTTATAATGACTTCAAGTACTTTGAGCTTGTTGGAATCTGGAGGCAATGTCATCTAAGGGTATTGATTTTATCACATAATTATTTAGGAGGAGAAATGATAGGTCCATCATCAAACATGTCTGAATGTTCCCACTATGCTTTAGAGGTGTTGGAATCAGAATTAAATTTTATAAAAGGTTCGATTCCAGAATCTGTTGGAAAACTAAACAATTTAAGAGTCTTAAGTCTCTACTCAAACAGTTTTACAGGTTCAATTCCTAAAGCTTTGGAGAGATTAAGATCTTTAGAAGTATTAGATCTGTCTTCCAACAAATTAACGGGTCCCATTCCGACATTACTTGGAAACCTTACCAAACTTGACCTTTCTAATAATCAATTGAGTGGTTCTATCCCAGAATCATTGGGAAGATTAACAGGTTTAATTCATTTAGGTCTGCAATCAAACCTGTTAACTGGTACAATCCCAGTTTCACTTTGGCAACTCACCAAACTCATTTCTTTAGTATCTCTAACAATTCTTTAGAAGGAGTGGTTTTGGAAGCCCATCTTGCTAAACTCTCGATGTTGAAGAACTTGGATACATCTTCTAATCATAAGTTGATTATCAATATGTCACATGAGTGGATACCTCCATTCCAACTGAAGAGTGCTGAACTTAGTTATTGCAAGATTGTAAATGGATTTCCACAGTGGTTGCAAAGTCAAAGGAAGCTTGAGGTGTTGGTGTTGTCTAACACTAGCCTATATGGACTTCTACCAACATGGTTACGGAATATGCACATGCTTTTTTATTTAGATCTCTCTCACAACAAACTAACTGGATCATTGATAAACCTTCCATTTAACGATAATAACATGTATTTACTTCTAGTAGACAACCTTTTCAATGGGTCAATTCCAAGTTCAGTATGTAGAAGAAGAAGCTTGGAAATTCTTGATGTTTCCGGCAATCAGTTATCTGGAAATATTCCTGATTGTGTAGGGAATCTACCAGACTTGACGCTGCTTATACTTGGTTCAAATAGGCTGTCTGGAGTCCTTCCAAGTTCTTTAGGAAATACTTCCTCATTACAATGGTTAAAATTAAATGACAATAACTTCAATGGCCAAATCCCACAAGATCTGAGAAATCTGAGATCCTTAGAAGTTTTAGATTTGGGCAATAACGAATTCTCCGGAACCATACCAAAATGGATTGGAGAAGAGCTTCGGGCATTGGGGATTCTCAGGTTGCATAAAAACAACTTCACAGGAGGTATTCCTCATTCTTTGTGCCAATGTTCATATCTTCATATTTTGGATGTCGCACACAATAGCTTAACAGGATCCATCCCTCATTGTTTTGGAGAGTTAAGCGGGATGAATGAGACAAGAGATACATATGATGAACAAAGTTTCAGCAGCGTTGATCTGCTCAATGTGTTTCAAGTCATTAAAGGAATGGAGCTTGAATATACAAAAACGATGAATTTAATTGTTAACATGGACCTTTCAAGCAATAAACTTACAGGAGAAATCCCTCCAGAGATAACTGCACTTGCTATGTTGATGGGTCTCAATTTATCTCATAATCATCTGAGTGGGAGTATTCCAGATAGCATTGGAAACATGAAGGCGTTAAATTCTATCGATTTCTCAGACAACCAATTAAACGGGACAATCCCTCCAAGCATGGCAGCTTTGAACTTTCTGAGCTTTATGAATTTGTCACACAACAACTTGTCAGGAAGAATTCCAACCGGAAATCAATTGCAAACATTTGACGACTCATCATATGCTGGTAACAGGGATCTCTGTGGCTTCCCTCTGCCAAATAATTGTTCCAATGATGAAAACCCACCAGCCACAACAAGCAAGAACAAATACAAAAAGGCTAATGGGCTAAGGAAGGTATGGTTTTACTTGGATATAACGTGCGGATTTGCAACAGGTTTTTGGGGTATTATTGGAGTTTTGGCATTCAAGAAGCAATGGAGAAGGAAGCTTTTTATGATTGCAGAGGTAACCATGGATAAGGTATATGTGGCGGTTGCAGTGAAGATTTCCAAGATTAAAAGAGGCACACAAGCCTAATAGATTCTTATAATTGACAGTATTTGTAAAATTGTTGTTTTGCTTTTAAATACTTATGTTGTGTTATATATTTGTATCATGGTTGTGTTTTATAAAAATAAAAATATTGCAATACATGAGATAGAATACAGGTGACAGAAGAAGCGAACGAAAGATTAGAAATGCATAACTTACCAATGCCGAGAATACATGTGACGACAGCAGGTTCGCTCTTTATTGAATGTCAGTCTCTATTTGAATGTGTCACTTTTCTTGAGTTTTCCAGAATTATAGTTTTGGTCTCACCCCGTTCTCTATTTAAATTAGATCTTCCAGTTGATTGCTGAAAAGAAAAAAAAGACGATAAACAGCAGCAGCAATGATGATGGCTGAGAATCAATCCAAATTCCAAAAAGAGGTATGCAAAAACTATTGTTCAAAAAGTGATAAAAGCAATTATTCAGAGAACCAATCTCTGATTCTTGCTAGTTCTTTAGTCTCATTATCTAAATTTTTCCTGCAAAATTCTATAACTCATGATAGCAAATTTCCCTACGGCATTTCATCTAACATTGAAATACAAAAAAAAAAAAAAAAAACTCGATGTAAAAATATGAGGTATCTTAGTTTTTTTAATCTTGATTAAGGATTCATATCGTTTGGTTCTCGGTTCTGAAGATATAGCAACCTTATGGTCTGTTTGGATCTTGGAATCGGCCATTTAAACTTTTTTATTAACTTTTCTTTTAGTTTTTGAATTATATAGTTATATATGTGTATCATATTCATAATCATTTTTAAAAGGTTATGTATGTGTTATATGAATCATCACTAGTTAGCAATTAGTATGCTTTAGTTTATCTGTACATATTTCTAATTAATCATTCATGAAGTACGTATACTTGTTTAACAAATTATATGTAAACAATTAGGTAGTGTTTGGTATGCAGGAAGGAATGAGAGAAGGAATGGAATGGATGATTAGGAGGGAATGAAGAAAAGTGTGTTTGGTTGGTCAATGAAATAGAATCACCCATTTCAAAAGGCATCTCATTCCCTCAAAATCATTCCATCCACCCCCCATGTTTTTTTTTTTCATTTCATCCCCTCTTACACCATTCATCAACACCACAACCCTCCACCTTCGCCACAACCCACCACCTTCGCCACAACCCACCACCACCACCCATCACCGAGGCCATCGCTGCCAACCACAACCCGCCACCCCAGCAGCCACCGCTGCCGCCACCCACCCGCCACCGTTACCACTCACCGCCGCGACCAACCGCCAACGCCACTTGCCGCCGCCACCCACCACCATCGTCGATGCCACCACCACCGCCACCAACCGCCACCGCCACCACCCACCACCAACGGCCGCCATCGCAGCCATCGCCACTCGTCGTCGCCGCCACATCGCCACTCGCCGCCACCACCACCACCCATCGCCGTCGCCACCACCCACCACTACTACCTATAACCACCCACAATCACTACCACCGACCACCACCACCACTCACCGCTAATTTTATTCCTTCGTTTTTCTTGCCACCAAACAATACACAAGAATAAGTCATTCCATTCACACATGGTAACCAAACAAAAGACATGGAACGGTAATGATCCATTGCATTCACTCATCCATTCCATTACCTCGTTTATTCCATTCCTTCATCTATTCCATTACCTCATACTAAACAGTCCCCTACTGTTTATGTGTATTAAATTACAATGATAACTACTGGTTTTACAATTGAAGTTTTCCCATTATTTTACCTGCTGAAACCCCTTCTTGATACCTCTTCTTCGAATGGGTTGTTAACATAATAATAATTCGCTTTCGAACCAGTAACACACAATGTGGACAACAAAGAACACGATTGAAGTATCTCTCACTTCATCACCATCATCGTCCCATATCTCCTGTTATGGGTGGAATTTTGAACCTATATCCCGATAATATGTCTTGACTTTATGTTTCTAATCTGTGACCAGGATATTGGTAACATCCTGCAGAAGTATCTTGTTCATTACTAATGGTTTGTTTGTATACTTCAGTTGCAAGGGACCAACGTTAACAAGGAGCAGGTCTACCTGAAGACTCGCTCAAAGTGGTTGAAAGGTGAACGTTGATAGCGGATGAAGATGTCTACAACGGTCACAGGGGGATATTCTTCGTATCCCAGAATTATAAGATATTCGGTTAGAATTTAAAAACTATATAGAGGGATGCCAGATCATTAGAAAACACATGTAATCTCGTACACACACTGATTACTTGCTACAATCACAATCATTCACTTACATTTCACAATTATTGTAACACTTAGAGCTGATCCGTGCATTATCCTGAAGCTGTATCCTGATATTTCAATCAATAAGAAGAACAAAGGCAGCTGCCAGTTGTCAGCTCCCGAGGTTTTGTGCCGGCGATCTAGATAGATCAAGGGCTTTCCTCGTACATCCCGTGTCAATCTTTACTTTTATTGTTCATTACTTATAATTGATATAGTTTGATATCTTTAAACTATATCCTGAAACTGTTTTCATTCATAATCAATTTAATACATTTTTCAAATCTCTATAGCACACTACCTCACAAACTAAATTTGATCACTTAATTGCTTCGGTAATAATTGACCAAAAGATCTCCCTTTAAAAAAAACGACTAACTCACACGCCCAATTTCTAAATAATGTTTACCATAGAACTAGAACCCTTAAACCACTTGTCACTTCCACAAAAGAAAAATAATAAAAAAAAAATACTGATACGCCAAAATCAGGCAACTTACTAATTCTATTCAACTGGCATGAACGAGAGGGACAAGTAGTCAAACACTAC
The DNA here is from genome assembly GCA_030545235.1 of Helianthus tuberosus. NCBI lineage: Eukaryota > Viridiplantae > Streptophyta > Magnoliopsida > Asterales > Asteraceae > Helianthus > Helianthus tuberosus. Next base: position 46,994,548 of record CM060394.1, read on the forward strand.
TCTAGTTTAAACCAAACCTTTCATGAAACAATACAAAAAATAATGTAAACAAAAACCCAATAAAAACTGAATGGTAATATATGTTGATGCAGATTTTGTGTCCGATGCTTGTCGAATAGATTAGTTTTATTTTACGCTGAATTTGTAATAGTTAGTGAAACGGTCTATCGAACGTGTATAGACCCGCTCGTTTGAAGTGGTCAAACGAGAGGGTTATTCGGTTGACCGTGTGTGTTTGCAAGACAAGGGGTGTGACTATAAATAGAAAACCCTTGCCATTTGCAACACTTGGAGATTTTAGGAGGTTTGAGACCTCGCCGGGAGAGATCACCACTTGGTCTCTCCCCGGATGTGTACTCCTTTGGTATGGTTCGGTTAGCTTGTTAATCGGGCCGATTTGTAATGTTTTACTACCGGATTAATACAAAGTTGTTTGTTTATCATCTCTAATCTCTCCCGTCTTGAACCGATCTCACACGAATCACGGTTTCGGTCATGAAACTCGGACCTACAATTGGTATCAGAGCCATGGTGCCCGATTTAGTAAATCTAACCGTTTACTAAGTCACATGTGCTCTAGATATGTGATTTTAGTGATTTTTGTTCAAGAAGAAAAGTTGGGTGAAAATGAGAAAAACTCAGATCTGGACCCGAATTTTCAGATCTGTGCTGAAACGAGTGTTGGGTTTTATGTTTTTCACCTAAATATTCAAGTTATCATCATCAAAAATCATATACAAAATGTTTTTATACAAATCTGGGAAGTAACAGTACACTCTGTTCTTGATGTTCTTGGCGGCTGCTTAAAGAAACTAGGGTTTCTTCATACCCACTCCCGAGGAAACTGACCCCATGATGAAACACCACCGGTCACTTTTGTCAACTGTGTCAGTACAGATCGAAGGATATCCTTCGAAGTCGAAAGATCATCTTTCGATGAAAGGAAGTTCGATAGATAATCATCCTTCGAACATCCTTCGAAGTCTGTGACTTATCCTTCGATCCAAGGAATCTTTTCGAAGGATACATCTTTCGATCTGAAACAGGGGTTTGAAGGTGGAATCTTTGAATCTGGTGCTTGTTTATGTATTTTAGAAGAAGATGAAGGCTGCTGTTAAAACCCCCAGCGAAGACCCCCTAACTCTTGGCTGTTCTTGTCTCCGGTGCGTTTGTCGATCACAGGCTTCCAAGATTTGCAGACTGATCGGAAACCAAATTTTGATTGTTTGGAGGGTGTATCGAACAGAGAGAGGTTAAAAGGGCTGAACATATTTTTTGGGGTTTTCATTAGAGATTTGTTTAGTGTTTAGATCAGCTGGGTATCGAAGAGGAGAAGAAAAGGGTTTTGGAGGTGGTTATAAAAAAAAAAAAATAATAATAATAATAATAATAATAATAATAATAATAATAATAATAATAATAATAATAATAATAATAATAATAATAATAAGAGAGAGATTGGAAATGGGTGGAGGCTGCACAAAGATGTGATACAGCTGGTAACTTCTTTAAAAAAAAACAAAAAAAAAATTGAAATTTGTGTTGTTATCTTTTGGGTCTTATTAGATGATGGGCCGTGAATGATTGATGATTATTTCTATTTGGGCCATATTTAAATGTTGATTATTACAAGATGGTGAGACACATGTTTTGATTCAGCTTTGGGCCACAAACTATAGTAGCTTGAATTTACTACAAGTGTACAAGACTATTTTAGTGAGTTCATGATTATATTTGAGCCAAGAATCCTAAGTGATTTGCAATGTGGGGTCGGGTTTTCGCGAATTGATTTGAATCGTGCTTCTATAATTCAACGTCAAATTTGCACGGGGTTCGGTAGCACGCGGAATGATGCAGCATGATGATAACAAAAGATGATGATGATATATTTGAAAAATGTGGGGTAGTCACGGTTACCGATGCAAATGTCAAAAATGGTGACGCGACTATTATGGGCCAAAAACCAATAACGGTATGTTCACTTCCGCACGTCAATATTTATGATTGTTATCGGTTATTCGTAAATGTTCGAAAACATTTTGTTTATTGTCATATTCTCGCATTTGAAAACGAACGTATGAACCTAGAATGTCAATACCGGTCCTAACGAGTTCACAAAGTCTTTGGAGGGATACAAGTCGGATCCTACGGGGTACTAGGCGAAATTTCTTTATCAACTAGAATATGCAACGAAGAAATCTTTTTGTTTATTGTCATATTCTCGCATTTGGTAACGAATGAATGAACCTAGAATGTCAATACCGGTCCTAACGAGTTCACAAAGTCTTTGGAGGGATACAAGTCGGATCCTACGGGGTACTAGGGGACGTTCTTATTCAACTAGAATATGCAAAGAAGAAAGTCGTTTTCGTGATTTTTCGGAACCGAGAACATTCAATGAAGATTGACGACAGTTCCGCTTAGTGGAGGGAATTGGTGAACATTTGACGACAGTTTCTTTGAAGTGGAGAGAATCTGTTAAGGTTTAGAGATTTTACCAAAGAAATGGGGGGATAAAAAAATTTCAAATGTTGAATTTCTTCGGTAAATTTCTAAACGCAATCACAGGTGGTAGAGTTTGTGATTTTCTGGTGATACAAACGGTTCGGCGTGGAATGTTTTGCACATACACATATTTGAGGATTTTAATTAATTCTCCAGCCAGCGTGAAGGGTTTTGCACGGAAAAATACAGGTTTCTAAAGTCTACAGTAGTTACAAAAGCGCTGTTCACTGAAGACCTGGGGAATCTTTATGAAAGTTGATAGTTCAAGACTGAAGACCTGCAGGATTCGGTTTTGGGTTTGATGTTTCTTTGGGATTTTACAGGGATCTGGGGGTAACTCAATTCGTTGAGTTTGCAAACGATGTACTTGGTCTAGCTGACTTCCTGAGTACTGATGCTGAAGATCCGTAGTGCATTACGTGGTCAACTTCACAAAGGCGAGACAATGAGATCTGGATGTAGTTCAACTAAGCATGCTGGTTGAGCTTGCAAGGGATACACTTGGTCTAGCTGACTTTCCTGAGTGTTGATGCTGAAGATTAAAGTGCATTACTTGGTCGATTCCACAAAGACGGTTTACAGAAGACAGTTCACCAGAAATCTCTATCAATGTAGTATGCTTGTATGAAATAGAGTTCTTATGACAAGATCAAGACTTGATGCAGTTCTTAAAGATTGGAACCCTTATCAAATGCCGGTTGGAGTATTGGAAGATCAGCGGAAGATCGGTCAATTGAGTAAATTGCACAACACCCAACACGGATACGCGTACTTTAAGGGGGAAATATTTTACAAGGAGTGTCAAGATACTACTTACCTGGATCATCGGTCAAGGGGGAATTTGTTAACACAGAGAAGATGAATACTTGACTGAAGATCGATTGCAGTTGCATTTTCAGCATTTGACAGCAACGGACAAGGGGGAATTTGTTGATGCAGATTTTGTGTCCGATGCTTGTCGAATAGATTAGTTTTATTTTACGCTGAATTTGTAATAGTTAGTGAAACGGTCTATCGAACGTGTATAGACCCGCTCGTTTGAAGTGGTCAAACGAGAGGGTTATTCGGTTGACCGTGTGTGTTTGCAAGACAAGGGGTGTGACTATAAATAGAAAACCCTTGCCATTTGCAACACTTGGAGATTTTAGGAGGTTTGAGACCTCACCGGGAGAGATCACCACTTGGTCTCTCCCCGGATGTGTACTCCTTTGGTATGGTTCGGTTAGCTTGTTAATCGGGCCGATTTGTAATGTTTTACTACCGGATTAATACAAAGTTGTTTGTTTATCATCTCTAATCTCTCCCGTCTTGAACCGATCTCACACGAATCACGGTTTCGGTCATGAAACTCGGACCTACAATATAATTTGAGGGAATATGTCATAACCAGGGTTTTAAAAGAATTATTCACATTCTTAACCATCCATCAATCATCTTATTCCAAAAATTCGCTTCAACCTTTTAAACACTGCTTCATTTAGTGAGCAGACCAGCTTTAACGGAGATATTCTCAAACCGATTTCAAACTGGCGGATCAGATTAGATTGAGACCGGTTTTACTATCTGTTATGCATCGGTTTATAAACCGCTTCCAGATCCCAAACCGGTTTTTTGTGCACCTACAAACGCCCACCCCTGGAATATCTAAGATTTTAGGCCTTATGTACATTTTACTGAATTTGGGAAAAAATGAACTCCTGAATTGTTCAGGCCCAAAACCGTTCAATGGTGAAAGGCCCAAAGATGCAGAAGCTTTCATAATCAAACACCCATTGAATCCCATTTCCTTGTTCATACCCGCTGATTTTGGTAGAAAGAATACCTTACAAATCTAAGTCTCAAGTTTTTAGAACTAACAGATTATGAATAATGATAAAAAAATTAGTAACAAACCGAACCAGCTGAATTGTAATTTAGCTAATACACCATTTGCTTAACTTCATTGATTATAAGATAAAGTATTCACATAAACAGCCAGCCAGTCAGCCAACCTCTTAACCACCCATCTTCTTATTCCAAAAAAACGCTTCAACCTTTCAAAAGCCATTCACTTATTGAGCAAATTCATATGAAAACCCAGCAACCACTGCCACAGAGAACACATCTCAATATCCATTGACGAACACACCAGCGGCTGCAATTTATATCCCGCAACCGTTTCACTGACTTCCTCTGGATCACAAGCAGTCAAGAGCAACCCAACTTTGCCGTTAATATGAGGAATTGCGCCAACAAAAGCAGGTTTTCCGGCAGATGGGCCATGGATCTCGAGTGAGCGCCTCATGAAAGAATTCTTACCCATGACGACAGATGAGTGGGGTCGTAGTCCTTGCCTTATGGCCTGAATTTGGTTTACACAAAGATTGTCGGCACTCACGATGACGAGGTGTGTGTTATTGTCTTTGAGGTGGTTGCGTAGCTTCTGGAGGTAGATTACCTTCCTTGCTGCCTTGGAAGCCATGGGGAAGATGACAAGGGAGGTTGGTTTAGGTTAGGTTTCTTTGTGTTGTTGATTGGGTGGGTGTTTGGGTTAGTTTATTTTAGAGCAACTTATAACTTATTCACGTAGTGGTAAGGGTAAATAATGCCCCTATTTTTGGGCGTTTTCCGCCATTTGTCAGTCCAGTCAGCAAGGGGCATTATTGGGCGTTTTTTTTAAAATGGGTGTAGTGGGGATGTGTGTATTATGTTAAGAAGGGTTTTAAAGAATTAAGAGTAAACTGCCATTTTGGTCCCTGTGGTTTGGACACTTTTGTCATTTTAGTCCAAATCTCAAACTTTTTAAATCTGGGTCCCTATGGTTTCACTTTTATTGCCATTTTAGTCCAAAATGAAAAGTAAACTGTCATTTTGGTCCCTGTGGTTTCACTTTTATTGTTATTTTAGTCCAAATCTCAAACTTTTTGGAACAGTAAAAAAAAGGGGTTTTTGAATTTTGGACTAAAATGGCAATAAAGATGAAACCACAAGGACCCAGATTTAAAAAGTTTGAGATTTGGACTAAAATGACAAAAATGCCCAAATCACAAGGACCAAAATGGCAGTTTACTCAAGAATTAAATAAAACAAAAAAGGGGATTGGTCAAGAAATAGTAGTATACATCTGATTGGCCACCCCAAACCCATTTGAACGTGTTTTAAACAACGCTGGAGGGGGATTTCTGCAACATAACGCTGAATCACGCGGGGCGGTGGTGGGATGGCGGCATTATCAGGTGTGTTTGATTGGGTCTAGTTTGGAAGCCCATGGAGTAAAAATACGACAAAAAGACCAAATTTGCCCATGGTTTGTTAAGCTTGTTTGTTTTTTAAGAATAAAATGCCAAAATGGTCTTGAGTTTAAGACGCTTTTCGCTTTATTTTTTGTGTCTAGGTCTTTAAGATTTTATTTTTTTGTCATTTTCATTCAATTGACAAAATAAGTTAGAATTTTCTATTAACTTCTTCCCTTTTTGTCGTTTTCCTCATTTAAACGAAGGGTATAATCGTCATTTTATGTCATAATGTATTTTAATTAAATGAGAAAAACGATAAAAAGGTAGAGGTTAACAGAAAATTTTAACTCAGTTTGTCAAATGGATGAAAATGACAATAAAAATGAAACCTTAGGAACCCAGATAGAAAAGGTTTCATTTATTGACTGATGTGTCAAAAGTGACCTAAACTTATGGACCATTTTGGTATTTTACTCTTTTAAAAAAAACTACCTTACCTTTAAATATTTAGCTAAGGTGGCACTCCGACGTTATCTCTTTTTTAAAGAAAAGTTTATTAACACATTCACGGCCGAAATGGGCAAGAGGCCAAACAAAAACACGCCCCCAACCCAAGTGGGCAAGAGACCAAATTTACAATATATACAAAGGCGATTTGCACCAATCCTCCCAACGTATGAACTTAAAGGAAGACCTATTCTTAAACCAAACAAAACTTCTAGACTTAACTTCACCTAACACTTCCATTGGACTATATTTTTTTATTTTGAAAATGAGCCTCATTCCTTCATTTCCAATTAGACCACAACGTGATTATAATTAAACCGTGAATAATCTTCTTCACTTCCTTTCCCACTTGTAAGTAACCATGGATTTCCATTATATCTTTAACCATGAACACAAACATAGGAGGAATTTGACACCACGTGCTAAAACTCAACCAAACACGATTTTAGAAGATGCATTCTGTGAAAAGATGCTCCGTCGTTTCCTCGTACTCTATGCATATCACGCACATCTTGCACATGACCGATGGAATGTTCACGTTCTATCTTCTGAAATTCACTTGGGTGGCTAATCTATCCAAATTAGCCCTCCAAGCCGTTATATTACATTTTAGGGGCACTCACTTACACAATTTAAACTCCGCTCATGTGCCACCTCCTCTATCTCCTTCCATCATTTTTTGACCAATTTAACCGAAAGATACCCGTATCAACACCTGCCCAATTCCAATGGTCCTTTTCATTTGTCATCCGCACCTCCGCTATTGGATCTTGACAATCCTGCCATTCGAGCCACTCGATCTCCGACTCCAGCTCTCTATGCCACTGCCAAGCTCCCTCGAACCTATCTTGATCTGAAAACACCATGTATGCCACTTTACAAGTCTTATTCTTCTCCAAATTAAAAAGGTGTGGCCAACTATCCTTAAGCGGTTTATCTCCTAACCAAGTATCGTTCCAGAATCTAATGTTATTTCCATTCCCCACCTTCCCTGTGATGAAACTCAGCAAGCATTTCCTATTTATCTTCATTTTTAATTCCACTTTGGCAATATTCCTCCAGCAACCTGAAATAGATTCATTGAAAGGCAAAAAAACTCCATCCTTTTCTTTTACAATGACATACCTCCACCACTTTCCTTCAAGGCTTTGACTTTCTACCCTAAACTTCCACACCCATTTTGCCAACAGCGTCTCATTCACATTTTTAAGACAATCTATACCCAACCCCCTTTTTATTTTAGGAAGCGTTCCCCGGTCCCAAGCCACCTAATGAATTTTATTCACCTAGCTATTCCCGGCCCAAAGAAATTTTCTCATTTTAGCTTCAAGCATGTTGATAATACCGTTCGGAGCCTTATATAAAGAAAAATAATAGATCTGGAGACTTTCCAAAACCTCCCTAATCAAAGTAAGTCTCCCCCCAAAAGAAAAATAATAGATCGGGAGACTTTCTCATTTTAGCTTCAAGCATGTTGACCTGGACACGGCCCCGTGGCTAGAGTTCTTTATGAAGTTTTGTCTTATTTTAAGGCATCTATCCCGATCGGGTGGTTCCTTACTGGACGGGACAACACCAAACACCATTTTATACTTTAAAACCATCATTCATTCAAGCGTGAATTACATAATTTCTAGAAAACTAAAAACTGGATAAGTAGGTCACAAAATTCAAGAAATATTAAACCTCAAAGAAGTCCTAGCCTAGATATGTTTATTATAAGAGCAAATCTCCGAAAAGGTAAGTATTTCGGTTGAAAAGGCTTGTAGAACTTCTTCTCCGGAAAGGGCCCCTCACACTTCACTAAGCCATTCTTCTATCTCCCGAGGGAGAAGGAAGGCGGGCTCATTGTCTTCCTCGTGTTGAGGAGGTTCGACTTCCACCTGAACTTCTTGTAAGGCGTCAATAGGAGGTTCCAAGGGAACGTCGTCCCATCCGGTGGGATTAATAACTTCTTGTGCCAAGTTCCAATCTTCTTGGGGAAAGATCGGCTCCATAGGGGGGCATTGCAAGAATATTCAACCTTTGGTGCAAAAGGTTGATCTCTTGGAAGCTATTTTCTAGCCCCACCATTAGATAGTTGATACGGTCGATTAGGAATTTTTCTACGGATGTCATCTCGTCGAGTGCTTCTCTTAGCGCCATTACGTAGCGCACAAGGGTTGCTTCGATCGAAGGCCTTCGTTACTTGCGACGGTTCCTTGAGTGAGCTGAAGAGGTTCCGCTATTATGGCTCGACATTCTAAGAAACAAGTCGAAAATTTTCAAATTAATGAAACAACAACTCTGGCCACGGCCCCGTGCTCGCTGAGAACGGCCCCGTGGCCATCAATCTCCATGTTTTCAAAACAACGAATCTTCAAGTTTTAAATTATTTTTCTGGCTTTTTAAACATTTCTAAGCAGAAATAACTTAAACAGTGTTGTGAAACTTATTTTTTATAAGATTCCTTGATTAAACACCTAACAAATATCACAATAAAGCTTGAAACTTGGAGATTTCAAACTTTAATGGAGGTTCTGAGGAGTTAGTGAAGAAGAAGGCAATAGACAAAAGTAGTAAAGACAAGATGATTGTTGAGAATCTTCTTTAGAATATACCTTGTAGGGTATATGTGAAGATCCCACCAGATCTTTGTCTTTGGAATGGGTCTAAGAGTGCAGAAATCTTGCTGGATTTGTAGAAAACGACAGCACGCTGACCACGACCCCATGTCGGCTGGACACGGCTCCGTGGCCAGACAAGAGTCTGACACAATTTGTCCGTATTCTGACTTAAAGTCAGACAAAGTTCTTCAGGTGGGCACGGGGGCGTGTTGACCTGGACACGGCCCCGTGGCTAGAGTTCTTTATGAAGTTTTGTCTTATTTTAAGGCATCTATCCAGATCGGGTGGTTCCTTACTGGACGGGACAACACCGAAGTGCCTGAGGTACCTTAATTGCCCTAGTTTTAGACAAGAACGCAAGAGGTTATCGGAAAGGGTGAATCCTAAGCTAAATACCGGTGGGCGAGACCAACCTTTATTTCCCTTATCCGGGCTCTCGTTAAAGAAGGTATATTTCGGATCGCTCATGTCTATGAACACATCAGCGGAAATTGATGGAGAGTCCTTCACGGCACAATCGACACAGGGACGACTATCGCTCATGTCCTCAAATGAGTTAGAGGTGCTTTCGGGAGAAACGATGTTGTTATATTCTGAATGCGATCTCAATAATTCTCCTTGATCGTTGTCTTGGGATGGATAACTTATTTCCATCTCAAGTTCTCTTATCAATTGAAGAATCACATCTTCCATTTGAAATAATTTTTCGAGAATCATATCATCTAGAAGAGTTGATTGAGAGCATTCGAGTGAGAGATAGGGATTGTTTTTACTTTCGCCCACTTAAGGTTACAGGAAAACGATGGGTCTATATAGTGGGGGGTGTAATTTAAAAAATAACATTTTAAATCTTCATGAGATCCGCCACATATTTGACATCACGCACCATAAGACGAGCGAATGTAAAAATGATCAGTATCACTCATGTTTGTGTCAGAAATTACCAACCGTCGGGATCTTACGGTTCTGTTTTCAATAACTGAAACTTGGGCACGGGGGCGTGTTCAGTGTGCATGGCCCCGTGTTCAGCTACTGTCTGACTTAAAACATGATTGCCAGTACAAAAGATTAGGCACGGGGGCGTGTTCAGCGGGCACGACCCCGTGCTGAGCTCTGCAAAAGCTAGAAAATCTAGAAAAATCCTAAAAAAAAAAAGAAAAACGATTAGGCCGTTGATTCCTAATTTTCTTAAAATCCTTGGGTCCCAGCAACGGCGCCAAAAACTTGACGCGTGTCGAGTGTGTTATGATTTTAATAATATTTTAAACCCGTTTTACACATTAGTCAAGTTTTAAATTTATAAAACACGATACTTTACTAACACTAAACACACATATGGGCAAGTCCACCCATCGTGAGCGTAGTATAGCGTTGGTAAGATACCGAGGTCGTCCAAGGACACAAAAGCTTTAAGTACCGGTTTATCCTCAACGTCTAATCAAACTAAAATTTTTAGAAAAGGTTTTAAACATGAGAAATAAAAACTAAAAATGCTGAAATAAAAATAAAAATAAAACAGATAGACAAGATGAATCACTTGGATCCGACTCGCCTTTAATGTAACCTTTGATGATTTCCGCACTTTTGCACTTTTTAAGAGATTATCTTAGTTATAGTAATAGGCCCCTCTTTTGAAGGTGACGTTACCCTCAACCTAGTGGTTTGAGTCAGCAAGGATACAATCCCAAAGGGTCGGAATATTGAAAGATAATTAATTAAGTTATTAACGCGTAAAGTGGTAGGCCCCTCTTTTGAAGGCGACGTTACCCTCGGCTAAGTGGTTTGAGTCAGCAGGGATACAATCCCAAGTAGCCGAGTTAATGTATTAATAGTAGTTTACAGATGAGGGGATCAAGCCATTCGCACCCCCACCATCCAATACCAGTGGGTATTGAAGGAGGTCCTAGTAAGCTTGACCCAGGTCCTTGCATGATCTATACACTGAACAAGGCAAGAACCTTACCAAACCATTCCCTTAACCCCCGACCAGGTAGCCAACATATCTCTATATAGACCGTAGAGATATGAATGGTGAAAATCTTTTACTTTATATAGACAGTAAAGTAATGCCAAGACACCACGAACAAATGATAAGGAAGTTTCACCTTCAACATAAGAAACTAGTTATTAAAGTCATTAATACAAAACCAAATAAAAAGTGTGAAAAGATTAAAAATAAAAAGTATTACATTAAATGCTTGTCTTCACCAAGTGATGTAAGAGACTTAGACAAACATGGCCTTTGATTGACAAGAACTTTTACGATCAATCTTGGATCCCGAGACTACTACACACACTCTAAGGTGGATGATGGATGATGGTGGTGGATGTGGGTGTTGTTGTAACGCCCAGCGTCCCTGAACCTTTAGCTATTGTCACTTTTAGTCCTTATACTATGTGATACTAGATACTTTTGATACTTGGTGAATCTTAAAGCTATGACACTTAAGACTTATTGATGAAACTTGATTCTTGATGCTTAATCTAGATACTTGACTCTTGATTCTTGATACTTGGTGCTTGACTCTTGAGACTCGTGAAACCTGAGAGTTGGTTGAACGAGAGACTGGAGTCTTGTCACTGGTGGAAAATATAAAACTCGAAAACTTGTGTGTTAATAATGTAATTTAGTTATGTATGAACCATTTTCCCAATAATACGCAACGCTTAATCTAACGCGCAAAACGAATCAAGGACAGGAACGCAGAAAGGATGGGATTGGCCGAGTGGCAATCCGATCGGATGACCACTCGATCGGATCACCATCTGATCCGTTGCAACATGCCTTCACTTCTCACTCTGTCACTATGAATAGGCCTGTCACATCATTCATTGATGTGACAGCCTCCTCACTCGAACCAGACGCACGCACTCCACTTTTTCTTCATTTCTCGGCAATTTCGGTACGTTTTATGCTAGATTCTTGTACAACCTTGATCTACACATCATTCTCTACATGATTCTCTTTTGAAATCTCACTTTTCACCATGAAATCTCTAAGCTTTGAGCTCTTGAAGGTGATGTCATCATGGCGGTTGTACCAAACTGCTATGTGATGTCATTCTAGCCAAGATCTAACTCAGATCAAAGGAATTTCTTATGTTTTACACTAAATCTTTACTAAATCTATGATTTTCAACTAAAACTTATGTTTTCTTTCATATTTTCTTAACTTTTCACTTGAAAACGGTGGAATCCGGATCTAAACGGACTATAGACTTAATGATTAGTCTGAAGTTGGTTTGGGGAAGGATTTTTGCCGGAGAAGATGACCGTAGTATGGATTTCGACATAAACATCGTCAAGAACAGACATCTGTACGGACTGGGGTCATTCCCATCCGGTCAGAACGACTGTATACTGATGTGTTTACTGTTGTCTCAATACGTGCCGAGTCGTTTCCGTTTAATCAGAAACTTTGAAACTTCACAAGTTTGTAAATGAGTCAAGGACAACCCGATCGAGTGGCAATCCAATCGGATAGCCATCCGATCGAACCGCCATCCGATCGAGTGACACTTGCCTCTTAACCTTGTTCACTTTAGAACTTTGCAACTTTGGAAACTTAGGGCTATGGATCGGGTGGCAATCCGATCGGATGGCCATCCGATCGAACCGCCATCCGTTCCCCTCACACTATTTCACCCGATCGAGTGGCAATCCGATCGGATAGAAATCCCCGGCAACAGCGCCAAAATTTGACGTGATGTCATGGTCACAATCAAATTTAATCCAAATACTACTAAATAGCTAGTGGTAAGTGGGTATCGAACACAGGGAGTTTGTGGAATGTGCGTTATCTAAATGTATGTCTAAGTTAACTACGATTAAACTAAATGCAAGTAAAGTAAATTTCAAGAGTTGATTTGATTGAATTGGTTTTAAAACTAAAATTACTAATGTAATTGCAAAAATGAAAGCATTGGTTGTAAGCAAATTAGAGACAAAATGACCATCCTAGACTTCCGGTTTCAATTGACATTCATGTTATCATTCCACTAGAAAGAACTACATAGACATAGCTCATGTGTGACTACTTGCAGTGATGAAAGGGAACTAAGTACTCAGATTCCTAGAACGTGAGGTTGTTACCCGATGATCAATCAACCCTTACCCAAGCCTAACTATACCCATGATATCTCGATTGCCAACGGCACCAAGAACGTATGGTTTCTAATTAGTTTAACATAAGAATCAACAATTTACAACAAAGTAATCACACACCATAACAAACAAATCATAAAGATAAAGATTGTTATTCTAGAAATTAGGCAATCAAACATGAAATGTCTCAAGCAAACCTTCAATCCAGGATGATCACAAAGTGTTTAGCCACTCATGGCTCGAATCAACATCATCATACAAGTTTCAATGTTCATAGAAATTAAAAACACAAACCGAAGATTCAAGATTATCTTCAAGCTCCAAGCAACACCAAAATTCGTCTCTAATTGATGTGTAACCGAATAACATATCATGAGACCCCTTAAAACTCCATCAAATTCATAATTAATGCAGAAGTTACACAAGAGAGCAGTCGGCGCCGTAAGCTACGGCGGCCGCCGTAGCTTACGGCGGTCAGCAGGTCAACATAATCCACTATGGCGCCGTAAGCTATGCCGCCTGCCATAGCTTACCTTACGGTGCCCAATTGTTTACGGCGGTCAGGTACTGTTGTACGGCGGTGTCTTTTTGGAAGTGCTGGAGCCGTAACCTACGGCAGTAGCCGTAGGTTACGGTGCTGAGTGTGGATTTTCTTTTGTTTCTTCATCAAATGTTTGACTTCTTCACATCTTGATGATGCCATCTTCCCACATCCACCCAAGCTTCCTAAATCCCGCGTCTTAAGCACTTTAACACCTACAACATCAAATCATCTAGTGGTTACCATGTTCAAGTAATTAACCATAATAAGCATGGAATGTGCATCATATTAAAACCTTTTAAGGGTTGTCCTACGGACCACCCGTCACATCCCCACACTTACCCGTTGCTTGTCCCAAGCAACCCAATCAAACACTATTTCATAACCCAAGCGATCACTCATGCAAACCAAGCTAAACGTGCCGTCCTTCTACTAACTTTCAATCATACCACAAGACACACTCCTCACAAGAACTCTCGGTGACAATAAATATTAGCACATAATGCTAAACCACTCAATGCGTGTGTGTGTGTTTGTGCGACAATAAGCTTGTATAAAAATCAAGTCTCCTCCTAACAAATATCTAGCATGCTTATTAATCAAAGGAACTTACGGGTTGTAATGGGGCTAGACGCAAAGGTAGGAAAATGATGGGATATATATGCAAGAGCTAATCGATTTGACCCGACCTTTATTTCTACTACTAACAAAGCAAACACCAAATATATACATACTTTTTCAACATTCTCAACTACAATAACAACTAATCATTTCTTTTTGTATTTTTCTCATCTTTTTCTCTCTTTTTTTTTTCTTTTCTTTTTTTTTAATCATAAGAATATAAGACTCACACTATATACAAGAACATGAGATTCACAACTAAACTCCTAAACTGGGTCAAATCAATAAATACAATTTTGTATGAAGTAGGTTTGGGTCACAACCGAATGGTTTAAGGCTCAAACATGGCTTTCTAAAGACCAAACCCCTACCCCTCGCAATACCAAACTCATATATGTAAAGTATGAGGTCCAACCCACCAATCCCACACTCTCACACGTCTAGACGAGGCTACCTAAAAGTCCCCTATCATTTTCAAAAGCATGCTAACTCTAGGATTTAACAAGAATTCGTACACAAGTTCTATTAACACAAGACACACACCGCCGCTCAAACAAAGAAATATATATATATATATATATATATATATATATATATATATATATATATATATATATAATAACCATATGTGGCTCAAATTCTCACAAAGAAAAGACGAGGAATGGGTGTCGGTGTGTCAAGTGGAACAATATCAAGTTTTCAAATTTTGACAATTTTTGCTTGGATTTACAAAAAAATTTTAAATTCTCAAAAATTCCCCCCATCCCCACACTTGGGATACATTGTCCCAATGTATAGTTTTGAGGGAAAGATTGCTTTTAACCAACAACATTAGCTATCGCTAATACTCTGAAATCCCAACTTTCTTTTTGTATTTTTTTTATTTTTATTTTTTTATGAAAATTCAAAGACACCACCACTAACACATCCCAAAAATCACATCAACATCTAAACACCACCCAACCTCCCAACCATAAACATAAACATACGAAATGGAAATATACACAAATATACAAAGGAGCAAGATATGACCTGGCTAGTAATACTTTGGCTGTGGAGGCCCGAAGATAGATGTCATCATATCATTCCACTCACCAAAGCCAAATGCTCCACTGCTACTTCCTTGATCGCCACTTTGACCCGCATGTTGATAACTCATGGCATGTGGATCCACCCATTGAGAATGATGCAATGGTGGGGTGGGATACGACACACTACCATCATATGGTGGCAATGTGGTATAATCCACGACTGGCGGGTCTGCTTCGAGTGGTTGACCTGCATGCCACTGATCATGCAGGCGTCTCTGGCGGTCGTCTAGGTAGCGATTGTTCACTTCTTCATTATGGGCGTACATCTGAGCTCGATTCCATTGCTCGTTTCTGTCGTAGCTCTGTTTGAGAGCTCTTTCCATGCTAGCACCCATAAAAGTTTGTTGATCGAAGAGCATTTGGTTTGGTTCAGTCCATTCGCCAAAAGTGGAGGGTCGCCTTTCTTCAATAATCTGGCCCATATTTCCCGAATGAGCCCAAAAGGGATCATAGGGCTGTTGTGCATAGTCGAATGCACTACCCACATAACCTGATTGTACCCCTGCTCCCTGAACTCCACCTGGGCCAGCGCCCCCCATTGGAGCATCTACCATGAATGTGTCTTCCCGGTAGTCATCATCACCACTAGCCTCCTCATCAGTCGTTTCGGGCTCATCACCCTCACCCGGTTGTAGCGGCCTCGCATCTACTTTCAACACTCTCCATCTTCTCCCATTCGTCTTCAGCTTGTGATACCTTTCCGATTCTTTGTACTCCCAACCCGGTCCCAAATTCTGTATCTCAAACGGCTTGAACCTTTTATAAGAGCCTTTTTCATTGCCTTCAATCGCCCCATATTTCTTTAACAGCGCCGTGATCAATCGGCAGTGGGGTACAATTTTTCTTTCTCCACTATTTCGGCTCAACCAAATGTTGTTCAATACTAAAAACCGAAAAGGAACCATAGGTGAACCATGCATCAACATGTACAAAATCGACACCTCTTGAAACCTAACTTCCATCTTATCACCCCTGCGTGGAATGACATTATGTGTGCACAAAACCAATAACAACTTCGCCTCCATCCTCAAGTTCCGTCTAAACAGTTTCCCGTGTGTAGTACCCATGAGGAAAAGGTAATCCAACATTTGTTGCCATTGAGGATGCTTGTCAGGCTCGAAGTATAGGTCTTTGAGACTCGAATATGTGTACTCATTCGAGGATTTACCATCAAACTTCGCTATTCGGTGCAATGAGTCATATGACATCTCAACTTTAACTCCATTACACCATCCAACGAGCTTCATCTGTTTTGGAGCCTTAAATGGGGGACACTCAAGTGTAGCCATCCATTCTTGGATTTGAGCATCGTACATCTTTTTCACTTCATTATCGTAACACTTTAAGGCCGCCTCCTATCCCAATGCCTTAAACTTGTTCGTTATCCTGAACGGACCAAAATCGTTTTCCCGGATCTCCTTCTCACAAATAAACGCCTCATTCCTTTGCTTCAACTTGTTCATTTGCTCGTGAAACAGGTCCTCTCTCCATTCCGCTGGTTGATCTAATAATGAACCAGACGTCCAATCCGGTTTTGGACCCCTAGGAGACGCATCCTCCTCCGAATCTGGGTCACCAACCCGTGCCAACTTCCTTTTTTTTTGTTGTTCTTCTTCCACTTGAGGTTGTTTAGACGAACTTGAACCCCCTTTATCCTTCGTTCTCACCATTCCTACACACATTCAATAATCACACACAACAATTCAAGTTAGTCCAACTTCAAAATCCTCCCCACACTTGCTTTATGTTATGGGTATAAATGCACAAAAACTCCAAAGATTTACCCTTTGAAACAAAAATTTGGCATGATGTCCATATAAATCAAAATTTTTCCAAAACATTTTTATTAGACATCAAATACATTTATACCCAAACCTTCAATGGTTCATTAATATCCTATCATCTATCATATACAAGCAAGTGTGTAAGCAAAAACAATAAAGGAAACTTACAAACCTCAATGTATATCAAAAAATGAATTGAAATTGCATACCTTGGTGTTGTAGAAGATGAGAATATCAAACTCTTCAAGTTCACACAAAAACCCACAAAAAAACCAAAAATTTCGGCCCCCCTATGCTTAAATCCGACCCCAAAACGACGGAATCTTTGAAATACGAGTGTAGATCTGGATTCCTTGTGAAATTTCACCCAAAATAGGCTCAAGAATCACCAAAATCAGATAAGATTTGAAGGAACTATGGAGTTTTGAAGGTGGTTAGGGACTAGGGTTCTTAAGTAGAAGAATGGAGAAGAAATAAAATTATGGTATGTGGTTGGGGTCGATTAAGTGAAATGGGTGGATGGGGATTATTGTTGTTTTTATTAAAATGGTCATTATTATTATTATTATTATTATTATTATTATTATTATTATTATTATTATTATTATTATTATTATTATTATTATATTTTCATTTTTTTATATATATATGTGTTGAACTGCCGACAAGACCCACCACATGTTTCAGCTCGTCGCCGTAGCCTACGGCGCTTGCCGTAGGTTACGGCAATATCTGGGCACCAATATACCGCCGTAAGACAGTATATAAATGGCATAAGGTTCTATTTGGATTGCTTGCCACCATAAGCTACGCCGATAGCCGTAGCTTACGGCGATCGCTGGGTCCTTGGCTTCGGCCACTTTATTAATTTTCAACTTAAAATTTTTGTTTAATGTTTTTTTTAACTTTTCGAAATTTTTAATTTTTATGGTTTTTCTAAATTTGTTTAAAATTAACCCTACCCGCCGTTAAAAACCCGTGTTGTCCTCAACACTATGTTCGGGAAATTCGTACGGATTTCCCCACACTTGTTTCAAACACAAGTTTCAAACGGGACTTTATTCGAACCAAAACAAACTAAACTAAATATGTACAAAACATCAAACATGGGCCTCTTTCAAGCTTCTTCGTCATCCAATGGGCGTAAAATGTAACAAACTTTGTCGAGCTCAAGAGTGTTGATGTCGTTACCTTCCAAATACGGTTTGAGCCGATGCCCGTTCACCATTTGTTGTTTATTGGTTTGCTCGTCTTGAATATCGACATCGCCAAATCTCCCCACTCTTCGAATGACGTAAGGACCCATCCATTTTCTCTTGAGTTTACCCGCAAACATCTTCAACCTTGAATTGTACAACCACACCTTTTGACCCACTTCGAAGTTCTTTTTCCTTAGCTTTGCATCATGAACTTTCTTCAGTTTATCTTTGTATGCGGAAGCACATTCGTAGGCTTCATCTCTAATCTCCTCAATCTCATTCAATTGCAACTTTCTTACTCGACCCGCTTCATCATAATCCGCATTAACAGTTTTGATGGCCCAATGCGCTCGATGTGCTAACTCCATTGGGAGATGTCACCCCTTCCCATACACCATTAGATAAGGGGTAGTACCAATTGGAGTTTTGTATGCCGTCCGATATGCCCACAACGCATCGTCAAGTTTACTTGACCAATCTTTTCTATCCGTTCTTACCGTCTTCATGATAATCTCTTTAATTTGACGGTTGGACACTTCAACTTGTCCACTTGTTTGCGGATGGTACGGTGTAGCCACACAGTGGTTCACATTGTATCTCTTTAACAATTTTCCAAAGTTGAAATTCTTGAAATGTGAACCGCCATCCCCGGCAACGGCGCCAAAATTTGACGTGATGTCGTGGTCACAATCAAATTTAATCCAAATACTACTAAATAGCTAATGGTAACTGGGTATCGAACACAGGGAGTTTGTGGAATGTGCGTTATCTAAATGTATGTCTAAGTTAACTACGATTAAACTAATTGCAAGTAAAGTAAATTTCAAGAGTTGATTTGATTGAAATGGTTTTAAAACTAAAATTACTAATGTAATTGCAAAAATGAAAGTATTGGTTGTAAGCAAATTAGAGACAAATGACCATCCTAGACTTCCGGTTTCAATTGACATTCATGTTATCATTCCACTAGAAAGAACTACATAGACATAGCTCATGTGTGACTACTTGCAGTGATGAAAGGGAACTAAGTACTCAGATTCCTAGAACGAGAGGT
The DNA here is from genome assembly GCA_030545235.1 of Helianthus tuberosus. NCBI lineage: Eukaryota > Viridiplantae > Streptophyta > Magnoliopsida > Asterales > Asteraceae > Helianthus > Helianthus tuberosus. Next base: position 47,013,775 of record CM060394.1, read on the forward strand.
TGTTACCCGATGATCAATCAACGCTTACCCAAGCCTAACTATACCCATGATATCTCGATTGCCAAGGACACCAAGAACGTATAGTTTCTAATTAGTTTAACATAAGAATCAACAATTTACAACAAAGTAATCACACACCATAACAAACAAATCATAAAGATAAAGATTGTTATTCTAGAAATTAGGCAATCAAACATGAAATGTCTCAAGCAAACCTTCAATCCAGGATGATCACAAAGTGTTTAGCCACTCATGGCTCGAATCAACATCATCATACAAGTTTCAATGTTCATAGAAATTAAAAACACAAACCGAAGATTCAAGATTGTCTTCAAGCTCCAAGCAACACCAAAATTCGTCTCTAATTGATGTGTAACCGAATAACATATCATGAGACCCCTTAAAACTCCATCAAATTCATAATTAATGTAGAAGTTACACATGAGAGCAGTCGGCGCCGTAAGCTATGGTGGCCGCCGTAGCTTACGGCTGTCAGCAGGTCAACATAATCCACTATGGCGCCGTAAGCTACGCCGCCTGCCGTAGCTTACGATGCCCAATTGTTTCTTACAGCGGTCAGGTACTGTTGTACGGCGGTGTCTTTTTGGAAGTGCTGGAGCCATAACCTACGGCAGTAGCTGTAGGTTACAGTGCTGAGTGTGGATTTTCTTTTGTTTCTTCATCAAATGTTTGACTTCTTCACATCTTGATGATGCCATCTTCCCACATCCACCCAAGCTTCCTAAATCCCGCGTCTTAAGCACTTTAACACCTGCAACATCAAATCATCTAGTGGTTACCATGTTCAAGTAATTAACCATAATAAGCATGGAATGTGCATCATATTAAAACCTTTTAAGGGTTGTCCTACGGACCACCCGTCACCCCTCACATTATGTCACCCGATCGAGTGGCAATCCGATCGGATAGCCATCCGATCAGACAGCCATCCGATCAAGTGACTGATCCGACACTTCACGCAATTTCATTGTTTTGTCCGACACTTATCTATTGTACTCTAATCAGGCTAATCCTAAAGAGCTCCCTTTGATCCAATAACAATCTAAATTGTTAAGCAATCACTGTGAGTATACTCGATCCCTTTTTGTTTTAAACTTTGGGATGCAACATGTATTCTATTAAACTATGTTACTTAAACCTTTTTGGAATCTAAACTCTATCCTATGTGTATATGAAACTTGTGATTCTTGATTCTTGATTCTTGTGTTCTGTGAACGTTTAGTCCGTAGTGTGTAGTTCCGCCTTAACAATAGTAGCGCTATAGGAGATGCACCTCCCCATTATTCTCGGGGGTATTGTTAGGAGGATTCTAGTTTTCCTTGATTCTTGGGAAAACACTAAAGCATCGGGACACTTGGGCTTTCACTTGGACTACGAACACTAGCACGGCTGAAACTATTTGTTAACATTTACATTACGGATATGAGTCTTTCAATCTATTATGCTATTTACTCAAACTTGTATACTCACCAATACTTTTGTATTGATATTTTAATACATGTTGCAGGCTGATAGGCTGCTGGACACTAGAATCAAGCTAGGATGATACTTAGAAACTCATCTAGATAACTAAGTTATGAACAATATCTGAGACTTAATGTACTTTGATACTTTTGTGATGGATGTGTGTTTTAGACAATGATGAATCAATTTAATTTATATCGAAACTATTATTGTTATGGAAACTCATGAGCAATCTGAACGCTTAGTGCTCGCACCCTAATGTTTCCGCCATCGGTTAGGGTGTGACAGTTGTAGTGGTGGAATGGTGGAAAAGTGGGAGAGAGGTGGTTTGCCAAGGGAAGCCTTTGAAGTGAGTCAAGCACCCCTATTTATAGCCTGGACAGAAGCCCGGCCACAGCCCCGTGTCTGTAGGACACGCCCCCGTGACCATCTCTTTTCTCTTCCTTCATTAATTGCCTTTGTCTGCATTAGGCTCCACACGGCCCCATGTTAGCTAGGCACGGCCCCGTGTGCAGAAGCGTGTCTGTACTTGTAACGCCCCAAAAAAAACAGAAATGTCAAATTCCCTAGTAGGTTTCCATGATATATGGTATAAAGCGGTTTAACTAACCTTTATTAAATAATCCATTTAAAAATAGATAAAGTATAAGTTTTGTAGTAGGAATTTAGTTATGACAAAAAGGGAAGTAAAGCAAACATGAGGGACTAATTGAGTGAATGGGTTAAGTTTATAAAAGAAATTAAAAATAAAAAAACCTCACACACTTAGTGTGTGTGCATGGTGGGATCGACCAGGAGAAAGAGCAGAGGGGTGTAAACACTAGCTCTCAAGAACAACACAAATTCAGCCCAATCAAAGCCAAAATCGAATGGAAAGCATTGCATGGATGAAGATTTCTCACTATCTAATCCTAACAAACACATGGTAAGTTGTAATTTTGAATTTGATGATTTTTGTATGAAGTGGCTTATGATCAATCCATGAAAATTAGTGAAATTAAGCATGAATATATGTTAGAATTATCATATGGAAGGTGAATTATACAATATTTGATGTTTAATTGATGTTTGAAGATGAAACCCACTTGGGTTAGTAAAAGTGGCGACATGGGTATGTCACCCATGTCCAATCTTTGTTTAAATTCTTGATATATTATGTTGTACGTGATTAATCCTTGCTAGTTAGGTTGAACATGGTATGTAATTAGTTGGATATGTTGTATTGTTGATGATTGAAAGGAAGAACTAGGAGGAAAAAGTATGAAAATACTTGTACATTATGCTTAAAAATTTGTATGCGCGCCAAGTGTTTGATGAAATGACTAGGTGAAGTTAGAAGGTGAAATTTTATGCAAAAATTTGCTACTTAGGTATAGAATGTGATAATGTGGTGTTTGATAGTGAAATTAGCATGAGATATATGTTTTCATGGAATACATGTGGGTATTAGTTAACGAGATAATTTTGGTAAAAAGTATGTTTTAGGAGTTTGTACGATATACTTGAATGGTGTGGTGCACCTCATGTGTCGGACTAGCTGTCAATGGTAATCTAGAAATGGATGTACACTAAATGTGTAGCTTGTGGGTTTATTAGTAAAGAATGACATTGAGATTATGTTAAAGTACTAACTTTGAATGTGGTTGAAATTGTAGGATGATGAAAGCGTTAGTTGTAATGAATTGTTTATACATGTGTATGGTGTAATTAATTGATCGAGTGATTGAATGTGTTCTAAAACATGAGTATGAAATATATATGGTATCGATATTATGGCCTACTACATCATTATGGACATGAGTTACTAAGTTGGGAGTTTGTATGCTTGATTGTTGACCTTCTGAAAAGTCAACGAATAAGTTAATATCATGGTTAGATTTACGAATATGAATGAGAGGTTATGAGGAATCATATGATATATGTTAGACTAATTATGTGCTATGTATAATGAGGAAATTAGATTTCATAGAAGTGGAACAATGTGATTGCCGATTAGTGTCTTATCCACGTTGATGAATGATTGATTAAGAAAAATCAATGTAACTATGAATTTAAAATGGATGTTGATATGAAATGAACATATATACTAACAATGTCATGGGAATGATGGCATGAAAGGATAGGTATCGCATGAGCATGGAAAGCAAATGGGTCAAGATGAGGCAAGGAAGCGGTTACGAACACGGATGCACAAGGTAAGTGACTTCCGACTCACTTCTTAGTATGTATGTAGAATATAATATTTATGAGTGTGAAAAATATTGCAAGAATTTATGAAATGAATGAGAGCATTAAGGTAAATGTTATTATAGTGTAACAAGAAGATATTGTAACGAAGTTAAATTGGTAGGATAAGACGGGTCGAATAATGGTATAAAAGATTTATAAGCCGTTTGCTTATAAATCAGCTTTTGATGCGACCCGAGGTGATAACAGATCAGTAATTAAATTACGATCGCATAGGAAAAAGAATCGTGAAAAACGGAATTGTAAAATGAAAGTTATGCACGTTTTAGTTCATAATAAGTTAGTAAAACGGAGCTGTAAATCTGCAGCTCAAAAAAATGAGATTTCTGTCGATTTAAGGAGGTCGCGTCACGCGACGGCATGGGTAGGAAGCCGTCGCGCGACGCGACGGTATGCTGAGCTGGCGAAAGTTGTTTGTTCAACTTGTTTTGTCCCGCGAACTTGTTTAAGTGCGTTTTCAACCATGTATGGCTAATTGTCTTATGATTTATGAAATATTGATTGCAAGTAAACGTTATGAGATTCCTAGATTTTAAATGAACTCGATGTTTGAATGATTTCCATGTCTCATAACTTATTTAAAGCCGGTTTAGAACATAAGTATTGTTACGAGCCTCCTGAAGGCGAAGGTATGGATTTTACCCTCGTCCTAGTCAAGGAACCCCCTATATAACCGAAGTAAGAACGAATAGGTATGCAAGACGGTGGGTATAAAACTCCATCTTAGGGAAAGTTACAATTATGACAAGATGTATAGCTTTATGCGAATACATATAGTAAGCGCGAGAGTTTGTATGTTAGTGTGCGTGTATGAGTGTGTATATGTGTAGAGGTAAGTGCTTGTATACATGTGGAAATTTGTAATGTGAATATGTGTAAATACGAGACATTATCTACGTATGAATGAATGGTTATTGTATTGGTCATTGACAAATACTACTGAGTTGGCTTGAGATTGGAATGTAATATAGGTATGAAAACATCAGGTTCAAGAAGTATTGAAGTCGAACCCGGAACAAGAGATATGTAATGGACCAATTTTATATTGTCGAATGTCATACGGATTTTCAAATGTACGACAATCACGTCATTAGATGTTGATGATGCCTGATAGTTAAGTTCTGAATGTTGTCCACAGGTTTTATATGCATTTCTTCTACCACAAAGGAAGAGAAGCGGACATTGATTGAGTCGCTAGCGAGAATTGTACGGGAAAGAACGGTCACCTAGTTGGATTATATAGCATTTGTAGAATTCTTTTATGAGCGTTGTTCATTCAATTAGTAAAAGTTAAATGTTGTGACTGAGTCTTTATGTAAGCAATGTATTTAGTAAAGTAGTAAAAAAAAATTAAGGCTCGTTTTTCCGCTGCGTCAATTTTATGTTATTACGTGCAAGGGTGTTTCAAGTTGGTATCAGAGCCCTGGTTTGAGGAAAATCAAGTATGAGGAGGTAAATACTTGAACTCAAACATGTGTGCTCTCGTGACAAGGAACCCGTACAATCCAAGACTCAATCAAGATCTAAGGGTAGAAACAAAGGTAAGTATGTACTTAAGTATGTATTTGGAGAAAACTAACAGTATGTTACGTGTAAGGTGAGCATAATTGCTTAGAGAGGAAGATTCGTGAATGCGGTCTAGGACCGACACCAAGGCATGTAATAAGACAAATTGACCTAGGTACGTAAATTTAACATGTGAGTGCACTTAATAGTAAAACCTATTAAGTGAATAAAAATTTTAAATGAATGATAGTGATGGAATAGTAATGAAGTTTTGAAATGTTACACGTGTCGAAACCTAATTCTTCGGACATAAGGCAATGATTACATGAAGGCACGAAACTAGTATGTGAATTGTGTACCTGGCCAGTACGCAAGAAATATATGACGTTCGTGAGACCGTGATATTGTTGCAGGTATGTCCGTTAGAATTAGGTAGTAGGTGGGCGTGAGGGTGAAGGGGAAAGTAAGATTTTCAGGATTTCGAAAGTACCAAATACACAGGTAAAGCATGAATTATATGTTAGAATCCGCGAGACAGATTCGAAACATGAAAGGAATGAAAGATATGAATGATATGTTAGAATCCGCGAGACGGATTCGAAACATGAAAGGAATGAAAAGATATGAATGATATGTTTCGAAACATGAAAGGAATGAAAAGATATGAATGATATGTTTCGAAACATAAAAGGAATGAAGGATACGAATGATATGTTAATGAATGACAGAATGAAAAGTTTGAGATTCATGAATAGGTACGAATCAAATAAGTAAGAATGAATGACAAGAATGAAAGGTTCAAAATTGTAAGTAATTACAGATCAAACGAATAATATTCTTTAAAAAGCGAATATCTCCAAGTTATGTTTTGAATATATATATATATATATATATATGAATATAATTATGTTCGTGTATTGTATGCAAGAATGGTTGAAAGGATAAATGAGTTATGCGGGTCAAATGGTGAGTACCATTTGAACCCGGTATTTGATGTTTGAAATGGTCAAGTTATTTACTTGTAGGTGAGCAAAATGTATTGATATGCAATTGTTGGGTTCGTAGGCTTTAGGGTAGTCGGCCCTAATTAGGGGTAGCCGGCCCTAATTAGGGTTAGCCGGCCCTAGTTATTAGGCCCACTTAGTTAACTTGTTGATCAAGTAGGAAACCCTAATCTTGTTCTATAAATACCTATGATGTAATTGTAGTCTGTATCATTCTGAAAACAGTTGTGAGCATCTAATAAAGTAAAACCCTAGTTGCAACTCGTGGACGTAGGTCAACTCGACCGAACCACGTAAATTCTCGTGTTCTTTATTTTCTGCTAGTGTGTGTGTGTGTTTGTTCCGCTTCCGCTAGAGCCTACTCTGATTCGATACCCCTAACAAGTGGTATCAGAGCCAAAGGTTCAGTTAAATACACGGTTCACACGGTTATCGCAGGAGAGGGAGAGAGATGGACGAGAGATCTTGATCTGTTGTTGCTGTCGTCGCCGCTGACTTGTTTACGGCCCATACCTATTCTCTGGTTACGGCTCGTAAGGTCTAGGGTTTGCGCCGTAGGGTTTGTTGTTGCAGATCTGGTGGTTTTGGGGTGTTTGCCGATTAGGGTTTCGGTTCTTGAACCCTAGTTATTCGTTGATTTTATGCTCGGGTTTGCAAGAGAAGTCGCTGGTTCGGGTACTTCGTGTTTCTGGTTTATTGAAAGTTGCTCGGGTTTCGGTTGCTTGGTTCCTTGTGGTTTTTTCTGGTTTTCTCGTTTGCTATGGCTGAAGACGGGAAGTTTCGAATCGAGAAGTTCAATGGTACTAATTTTGCATGGTGGAGAATGCAAATAGAGGCGTTGCTTGGTGAATGCGATTTGGATGTGGCACTGGAAGAAAAACCTGCTGGAATGGATAAAGCTGCCGAAGCAATTTGGAACTCAAAGGACAAAAAGGCAAGAGGTAAAATTACATTGGCTTTGATGAGGAGTGTTGCATTTAATATCATGAAAGAAACAACTGCTCGTGATATGTTAGCAGCTCTGTCAAATATGTATGAGAAGTCGTCTGCCGGTAATAGGGTATTCTTGATGAGGGAACTGTTTAATATGAGGATGAACGAAGGCAGTTCAGTTGCTGATCACATTAACGAGGTCAATTCAATTTTGTCTAGGTTAGCAACTGTGGGCATGAAGTTGGATGATGACACTCAGGCTGTGGTTTTGTTATCTTCCTTACCTGATAGTTGGTCAGGATTTGTGACAACGGTCACTGAAACTGCTGGAACTGGAAATTTGAAGTTTGATCGGGTCCGGGATAGTGTTTTGGGTGAAGACGTTCGCCGGAGGAACACTAGTGGAGGATCTACTTCTGGTATATTCAGTGTTAGTAGGGGAAGAGGTAATAACAGAAGCAGTGGGAGTCGTGGGAAAAGCTTGTCTAAAGCTGGGAAGAATGTGAGGTGTTGGAACTGTGGTGAAAAGGGGCATGTTAAAAATGAGTGTCCTAATCCTAAGAAAGAGGATGGTAAGCAGCATGTAAACAGTGTTGTGTCAGATGAATCTGACGGTGACGTACTGGTTTGCTGTGAAGAGACTATAGATTCTTGGGCTATGGATTCTGGTTCTTCTTTTCACGCCATGCACAGCGGGGAGACGATGGCGAATCTGAAAAAATGAGACTTTGGAAAGGTACGATTAGCTAACGGTCATGTTCTTAATGTTACGGGTATGGGAGATGTCAATCTGAAGACTCCACTGGGCACTACATGGAACTTAAAGAACGTCAGGGTAATTCCAGGTTTAACGAAAAAACTTATTTCTGTTAGTCAACTGGATAAAAAGGGACTAGATGTTAAGTTTGGTGGTGGGAAGTGGAAGGTGATTGATGGAAATCTTGTTATTACCTGTGGGAGGAGACGAGGATCGTTGTATCTAGTTGAGATACCTGCTGAGGGAGTAGCCGTCCCTGTGCAACATAAAGTCTGGTTCACTAAATCTAGTAAGCGGAAGAGGGTTCAATTTGCGAACTTGAATGCTGGTGCTTTGGGGATGTCAGTTGAATGTGGTCGGGGGTCTAAGTTTAAGCCAGTCAGGGGATTTGGTGATAGTGGGAGCACGGGTCGTGTTCCGGGTACAATCACAAAGAACCGTTGGGTTTTGAAAACGAAGGTTCTGACCGAAGAAAAAGGCTCTCCTGAAAATAGTTTGGAAAATGTGGAGAGTGGTATTAATTCTCGGTGTATCTCTCGAGCTGGTGGATAGTGCAAGCCGGTTGAGATAGAGAATGGGTCTGATAAGACTGTTGGGTTGGAGCTTGTGGGGGCTTCAACTGGTCTCTCAGGTAATTGATGAGAGGTGTGGTTGCAACTAGGTGACTTGGATGTGACTGAAGTCTTAGCTTGTTCTTGGAACTGGAGGCTGGGAAGACTTGAACGTAAAGATTACTGAAGTTACTGGTGATGGGTTTCTTGGATGCACTTTGTGGACTATGCAAAGCCTCCAAGTGGGAGATTGTTGGGTTCGTAGGCTTTAGGGTAGCCGACCCTAATTAGGGGTAGCCGACCCTAATTAGGGGTAGCTGGCCCTAATTAGGGTTAGCCGGCCCTAGTTATTAGGCCCACTTAGTTAACTTGTTGATCAAGTAGCAAACCCTAATCTTGTTCTATAAATACCTATGATGTAATTGTAGTCTGTATCATTCTGAAAACAGTTGTGAGCATCTAATAAAGTAAAACCCTAGTTGCAACCCGTGGACGTAGGTCACCTTGACCGAACCACGTAAATTCTCGTGTTCTTTATTTTCTGCTAGTGTGTGTGTGTGTGTGTGTATGTGTTTGTTCCGCTTCCGCTCGAGCCTACTCTGATTCAATACCCCTAACAGCAATGTCACAAATTGGAAGGAAATAGTCAATGCAAGGTGTGGATAACGAGTCAATAGATTTGACCTGCGCCAGGTATGTATAAAGGTTATGTTTTTTTAGGAGCTTATAGCTCGACTAAAGAAGGATGCGTCAGAACTGGGTAATTGGTAGAACTAGGTCAGAATATATATTTACAAATGGACTTCTGAAAAGTCAAACAAAGTAAGTTGATAATTATTAAGCAAGTAATAGTAAAATTAACCTGAAGTATTTGATTTACTATGTAGGTAAAACCGATGAAAGCTATTGTAGTAGTAAAAAACATTAGTTGAAAGCAATAAGCTTTGAGCAAGTTACGTGATAGATAAATTAGTAAATGACTCTTGCGGGTCAAAATGAATGACGGGCTTCGACCCGAACAATAACTTAAGTATGGGCGGGAAGGGTAAGTTTTGCAAGGAGTACTGAAAGGATGTATTAAAGTCTTTGAATGTAAGCATGAATGGAAAGAAGTACAATCGTGTACTTAATTACATCCATGATAATTAAGAAACGCCAGTTTGACCTTGAAAAGTCAAACTGCAAAAGGTTGATGAAATAATTAACAAAATGAAAGAAATGTGGGTGTTTAAAACACCGAATAGAATAAATTCGGAAAGAAAGTAATAATGACAAGTATCGATGGAAAATGCTAACTTTGATGCTAGGCTTATTGGCCATGTTCATTTAAACAAGATATTGTTGGAAGGGTGCCCATGAGTGGAAGCCCATTACATGAAAGGAAGAGATCGAACCGGCCTTGACACGGACTCATTTAGAAGCGGGCCAATCCGGTTTGTAAATCATTAATCTACGCAATGAAATCGAGGTTAGTAAAATGATTAACCCATGCTGGATAGGTATGATACGGTAAGGAATGTTAAATTTTTTTTTACATGCGACATAGGAGGGGAAAAAATTGTCATTAGAAGAAAGTATCAAAACCTTGAGTGAAAGCTTCGGGTAATGATTAAGTTCTAGTATGATAAACTTGCACAACACGTGTACTCATGTAGAATAAGTAATGCATGAAGTGAGTAAACTATAGTAAAGTGATATGAATGAGCCTAACGTAAAGGTATGCCTGGTGAAAGTAACTATAGAAAACGTAGATTAAAGATTAACCATGGAAATTAATACGGATAAATGAGTATAAAGTAGTAGTTTCATTACAATTACGAGAAAGAATTGGTTATTGAATGTCTTTGGTACGAGTATGATGTTAATGACCCCCCCCCCCCCCATATTAGTACGAAAATGATTAGAAGGCATGTTAGTAATGGAATGATGGGTATTATTTATGACGATCAAAAATGAAATATCATAGATGGTATTGAATGGAATGAATTGAAATATTTAGAATAAGCAGAAACATGAGGGTATTATGATTAATAAGAAGGTAGGAACAATGCGTATAATTATGTTCGCTTGGGAGTAAAATCTTTAGCCTAGATCCCGAATGTATTCAGTATGTATTATGCATTTTGAATGAGTATAATGAAAAGGTAAGAGTAGAATTGGTCTAGTTGGAATGAGAAAGGTTTCGGGGACGAAACCTCCTTTAAGGATGGTAGACATGTAACGCCCAAAAAAAAAACAGAAATGTCAAATTCCCTAGTATGTTTCCATGATATATGGTATAAAGCGGTTTAACTAACCTTTATTAAATAATTCATTTAAAAATAGATAAAGTATAAGTTTTGTAGTAGGAATTTAGTTATGATAAAAAGGGAAGTAAAGCAAACATGAGGGACTAATTGAGTGAATGGGTTAAGTTTATAAAAGAAATTAAAAATAAAAAAACCTCACACACTTAGTGTGTGTGCGTGGTGGGATCGACCAGGAGAAAGAGCAGAGGGGTGTAAACCCTAGCTCTCAAGAACAACACAAATTCAGCACAATCAAAGCCAAGATCGAATGGAAAGCATTGCCTGGATGAAGATTTCTCACTATCTAATCCTAACAAACACATGGTAAGTTGTAATTTTGAATTTGATGATTTTTGTATGAAGTGGCATACGATCAATCCACGAAAATTAGTGAAATTAAGTATGAATATATGTTAGAATTATCATATGGAAGGTGAATTATACAAGATTTGATGTTTAATTGATGTTTGAAGATGAAACCCACTTGGGTTAGTAAAAGTGGCGACATGGGTATGTCACCCATGTCCAATCTTTGTTTAAATTCTTGATATATTATGTTGTATGTGATTAATCCTTGCTAGTTAGGTCGAACATGGTATGTAATTAGTTGGATATGTTGTATTGTTGATGATTGAAAGGAAGAACTAGGAGGAAAAAGTATGAAAATACTTGTACATTATGCTTAAAAATTTGTATGCGCGCCAAGTGTTTGATGAAATGACTAGGTGAAGTTAGAAGGTGAAATTTGTATGCAAGAATTTGGTAGTTAGGTATAGAATGTGATAATGAGGTGTTTGATAGTGAAATTAGCATGAGATATATGTTTTCATGGAATACATGTGGGTATTAGTTAACGAGATAATTTTGGTAAAAAGTATGTTTTAGGAGTTTGTACAATATACTTGAATGGTGTGGTGCACCTCATGTGTCGGACTAGTTGTCAATGGTAATCTAGAAATGGATGTACACTAAATGTGTAGCTTGTGGGTTTATTAGTAAAGAATGACATTGAGATTATGTTAAAGTACTAACTTTGAATGTGGTTGAAATTGTAGGATGATGAAAGTGTTAGTTGTAATGAATTGTTTATACATGTGTATGGTGTAATTAATTGATCGAGTGATTGAATGTGTTCTAAAACATGAGTATGAAATATATATGGTATCGATATTATGGCCTACTACATCATTATGGACATGAGTTACTAAGTTGGGAGTTTGTATGCTTGATTGTTGACCTTCTGAAAAGTCAACGAATAAGTTAATAGCATGGTTAGATTTACGAATATGAATGAGAGGTTATGAGGAATCATATGATATATGTTAGACTAATTATGTGCTATGTATAATGAGGAAATTAGATTTCATAGAAGTGGAACAATGTGATTGCCGATCCGTGTCTTATGCACGTTGATGAATGATTGATTAAGAAAAATCAATATAACTATGAATTTAAAATGGATGTTGATATGAAATGAACAAATATACTAACAATGTCATGGGAATGATGGCATGAATGGATAGGTATCGCATGAGCATGGAAGGCAAATGGGTCAAGATGAGGCAAGGAAGCGGTTACGAACACGGATGCACAAGGTAAGTGACTTCCGACTCACTTCTTAGTATGTATGTAGAATATAATATTTATGAGTGTGGAAAATATTGCAAGAATTTATGAAATGAATGAGAGCATTAAGGTAAATGTTATTATAGTGTAACAAGAAGATATTGTAACGAAGTTAAATTGGTAGGATAAGACGGGTCGAATAATGGTATAAAAGATTTATAAGCCGTTTGCTTATAAATCAGCTTTTGATGCGACCCGAGGTGATAACGGATCAATAATTAAATTACGATCGCATAGGAAAAAGAATCGTGAAAAACGGAATTGTAAAATGAAAGTTATGCACGTTTTAGTGTATAATAAGTTAGTAAAATGGAGCTGGAAATCTGCAGCTCAAACAAATGAGATTTCTGTCGATTTAAGGAGGTCGCGTCACGCGACGGCATGGGTAGGAAGTCGTCGCGCGACACTACGGTATGCTGAGTTGACGAAAGTTGTTTATTCAACTTGTTTTGTCCCGCGAACTTGTTTAAGTGCGTTTTCAACCATGTAAGGCTGATTGTTTTATGATTTATGAAATATTGATTGCAAGTAAACGTTATGAGATTCCTAGATTTTAAATGAACTCAATGTTTGAATGATTTCCATGTCTCATAACTTATTTAAAGCCGGTTTAGAACATAAGTATTGTTACGAGCCTCCTGAAGGCGAAGGTATGGATTTTACCCTCGTGCTAGTCAAGGAAACCCCTATATAACCGAAGTAAGAACGAATAGGTATGCAAGACGGTGGGTATAAAACTCTATCTTAGGGAAAGTTACAATTATGACAAGATGTATAGGTTTATGCGAATGCATATAGTAAGCGCGAGAGTTTGTATGTTAGTGTGCGTGTATGAGTGTGTATATGTGTAGAGGTAAGTGCTTGTATACATGTGGAAATTTGTAATGTGAATATGTGTAAATACGAGACGTTATCTACGTATGAATGAATGGTTATTGTATTGGTCATTGACAAATACTAATGAGTTGGTTTGAGATTGGAATGTAATACAGGTATGAAAACATCAGATTCAAGAAGTATTGAAGTCAAACCCGGAACAAGAGATATGTAATGGACCAAGTTTATATTGTCGAATGTTATACGGATTTTCAATTGTACGACAATCACGTCATTAGATGTTGATGATGACTAATAGTTAAGTTGTGAATGTTGTCCACAGGTTTTATATGGATTTCTTCTACCACAAAGGAAGAGAAGCGGACATTGATTGAGTCGCTAGCGAGAATTGTACGGGAAAGAACGGTCACCTAGTTGGATTATATAGCATTTGTAGAATTCTTTTATGAGCGTTGTTCATTCAATTAGTAAAAGTTAAATGTTGTGACCGAGTCTTTATGTAAGCAATGTATTTAGTAAAGTAGTAAAAAAAATTAAAGGCTCGTTTTTCCGCTGCGTCGATTTTATGCTATTACGTGCAAGGGTGTTTCAAGTTTTGACAAAAAAGTTAACTCTGTACTATCAAGATTTGCAAGATTCTGCAAATCTTAGCATTGACCATGCCCTGTGTTGAACTGGGCACCCCCCGTGTCGGGAATAGAAGCTTCCATTTCTTTGTCCATTTCTGCGGACACCTGACCACGCCCCCATGCCCGCTGGGCACGGGTCGTGGTCAGTCTTCTTTTTCTTGTTTTTGCTTGGGGAGATGCTGTTGAGGGGTCGGGCATGCCACGTTTATTCCTTTTCTTTGTATATATGTTAGTTTTTGCTGCATATTTGTTCCTTTTGTTCATTTAAGCTCGTTTGGTCCTGAAAATACAAAAGGAAGACAAAAGCACACTTTTTCCAACATTAGTACCAAAAAAGGGTTAGTTTTATGTTTCATTTGATGTAATTTATATGTTGCATTTTACACACATCACCAAACATAAGAGCATCATCAGCATATAACAATTGAGAAAGGACCGGGCCTTCATTAGGCGTTTTAATACCTTTGAAAAACCTGGCCTCCCCCCATTTTAAGAAAATGCAAGGCAAGGCCTACATAACAATTAAAAAGAGAAAATGAGATAGGGGATCTCCTTGCCTAATCCCTTTGGAACACTTTAACTCAAAAGTAGGTGACCCGTTTTGGTAAACTGAAGACCTAGCCAAAACCAAGACCCCATAGACACAATTACACCAAAACGATGGAAACCCCATTTATTTCATTGTTTCAATGAGGAACCCCCAATTAAAATTATCGTATGCCTTTTCAAAATCAAATTTTTAAGAGGAAAGCCTTTCTTTTAAATTTTTTAAGCCACGATAAAACTTCATTAAGCATAAGAGGGCTATCAAAAATGCACCTTCCTTTTAGGAACGCCGTTTAGTTTTCTGATATAACCGAGCCAATAACCTTTTTGAGCCGATTTGCAAGAATTTTTGAGATCATTTTGCTAATAACCCCAATAAGGTTAATTGGTTTATAATCCTTCAACCCCACAAGATCCTTGATCTCCGACATTATATATGTATTGTACGTAACGCCCTGCTTTTTCATACTTCCCTTAATTAGAAAGTTTGTGTCGTATTTCTATTTTTGGAAATCTTGTACTCTTTGTAATCATATTTTCGTTGTACCTTTGTAAATTCCGAGACTTGGATCATAATAAAATGTATTTATTTCTAACAATTTATACTTTATTTATTCATATATGCTTAGACGTTTGAATTCATTGTACATCGAATCCTTATTCGTAATTCATGTGAAAATGTGCTAAACTTGCAAATACATACGTCATTTGAACGTATATGATACTTATTTACGATATATATACTTAATCATACTTGTCCATACATGTTCTTATGTTATTGTTACTTAAAACCCCTTATAATATGCTTTTATTTCATAAAAACGCCCTAAAATACAACAAAACCTAACTTAGTTAAACACGAGGGACCAAAAGTGCTAAAATTAAAACTTGAATCCGGACTTGGAAGCCCTCGCGTCGTGCAACGGGGATGCACCTTCGTCGTCGCCTAGCGCTACAACCCCAATCCGTCAGAATGTTGTTTCAGCTCCATCCATTGGCCAATTTTGTGTTTGTTAACTGTGTTTTCTCCATTTAATGTCACCTAACTTAACCCTAATCACCTCTTATAAAACCTAACTCATTCCCGCACTTTTTCCACTTTGCAAACTCACTAATCTCACTCTCTAATCACTCCAAATCAGTAGCAAAAGTCAGTTCAAGGCAGAATCATTCAAGTTGCAAAAGTGAGTTAAATCTCACATTTCTTCCATCTTCTTTCACTTCTTCTTCCTCTACAAAGTGTGGAATACCTCTAGGATTGTTCTCACAAGGTTTTTCATGGAAATCCAAGATGAAACATCCTATTTTTTGAGGTCTAACTTTCTATTTTGAAAGAAAACTTTGTTAAACATTCTTTAATCTTGTATTTTTCTTCAACAAACCTATGTCCTTATGTCACTAATCAAGTCTATGATTAGTATGCTTAAAAAAAAAGGTTGTTATATACAAATTCAGAGGTGTTTCACTGGCGATTTGACTTTGACATGCGTGAGTTTTTGTTGTTGAAGTAGGCTTTTTTGTAGCCGTTTGGAAAGACAAAATGACGAAAGTTTTTTGTTTGAATATTTATCTTCAAACCACTCATCAGTGTCATTCGTCTCTTCATGCTATTATAATATTCATCAATAACAAAGTCTGACACCAGCATCTTTTTGTTTAAGATTTGTCCATCTCAGGCAGCAAAATGTTATTGAGTCATAGCACCTCAGGGAAGAATGCATTTTGCGAAACTTCGCGTAGAACAATATTGAATATACAAGAAACGATGTTTGCCATTTTGGCGTTTTACTGAGGAAATAGTGTATCTAAAAGAAACGTCGATTTTTTTGAATCTTTG
Organism: Helianthus tuberosus; assembly: GCA_030545235.1. NCBI lineage: Eukaryota > Viridiplantae > Streptophyta > Magnoliopsida > Asterales > Asteraceae > Helianthus > Helianthus tuberosus. The sequence goes on from CM060394.1 coordinate 47,030,021, forward strand.
AAGTTTGAGTATTTTGGCGTTTTCTAAAATGATTTGTATATAATAAAATATGGCGTTTTGATGTTGTGTTTGATGTTTTGGGTTTTTGGCGTTTCTAAGATAAATGGTATATAGTAGTAAATATGGCGTTTCCGGTTCGGGGGGTGTGTTTAATGAATGTCTGAGATGTTTTGTTTATATAGGGATGTGTTTTGGCCCGTAATGGCGTTTTATTCATTAGTTTGGCATTTTTGGTAGAGAAGTCTAAAGACCCTTTTTACCCTTAATGAAGCGCGTCCACTTAATAGAATTCGTGTTATTTACGAAAACGCCACCGTGCCAATCTAGTCCATAGATTGTTTTGATCGGACAATCCATAAGCGTTCTCACCGTTCTCACACTTTCCACCGTGTTCTCTAAATCCTGACCCTTTATATATATATATAGGGGAGCGCTAAAATGAAAATCACCTCCAGTTAAGAACCATGAGAACCACTTTCTAGCCTTTAGATCAAGAAGATGGATGGATGAGATTAAAAGTATTTAAAAATAATATTAAGTATTTTTTGTCTTATTATGTTATTAATATTTTAATCCAAAAGGGTATTTTAGTAAAATTACTTTATTTCATCTTTTTGTCTTTATTGTTTTTAATACATTTTTGTATTATAATATTAGTTTTTTATTTTTTAAACATAGTTTTTGTTTTATGAAAACCATTTTTAAATTCAAATTTTTTGAACAAGACAAAAACTTTTACGCGCCGGTTTTTGCACACCGGGTTTTTTAACGCGCCGTTTTTCTCAATCGGCGTTTTTTAACGCGCCGTTTTTTACACGTTTTTTAACGCGCCGTTTTTACACGGTTTTTACGCTCCGTTTTTTCAAGCGTCGTTTTTTTTAACGCGCCGTTGTTTCCACGTTTTGTTAACGCGCTGGTTTTACGTTAACGTTTTTTACGTTTTACGCGCCGGTTTTTTACGTTAACGTTTTTACGTTTTACGCGCCGGTTTTTTACGTTAACATTTTTAAAATTTAGGTTTTTTACGTTAACGTTTTTTACGTTTTACGTAAAACTTTTTACGTTCTACGTTTTACGTAAAACTTTTTACGTTCTACGTTTTACGTAAAACTTTTTACGTTCTACGTTTTACGTAAAACTTTTACCGTTTTACGTTTTTACTTTTTACGTTAAAAAGTTTACGTTTTACGTTAAAAAGTTTACGGTTTAACTTTTTTTCACAAAAACTTTTTTTACGCAAAACGAACGCACCCAGAAATCGCAAACTCGATATGTGTCTCAGATAGATTGTTATCATCATCGACTGGGGAAAAAATAAAAAACCAACAAACAAAAATCAAAACAGTGAGTGGGTTCATGAAAAAACGAAGTTCGGCTCAGATTTTCCGATAATCAGATACTGCAATTGGTTGTTGCACGTTCAAAAACGTACCCTCCACCATCCTTGCCGCGCCATTGTCATCAAAATATGCGTTTTTTTTTTCCATCATCACCGCCCCAAAATCCAAAACCACACTTCAATCGACCACCGGCACCGTGCGGGCACCACTGGCACTAACGGGGCACCGCCGGCACAGCGCGGGCACCGCCGGGCACCATCGGGGGCGCCGCTTTGCAAATAAATCGACCTTCTCTAAATCAAGTTTTCAACCACAAAAATCAAGTTTTCAACCACAAAAAATCAAACAATTACTTAAATCAAGTTTTCAACCACGGGATCCACCCTAAATCACAGTATCGTCGAGTAATCGCGTCCAAAATAGGAACTCAAAAGCATCATAATTTCCCCGACTGCAAAAGATAACAGAACCTTCAAAGATTGCTTCATAACAGTAAAAAAAAAGGCCTTTTGTAGGTATATCACCAACAACCCCAATTGTAGATATATCACCAACAATGAACCAATGAATAATAAAAGACAGATAAAAGAATCTTCAAGATTGCTTCATAACAGTCAAAAAAAAAACTTGCAGAAACAACTAAAATGGGAAAGTGATGAATGAAGTGATAACAGAACCTTCAAGATTGCTTCATAATAGGCAAAAGTTGGTTTATCCGCCCACCACCACAACCGCCCTTCACCCCATCGTCGCCGTCAAACCCACCACCACAACCAACCCTTCACCACCATCGCCGGGAAACCCACCACCACACCCCCCCCCCCCCCCGTCGTCGTCAACATTGATCTTATGAGAGATGAGAGAGAGATAACAGATCTGATGAGAGATGATAGAGACAGAACATCATCTACAACATCGTCGGAAAACGGACGGCGGTTAAGAACATCATTGAAAACATGGGGGGTTGTGGTGGACTTAAGGTGAAGAAGGAGGGTAGTGGGATGGTGTGAGTGTCACGTCGGAGCAAAGAACAGCAGTCATAGTTGTCGGAGTCCAACTCCGGCCGCCGGAAAGGAGGTAACTACCTCCCATCACCAAAAACAGGGGAAGCTCCGCAAGAAATAAAAAAAAACCAGCACCATTGTCGGCAAAGAGAAACCCAGAAATGGGATTCTTTTTATTATATGCCAGTGATTTGGTTTGAGAGGAGAGAGGATATGGATTTTTGAAAAGGTGGAGAAATGGGATTCTTTTTAAAATATGAGCTCTGACATTAATAAATGAGGAGAGATGTAGGGGAAATGACATTTGGTGTTAAATGACCAAAATAACCTTTTGAGTGGCAGAATGTGATTGGTTGAGAGTGGTTATCACGGTTCTTACAACTAGGAGTGGTTTTTATTTTAGCGGATGCCTATATATATATAGGTAAAGGGTACTGTACAAATTCCCTTATCGTACATTACGTACGCTACAATCTCAGCCGTCAGATCATCTTCCCGCATTGAAAATCGCATATTGTTTTTTTTTTGTAATAATTTCGCATGTGATAATTTTGATGAAATAGCAGGTTGTTTTTTTTTTGTAACAATTTCGCATGTGGTAATTCAATTTCGCATGTGATAATTTTGATGAAATAGCAAGTTGTTTTTTTGTAACAATTTCGCATGTGGTAATTCAATTTCGCATGTGATAATTTTGATGAAATAGCAGGTTGTTTTTTTGTAACAATTTTGCATGTGGTAATTCAATTTCGCATATGATAATTTTGATGAAATCGCATGTTAAAAAACCAACATGCGAAATTGTTACAAAAAAACAACATGCGATTTTAAATGCGGGAAGATGATCTGACGGCTGAGATTGTAGCGTACGTAATGTACGATAAGCGCATTTGTACGTTAACCAGCCCCTATATATATATATATATATAGTTAAATGTCCGGATAGTCCTTGTGGTTTGTACTTTTTTCACCTTTCCTCAACTTTTGCAATTTCGTTCCTGGATAGTCCCTAGGCCTAACATCAGTTAGTTTGCTTAGTTAAGCGTATGTGAAATGACAAAATACCCTTACTAATAACTTAACCTATTAAATAAATTTATTATTTTGTGGGACCCACTCCATTATAAAAACAAAATAACTACCCCACCCTCACCCCCACCCCCACCCCCACCTTCCTCTTTCTTCTCTCGGGACCACTACCGCGCCTATGGCATCACCATCGCCGCCACAGCACCACCGCCATCAGATACGCCTATCAGCAATCATGAATCTGCTACAAACTCGTAAACTGTCAACTCTGCTTCATCCCACCATCAAGAACCCTAATTCCCCTGTTTTTCAAACAACCAAATGGACCCCAATCCCCCACAGATCACTCCTAGAACTCAAAGGCAAAGATCTCGATTACATCAACATAGCTCACAGTCATCTTCTCCATTCCGATTGGTCTGAATTGGACACCCTATTACCCAAACTCAACCTATTTAGAGTAAAACAAATTTTACTCAAAATTCAAAACGGTTTTTAAATTGAAAATTTATCTCTGCATAATCTATTTTCAACATGATTTTTAAATCTTGTGATGTTTCCATGCAATCCAAGGTTTTTGATTCGATTCTATGTTGTTACAGGATTTGTGATTCAACACCTCGTGTGTTTGATGCTCTGTTCAAAACATATGCACAGATGAAACAGTTTCGGCGACTGATTCGTTTAGTCGAATGAAGGGCTACGGGTTTCTTCCAACGGTCGAATCGTGTAATTTGTATATGAGTTCATTGCTTAGTTTGAATCGGGCGGGTGTTGTGGTGTCGTTTTATAAAGAGATGAGGCGGTCGAGGATGATGGTAACTGTGTTTACTATTAATATGTTGATCAATGGGTACTGTTAGTTGGGGAGTTAAGTTGCTGCTTATGTTAATCGAGGGCGTCTGGCAAAGGGAGTTAAGTTGAAAGTGGAGATGGAGAAGAATGGGGTTAGAGCGAATGTGATCACTTATAACACGTTGATGAAGAGTGGGCCTCTGATGGCGGTGGTGCTATGGCGGCGATGGTGATGCTATAGACGGTGGTGGTCCCTAATATAGAGAGAAGAAAGAGGAAGGTGGAGTAGTTATTTTGTTTTTATAAAGGTGTGGGTCCCATAAGTTAATAAATCTATTTAATAGGTTAAGTTATTAGTAAGGGTATTTTTGTCATTTCATATCCACTTAACTAAGGAAACTGACTGATATTAGGCTAGGGACTATCCGGAAACAAAATTGAAAAAGTTGGGGACTATAGCTGTAATTTTAGAAAATTAGGGACAAAAGGTGAAAAAAGTGCAAACCACATATACATATACATACATACATATATATATATATATAGGATTAGGTTCAAACGTGAACATTTTCTCCGGTGTGAACTGCGTGAACTGATCTGGGCCCTTGATTTTTATGATCTTGAGATTTTAAGTCAATGGCATGATGGTAATTATTTTATTAATTGTTACTATTTAATTAAATCAATAAGGGTATATGTGTAATTTCCATTTTAAACTAATTCCATAAATCTAGTTCTCTCTCCTATTCAATCTTTTTTCATCATCAAACTTTCTCAATCACCTCATAATATTCAACCCTAGATCTAGTAAGAGACAAAGGAAGAAGAAGGAGCCGCCCGACAATGAGCCGGCGATGTTGTGACGGCGACTCGACGACCGACGGTGAAGGCCATTTCTTTTCTAGTAACCCTTCAAGACCTTTCTTTTTTTTTCTTCTTCTTTTTTGTTAGATCTTCTTAAGATCCGAGTGTTCACGGCCGTAACCGGTACTTTTTCAGGGGTGGTGATGGTTAAGGATGATGATGGTCATTGATGATGATGATGATGTTGATGTTGATGGTGAGGGAAGCTGCGGCAGTGGTGGTGGTGGCCGAGGGAGACTTCGGCTGATGACAGCGACAAAGGGTTTCGGTTCCGGTCATGTTGCGAGTCAGATTTAGCTGGATGATAAAGGTAAACACTCGTTGTCTTTCTTTTTTTTTATGATTATCATTCCACTTCAGTTGATTTTATTATTGGTTTTTTTATATAATTAATTTGGTTTTATTTGGGGTTTGATTAGAGTTGATTAACAATTTAGCATATTCTGTTATTTGGGTGTTGTTTGAAATTTGAAATTTAGATCTTGAGTTCTTGATCAGTTGATCTTGCCCAGAAGAAACCATAATCAAGTGTTAAAATTTGAATTTTAGATCCGAATCGAAGAAAAAACGATTCATCTTTGTTTCCTCGTCGGCATTGATCTTCGCCGGATCGAAGAAAAAACTATTCTAAATCCGATTTTATTTTGTTTTCAGATCCACTGGCGGTTTTCCGGATGTGTATTCTGATTTTGCTCTGTTTTTAACGCGATATACACATGTGTATTCTAATTTTGCTCTGTTTTTAACGCGATGTACACATGTGTATTCTGATTTTGCTTTGTTTTTAATGCAATGTACACATGTGTATAGCGTCTGTTTTTGTGATATCTCATATTTTTTTGTGTATTGAATGTGTAAAGTTGTTGATGTACACTTGTGAATTATGCAAAGTATTAGTTACTGAGTTTTTTGTGCTATTACAGGAGATGTCGTTAATGAGAAAAGTGGAGATGGAAGGTCGATAAGGATGATTCACGTATGAGGTCGATAAGGATGATTCACGTATGTTTGTTTGCTTGGCCGATAAGGATGATTCAGCATATAATGTGGCGAATAGTTGTAAAAGACTATGTTTTTTTGTTTTTCGATTATGTTGGGTTTATTGTTTTTACGAAATTGGAACTTGTAATTGTATGTTTGTTTGATTGGTTTGAAAAGCATTATGGAACTTGTAATTTGTTAAATATAAAATAGTTTTACAGGTATTTGTTTCTATGTATGTATTATGTTGCTAATTACACATATGTACGATGTTGAGTACACATGTGTACTGTTCTATTTAAATCCAAGTACACATGTGTATACCGTTGAAATATGAAGGTTGTATGTTTTGATAATTATCTTATTAATAAATAAAAAATAATGTGGATAATGATTTTAAAATAGGAAAGATGTAACTTAATTCAATTATTAAAATAATGATTTAAATCTAATTTTTAATATAATTACAATCCTACCCTTAACAACTAAAAAGGAAATCAAGGGTCCAGATCTGTTCACGCAGTTCACTCTTGAGAGGTTGTTCACGCTGGAACCCTACCCTATATATATATAGAATCATGCTAAAATGAGAACCAACTCGAGTTGTAAGAACCGTGAGAACTTTTTGATCCGGGACGAGGTGGACCAAATTTTTTTTTCATAAATGTAGATGCGTTTCTTATAAACATATTTGTAAAAAAAATTCAAAAAAAATGTCGTGTGTGTAGTTTTGAGCACCACAAGTTTGTGTTTACGGGTACTGTAAATTTTCTGGTAGGATTTACGGTACCCGTAAACACAAACTTGTGGTGCTCAAAACTACACACACGACATTTTTTATTTTGAATTTTTTTTTTACAAATGTGTTTATAATACACGCATCTACGTTTATGAAAAAAAAATTTGGTCCACCTCGCCCCGTACGGTGTAGTTGTCACGGTTCTTACAACTCGGGTGGTTCTCATTTTAGCGGTCCCCTATATATATATATATATATATATATATATATATATATATATATATATATATATATTGGGGCCACGGTCATCCCCCACACCCTAGGTCTATCCCCTTTAGTCTCATCCACACACCCACTGACGTGGACGCCTACGTAGACTACCCTCCTCCACACCCAATAGCCTAATTATAAGTAGATATAAACATGCAATTTTGTGCAACCGTTATGCTTTAGAAAATCAATGAGTAAGGGGTCGGGTCCAATCACAAAGCCTTCTTGAATAAAGTGGAGCTCTTTTAAAGATCAAAATTGGAACCTTGTGAGAAACATTTCCTTATTAAACAAGTTTTGAACACATTAAGTTGTGAATGTAAATAATTAAAATATTATCAAAGTTTTCGAATTCTCAAATATTTTCTTTGCAATTATTAGTATCAAAGTTTTCGAATTTGGTGGTCTTAAAATTTGGGTGGGTTTTTGTTAAGAATATTAAGAAAATTCAGCGGGATTCTTTGGATTATAGCACACGATACGTTATGGAATGGAGTCGATAGATTCCTAAGAAGTGCAATATTTTTGCATGGAGGTCAGAGATGGGTAGACTTCCTACAGTAGAGGCGTTAAGGAAGAGAAACATCGTTGTTAGCTCGGATGGATGCGTTTTTTGCAGTTGCAGGCAAGAGACTTCAGACCATTTATTTTCGGGTTGCATGGTGGCAGCGGTGATTTGGCAATGGTTATTAATTGGTGTAAAATCCCTAATATTTTTAGCTTCTCGGTTAGGGACCTGTTGGAGTTCCTAATTATATTGGTCCCGGAGAGCTCAGGAAGAAAGTTGTTCATGGCATTATCATCTTAGCATGTTGGTGCATTTGGAATTGTAGAAACGAGAAGAGTTTTTGGAATAAAGACTAGAGAATTGAAGACATCACGAGTAGAATTAAATCTTATGGTATTAAACTTGTTACTTGTGGGCTTAAGGATACGCACAAGTATATTTTTTTAAAATACATATTAAAGAAAGATTTTTTTTCAACTCTAAACAATTAAATATATTGAAAGAATTTTTATAACATTGAATAATGAATATAACATATTGCTTATCTTGAATAAGGGAAGTCAAGTAACCATTGAAATTTAAAAGGATTTGCATGCGCCATTCTTAGTGTGTAAAGTAGCATGCCCAACCCCAACCTGATATTTTTTTTACGTAAGGTTGCTCAAAGGTAATTGTAAGAAAAATGAGGAATATAACTATAGATTGTGAGGTGTGGATTTATGTACAACAAAATTAGCAAAATTTTATCCATAGGGAAGTGAAGAATTATTAGGTGCAGAATAGAAGAATGCAGTTTTGTCCTGTATAGAAGGCAATTTTGTGGATGCTATTTTTGCACTGATCATCCACAACGACTTGCAAAGTCTTCCATGGGCCATCTACACAACTATTACTTCACGTACTTTGTTCATCATAGCAACTCTTATTTCATCTCATTTTTCTTAAAAGTTGAGGTTGAATCATGGGAAATCAGTGGGTTTGGGGGCTTCATCTCTGTTTCTTAAGCATGTTTTTGGTTGCAACCAAACATACTTGTCTGGGTGCTCAAAATTCGACAAGAAGCTGCCATGAACGAGAGAGATTAGCACTACTCGAGTTCAAACACAGCGTCAAAGATGACTTTAAAGTGCTCTCATCATGGGTTGGCATTGATTGTTGCTCATGGAAAGGAGTCCGTTGTGACGATGCCACTGGAAGAGTTGCTGCTCTTCATCTCAGAGGAGATTACATGGACATTGGTTACGACGATACTGATGATTACTATGCAGAGAATTACTACTTAGAAGGTGATAACGTGAACATATATTTTGGTGAGTTAAGGCATCTGAATGATGATTACTATGCAGAGAATTACTACTTAGAAGGTGATAACGTGAAGGTATATTTTGGTGAGTTAAGGCATCTGAAACATCTGGATTTGAGTGGGAATAATTTTCATGGAAGTCAATTTCCTAAATTCATTGGATCCTTCAAGCAGCTAAGTTACCTTAATCTCTCTAATACATATTTTAGTGGTACTATTCCCCAGCACATTGGAAATCTCTCCAATTTGAAGGTTCTTGATCTTGGTTCATCATTCTATCCTATGCTCAGGTTAAATGATATGGCATGGGTTTCTGGCCTTTCTTCACTTGAGCATCTTGACTTGAGCGCTGTGGATCTTTTTCGAGCAAACAACATTGATATGGTATTTTACACGATTCCTTCATTAACATATTTAAGTTTGAGACGCTGTGAACTTTCTAATGCTGATCTTGGTCTTCACCTTAATTCAAGTAAAACGCTTCCCTTCATTGAACATCTGGATCTTAGCTTCAACATGTTTGAAGGTCAACTCCCACACTTTTTTCGAAACATGACATCCTTAGCATTCCTTGATCTTTCAAACTATAATCTTAGTCTGGCATGGAACTCCGTAAACCTGCTAAACATGATCCCTTCTTTATCAGAATTGCATTTGTCAGGGTGTGGGCTTCACAATGCCCCCTTTTCACCCACTTATTTGAATTCCAGTGCCCATTCTAACATACAATATATTGATCTTAGCGGGAATTCAATTGAGGGTAGATTTCCATCTGAATTAATGAACACCACTTCCCTAAAAGTCCTTGACCTTTCATACAATAGTTTGAACTCATTAATTCCTGTCATGCCTAACCTTATAAAGCTCAATGTTTCTGATAATAACTTTGAGCACATCGAGCTTGTTGGGATTTGGAGACAATGCAATCTGAAGGAATTGAGCTTATCAAGAAATTATATTCGAGGAGAAATGATAGGCCCATCATCAAACACGTCTGAATGTTCCCACTATGCTTTAGAGGTGTTGGAAGCGGATGAAAGTGAATTAAATGGTTCGATTCCAGAATCTGTTGGAAAACTAAACAATTTAAGAGTCTTAAGTCTCTCCTCTAACAGTTTGACAGGTTCAATTCCAAAATCTGTTGGAAAACTAAACAATTTAAGAGTCTTAAGTCTCTACTCAAACAGTTTTACAGGTTCAATCCCTAAAGCTTTGGAGAGATTAAGATCTTTAGAAGAATTAGAACTGTTTGATAACAAACTAACGGGTCCCATTCCGACATTCCTTGGAAACCTTACCAAACTTGACCTTTCTAATAATCAATTGAGTGGTTCTATCCCAGAATCATTGGGAAGATTAACAGGTTTAACTCATTTAGGTCTGCAATCAAACCTGTTAACTGGTACAATCCCAGTTTCACTTTGGCAACTCACCAAACTCATTCATTTAGATATCTCTAACAATTCTTTAGAAGGAGTGGTTTTGGAAGCCCATCTTGCTAAACTCTCGATGTTGAAAAACTTGGATATATCTTCTAATCATAAGTTGATTATCAATATGTCACATGAGTGGATACCTCCATTCCAACTGAAGATTGTTAAACTTAGTTCTTGCAAGATAGTAAATGGATTTCCACTGTGGTTGCAAAATCAAAGGAAGCTTGAGGAGTTGGCCCTTTCAAGCAATAAACTTACAGGAGAAATCCCTCTAGAGCTAACTGCACTTGCTACGTTGATGGTTCTCAATATGTCTCACAATCATCTGAGTGGGAGTATTCCAGATAGCATTGGAAACATGAAGGCGTTAATTTCTATCGATTTCTCAGACAACCAATTAAACGGGACAATCCCTCTAAGCATGGCAGCTTTGACCTTTTTGAACTTTATGAATTTGTCACACAACAACTTGTCAGGAAGAATTCCAACCGGAAATCAATTGCAATCATTTGACTACTCATCATATGCTGGTAACAGGGATCTCTGTGGCGCACCTCTGCCAAATAATTGTTCCAATGATGAAAACCCACCAGCCACAACAAGCAAGAACAAATACAAAAAGGCTAATGGGATAAGGAAGGTATGGTTTTACTTGGATATAACGTGTGGATTTGCAACAGGTTTTTGGGGTATTATTGGAGTTTTGGCATTCAAGAAGCAATGGAGAAGGAAGCTTTTTATGATGGCAGAGTTAACCATGGATAAGGTATATGTGGCGGTTGCAGTGAAGATTTCCAAGATTAAAAGAGGCACAGAAGCCTAATAGAGTCATATAATTGACAATATTTGTAAAATTGTTGTTTTGCTTTTAAATACTTATGTTGTGTTATGTATTTGTATCATGGTTGTGTTTTATAAAAATAAAAATATTGCAATACATGAGCTAGAATACAGGTGACCGAAGAAGCGAACGAAAGATTAGAAATGCATAACTTACCAATGCCTAGAATATCAATGTGATGACAGCAGGTTCGCTCTTTATTTGAATGTCAGTCTATTTGAATATGTCACTTTTCTTGAGTTTTCCAAAATTATAGTTTCGGTCTCACCCCGTTCTCTATTTAAAATAGATCTTCCAGTTGATTGCTGAAAAGAAATAAAAGAGCAACAACAGCAGCAATGATGATGACTGAGAATCAATCCAAATTTCAAAAAGAGGTATGCAAAAACTTGAAGAGGTATGGTCCCAATTCCTTACCCACATGGCAAGGACCACACCACTTTTCCATCCTATGTGGCGCTGACACCAACAAGGTCACCCAGAAGCTTCTAGAAGTTTCTGGAAAATACCTAAGTGGCACCAAAGATGCTCCACCCGACATAAAGGACAACACGTGCCACCAGTCATCAGGCGCCACGTAGGCCTGTAACAAATCCGAGAGCAGCCCGACAACACCAGTACGACGTCTCCAAGATGGGCAAATGTGAGCGCGCCACGTGTACCACTACACTGACCACAGCAGAGGAGACCAAGAGGATATTCCCCTTGGTCGGACAGCTGGCGCGCAACCGCAGCTGGCATCGCTGCTCTTCCCTCTCTCACCCTCCGGCTATAAATAGGACCCTTCATCATTCAGGTTAAATCACCTTGCTCTCTATACTCTCACACTTAACACACACTGTCTTATTCTCCCTCAGAACGGTACTTATTCTCACGCCGGAGCCTGGTTAAGAGGGAAACCCCCATATTCCCCTCTTAACGAGACTAAGGGTGTTGTTGTTTTGCAGGAACTGAGCCATTTCAGATTGAACCCACGGAAGAAATAACCCCACAGCTTAACCTTAGTGTTAACCTGTGTTTCATCATTGGCGTCATCCGCTTTTAGCAAAACCACTCTCATCTCTTTTTCTTTTCAAAAAACACTCGTCAACATGGCGGAACAAAACCCTTCTCACCAGGCAGATGGAGACGTTTCTTCCTTTGAACTCGTTTCGGACAACGTACACGTCCAGCGGGGCCCAAGGAACGAAATTATCCAAGAGTGGCCGATGAACAACGAGTTTCCCAGCATCTTTGGAAGTACATCCAGGATCGTGGCTCAAAACACACCTGGTGCTACTTTCCAAACTCCACCCAGAATCATCACTCAAACCACAAACGGAGCTACGTTCCAGCCTCCGTCAGAGGTAGTCCAACAGACACCACCAGTCCGCATTTGTCACTCCACTGCCAAGGCCTGCTTCAGGCACAAGCAAACCAGTCCGCATTTGTCACTCCACTGCCAAGGCCTTTGAGCGCTCCCATGCCTCAACAGACCAATGCATTCAATCTACGCCCTGAGTCAGTACCTCCACCACATATTAGAAGGCCAAGTGCGCACGACACGCGCGATACTTACGGTGAAACAGAAAGCAATTACGTGCAGTATTCTCACCAACCAAAGAAGCCAATACAAAGTCGTTTAGGTCCGCGCAACATAAACGACGAATTTGAAGACGACGACGAGACGAACACAGTGTTCAGCAGGCTACCACCAGAGCATGAAGCGTACAAACCTCGCAAGCGCGCAGGTTATGACCCAAAAGCAGAGCATGATTACACCTTGAGCTATCGTCCAGACGACATGGCTGAGAATTCAAAGTTCATTAGGGAGATCGCCACGGCTGCCATCGACAAAACGAAATTGCCACACAACGTGGGCAAATACAACGGGTTGACAGACCCAGATGATCACCTTCAGGTTTTCAATGGTGCTGGAGCTACAGGTGGATGGAACTTACCAACCTGGTGCCATCTCTTCGCTCAAACCTTCATAGGCGCAGCGCGCGTCTGGTTTGACAGCCTGCCAGCAGGAAAAATCAAATCATGGGTCGATTTCCGAGAGAAGTTCTTGGCACACTTCTCGCAACAGCGACGACACACCAGGGATCCAGCCGATTGTTTAAACATATGGCGCAGAGACCACGAAAGCGTGGAAGATTTCATTACAAGATATAACAAAGAATGTTTGGAGATCGGCGACGTAGGCGAGAAAATGATGCGCGCGCACTTCATGAGGGCAGTTAAGTGCGATGATCTAATCAAGCGGGTAAAGGGAAGAGACGGTGGACCCAAAGATTGGGAGACCCTCATTGAGGCAGCCAAAACCATCGCGCAGTCTGACAGACAGTTGACCGGTGACGATCACCGTCAACGCAGCTACAACCATAGCGACCGGCATAACAAAAAAGGCAGAAGCCAACCATGGAAAGCACCCGGCCACAGAGAGAGAAGTCCGGTAAGAGAAGATGCGCGCCACACGATCAATCAAATAGCTCACCGAAAAGAGATGAAACGAGAAAACAAGGAGAAACAGTGGACACCCCTCACAAAAACTCCTTCAGAAGTCTTGGCAACCGAGAACCACCAGTTCAAGCCACCGCTACAAATGCGCAACAAAAGGGGCCAAGACCCGAATCTTTTCTGCGAGTTTCACAAAGACACAGGGCACTTAACTGACGATTGTTTCAGCCTCAAACAAGAGATCGAAAGGGCCTTAAGAGACAGAAAGTTAACTCACCTGGTAAAAGGTGGAAGGCGCGAGTATCGCCAGATTCAAAGAAGAGAAGAAGGGCCGGATAACAAAAAACTCCGGAAGTTAGAAACCCACATGGTTCAAGGGGGTCCACGAAGGCCAAGAAAAAACTACAACAAGCGCGCGCAAGACGACTCATGGCGCGAGAAACAAGTCATTTTCCCGGTTGTAAGAGGAGGCCCGCGAGAAAGACGACCCATAGTCATCTCGGGCGTGATAGGGCATTACCAAACAAATTACATTTTCATCGATCCGGGGAGCACTGCGGATATCATATATGAACAGTGTTTTAATCAATTCGATCAAGAGGATAAGGCGCGCTTAGAACCAGTTGATTACCCGCTCACTGGTTTCTGCAATGAAGCCGTTTTTCCTCTAGGACAAATATCATTCCCAGTGTTGCTCTTGAACGGAAGAAACTCACGAACAGAAGAAGTCACATTCATGGTGCTACCAGCACATTCAAGACATGATATTCTGCTGGGAAGAGAATCCCAAGGCGACTTCAGCATGATCTGCTCCGGCCCACACTCAGCTGTGGGATTCCCAACAGAAACCGGGGTGGCAATCATATACGCAAGTAAGGAAGTCCTAGCAACAGATGAGCTAAGACCTGCAAAGACAAGAAAACCAGAACCACGTCAAGAGGCAGAAAAATGGGTGTTAAACAGCGCATATCCAAAACAAACAGTTACCTTAGGACCTACAATGTCCGATCTAACGCGCGCAGCGCTAAAGAAACTGCTGTTCCAAAACATGGACGTGTTCGCCTGGACACCGGCAGACATGGTGGGTGTTCCACGACACATAGCTGAACATCGATTAAACGTCTTGGAGGACGCAAAGCCGGTAGTGCACGCCAAGCACCACTTAGGAGACATAAAGCACGACGCCATGAAAGAGCAGGTGATAGAGCTGTTAAACGCGGGAATCATCAGGGAGGTCAGGTATCAAACGTGGGTAGCAAGCCCAGTGATGGTCCAAAAGAACAACGGTAGCTGGAGAATGTGCGTAGACTACAAGGATCTGAATAAGGCATGTCCACGCGACTGTTATGCCTTACCAGACATTGATGAAAAGATTGATTCACTTGCCACATTCCGATGGAAATGTTTCCTCGATTGCTACAAGGGGTACCACCAGGTACAGATGGCCGTGCAGGATGAAGACAAGACCGCGTTCCGCACACCAACAGGGCTATACTGCTATACCAAAATGCCCTTTGGTTTAAAAAATGCGAGCGCGACTTATCAGAGGCTCATGAATGAAACTTTCCACAATGCCATCGGCAAGTATATAGAAGTGTATATGGATGATCTGGTTATTATGAGCAAAGAGGAGAGTACAATGTTGCTGAACATCCAAAAGACGTTCGACACCTTGCGCGGAGTCAGTATCAAGTTAAACCCAGCGAAATGCTCTTTCGGCATGGAAGAGGGGAAATTCCTGGGTTTCATTGTCACGAAGGATGGCTTCAAGGTGAACCCCGATAAGATACAAGCAATTGAACGCATGCCGTCACCTTCGACGATCAAGGAGATGCAAAAATTGGCAGGACGGTTGGCAGCACTTAACCGTTTCCTGGCCAATCACGCAGCCAAATATTTTCCGTTTATAAAGACTCTCCAAAACTGCATGAAGAAGAGCCAATTTCAGTGGACTCAGGAAGCCGAGAGCGCATTCCGCGAGATGAAAGACTGCCTCATCAAGCTGCCAACATTAACTGCACCAGTCAAGGGCGAGCCTCTGGTGCTATACTTATCAGCCTCCGACAGAGCAGTAGGAGCAGTGTTACTTGTTGATCGACAGGGTGTTCAAACGCCAGTCTATTATGTGTCGCGAACTCTGACTGACCCAGAAACCCGGTACGCAATCATGGAAAAACTAGTACTCGCACTGATCCATGCATCAAGACGGCTGCGCAGGTGCTTTGCCAACCACGTCATTCACGTGCTAACAAACTACAATATTGGCAACATACTCGCAAGGCCAGAAATTTCAGGGAGACTAGCAAAATGGGCGATAGAGCTTGGGGGTCATAATGTCGTGTTCAGGCCAAGACCGGCGATCAAGGGTCAAGTACTTGCAGACTTCATGACAGAGGTACCGGATGATAAAGATCGAGAATGCAAGGCGATGGAAAAAGCCGAGAAACAGCAAGTGGAAGAACCAAGGTTACTATACACAGATGGCGCGTCTAACGAAGATGGCGCAGGTGCTGGTCTCCGGCTGGTGAGCCCTGACAAACACGAGTTCACCTACGCCATACGCCTGGATTTTAAAAGCACAAACAATGAAGCTGAATACGAAGCTTTCCTTGCTGGGTTAAGGTTGGCAATCAAAATGGGAGTACGACACATCAAAGCGCATGTGGACTCCATGTTGGTAGCAGGGCAAATCAACGGGCAATATGAAGCCAAGGGAGATACAATGGCACTTTACCTGAGTCAAGCAAAGACGTTGCTACAAACCTTCAATTCCTACAAAGTGCACCACATTAATAGAAGCGGGAATAAACCAGCAGACGCGCTGAGTAAACTCGCCTCTACAAGCTTCCAACACCTAGCAAAGGATGTACGCATAGAGGTTTTAAGCAACCCGTTAGTGCCACTGCGAGAAGTAAGCGTCGTTCAACTAGGGACAACGTCTTGGATGACTCCGATAATCGCGTACCTCCAATCTGGAATACTCCCGGAGAACAAGGCAGAAGCGAGGAAAATCCAGTACAAATCCGAACATTATCAGATGGCTGATGGAATTTTGTACAGAAAATCATACCTCGGGCCTTTGTTAAGATGTGTTGATCCAGAAGACGCAAGTTATTTGATCAGAGAAGTGCACGAGGGAATCTGTGGTATACATGCCGGACCAAGAATGGTGGTAGCAAAGGTCATGAATGCGGGGTATTACTGGCCCGGAATGCATTTGGATGCGGTCAAAGAGTTGAGGAAATGCAGTGGATGTCAAAGACATGCCCCCAAAACGATGCGCCCCAAAAATGAGTTGGTACCAGTCACCACGGCGTGGCCTTTTCAACAGTGGGGAATAGATATGGTCGGCCCTTTTCCCGAAGCCCCAGGAGCCGTCAAATTCATAATAGTCGCAGTCGACTATTTCACCAAATGGGTAGAAGCAAAGGCCCTCGCATCAACCACAGCCACTGTTGTCAAAAAATTCATTTGGGAACAAATCATATGTCGCTTTGGATTGCCCCTCAAGATCATCACTGACAATGGAACCAACTTTGCCGAAGACAATCTTCAACAGTGGTTTAAAGACTTACACATTGAGCATACCTTCTCCTCGGTCACGCACCCGCAGGGGAATGGTCAAGTTGAAGCCGTCAACAAGAGTATTGTCGATGGAATCAAGGCAGGGCTGGGAGAAAAAAGAAGAGGTTGGGTAGACGAACTGCCCAGCATCTTGTGGGCCCACAGGACGATGCCCAAAACAAGCAACGGAGAAACACCGTTTAGCTTGGTTTATGGGTCAGAGGCAGTAATACCAGCGGAGATTGGATTGCCGTCACCCCGAATGCTCTCAATGAACATGATCAACAACAAAGAAGCGAGGAGGATCGACCTTGACCTCCTAGAAGAAAGGAGAGAAATGGCGGCAATCAATGAAGCAAAGTACAAAACGAAGCTGGAAAAATATTACAACTCTAAAGTCCGAGTCTGCACCTTCAATCCGGGAGAATACGTCCTCAGAGACAACGAGGCCTCAAATGCAGAGAAACCCGGGAAGTTGGCTCCCAAGTGGGAGGGTCCATATGTCATCGACACAGTGCTCGGAAAAGGAGCCTATAAGCTGCGCACCATCGACAACAAGGAGGTTCCTCGAACATGGAACGCCCAACAGCTGAGAAAGTGTTACCTGTGAAGAAGATTCTTGTAATTGCAATGGCCAAGTCGCCAACACATTTATAGTAATACAAGAAGTGTTTGGCTATCTTTCTATCATGCAAATTTCTTTGTCACAACTGCATATATTACTTTGGGCATACACGAAAACATCAATGGCTCGACCATTAGGAAACGTTGTAGACCTCCAAGGCATGTCACAAACAAGTGCACAGCCGGGTCAGATACACAACTAAAGCCTAACAAACGCCAAACAAATACTTTGTGCCCACATAAACACGAAAACATCAAACACAGGACAAACAAACATTGTAAGCACCCCCAAGGCTGAGAACGGCTGGGTCCACACAATAACCTGTAACTCGATCACTTCGTATTCACAATCCAACCTGCGCACGAAAACGACAGAATAAAACGTTGTCATAAACACAACACAACCTGTCAGCGCCATCATTCATTCGTGATACCTGAATCAAAGTAATTATACATGCACATATTATGACGATAACAAAATTCTCATAAAAACAAACAACTATTAGCATAGCAAATGTCAAACCATAGCCAAATATCCACAAGCATAACAAGAAAGTTAAAATTGTTCATCCAATTGTCAAGTACAAGACCAACCAAGGTCATACGCGGCGCGCAGGCCGGAATCCCTCATTCGGGATGACTGGGCCCAGCACCTCCAGCCGCACCACCTTCGTCACCAAGCGCTTTTTTCAGCAACACGACACCATCAGATCTTCGAGCCAACGTTTTCGCAGCTTTAACCACAGCAAACTCCAAAGACGAAAACTCTTGTCTTTTCGCGGCATAAGCAGCGCTACAATCTTCCTTCCACAACTCGAAGTGATGTTCTTTCTCCTTATTTACAGCCGCAGCTCTGCCCTCAATATAACCATCCTTACGCCTACTATCATAACCTGCTTGCCCCAACTCAAACATATAGTTGGCCAGTTCGTGAGGGTTCACTATGCGATCAGTAATCTGCAAGAAACACACAAATAAGAGAAGCAGTTCAAGAAAACCACAACATAAGATAAAAAAGTTACCAGGGGCACCGCGCGCGAAAGCAACCACTTGCAATCAGCGGACGCTTCCTCAGCAAGGAGTTCAGAGGCCTTGCATTCAACAGTCTTCTCTTGAAGAAGACGATCAGCAGTCTCATACTGCCTAGCAAGGTCTTCCAGTTTAGCAATATGCGCAATATACTCTTTTTCCTTCTCTTTAAATGCAACACGCGCCTTTTGAGCTTCCTCAGCAAGCTCAGTCTTCTCACCAGATAAACATACAATAGCGTCACGTTGAGACTTAAGCTCCACATTAGTCCGCTCGCACGCAGCCTCCCAATTCTTCTGCTTATCAGCATTCGCTTGTTTCTCCTGGGCAAGTTTCTCTTCCGCATCAGATAACCTCCACACCAACCCTTTCTTCTCAGTATTAAATTTCTCTCTCTCTTCCGCAAACAACCTCTTCTCGTTTTCAAACTCAAGAGTGTCCTCCCCCATCAGCTTCCATTCACGGACAATCTCCTGAGAAGTGGACCAGAAGTTAACCCCGGCTTGAACATGATCATCTAACAGTTCTAACCGGCGGCGCCTCTTCTGAAATAACCGCTCAGCTGGGGGGAGAGACAGAGAGAAAAACTCATAACAGTTGTGAAGGTCGTTCATCCGGGAGCCCTGAGTTAAGTGCCAGCGAGGCGTATGGGGCAGATCATCGCATGCTGGATTATGGGTGTCCCAAGAACCACCCCGAGCATACTCAACATCAGGACTCCAGACCACTCCGGAGGTTGCACCACCACCATCGCCCGGTGGGCGTTTTGTATACACCGTTTGATGAGGAGTAGTTTCGCTTACCTCCACTTCAACTTCAACGTTTTTACCACGATCACCACCCGCACCACCACCTGCATTACCACCACCTTCTCCAACCTGCTCAACATTCACATCTTCTTTTTTCTTCCCGCCAGGAGTATCATGAGGAGGAGACAACCCAAATGTCCTCGACGGCGGAGATTCCGGAGGAGTAATTTTCGAAATATCAATCTTGTGTCCAGTCTTGGCTGTTTTGGCACCTGCTCCAAAACGAGCAGCACATTCAGAGAAAAGGAGGACAAACAAAAAAAAAATTTAAGGAAAGTTGGAAGAAGATAAAACGAATACCAGACGCTTCGAAAATCTTCTGCAACAAATCTCCAGGTCTCTCAGCAAAAATACCCATGTCAATCTCCGATTCAGAAGGGGCAGGAGGATCCTCTTTTTGAAGCTTAATCTTCTTTGATGCAAGCATAGCAGCAGCCTGCTCATCAAGCTTTCGCTTCCTATCATCAAACATCTTTTTCTGCATTATCTCTGTTAGAGTCGCGCGGTCTTCAGGGTCCGACTCAGGTCTTTTCTCTCCAACTCCTAAACCGGGCAACGTATCAGAAACGACAACGTAATCAAGGACACGAAGAGTATGAGGTCGCTTACGAGGAGTCTCAGTGGCAGTTCCCTCAGTCTTTTTCCCCTTCCCGTCAGGCTTGTCAGCTTTCGCCTTTCTCCTCGTCTACAACGGGTCAGCAGTCTCGACTGGAACCTCCAAATCATCACCAACAGGCTCGTTCACCGGCTCATGCACAACCCCCTGCGCCGGACCTGCACGCGCGGAATGAGAGGTTAGGTCTTTAAAAGATCTGCCAGACCCATCACTCGAGAGAACGATAACTTCCTCTCGAATGGAATCAAATGCATCATCATCATTCTCACTATCTTCACCTAAGACAGTGTTAACGTAAGTGGTGAAACTCTCATTGCTCGGATACAGAAAACGGCCACGGATCTGATCCAACCAGGGTCGTTTATCAGGTTTTTGTATCGCCTCAACCATTGCACCCAGGGCCTTAAGATCCAAAACGTTCAACAACGTGAAACCTACTGCATAAAAAGGCGGAGATGAAGACCAATGCAAAAAACAATACAACGTACAACATACAAAAAAAAAAGATTATGGAGCAAACGTATACTTGCCATCATGACCATAAACCGGAACCCCCAACGGATGCTTAGGGACCCACTTCATGCTCATACCGGCACCAACCAACGCCATCTCCTCAAGCTGGACTATCGGAGTGGCTTTACGAGTCAACCTCTTATACCAATCTTGGTCAACAAAATTTGCAACCACATCCACTTTAGGGATGCCCTCACCCACAGATCTGTAGTGCATATCCACAGGAACAACACCCCGGCGAATATAAAAAAACTTTTGCTTCCAGTCATGGAGACTCTTCAACGGCACAGAGCAAACTGGAGTAACGCCGGTACGAGCACTAAATGAGTAAAAACCACTTGTATATGAAACGGTGTAGAAGACGTTGAACATCTCAAACGTCGGGTCCAAATGGTTAGCCATACAAACGAACTCAAAGTGAGTAATACGAGGGAGGCCGATGGCATTGATCTGAGATATGTGGAGACCATAACCCCTCAGCACATCAGCAGTAAATCGAGTCATTGGAAGCCTGAAGTTGCCTTCCCGGAAGAAAGCAGCATACAACGTCATATACCCGGGAGGAGCATCCATGGCGGTGGAACCAGAGATAGGGTACTGAGCACCCCACTCAGGGAGAAAACCCATCCCCCTTACTAAGTTGTGGAATTCCTCCTCTTTCCACCCTATTACCGCCTGATCCGGGCCAGGCGGAGTTTTACCTTTGTTCCTCTTTTTCCTCGAAGAAGGATTTGAAGAAGACATTTCCAGAAAACAAACAATAATCCAGATGAATCCAAGAGAAGAAGGAAAGAAAATGAAGGAAGATGAGAGAAATCCGGAATTCAAATTTTGAATAGTGGAGAAGAAAGAAGAAACCACCATATATTTATACCCATCGCATTTAATGCGATGGGTAGTGGGGGCATCAGGATCTGAAAAAGCAACCGATAGGGAAGAGACATGTCAGAGGAGAGAGAGGGCGGCACCTCTTTTTTCCGGAAGCAAGTGAACGTGACACTTCGCCGAAAAGCAACTGACGGTGACTGAAAAGGCAACTGTTCACCTGACACCAGACAGTCACATCAGTCACCCCTTCCCAAGACAGACAAAGCTTCCTCTTGAAGACAACTTTCATAAAGGGCCAAAACCCATGCGCGGTACGCCATGCGTCCATTTGGCTCAACTTTTATAGAGGGCCAAAACCCATGCGCGGTACGCCATGCGTCCATTTGGCTCAACTTTTATAAAGGGCCAAAACCCATGCGCGGTACGCCATACGTCCATTTGGCTCAACCTTTTATAAAGGGCCAAAACCCATGCGCGGTACGCCATGCGTCCATTTGGCTCAACCTTTTTAAAGTGTCAAAACCCATGCGCGGTACGCCATACGTCCATCTGGCTCAATTTTTTAAAGTGCTAAAACACACGCGCAGTGCACCACGCGTCCATTTGGCTCAACCCTACAAGCGCCACAACCCATGCGCGGTACGCCATGGGCCCACCAGGTGCAAACTCCTTAGAGATCCCATAAAAACCCCACGCCATAACAAACACCACATTCACAAGTCCAGAATCCCTCCTAGACGATCAACTCAACTAGAAGGCACACTGGACTGGGGGGACTTGAAGAGGTATGGTCCCAATTCCTTGCCCACATGGCAAGGACCACACCACTTTTCCATCCTATGTGGCGCTGACACCAACAAGGTCACCCAGAAGCTTCTAGAAGTTTCTGGAAAATACCTAAGTGGCACCAAAGATGCTCCACCCGACATAAAGGACAACACGTGCCACCAGTCATCAGGCGCCACGTAGGCCTGTAACAAATCCGAGAGCAGCCCGACAACACCAGTACGACGTCTCCAAGATGGGCAAATGTGAGCGCGCCACGTGTACCACTACACTGACCACAGCAGAGGAGACCAAGAGGATATTCCCCTTGGTCGGACAGCTGGCGCGCAACCACAGCTGGCATCGCTGCTCTTCCCTCTCTCACCCTCCGGCTATAAATAGGACCCTTCATCATTCAGGTTAAATCACCTTGCTCTCTATACTCTCACACTTAACACACACTGTCTTATTCTCCCTCAGAACGGTACTTATTCTCACGCCGGAGCCTGGTTAAGAGGGAAACCCCCATATTCCCCTCTTAACGAGACTAACGGTGTTGTTGTTTTGCAGGAACTGAGTCATTTCACGAGTAAGAAGAGAGATTGAACCCACGGAAGAAATAACCCCACAGATTAACCTTAGTGTTAACCTGTGTTTCATCAAAACTATAGTTCAAGAAGTGATAAAAGCAAATATTCAGAGAACCAATCTCTGATTCTTGCTACTTCTTTAGTCTCATTATCTAAATTTTTCCTGCAAAATTCTATAACTCATGATAGCAAATTTCCCTACGGCATTTCATCTAACATTGAAATACAAAAAAAATAAAAAATTAAGCTCGATGTAAAAATATGAGGTATCTTAGTTTTTTTAATCTTGATTAAGGATTCAAATCGTTTGGTTCTCGGTTCTGAAGATATAGCAGCCTTATGGTCTGTTTGGATCTTGGAATCGGCCATTTAAACTTTTTTATTAACTTTTCTTTTAGTTTTTGAATTATATAGTGATATATGTGTATCATATTCATAATCATTTTTAAAAGGTTATGTATGTGCTATATTAATCATCACTAGTTAGCAATTAGTATGCTTTAGATAAAGCTTTAGTTTATCTGTACATATTTCAAATTAATCATTCAGGAAGTACGTATACTTGTTTAACAAATAATATGTAAACAACTAGGTAGTGTTCGGTATGCAGGAAGGAACGAGAGACGGAATGGAATGGATGATTACGAGGGAACGAAGAAAAGGGTGTTTGGTTGGTCAATGAAATGGAATCGCCCATTCCAAAAGGCATCTCATTCCCTCAAAATCATTCCATCTACCCTCATGTTTTTTTTTTCATTTCATTCTCTCTTACACCATTCATCAACAACACCACAACCCTCCACCTTCGCCACAACCCACCACCACCACCTATCACCGACGCCATCGCCGCCACCCGCAACCCGCCACCCCAGCAGCCACTGCCGCCGCCACCCACCCGCCACCTTTACCACTCACCGCCGCGACTAATCGCCAACGCCACTCGCCGCCACCACCCACCACCATCGTTGAGGCCGCCACCACCGCCACCGCCACCGCCACCCATCGCCACCTTCGCCGCCACCCACCACCAACGGCTGCCATCGTAGCCACCGCCACTCGCCGTCACATCGCCACTCGCCGCCACCACCACCACCACCACCACCACCCATCGCCGTCGCCGCCACCCACCACCGCTACCTATAACCACCCACAATCACTACCTCCGACCACCACCACCACTCACCGCTAATTTTATTCCTTCGTTTTCCTTGCCACCAAACAATACACAAGAATAATTCATTTCATTCACATATGGTAACCAAACAAGACATGGAATGGTAATGATATATTGCATTCACCCATCCATTCCATTACCTCGTTCATTCCATTCCTTCATCTATTCCATTACCCCATACCAAACAGACCCCTACTGTTTATGTGTATTAAATTACAATGATAACTACTGGTTTTACAATTGAAGTTTTCCCCATTATTTTACCTGCTGAAACCCCTTCTTGATACCTCTTCTTCAAATGGGTTGTTAACATAATAACAATTCGCTTTCGAACCAGTAACACACAATGTGGACAACAAAGAACACGATTGAAGTATCTCTCACTTCATCACCATCATCGTTCCATATCTCCTGTTATGGGTGGAATTTTGAACCTATATCCCGATAATATGTCTTGATTTTATGTTTCTAATCTGCGACCAGGATACCGAACCAGGATATTGGTAACATCCTGCAGAAGTATCTTGTTTGTTACTAATGGTTTGTTTGTATACTTCAGTTGCAAGGGAACAACGTTAACAAGGACCAGGTCTACCTGAAGACTCGCTCAAAGTGGTTGAAAGGTGAACATTGATAGCGGATGAAAAGGTCTACAACGGTCACAGGGGGATATTCTACGTATCCCGGAATTATAGGATATTTAGTTAGAATTTAAAAACTATATAAATGGATGCCGGATCATTAGAAAAACACATGTAATCTCGTACACACACTGATTACTTGCTACAATCACAATCATTCACTCACATTTCACAATTAATGTAACACTTAGAGCTGATCCGTGCATTATCCTGAAGCTGTATCCTGATATTTCAATAAATAAGAAGAACAAAGGTAGCTGGCAGTTGTCAGCTCCCGAGGTTTTGTGCCGGCGATCTAGATAGATCAAAGGCTTTCCTCGTACATCCCGTGTCAATCTTTACTTTTATTGTTCATTACTTGATATAGTTTGATATCTTTAAACTATATCCTGAAACTGTTTTCATTCATAATCCATTTAATACATTTTCACAAATCTCTATAGCACACTACCTCACAAACTAAATTTGATCACTTAATTGCTTCGATAATTTTTTTATCAAAACATCTCCCTTTAAAAAAATGACTAACTCACACGCCCAACTTCTAAATCTAAACCAATGTTTACCATAGAACTAGAACCCTTAAACCACTTGTCACTTCCAAAAAAAAAAGAATACTGATACGCCAAAATCAGACAACTTACTAATTCAATTCAACTGACATGAACGAGAGAGACAAGCAGTCAAACACTACTCTAGTATAAACCAAACCTTTCATGAAACAGTACAAAAAATAATGTAAACAAAAACCCAATAAAAACTGAATGGTAATATAATTTGCTTTACAGCATTGGGTTTTAAAAGAATTATTCACACTCTTAACCATCCATCAATCATCTTATTCCAAAAATCCGCTTCAACCTTCTAAACACTGCTTCATTTAGTGAGCAGACCAGCTTTAATGGAGATATTCTCAAACCGATTTCAAACTGGCGGATCAAATTAGATTGAGGCCGGTTTCACTATCTGTTACGCATCTGTTTATAAACCGCTTTCAGATCCCAAACCGGTTTTTGTGCACCTACAAACGCCCACCCCTGGAATATCTAAGATTTTAGGCCTATGTACCTTTTACTGAATTTGGGAAAGGTGTGATATCTTAGGCTAAAAATGATCTCTTGTTTACTGAATTTGGGAAAGGTGTGATATCTTAGGCTAAAAATGATCTCTTGAATTGTTCAGGCCCAAAACCATTCAATGGTGAAAGGCCCAAAAATGCAGAAGCTTTCATAATAAAACACCCATTGAATCCCATTTCCTTGTTCATACTCGCTGATTTTGGTGGAAAGAATACATAACAATTTTTTATTTTTTTTTTTGACTCCCAACAAATCAATCCCGGGCACTCTCGGCGCACCCACTAGACAAACGGAGTACTCGGAGAGTAACCCGAGTCATCCACCACCAATTCCGGAGAAAACCCAGTAACCCATCCGCCCGTAGGCACGACGGTAAATTAACAGTAAAATCCATTTAGCTCAAGGATCGAACCCGGGTTTTCGTGGTCTCTTATCACTTATCAAAACCCACCAATGTCTCACTCTTTTTTATACCAGATGAGAATTGAACTTGAGTATTCAAACTCCTACCACTTGAGCTGGAGCTCATTGGCAATAAATTACAAATCTAAGTCTCAAGCTTTTATAACTAACAATTCATAAACACAGATTATGAATAATGATAAAAAAAATAGTAATAAACCGAACCAGCTGAATTGTAATTTAGCTAATACACCATTTGCTTAACTGCATTGAAAATATTCACATAAACAGCCAGCCACCCTCTTAATCACCCATCTTCTTATTCCAAAAATCAGCTTCAACTTTTCAAAAGCCATTCACTTACTGAGCAATTCATATGAAAACCCAGCAACCACTGCCACAGAGAACACATCCCAATATCCATTGACGAACACACCAGCGGCTGCAATTTATAACCCGCAACCGTTTCACTGACTTCCTCTGGATCACCAGCAGTCAAGACCAACCCAACTTTGCCGTTAATATGAGGAATTGCGCCAACAAAAGCAGGTTTTCCGGCAGATGGGGCATGGATCTCGAGTGAGCGCCTCATGAAAGAATTCTTACCCATGACGACAGATGAGTGGGGTCGCAGTCCTTGCCTTATGGCCTGAAGTTGGTTCACACAAAGATTGTCGGCACTCACGATGACGAGGTGTGTGTTATTGTCTTTGAGGTGGTTGCGTAGCTTCTGGAGGTAGATTACCTTCCTTGCTGCCTTGGAAGCCATGGGGAAGATGACAAGGGAGGTTGGTTTAGGTTAGGGTTCTTTGTGTTGTTGATTGGGTCTAGTGTGGAAGCCCATGACTAAAACTAAAAGGACCAAATTTAATACACACATGACCTATCATGGGTTTTTTTTTTTTTTTTTTTTTTAGTAAATTGTGAAAATCGTACATGAGATTTATGTCTATTTGCGAGTTTCATCCAAAATGATTTTTTTTTTTTTTGTGCCAAACAGCCCTTTCCTTTTGGCATTTTTTATCATTTTCATTCAAACCACTAACTTAGTTTACTTTTTCTATTAAGTTGAAGAATATTTGGATAAAACTGTCAAATATAAAACCACAGGGATGATTTTGGCAATTTACTCAAACTCTTTTAATTTCTTTTATTTAATTAATTAATTTTGTCACGTATATAATAAAAAAGAATATACATGCAATTTTTAAATAAAAATAATAGCTTTATCACATAATTTTTATAAATTTTCATCCAACCACTAACTCAGTTAATTTTTTCTATTAAGGGAAACTATGGTTTAAATTTTATAAATTAAGACAGAAATTAATTTTCAATTTTTTATACGGATCAGTTTTATAAAAATAAAATCTACTTAAACCTCTAAATTTTATAAAACTAAAATGATGTTGACCTTATAGAAAAAGGTCCAATAAACAAATCCTATTATATGTAGTGTACCAACTTGTAATTCGTCTTCTACATTTTTAAATTCACTCCTAACGAAAACATAAGCCAGTGCCATCCCCCTTCCCTTATCAAACAACGTATTGTTACCAAACTTTAAAATTACCCACCAACTAGTAAGTATAATGCCATGAATCAAAGGTTTCTTTACACAAACCACTCATAATAAATATTAGTTAGTTACCCTTATAATCTTAATTAAATAAATATTTTATTTCTGTCAACATATGTCCTAGGTGCTCAACACATTTAAAAATATGTAATGTTTTACAATTTTTTTCTATTTCTACAATGGATTAAATACTAAAAGTTGTAATAGATTATTATGTGTTGCACACCAATTATATTTATTTTATATATCACTTTCTCATTATAAAACTGATCTATATAAAAAAAGTGGAAATTACTTTCTGTTTTAATCTATAAAATTTAAAACATCATTTACCTTAACAGAAAAAATAAACTGAGTTAGTGGTTTGGATGAAAATTTACAAAAATTATGTGACAAAACTATTAATTTTTTTTTTATAAAAATTGCATGTATATTGTGTTACATATATATATATATATATATGTGTGTGTGTGTGTGTGTGTGTGTGCGCTTTATTTTTTTTTACTTTTAACCCAAAGTATTCCATCTTTTATAATTTAACACAACACTTTATTATTTACAACTTTGGTCCCCCGTACTTTTTATCTTTCGCACGATTTTCGTTTTACGTTTCGTTCTAAATTTTGCGAGTTAACATGTCGTATAAAACTTGATTTTTCACTTTTAATCCAAACATTTCAGATTTTGTATTTTAACCCATTTTAATTTTTTTACTTTTAACCCAAAGTTTTCCATCTTTTATAATTTAACACAACGCTTTACTATTTACAACTTTGGTCCCCCATACATTTTAACTTTCGCAAGTTTTTTGTTTTACGTTTTGTTCTAAATTTTGCGAGTTAACATGTCGTAGCGAGCATGTGAGGTTCAACGTTTTTTGCTCTATTTTTCATATTTGACAGACCCGTCGCAACGCGTCCATTTTTTCCCTTTTGAAAGTTCGCCGCAACGGACGGGTCCTAGATCGATTAAGTTATTATTTTCTACGTTTTACGTTTCTGGTTGTTTTGCATTAGGAGTTGTACCCCAAGCTTGGGGAGTTTTTCAAAAAAAAACTTGATTTTTCACTTTTAACCCAAACATTTCATATTTTGTATTTTAACCCTTCTTAATTTTTTTACTTTTAACCCAAAGTTTTCCATTTTTATAATTTAACACAACACTTTATTATTTACAACTTTGGTCCCCCATACTTTTTATCTTTCGCAAGATTTTCGTTTTACGTTTCGTTCTAAATTTTGCGAGTTAACATGTCGTATAAAACTTGATTTTTCATTTTTAATCCAAACATTTCATATTTTGTATTTTAACCCATTTTAATTTTTTTACTTTAAACCAAAGTATTCCATCTTTTATAATTTAACACAACGCTTTATTATTTACAACTTTGGTCCCCTAAACATTTTATCTTTCGCAAGTTTTTTGTTTTACGTTCCGTTCTAAATATTGCGAGTTAACATGTCGTAGCGAACATGTGAGGTTCAACGTTTTTTGCTCTATTTTTTCATATTTGACAGACCCGTCGCAACGCGTCCATTTTTCCCTTTTGAAAAGTTCGCCGCAACGGGCGGGTCCTAGATCGATTAAGTTATTATTTTCTACGTTTTACGTTTCTGGTTGTTTTGCATTAGGAGTTGTACCCTAAGCTTGGGGGGTTTTTCAAAAAAAACTTGATTTTTCACTTTTAACCCAAACATTTCATATTTTGTATTTTAACCCCTTTTAATTTTTTTCTTTTAACCCAAAGTTTTCCATGTTTTATAATTTAACACAACACTTTATTATTTACAAATTTGGTCCCCCATACTTTTTATCTTTCGCAAGTTTTCCGTTTTACGTTTCGTTCTAAATTTTGCGAGTTAACATGTTGTATAAAACTTGAATTTTCATTTTTAATCCAAACATTTTGTAACGCCCCGAAAAATATGTAATCCAATTATTGTCTTTAAAATAGTTCATGAAATGAAGGTTTGGGCTAAAATAAATAAATGTTAAGACCCGAGGGACTAAACTTGAATATTTAAGGAAAGAACTAGTTAAATTAAACAACACGCACACACTAGACACTTCTAGTGTGTGCGTGAAGTTTATCCAGGAGAAGAGAAGGACACCACAAAACCCTAGAGCACTAATTCCATCAATTGGAAGGTGATTTCAAGCCCGAACGATTGTAGGAACTTGAATTCTCGATCACCAAGGTGTGACTAACAAAGTGGTAAGTCGAATTTCTTGAAAGTGTGAACTCTAGGAAATGGGTTTTTACTAAATCATGAGTAATGTTGTGATATGTGTATTTAGGAGTTAAGATTATGGACTAAAACCCGATTAATGATCGGTTTGTAGTGATTTAGCGTGTGGTGATAGATATCGCATTAACTTGCTTGATTTGTTATGAACTTGTAGATTAGTATGTAAAGAAACATGTAATTAAATGTCCTACAAATGCGAAGCTCGCCAAGTGTTCGATAAAATGCCTAAATGAACAAATGGGTGAATTTTGTTAAATTATGATCAAGATGTTGTATGATAAAAGTGTGTAAGATGGAATGATATGTAGTCGGGCTAAATAAATGAATGTATTGATGTAGGCGTAAAAGAAGAAGGTTCAAGTGCTAGGAGGTCGGACAGCTCACAGGATCGAGGTATGTTGTTAATGCATACAAGCTTTACTTTTTAGTTGTCATTGCTATATTAAAATCGTATCTATGATAGTCGAATATGGTGAGTAGTGGATAGCCTAACCCGTGTCGAACGGGTCGTAAGAGAATATAATGATGAAGAAGGTTATGTTATAGTCGGTTGGTTATAAACGAACCGCATTTTGAGAAGTTATGTGTGAATGAATTCTAACCGCTAAATTCGTCATGAACGAGTTTAGAATGACGTTTATGATGCGTTATGTTCAATCCGTTATCAACGGATTAACGAATGCTAAGCATTATCTCGTTTGGAGATAGTAAGTAATGACCCATTCACGGGTGGAGGAAAGTTAGACTGTAATATGGTTATGTGATGAAGCGAATGGATGTTAGTTTATTTTTTATTGTAGTGCTAAAAATTGACTAACTAAGACTTTATGGCGATGTAGGTAAAGCGGCTTTGTAGATGGCGTGGCGAGCTTGGAAGCGAACACCAGCGTGCACACTTGACCTTGCGCTTCCGAAACATTCGCCCTTTTGACCAAATATTTTTGTTAAACTTATACTTCTTAAAAGTTGTCTTTTGTTATGTAAATTATGGTTTTAGAAACTTAGTCGGTTGTAGTTAGGTGCTTTAATCTTACGTTTTGACAGGGTAGTTCGGGTTAACACTTGTAACTAAACTAGGGGAGGTGTTGATCTCGAACTAGCTATAAGGGTATTTTGGTCAAATGTAAAACTTTATGATTAAAGCTTCTAATGCTTGTAGTTTTTCACGTGTTTTGGTCGTTTTTAATTAAGGGCGTTACAAGTTGGTATCAGAGCATAGGTTGAGGGATTCGAGCATTAATTGTGGTGCTTGAACTCAACCGACGGCTCGTTCGAAAGTGTGTTCGCTCCAAGATCGCCAATGAGGTAACATTTAAGTTATAAACAGATTGCAAGTGTGCTTATTATATGTATGATGAAAATAATAAGTTAGATATGTGGGGGGGTTAAATAAGAGGTTCAGGAGCTGTAGAGTCGAAACGGAGTGGAAATAAACGAACAAGAATGCTAAAAAATCAATATGCAGCGTCATGTGTAACGAAGGCCCGTCGCCGACGGGTTACCCACCCGTCCCCGACGACCACCCCCCATCCGACGCCTAAATCTCCTGCTTACGGGGTATTTGGGCCGACGCCCTTTTTAAGGGCCCGTCACCGACGGGTAGCTTAGCCGTCGCCGACGGCTTACAGAATATCAAACCGCTGAATTTTTTTTATTTTTCACGTTTTATGTTGCCGGGCTATCCGAATACTTAGTTCATGACTACGTAGAGTCCATATAAGGCTTAATAGGTGTATGTAATCACAATGAGTGATTTCAACAAGAATGGATTCGTAAGAATCAAAAGATATGAACCGAACGACATGAGATGGATTAAGTAAATGCTAATTAATGAGCAATGATATACTGAAAGTTGTGATTTTTATTAAACGAAAACATGACATAGTGTAGATGGCGGACCATGTGGATACGAATGATGACGATGTGGCACGGGAAGATGCATTAAACGAAAAGATGGCGCAAATGATGGATAATACTTTTGAAGCCAAACTTCCGCAAATGGTTCAAGAGGTGGAGAGTCGCGTGTTGGAAACGATTGATGCAATAATGACAAGTAAAATGGATGAAATAAAGGAGATGATTGGAGAATCTAAAAGCAAGAGTAAGATACGAAGATGCACGTATAAGGACTTTATGGCGTGTAGTCCTTCTCCGTATGATGGGAAGATAGATCCAATTGTATGCCAAAGATGAATATCTAATATAGAAGCTGTGTTTATCCGGAGTCGGTGTGATAAGGAAGATCAAGTAATGTTTGCTACGGGTCAACTGCAATCGCAAGCTAAAGATTGGTGGGATGCTCATTGTAAGGAGATAGGTGAAGAGAAACTTCAAGTGATGATGTGGCAGGAATTTAAAGAGCCATTCCTAAAATACCATTGCCCTCAATCCGCCATCGATAGGATTCAGGAGGAATTCTTGCGCCTCCGACAGCACGATGAAACGATCAATGAGATAACAAATATTTTCTTGGATAAGCTGAAGTTTTGCAAGGAGTTCGTGAATTCAGAAAGAATGAAAATCAATCGATATCATGACATGTTGAAGGCGGAGTTTAGGGAGTTTATTACGCCCTCGAAGTGTGAAACTCTTGACGAACTCATAAACTGGGCGCGAGACAGGGAGATTGAACTTAAGAGACAGGTGGAGCGGGGTGAAAAGAGACCGCCAGAGAAGGTGCCTAACCCAACTCCTTTCAAGAAAGGCAAGTTTCAAGAACAAGCCAATAAAGAGAAAGCAAAGAATGGAATTCCCCGTTGCAAGAACTGTGGAAAGCTTCACTCTGGAGAGTGCCTGTTAGGCAAGAAGGGGTGCTATAACTGTGGGGAAGAGGGACATCCGCATTACAAATGCCCTAAGAATGTGAAAACATGCTTTAATTGTTTCCAGAAAGGTCATATCAAGGCGGAGTGTCCAAAGCTCCAGACGGGAATGAAGAAGGAAGGCAAAAAGGAGGAGAACCCTAAGGCAAGAGCAAGAATGTTTCAAATTACGTCTGAAGAGGCTAAAGCTCATCCGAATGTTGTGTCAGGTATTTTCTTGCTAAATTCCTTGCCAATGTACGTGTTATTCGATACCGGGGCTACTATGTCATTTGTTTCGAGTGATGTAATTAATCACCCCTCATTTAAGATTGAAAGAATGCAAATACCATTAGAGGTAGAGATAGCCGATAGCAAAAATTATTTGTTGCACGAAGTGTGTAGAAACTGTAAGCTCACGATAGAGGATGAGGAGTTTGATATTGATCTCGTACCTATGGTCTTAGGAGAATTCAAGGTAGTAGTAGGTATGGATTGGATGGCCCGACACCATGCGGAGATTAAATGCGAAAGTAAGACAATACGCGTGCAATCTCCGGGTGGGAGATGGTTAAGTATTCAAGGAGAAAGAAATGTGGAAACAAAGTTATGCAATATTGTTCAAGCCGTCAAGTACGTGCGTAATGGAAGTAGGGCATTCTTAGCCTATGTAGTAGATGTTCATCAAAGCCTTCCCAAGTTCGAAGATGTTGCAGTAGTGAACGAATATCCGGACGTGTTTCCGGAGGAGTTGCTGGGGTTTCCACCCGAACGTGAAATAGAATTTCGTATTGAATTAAATCCGGGTGCGCAACCGGGGGCTAAATCCCCATATAGACTGGCTCCCACCGAAATGAGGGAACTAATGACTCAACTGCAAGACTTACTTAATAAGGGCTTTATACGCCCGAGTGTATCACCTTGGAGAGCACCCGTTCTTTTTCTTAAGAAGAATGATGGGACGATGCGTATGTGCATCGACTACCGGGAGCTGAATAAATTGACCATGAAGAACCGTTATCCATTACCCAGAATTGATGATCTTTTTGATCAGTTGCAAGGTGCGAGTTGGTTTTCAAAGATAGATTTACGGTCGGGCTATCATCAAGTAAGGGTGCGAGAGGAGGATGTTGCAAAAACTGCATTCAGAACTCGGTATGGACATTATGAATTCTTGGTCATGTCCTTTGGGTTGACGAACGCGCCAGCCGTGTTTATGGATTTGATGAACCGAGTATGTCGACCTATGTTAGACAAATCTGTAATTGTGTTCATAGATGACATTTTGGTCTACTCCCGGAATGAGGCCGATCATGCAAGACACCTACGTGAGGTACTTGAAACCCTCCGCAGAGAAAAACTTTATGCGAAGTTCTCAAAGTGTGCCTTTTGGCTCAGGGAAGTGCAGTTTCTAGGTCACGTAATAAATTCAGAAGGTGTCTTAGTAGATCCAGCAAAGATTGAGGCCGTATTAAAGTGGGTTCCTCCAAAAAACCCAACCGAAGTAAGGAGTTTTCTAGGCCTTGCCGGCTATTACAGAAGGTTTATTCAAGATTTCTCAAAGATTGCATTACCAATGACTAAACTGACGAGGAAGGAAGGGAAGAAGGAAAGAAAGTTCGTGTGGGATAAAGAACAAGAAGAAGCTTTTCAAATGTTAAAAGAGAAATTATCGAGTTCTCCGGTGTTAACATTACCTGATGGAACGGAAGATTTGGTTGTCTATTCAGACGCGTCACGTCAAGGCTTGGGGTGTGTTTTAATGCAAAGGGGAAAGGTTATCGCATATGCTTCAAGACAACTCAGGCCGCATGAAGTAAACTATCTGACCCATGACCTAGAATTGGCAGCGGTGGTTTTCGCCTTAAAAATTTGGAGGCATTATCTATATGGGGTAAAATGCACAATCTACTCGGATCATAAGAGTCTCAAATATTTCTTCGAACAGAAAGATTTGAATATGAGGCAACGAAGATGGTTAGAATTGATTAAGGATTATGACTGTGATATTTTATATCACCCGGGAAAGGCAAACGTCGTAGCAGATGCGTTGAGTCGAAAAGAATACCCACACCCGATTCAAGTAAAATCTATGAAGATGACAGTTACGCCTCACCTCCTTGAAACGATAAGAGATACCCAAATAAAAGCACTAGAGGCAGGGGATCCAAAGAAAGAAAGAACGAAAGGAATAGTAGGAAAATTTGAAGAAAACTCGAACGGACTTAAAACGAGATTTAGTCGGATCTGGATACCAAGGTTTTGCGAGGTCAAAACAATGCTACTTGAAGAAGCTCATAAGTCGCGGTATTCCATTCACCCTGGGGCTACAAAAATGTACTACGACCTGAAGACAAACTATTGGTGGACCGGTATGAAACGCGATATCGCTAAGTATGTCGCGAAATGTCTGACGTGTTCTCAAGTGAAGGCGGAACATCAGAAACCCTATGGAGAGTTACAACCCTTGGAAATTCCAGTATGGAAATGGGAGGAGATAACAATGGATTTGGTGACTAAGCTGCCTAGAACGAAAAAGGGGCATGATACGATATGGGTAATCGTGGACCGGCTTACGAAGAGTGCACACTTTTTACCAATTCGAGAGGCCTACTCCTCGGAAAAGATGGCGGAAGTGTATGTGAACGAAATAATATCTCGACACGGGGTGCCTGTGTCAATAGTTTCGGATCGGGATACGAGATTTACCTCTCGTTATTGGCTGAAGTTCCATGAAAGTATGGGCACGAAGTTGCACATAAGCACCGCCTACCACCCGCAAACTGACGATCAATCGGAAAGAACAATTCAGACGCTTATTGATATGTTAAGAGCATGCGCGTTAGATTTTGGGGGAAATTGGGATGACCATTTACCACTGGTGGAATTTTCTTACAATAATAGTTATCATAGTGGTCTCAAAATGGCACCTTACGAACTGTTATATGGAAGAAAGTGTAGGACTCCCGTATGTTGGGGGGAAGTAGGACAAAGGGAGCTCGCGCCTAACGAATTGATAGCAATGACCAACGAAAAGATTGATCTAATTAGAGCTCGATTAAAAGCGGCTCAAGATAGGCAAAAGGCATATGCGGATAAAAGAAATCGTCCTATCGAATTTCAAGTAGGAGACTATGTTCTATTAAAAGTATCCCCATGGAAAGGTATAATCCGTTTTCGTAAACGGGGTACATTGGGGCCTCGTTATATTGGGCCATTTAAGATCTTGGCTCGAGTGGGGAAAGTGGCGCATCGTCTAGAATTACCGTCTTCATTAGATGGGATCCATAACACTTTTCATGTATCACAATTACGAAAGTGCCTTGCGGATGAATCGGCGATCGTACCTCTTGACGACATTGAAGTAGATGAGAGCTTAAACTATGTTGAAAGACCGATAGCCATTAAAGATGTTAAGGTAAAGAATCTTCGCAATAAGACCATTAGACAAGTTTTAGTACAATGGCAACACCGGAAGGGGTCGGAACTTACATGGGAATCTGAAGATGAAATGCGGAAGTATTACCCTTCTTTATTCGGTACGTAAATGTGATTTAATAGGTATTCAAGTTTCGGGGACGAAACTTTTTCTAAGAGGGGTAGACTTGTAACGCCCCGAAAAATATGTAATCCAATTATTGTCTTTAAAATAGTTCATGAAATGAAGGTTTGGGCTAAAATAAATAAATGTTAAGACCCGAGGGACTAAACTTGAATATTTAAGGAAAGAACTAGTTAAATTAAACAACACACACACACTAGACACTTCTAGTGTGTGCGTGAAGTTTATCCAGGAGAAGAGAAGGACACCACAAAACCCTAGAGCACTAATTCCATCAATTGGAAGGTGATTTCAAGCCCGAACGATTGTAGGAACTTGAATTCTCGATCACCAAGGTGTGACTAACAAAGTGGTAAGTCGAATTTCTTGAAAGTATGAACTCTAGGAAATGGGTTTTTACTAAATCATGAGTAATGTTGTGATATGTGTATTTAGGAGTTAAGATTATGGACTAAAACCCGATTAATGATCGGTTTGTAGTGATTTAGCGTGTGGTGATAGATATCGCATTAACTTGCTTGATTTGTTATGAACTTGTAGATTAGTATGTAAAGAAACATGTAATTAAATGTCCTACAAATGCGAAGCCCGCCAAGTGTTCGATAAAATGCCTAAATGAACAAATGGGTGAATTTTGTTAAATTATGATCAAGATGTTGTATGATAAAAGTGTGTAAGATGGAATGATATGTAGTCGGGCTAAATAAATGAACGTATTGATGTAGGCGTAAAAGAAGAAGGTTCAAGTGCTAGGAGGTCGGACAGCTCACAGGATCGAGGTATGTTGTTAATTCATACAAGCTTTACTTTTTAGTTGTCATTGCTATATTAAAATCGTATCTATGATAGTCGAATATGGTGAGTAGTGGATAGCCTAACCCGTGTCGAACGGGTCGTAAGAGAATATAATGATGAAGAAGGTTATGTTATAGTCGGTTGGTTATAAACGAACCGCATTTTGAGAAGTTATGTGTGAATGAATTCTAACCGCTAAATTCGTCATGAACGAGTTTAGAATGACGTTTATGATGCGTTATGTTCAATCCGTTATCAACGGATTAACGAATGCTAAGCATTATCTCGTTTGGAGATAGTAAGTAATGACCCATTCACGGGTGGAGGAAAGTTAGACTGTAATATGGTTATGTGATGAAGCGAATGGATGTTAGTTTATTTTTTATTGTAGTGCTAAAAATTGACTAACTAAGACTTTATGGCGATGTAGGTAAAGCGGCTTTGTAGATGGCGTGGCGAGCTTGGAAGCGAACACCAACGTGCACACTTGACCTTGCGCTTCCGAAACATTCGCCCTTTTGACCAAATATTTTTGTTAAACTTATACTTCTTAAAAGTTGTCTTTTGTTATGTAAATTATGGTTTTAGAAACTTAGTCGGTTGTAGTTAGGTGCTTTAATCTTACGTTTTGACAGGGTAGTTCGAGTTAACACTTGTAACTAAACTAGGGGAGGTGTTGATCTCGAACTAGCTATAAGGGTATTTTGGTCAAATGTAAAACTTTATGATTAAAGCTTCTAATGCTTGTAGTTTTTCACGTGTTTTGGTCGTTTTTAATTAAGGGCGTTACACATTTCATATTTTGTATTTTAACCCATTTTAATTTTTTCACTTTTAACCCAAAGTTTTCCATCTTTTTATAATTTAACACAATGCTTTATTATTTACAACTTTGGTCCCCCATACATTTTATCTTTCGAAAGTTTTTTGTTTTACGTTTCGTTCTAAATTTTGCGAGTTAACATGTCGTAGCGAGCATGTGAGGTTCAACGTTTTTTGCTCTATTTTTTCATATTTGACAGACCCGTCGCAACGTGTCCATTTTTTCCCTTTTGAAAAGTTCGCCGCAACAGGCGGGTCCTAGATCGATTAAGTTATTATTTTCTACGTTTTACGTTTCTGGTTGTTTTGCATTAGGAGTTGTACCCCAAGCTTGGTGAGTTTTTCAAAAAAAAAACTTGATTTTTCACTTTTAACCCAAACATTTCATATTTTGTATTTTAACCCTTTTTAATTTTTTAACTTTTAACCCAAAGTTTTCCATTTTTATAATTTAACACAACACTTTATTATTTACAACTTTGGTCCCCCATACTTTTTATCTTTCGCAAGATTTTCGTTTTACGTTTCGTTCTAAATTTTGCGAGTTAACATGTCGTATAAAACTTGATTTTTTTATTTTTAATCCAAACATTTCATATTTTGTATTTTAACCCATTTTAATTTTTTTACTTTAAACCAAAGTTTTCCATCTTTTATAATTTAACACAACACTTTATTATTTACAACTTTGGTCCCCTATACATTTTATCTTTCGCAAGTTTTTTGTTTTACGTTCCGTTCTAAATATTGCGAGTTAACATGTCGTAGCGAACATATGAGGTTCAACGTTTTTTGCTCTATTTTTTCATATTTGACAGACCCGTCGCAACGCGTCCCTTTTGAAAAGTTTGCCGCAACGGGCGGGTCCTAGATCGATTAAGTTATTATTTTCTACGTTTTACGTTTCAGGTTGTTTAGCATTAGGAGTTGTACCCCAAGCTTGGGGAGGTTTTCAAAAAAAACTTGATTTTTCACTTTTAACCCAAACATTTCATATTTTGTATTTTGTATTTTGTATTTTAACCCCTTTTAATTTTTTTCTTTTAACCCAAAGTTTTCCATGTTTTATAATTTAACACAACACTTTATTATTTACAAATTTGGTCCCCCATACTTTTTATCTTTCGCAAGTTTTCCGTTTTACATTTCGTTCTAAATTTTGCGAGTTAACATGTTGTACAAAACTTGATTTTTCAATATTAATCCAAACATTTCATATTTTGTATTTTAACCCATTTTATTTTTTTTTTACTTTTAACCCAAAGTTTTCCATCTTTTATAATTTAACACAACGCTTTATTATTTACAACTTTGGTCCCCCATACATTTTATCTTTCGCAAGTTTTTTGTTTTACGTTTCGTTCTAAATTTTGCGAGTTAACATGTCGTAGCGAGCATGTGAGGTTCAACGTTTTTTGCTCTAGTTTTCCATATTTGACAGACCCGTCGCAACCCGTCCATTTTTTCCTTTTGAAAAGTTCGCCGCAAAAGGTGGGTTCTAGATCGATTAAGTTATTATTTTCTACGTTTTACGTTTCTGGTTGTTTTGCATTAGGAGTTGTACCCCAAGTTTGTGGAGTTTTTCAAAAAAAACTTGAGTTTTCACTTTTAACCTAAACATTTCATATTTTGTATTTTAACCCCTTTTAATTTTTTTTATTTTTAACCCATTGTTTTCCATCTTTTATAATTTAACACAACACTTTATTATTTACAACTTTGCTCCCCCATACTTTTTATCTTTCGCAAGTTTTTTGTTTTACGTTTCGGTCTAAATTTTGCGAGTTAACATGTCGTAGCGTGCATGTGAGGTTCAACTTTTTTTTTGCTCTATTTTTTCATATTTGACAGACCCGTCGCAACGCATCTATTTTTTCCCTTTTGAAAAGTTCGCCGCAACGGGCGGGTCCTAGATCGACTAAGTTATTATTTTCTACGTTTTATGTTTCTAGTTAATATCTTCGCATTAACACACTGTAACGGGTGTGTGTGGTTCAACGATTTTAGTCTGCTTTTCGTTCAGTGTAATTTTTACCGTTTTATCTATTTTATTTTTACGATGTTGAGAGTCGTTGTCGTTGTGGCATTGGTGCTACTTGGCACGGTTTTACGAATGTTTTTAACCTATTAAATTTTTTTACTAATATTTTGTTTCGGTTTACCGCTATACGTCCTTTACTTAAAAACTATTTTTTACATGCATATTTTATGTACAGGTATGTATAAATATGATTTGTTCTACATTCCGACGTAAACTTTTTTATAGATGACCAGTGCCGTCTCCGAGAAATCTCGAAACGTTTTGGGCCCGGAGCCACTAAAAATAAATCGGGCCCATATAATTTAAACATAATAATCATATATAAAAAAACTGATTTCGTCATCATGTTTCAATTGTTTATAGGATATTTCAATTGTTGTTTTCGGATGACTATAAATAGATTTACATATTCACCAGCGTGTTTCAATTGTTATGCTTATGAGGTTCAACATGTAAATGTATAAATCTATTTCGGATGACTATCAGATTTTAACCAAATTGCAGGAATCAACAAATCTGTTTAGGCCCAATAAAAAACATATAGTATATAGGATATTTTTTAAAAACTTTGGGCCCTCAAAGTCTTTGGGCCTGGGTCCATTGCCCTACTTGCCCACCCTTATAACCGGGCCTGTAGATGACTCAGGTCAAATATAATACGTTTTCGCTTAAAGAAATCATTTTTACGTGCATGTACGTTTTGGTATAAAGTCACGTTGTTCTACGTTTCGACGTAAACGTTTTTGGGAAATGATTCAGATCAAATATAATATGTTTTCATGTTTATTTTATGTATGTTTCGTAAAGTTTGTTTCAAACAAAGTGGAGTCAAATTATGGTTTTTTTCTCCCCTTTTTTCGAAAGCTCTAATTAAGCCCTTTCGATTACATGTGCATATTTTCCTTCATACCAGTTACGTTTTCTATGTATGAGTTGGGTCACATATAATACGTTATGATTGTTCGATATGAATTTGATTTACTTTACGTTTGATCCAATCACAATGCTTATACATGTTACATTGAGTTCAACTGGATAAGTCTAAATGTGTGTTTTTCATATAGTTAATGCATCATATAACGTTTGCACTAATCCATTCAATGTTTACGATGTACCCGCGCCGCAACACTGGCGGGTCTTACCCCTAGTTTCCTTTTAATTTGGAATGAATGAAATTTCGTATATAACTTTTATTCTTTTCTCTTTTCTTTTCACTTCTTTTAAAAAAACAAAAATCTCTAAAACAAGAGTAAAATGCCAAAATGGTCCCCTACGTTTAAGTCACTATTACCACTTCAATTTAAAAATGAAACCTTTTGTATATGGGTTTTAAGTTTTCATTTTTATTATCATTTCCATCCAAATAACAAACTGGGTAAAAAATTACTGTCAAGCACTCATTTTTTGTCATTTTCTTATTTAAATGAAATGGTCTTTTTCCTCATATACCTAAACTCCCCACACCCAAAAACTTAACAGAAATAAACTATACCCCACGCATGAAAAAAAAACCAAATGCCGTATGGTTATGATTTTTGTTCATGAGTGATTAGAGTTTTGAGTTTTATAACATGCGTAATTTCATATCGTATCATCGCAAGTTAAGAAATATTGTACGTTAACCTCTAGGCCTGTAAACGAACCGAACGTTCATGAACTGTTCATGAACTTGTTCGGCGGGAAGTTCGTTTATATTCGTTTGTTTAATAAACGAACGAACACGAACAAAAAATTTTGTTCGTTTAATTAAATGAACGAACATGAACACACCTCGTGTTCGTTCATTAATGTTCGTGAACGTTCATTTATGTTCGTGAACGTTCGTTTATGTTCGTTTAAATTTTAGTAAATACATAAATAGTTATATTTATATGAATATTAGCTTTTCCAACTACTTATATAAATATAACTAATTAGTAATTAAGTTTTCTAGTAAACAATAAAATTTTAAACTTTTTTTCTTATATCGTAACTGATCACTTACTTAATATTCATTTAAAAACATACTTAATTTTAGCATCTATGAACCCAAATTTTGATGTGTTTTCGGATAAACTGTAATGTATTAGACTTGTTTGTTTGTATTCACTAATGTTCAATTGTGTTTGTTTATATTTGTTCAATCACGTTCATTTGTGTTCGTTTATATTTGTTCAGTCATGTTAATTTATGTTTGTTTATGTTCGTTTGTGTTCGTTTATGCTTTAAACGAACGAACATAAACGAACACGAACATGTCCGATTTCTTAATGAACAAACACAAACAAAAAAATGTGTCCGATTACATGTTCGTGTTCGGTTAAACTTAAATGAACGAACATGAACACGCCTATGTTCGTGTTCGTTTGATTCATTTACAGGCCTATTAACCTCCTCGTATGTATATACTTTTTTTTACCAAATAATAATAAAAAAATTAGAAATGATTCCCAGATAATTTGAGATGTTTCTCAAACATCCATAGACAAAAATGGCATCATCATCACGATTGGCAGCAACAGCGGCGGAGAGGGTGGCGACCGCCGCGAGACGGCAAGCTCTCACCCTAACAGAAGCGGCGGCCGACAGGATTCGCCACCTCCTACACCACCGCCAACGCTCTTATCTTAAACTCGGCGTCAAAGCTCGCGGTTGTAATGGTCTTTCCTATACCCTTAATTATGCAGGTTAGGGTTTCCAATTTCTTTCGTATCCATATTTCAAATTCACATATATATTATTACAATTTGAATCCTAATTGTTGCTGTATAGATTCCTGACCTGAACTTTTAGGAATTTCTGTGTATTATTATTATTATGATTAAGTTAGGGTTTGTTATTAGGATTATCAGAAGTTGCTAATAAATGTTCATTTGATCAGAGGATTAAACAATTGATACTGGAAATGACGTCTATTCTGTTCCTTAGTTTCTGTATCTGCAGAAGAATGATCAGATCAGAGAGGTTTAATTAATCCTTAAATGTGATTAACTTTCCAATCACTTTTGAGCGTTGTTCAACGGATCAAATATTCGAATCTAATTATTCGAATTTTAAAACTTTAAACCTGGATTCGAAATTCAATTACCGAAGTCGAATCGACTTCAAATCCAAGAATTCGAATCCGAATCGAGTTTCGAGTTGTTCGAATTTGATTCGAATACTGAACACATTCAAAAACATATAAAACTATATCCGAAACATCCACAATATTATGTTACGGTTCTATTCGAGTCAAACCAAAACTCCTAGAAGGCTGAGATGAAGAAAAGAGAATTTAGGCGAATGATCTGATGAATTCCGTTAACAAGAATCATGGTTTAAGTACAAGAAATTCAAATTGCAAATCCTACGTAAACTTGTAACGGAAAGAAACAAACATGCATAAGCAACTATTGGATAACTTTTGACTCGTTCTTCAGTCCAACAAGTTTCGAATTTCATATCGAATTTAAAACCATAAATTCATATTCGATGCGAAATTCAGTTATTAAATCTTTTTTGAATCGAATTTCAGGTTTTTCGAGTCCGATTCGAAACTGAACACCCCCAGGGGCCACTGCTACTCACCTTATTCACAAATTGCCATCTTGGGCCTGCCAGTCTCACAATCTACATGAAAATCTATACAATAAAGCTTCTATTCTCGACTATCTAACTTCTATTTGGTATTGGAGCATTTTTTTTTTACTCAAGTTATAATTTAGACACAATTTAATTAGTTTCAGTTTCAACTGAGGTAAAGGTA
Organism: Helianthus tuberosus; assembly: GCA_030545235.1. Taxonomy (NCBI): domain Eukaryota; kingdom Viridiplantae; phylum Streptophyta; class Magnoliopsida; order Asterales; family Asteraceae; genus Helianthus; species Helianthus tuberosus. Next base: position 47,073,783 of record CM060394.1, read on the forward strand.
TCAATCATGTCAGGTGGGGGTGGCGTGTTAATGAGTTGAATCGTTGAACCTAAATGCATCACATATGTTATTTGTGTCAAAGACATCAACTTTGACCCTGACAAATCTGAACATGACCCGTCTATCCCTATATCTAAACGAGTCAAACGGGTTGTAATCAAGTTGACCCGTCTGAGGCTATGAAAAATCGCTTAAAAGGCTTAGCGTCATGAGGGTCAATTGAAACCTAGGCCTCAGCCATCCGAGGCTGTAAGAGGCGGTAAGGCTAGACATTGTGAAAATTAAAAAGATTTAGTTTCGGGACTTTCCTTTAGACCCATTTAGTGTTTATTGGGCTTGGTGGGCCAACCCGAGTTGCCGATGAGGTATTGTCAGATGATGAGTGGATAGCCAACCCGAGTGGGGATGGCGATGACGATCTAAATATGCTTGTAGGGTTGTAATAAATGGGTCGTAGGGTGGAGGTGGAGGGTCGGCCTGTTTAATGGGTTGTAATAAATAGATCGATTTCTCATTTTCTTTTAATGTTGTAACTCAAGATAGTAGATGCATGCAGTTTATAACACACTAGTATTATCCACGTGCAGATGAAAAAGGGAAATTTGATGAGTTGATTGAGGACAAGGGTGTGAAGATACTGATAGACCCAAAAGCTCTTATGCACGTTATTGGTACCAAGATGGACTTTGTTGATGATAAGCTCAGGTAATCAATCAATCAATCAATCAATCGTACCCAGTATAATCCCACCCATAGCAAAGCTATTGGTATTTGGTAGGGTCTGGGAGATGTATGCAAGTCTTACCTCTATCCCAAAGGATAAAGAGACTGCTTCTAGTGAGACCCCCAACTCCAAAGACACATCCAACCATAAGAGTCAAATGAAACATAAAAGGCACACAACTACTATAAAAATAAAAAGATAAAGCAGGATACGGAAAAAAACTAAATAAATAAATAACTAAAAATTCTTTTTAAAGTATCAAACAAGAACTAGGTGAAAACGCATAAAAGAAACCCATTACACAACATACACACACACAAGCCATCGCTAACATGCAAAGGCAACCAAAATAAAGAAGCTTATTTTTATTATATTTGGTTTATTTTCATTTTTTATATTGTGTGAACATATATTGGTTCTGAAAGATTTGAATATTGTTATGATTGGCGCAGATCTGAATTTATATTTATTAATCCAAACTCTAAAGGACAGTGTGGCTGTGGGGAGTCGTTTATGACAACAAGTAGCACGGAAACTACAAAGGCTGGTGGCGGCTCTTAACCTACTTGCAACACGCTTAGGTTATGACTGAACTAAGCCATCATAATCGCTGTATAATTTGTGTCACAAGCTGTTGAGTCACCTATGTAGCTTAATCATATGGTAATAATACTCACTTTCATATAAGAGAGGTTATAAGGTTATTGTTTGATTGTAGTTGAGAGCATTAGAAATGTTATGGGCAAAACATTGTTCAGACTTCGGAACTTGGGGTGTTTGCGGATTGGTAGATCCAGCTCGACACGACCTCAAAATTGTGGCGCACATATGAACTCAACCGCTACACGGGTTTTCACGGGTTGAGACGTACACCACACGTTTAACCTGAAAGTTTTATTTTATTATTTTTGTATACTAATACTCTAAAATTCCAAATTTACAACCAACGGGGGTCGGAGCTTTCTCGGGTAGTGATGTTGGGTATCCGTTACTCGATCGGGAACAGCGCCGTCAGCGGTTTGGCTAGTGAAATCGGGTTGCGAAAACGGGAGATGGTTATCGACATAGGTTGTCTCTTTGGGGTATGACTTTTTGCAGGTTTTAGGTGATGAAGATGGGGGGTTTTGTATTGGGTTGCACCCCTGGTTTTTGCTTGGGTTAATCGGGTTGGTGAATGGTGATGTGGCATGGGTTTGATTTGGTTTTTTTTTTCTTGGGTTATCGGGTTGCACCCCTTCCCCTAGATGCATAAAATAATTGTATTTAAATTGCTCATTCTTCTTTTACTATTAAAAATTGGGTTAATGGATTTAAACACCCCCAACTATTGTCATTTGGTCGATGTCACTCTCAACTTTCACTTTGGCTCAGACCACTCCTAACTTAACACATTGATTGTCATGACACCCCCTCGTTAAATATTCACTAACCAGGTTACTAAAATTAGCCTATGTGGCAATTTTATCTGATGTGGCATTCCCTACGTGTCATACATGAGCTGATGTAGCATTTTTATCTGGTCTAGCATGATGACATGTAAAACAATATAATTTTTTTAATCTGCATTTTTTAAACTATACGAATATTTTTTAATATGTATTTTTCAAAATTCAAAAAATTATAGATTTTTTTTAGAGTAAACTGCAATTTTACACCCTGAGGTTAGGTGTCATTGGCACTCCTACCCCCCCCCCCCCCCCCCTAAGGAAATAATTGCAAAATTACACCCCACTGTTTGACCTTATTTCGCACTTTTACCCCCCGCCGTCAAATTGAGTAACAGAACTGTTAAGTCTAAGTTGAAATGACTATATTACCCTTACATTTTACCCCCCAACATTCCTGTTAAGTCGCACAATTACCCTCCACTGGTAAATTACTGATTTGTCCTTTTCTATTACCCCCTGTACTTTGTGATAACACACAACATTACCCCCTGAAATTTACAAAACCCTTCCCGGCAAAATCAAATAGCTGTTCTTTGATCTAAAACCTAACAAGCAAATACCTGAAACGTAACAATCATACCTGTTAAAAAATCTGAAACGTAACAATCATACCTATTTCTATAAGGTGTTCACACCAACAAGCAAATACCTGTTCAACCAGTGGGAATGCATACAATCATACCTGCAATGTCAACATAATGAGTGTATACATCCAGAATCATAATTGCAGTACATAAGTGTATACATCCAGAATCTGATTAAGCCACTGTTGAGTGTGCTGCACAATTTGGAGCACATAAGTGTGCTGCTAATGTGAACTTATGGCACTTTTGAGTATGGCACAATTTGCAGCACATAAGTGTATGCACATGATTATGCCCAAACTGTGACCATAAGTGTATGTACATGAGTGTATACATGATCAACCAGGTCATTTTAATGAGTGTATACATGATTATGCCCAAACTGAAGGACTCATTGCATACAACTGAAGGACCAGCATTCCTTTGAGATGCAGACTCATGATCTCATTGGATCCAACAACGAGCTCCTGTCCTATAAAAACAGCTGGGACACTTGGCTTAATGCTGTGGCATATACAGCAAGAACTCTTGCTGAATATAACCACTGCTCTATCTATAGTACTTGGCTTAATGCTGTGGCATATACAGCATGATCTCTGCTGGATAACTGTAAGATGTTTTTATGGCAAGTGGTTTGGTTTTAGGAACTTGAACTGCCATTGAGGCTATATATAGCTGAACTAGAGGACACAACAGGAGGAAAAGGTGGATACCAGTAGTATTTGGTAATTTCCAAGGTTACCCTTTTATGTTCATCTTAAATGGAATGCCACAGGAGGTAGATTGCAATTTGATTGAATAATATGCTGTTCAGTTACTGTGTGATCAAACATAATCAAACATGATTATGCCCAAACTGCAAAGGCCTCATTGCAGGCTGCAAATGCATAATCAACCTGCAAATGCATAATCAAACAGATTTCATGCCCAACTTTCAGAAAATTCAATGTGATCAACCAAGGAAACTGTCATTTTAGAACATTCAGGTTACTAAACAAGCTGCAAATGCATAATCAACCTGAATGTATGCATTTTAACACAGAGGATATAGGAGATTGTATGCATTACCCAAAAGCTTTTTTGATCAAACATAATGTCAACAACCTAATTTTGATCAAACAAAATACCCAAAAGCTTTTAGACAAAAGCTAAATAAGTTACCTTAGGTTAACCTACATATTACACAAAAGCTTAGATTAAGTTAAGTTAACCTACATATTACACAAAAGCCTAATAACTACTAGACTAAACATCCGCTCAACTCTCCGGTGGTAGATGGAAGTTGAGGACAGGCCTCCCAAACACAGAGACCACTAGGTGGAACACCATAGATGAGCTTGATAAGCTCATCGTCAGGTCAACTGTAAAAAACCAACATTAACCAAATCAGAACCTAACCCCTGTGTATAACATGATAATGACTAAATCTGACCCTGATTAACTAACATTGGCATATTATACCTTTCGTGTGGCGGATGATATAGCGGAGTAGCCAAAAGAAGACCGGCATTTCGACTGATCGATGGTGGTTGTGATCGGAGAAGATGGTGGATCGCCTGTGGTTGTGATCGGAGAAGATGGTGGTTGTGATCGGATAAGATGGAGTCGCCGGTGTATGGTGGATCGATGGTGGTTGTGATCGGAGAAGATGGTGGTTGTGATCGCCTGTGGTTGTGATCGGAGAAGAAGGTGAGAGCTCGATGGTGGGAAGGTGGGGGGGGGGTAATTGTGCGTGGACATGTTACTTATAGGGTTTAGTTTATCCAAGAAGCTTTAGATAAGAGTGAAAGGACAATTTTACCCTTTGACTTTTATGTTATTCAGTTGACTGTTAACTCAATTTGACGGCGGGGGGTAAAAGTGCGAAATAAGGTCAAACAGTGGGGTGTAATTTTGCAATTATTTCCTTAGGGGGGTAGGAGTGCCAATGACACCTAACCTCAGGGTGTAAAATTGCAGTTTACTCTTTTTTTATAAAACCCCACCTACCCCTCCCTCCATCTTTCTAACACCACCTCCACCCTCATTGCCAGTCACCACCGCCACAAAACACCACCACCGCCACCCTCATTGCCAGTCACCACCGCCTTTCGCAGCGTCCCCATCACCATCATCAACCACAGTGGCGTCGTTAACAAAGATAACCGTTTAATAGGTGAAATTTCCCCTTTTACCCTTGCGCTTGCTGTGACGAAACTGTCGCGGCAGCAATAGCTACCCTCTCAGCCGGGGATCTAATGGCCTATATTGACTGCTCTGGCCCGTCAGACGATTTGGTCAACTTGGTCAAAATGAGGTTACAAGAAAGAAACTTGACCTCAATGTTGGATCTTATGGATGACTACTATAACCCATTATCTTCATCATCGTCTTCGTGTTGCTCATCAGATGAAGAATCCGGGTCTGTTAAAAATGGTTGTGTGGGGCGGTTTTATCCATGGAACTCATTGATTGCGGTTATGGTTCAGATGATAGCGCTTCGTGTTAGTTATGCTTGGGTGGTTCAACAGGATTATACCTTGGTAGGGATTGTGACGTAGGCAGAGATTTTGAAGCAATTTCGGAGCATCGTAGACCGCTTGACTTATCATTTGGGTAAAGTTTCTATCTAGTTCTTCAACTTTAATGTCTGCATCGTAGACCGCTTGATGTAGATAGAAACTTTAAGCAATTTCGGAGATTTTGAGGTGGATTCATGGCAGATTGTATTGAGTTGGATTCATGGCGGGTTGGATGGATTAAAGGAATTGGAGTGGAGGATTGATTAGAGTTAGGGTTTAAGAAAGGGGGAAAAGTGAAGTGGTGGTGGAGAGAGGAAGGGGTGGGGCCTATAGTTTTAAATATTTAGAAATAACAATTTTGTACACGTCATCATGCCACATCAGAAAGAAATGCCATATCAGCAGAAACAACTAACAGAGTTAGTGGCTAGTTAACGACGGGGTGACACAGCAACCCAAGTGTTAAGTTGGGAGTGGTCTGAGCCAAAGTGAAAGCTGAGAGTGCCATCGGCCAAATGACCATAGTTGGGGGTGTTAAAATCCATTAACCCTTAAAAATTTGGTATAAAATATATACCTAATTAGTATAAGTTATGGCATAAGTACAAATTTTTTTGAGGTTTTTAAAAATAAATGGGTTAAGCGGGTCAATCCACCAGGTCAAACATAGTCTGTTTAGCTAAATGTATTTTCAGGTTCGATCTAAAATTGACTTGAATCCGTTTAGAGTAAACCCAAAATACGTGAATTAAATTACGTGTCTAAGTTCGTGATATAAATTCATACCTCTATTTAAAACACTGCCACACCAATTTTTAATTTAAATATTATTAATTAATAAAACTCTGCAATCTTTGTTCATATGTGTTTTAGTTGGGCCTGACTTTCTACAATATTATTCCATACATTCTTCTAGTTGGTTGCGGCCTTTTTCTCCATCCTTGGGTACACAAGGAAAATCCAAAGATTTGGTGTAGTTGAGGCATGAGACCCATCAATGGGCTCTGTGTTCGTCGATGATGTCTAGGGTTGTGCAAAGGGTCGGACCCGACCCTTTTGGACCCGGAACCTCCAGAACTTCTACCCTTTTTAGCCTGTAAAAGAGAACCACGAACTGACCCTTTTATGTTTATCCGGTTCCGGGTCTGATGGGTGGGATAATGGGTTTGGTGGGCAAGAACCTTAATTTAATTTGGGTCTATGAACTGAGCTGCATTAAAATAAAAAATGTTCCATAATAGTAGTAACATCAATCTAAAAACCAAAACATAAAACCTTTCACCCAAAATCCCTAAAGCATACACATAATTCTACCTTCGCAGAATGTTTGATGGTTTGATCTTGGAAGGATTGGTCTTTGAAGATTTCATTGGCCGATGGTTTCAGTGGCTGAAGTCCGAACTTTTCATTAGCCAGAGGTTTGATTTAGGAAGGATTACTTATAAGCAAGGAAGTTGGATGGTTGTTTATCCAAGGTTTCAGTGGTTCTAATTTAATACCCACGGGTTGGAACCAGAACCGACCCGGAACCTTTTATTGATGAATTCTTAAACCCACGAACCGACCCTGTCAAGGAAAAAAGGTTCGGGTCATTGTGGTTCCGGTCCGGGTTCAAGGTTCTGAGTTTCCAGAACTATAACTTGCTCACCCCCTAATGATGTGACATTGATTCGACCTTTCAAACCCTCATTGCAGATTTGCAGAGGCTATACAAAGGGTAGGGTCGAAACTGGTCAATATTAAAGCCATGTCGGGTTTGGATTGGGTTGGGCAAGGTCTCGTCATTTTAGTGTCACCAAGATTATTCTAGTATAAACAGGATTTGTCGGTTGGGCAAGGTCTGGTCAAGTGTGGTGATTTTAATGTCACCTTGATTATTCTAGTATAAACAAAATTTACTCGAGACTAAAGGAAAATAAGAATATAGATTGATACAGGTTGGGAATTATGTAGCATACACTCAGTCATGACTACTATTATTCCAAGCGGGGTGGGAGTTTGGGGGCAACACCCCATGCAGGGTCCAAGGGGTAAAGTCGCTATAGGTTGCTACAGATTTGCGCGATTGATGGATAATTGCACAGAAGCTAATCAATATTACCTAATTATTTGTGGTAAAAGATAGTCAGGAGCAACCGACCATCGGTGATAACTCGTCGATGGTAACATAGTGGCAACAACAACTTGGCTGCCAGAGGTAAGATGAGGTTTCCTAGCTAATGGTTTTCCATTGATATAACTATCTAACTATCGAAAATTAGTTGCCAACTTAAACTTTGTGTTGGTTCGTCGCTTATATAAAGATGTTCTCTGGTGTTTTTTTCGGAATACGTCGTTTTCTTAACATATTTATTTTTTCACTATCTTTGAATTACGCCATTGATCTTTTGATTCATACCCTCATGTTCACTTTTTTAAATAGTAAAATACATGACTGACAGATCTCGTATTTTACCTCTGGCAGCCAAGTGTACGCCCCCTGTCTCATCACTAGGTGACAAAGTTGATTTTTGAAAGATTTGGAAGATCTGGGTGATCCACAAAGTTGACCATGGCTCGTGCCTAGCAGACACGCCCCGTGCCTCAAGAACCGGTTGTAGCAGGTCCCTTGGCTAGGCACGCCCCGTGTCTTGAGCCCAGCCAGCCTATAAATAAAGGCCCATTTCCAACATTTTTCTTTGTTCATTCTCCTCCCCTCTTTTCCACTACACATTTCTCTTCTATCCGCTATCTCTGATCATTGTGATCTTTAAGAAAAACTCAAGAATCATTAGTGCAATCATGCTTTTGATGATTAATATAATCTTTTCAAATTTGATAAAAATTAGTTTCATGGTCATTCTTGGCTAGATTCTTGAGGATGTCTGGGGAAACTTACCCCCTTGATGGGGAGTAAACTAAGGAAGATCATAGGTGAACAAGGTGTGTGTGTGTGTGTGTGTGTTAATGACTTTAGTTAATTAATAGTTTATTGAAAGTGAGTGAAATATTAGCGCCGGCATTGACGTAGGTCATTAGTATTTTGGCTTAACCCTTAAAATCTACCAATTATCTTGCGGAGGTTAAAACATGTTGATGGGGAGTAAATTAATAGTTTATTAAAGGTTTTGTAAAGGACTTTGGGTTGGGTAAGCTCTTGCCTTTACGCGGCGTTAGTACTAAAGTGTAAAGGACTTGGTTTCCATAAAAAGTGACTACCTTAGGAGAATTAACGACTCACCAAAGGACTCATAATTTAAACCCCTTAAACTATCTAATTAACTAATACCAAATTATAGTGGTAAATACTTTCATTGTTGATTGGGCGTTACCATTATGGTTTGATTCCGTCCTTGAGTGGCGTTTCCCTGCTGATTTAAAGCGATAGGTTCGAGTGTGTTATGATTCTGACCCAGATATTGCACAACCCTATGCATTAAGACACATAGTTCCTCATCTGACAATCAAGCCCTTGTTACCCCATGGTAAGAGTTAGTTAACGAAGCATCAAGAGGTATGTTAATCTCAAACACCTTATTTTCTTATCATTGACTACTATCTTTTTAGTTACCTCTTTATTTTTCTTTTGAACCATTTTTAAAACTTTAACTTTTGGGTTTGACTAGAAGCTTAGAAGACTTGGTACTAAAACTCGTATCCTTGGACGACCTCAGTAAAAAAAAAAAAATATTTTTTTATTTTTTATTTTTTTTATCTTACCATTACTATATTACGCCAACGATGGGTGCACTTACCCAACGTGATGTGTAGTGTGATAGTATTTCATCGTGTTTTTATAAAAATTAAAACTTGAACTAGTGCATAAAACAACTAAAAATATATATCATTTTTATAAGCACACTGCATCACGACAGTTTTGTATGTTCGTGATTGGAAGCCTGGGACAACAATTGGTATCAGAGTTTGGTCAAGAGCCGAAGAAAAGAAGCCGAAGCAACGATTAATCACACATTCAAGATCTATTAAGCCAAACTCGACCAGGGAAGACCAAGATGAATAAAGGATTGACAAGTAAGTTTATCCGTTTAATAGTTATGTTTAATTATCATAGCCAGAAAAATAAAAAGAACAGGAAGAAGAATAAGAAAAGGGAACGATCGACAGGAAGGTTGGAGAGTAATCGAAACTTTTGGAGTCGGTAAAAGTAATTGCTACGGTTGAAAAGGCAAAAGGAGTTAGCGTAATCAAAATCCTGGTCTGTTCAAAATAAAGGGTGGGTTTAGCAATCAATTAGGTGATGGTGTCTCAAAGCAAAGTCCATGTGGACGACTAGGATGGTACATGGATGGTTATTAGTTTGCAAGGACGGTCTGTTAAATCATAATTAGGATTCAAGTGGAAAAATTCTCACACTTGGAATTAATTCAAAGTCATGAAACCTATTTGATCATGGTTAGTGGATAAATAGATAATAACCAATCTTTGGTATTGGGTTAATTTAATTGATTTTGGTATGCATGGATTAAAGGGATGCATGGGTGATGGCATCAGTTTGCAATTCAGACCAACAGTGGTTCAGTGAGTGTGAAGGTTATCGTTGGGTGTTAACGGCAGTTATGAGGTGGTTCGGGTCAGCCGGTGTCATGGGGAGTATCGTTGGGAAAACGATGGTGACGGGTGATCAATTCAATTCGTTTCAGTTTAGTTAGTGATGATGAGCTTGATGCATTAGCAACTTTCAATTCGGGTTTAATCAGACCTGATCATTACCGCCAAGGATAAGAACGGAGTAACCGGTGTAGGTTGTTTCTTTGGTAGAAGTATCCAATCGGACTTGCGGGAGACGGACGGAAGAAGATTCTTCAAAGCGGGAGGGTCCCGCTTTGAATCTTGTCTTGTCTAGAAAGAAAATAATATAACGGTAGAAACGATGAGCTTGTTTTTTTCTTTAGTTGATGGCTAAGAACGGTGTAGTTCTGGTGACCCGGGTAAAGGGATATTGAGAGATCAAACGAGTTGAAGTAGTTAATAACAACGCGAATGTGAAACGAGTCCAAATCAAAATTAAGGTGGTGAATGAAGGAAAATTTTGATTTGGAGACAATCTTGAAAGTTTTAGTGGGTTTAAGATAAAGATTGTGTGGTTAAGTATTTAATTAGTTTGAATTATCTGTTTAATAGATATGTTTATGTAGTTAGTTTATTTAAGTATTTATATAAAGTTTAAGTTGGGTTAGGATTATTTTATGTTTCGTATAAATATAGGATTACGTATTCAGTTTTATTTGTCGAGTCGAGTTTAATAATACGACGAGTATAAGACGTGTTAGTCTCCAAATCGTTTGTGTTTGGTTTTGTATGTCTATGATTAAAAGCGTGGGCCAACACCATTAATCCCAAATACTCCATTTTCTTATCATTGATTACTATCTTTTTAGTTCCCTCTTCAGTTTTCTTTTAAGCCATTTTTAAAACTTTAGCTTTTGGGTTTGACTAGAAGCTAAGAAGACTTGGTACTAAAACTCGTATCCTTGGACGACCTCAGTATCTTACCATCACTAGCCAGTGGTTTTATCATATTGGGCCTTCGGGCAGTGAGTTTCCTCTAAAATGGTGGTGGGCCGGGTCAATAAAGTCTCTACGTTATGGCCTTTTGCCATTGGGTTTACCCGGGTTCAACAAAATATCGAAACCCGCCACTAAATTCAAAGATTTTGTATTCGGAAACGTCCACTGTAATTATAGTTAGAAATGTAGATTTAAAAAACTAAAATAAAGAAAAAATTCAAAAAAGTTTTTTTTTTTTTTTTTTGTAAGAACTTCATTCGTTTAAAAAAAGTTTTTTTTTTTTTAAGAACTTCATTCGTTTAAAATTTAAATTCTAACATGTGCCATAAAACTTTTCAAAAACTTGGTAGGCCAAGGCCCAATTATATGATTGAAGTCTCATTAGAGTTTTGCTTGTGAACCTGCCCACAAAATTAATGGTTTGACATTAAAGGTGGTTTGAGAGTTGAGACCATTAAATGAATGATCTGTATTCTGTACAATTGTACACATTTCACGAGCTAAATCTATGGAAAATAACCCTTGATTATTTTTTCCTTTTTATATGTATTGATGAACAAAATTGGGTTTTCTCTAGGGTTGCTTTTTGATGACATTATGTGTACACTGTTTAAAAAACCTCTTATCAAGGGTGATTTTAGAACGCAGGGGCGGCTCTTGTGGTGTGCGGGGAGGACTTCCGCACAAGGCCCGTGATTTCGAGGGGCACGGGATTTAAAAAAAAAATCGATATATATATGTTATTTAAAAAAAATTGTAAACACAGATACAAATCCGCACAAGGCCCGTGATTTCGAGGGGCCCGTGATTTCGAGGGGCACGGGATCTAATAGAACGCAACCGTATTTTCTAGCCATTTTTTTTTATTTTTATATGTTCGCCTTTAGTGTTACATTTTTCTTAAACAAGTTATCCTCCCAACATGGTTGTTTTTTACCACTAGAATAAGAGGTAGGTTTAACCTTAATAGCAAATACGAGTGGTCTCTCTCTTGGCTTAGCCCGCTTCTCTCTTTTAGGAGTGTGGTGTGGCGTGGGTTAGCTTGGCATGGCCAGCCATGTAGATTTTTTTAATTAAATTAGTAGTTTGGTATATTGGACCAACCAACCAAAGCCAGCCATGTCGCCCCCACCCCATCCCACGCCAGGCACAATCCTCACGCCAGCGGGGCAACGCCATGGCCAACGCTAGCCCTGTGTGATCTAGCCAGCGTTAAAGACTAACCGCCGCCCTACACCCCACAGTCTTACACATGATTGGCTTTGACACCCTCTTTAGCCAAAGGGTCATCAATTTCTCATGATAAGCACATCCTTTCGCTAAACACCCTTTTTTGTCTATGCGGCTATGCCCTTATCAAAGCCTAACCAGCTTCTTTCATCATTGGTTAAGCGATATCCTATTAGTTCTACTTGGCGAATCTTGAATTTAGTTTTCGATAAAATCAGGGGAGAAGGGGGGCTCAGAACATATAAAATTTTCAAACATATTTAGTAAAATTTACACTACGAATCAAAAACACGAGAGGTGGGGACCCCTAGCCCAGGCCAAGAGCCACCCCTCGTTGTACTATTATTTTTAAATTTATAAAACAACTAGTTATTTTCCGCCCGCGCGTTGCGGCGGGACCCAATGACTACAAAAGGCGTGTCAGCAACGGCAAACAGATACCGAATATCAAAACATAAATAAAATGACGTGGTAAGATTAATCACTCCGTCATAAAAAACAATTTTAAATAACCTAATATATAATAATAATAGGACCCACATGTCCTACACGTTGGAAATTCGGTTGTTTTCAGTTCAGTTATTACGGTGCTAACACGTTAAAATATGGATGAGCTCGGTACCGGTAACGGCAGCGAAAGTATCGATATGGAAAATCATCGAAATTAGGTACCGGCAACGAAAATGCTCGGTACAATACGATATGGTATTAGAAGGTAAAAATCAATAAATACAGGTATGGTGCTAGACCGGTGTCGAACCAAAAGTAACGATTCTGAAAACGCCAAAAGGTGGGTACCAAATTGGTATCGAAAATGATTTGGTATAGTAAATTTGGTACCGATACGATGCCGATTCGTTTACAGGATTTGATACGATTTGCTCATCAATATTCTAAATATGCAAGTTAATTTTACATGTTACAATTCATTCATTACAGAAAAGGACAAAAAAGAAAGCAAAATAAGTTGTTGTGTATATAAAACCTCATTCAAACGAAATACAGTTTACTTACTGTGTGTATGAAAAGTAATCTAAACGGTGCAATTACTTGCATTGCTGCGTTGCTACAGGATTTGATGAGCTCGGTACCAACCGGTACCAAAAATACCGTTACCGAAATCGTCAAAAGTGGGTACCGGTACCGAATATACCTAGTATGGTACGGTTCGGTACCGGTCGGTACTGGTACGGTACCGGTATTTGAGGATAAAAACCGGTGAATACCTGTGCAGAACCAGTACCGAAAATACACCGATTTGGTAAATTTGAGACCGGTACCTATACCCGGTACCATTTGCTGATCTCTTAATGATGTATTCCATTCTAATTTTAATTTAAAAATAAATTATAAAGCACTGTTCCTGTTACCGAAATCCCCAAAAGTGGGTACTGGTACCGAATATACCTAGTATGGTACGGTTCGGTACCGGTCGGTACTGGTACGACACCGGTATTTGAGGGTAAAAACCGGTGAATAAATGTGCAGAACCAGTACCGAAAATACACCGATTTGGTAAATTTAAGACCAGTACCTATACCCGATACCATTTGCTGATCTCTTAATAATGTATTCCATTCTAAATTAATATATGATAAAAAAAGAAAGTGAAGCACTGTTCATTCACTTTATTTTTTATCATATATTAATTACATCAGTTTAACCATTTGAAGGATAATTTTGATTTGGGGATGATCTTGAAAGTCTGAGTGACTCTAAGATAAAGATGGTTTGGTTAACTATTGAATTAGTTTGAATTATTTGTTTAATAGATAAGTTTATCTAGTTAGTTTATTTAATTATATATAGAGAGAGTTTGAATTGTGTTAGAATAAGTTTATGTTGAGTATAAATACCGGGTTATGTATTCAGTTTTATTTATGGAGTCGAGTTTAATAATACGAAGTGTTTGGATTTTGATATAAACAAAGTGCACATGTTTTTTTTTATCAATTTACACCCACTTTTTTATGTTTTGTTAAAGTAATATTCAAAATAGGCTTATTTTGGTTTATATTTAATTTTTAGGACAAAACAAGCCCAAGATGAATAAAGGAAGCAAATCCGAACGAAAAACTGAAGAAAATGAGAAAAATAGTCCAGACACGGCCCATGCCGCCTCGGATCTGGATTCTGGCAGACACCTCCAAAAGACCATGGAGCAAAGCTAGACAAGAAAGGCCCAAACACGCATCGTGCCCTAAAGGTACGTCCCGTGTCTCAGCACTAGGTGTCAAGAGTTGATTTTTGAAAGATTTGGAAGATCTGGGGACCCACAAAGTTGATCATGGCCCGTGCCTAGCAGACACGCCCCGTGCCTCTAGCAGGTCCCTTAGCCAGGCGGAGCCCAACTAGCCTATAAATAAAGGCTCATTTCCACCATTTTTCTTTGTTCATTCTCCTCCCCTCTTTTCCACTACACATTTATCTTCTACCCACTATCTCTAATCATTGTAATCTTTAAGAAAAACTCAAGAATCATTATTGCAATCATGCTTTTGATGATTAATATAATCTTTTCAAATTTGGTAAAAACTAGTTTTATGGTCATTCTTAGCTAGATTCTTGAGGGTGTTTGCGGGAAACTTAACCCCCCCCCCCCCGATGGGGAGTTAACTAAGGAAGTTCATGGGTGAACAATGTGTGTGTGTGTTAATGACTTTAGTTAATTAATAGTTTATTGAACGTGAGGAAATATTAGCGTCGCCATTGACTTAGGTCATTATTATTTCGGCTTAACCCCTAAAATCTACCAATTATCTTGCGGAGGTTAAAACACGTTGATGCTCTGACCGGGGGTTAAAGGTTTTGTAAAGGACTTTGGGTTGGGTAAGCTCTTGCCTTTACGCGACGCTAGTACCAAAGTGTAAAGGATTTGGTTTCCATAAAAAAGTGACTCATAATTTAAACCCCTTAAACTATCTAATTAATTTATACTAAATTATTATGGTATATCCTTTCATTGCTGATTCGGCGTTACCATTATTGTTTGATTCCGTCCTTGAGTGGTGTTTCCCTGCTGATTTAAAGCAATAGGTTCGAGTGTGTTATGATTCTGACCCAGATTCTGACAATCGAGCCTTTGTTACCTTATGGTAAGAGTTAGTTAACGAAGCATCAAGATATATGTTAACCCCAACACCCCATTTCCTTATCGTTGATTACTATCTTTTTAGTTACCTCTTCATTTTTCTTTTGAGCCATTTTTAAAACTTTAACTTTTGGGTTTGACTAGAAGCTAATAAGACTAGGTACTAAAACTCGTATCCTTGGACGACCTCGGTATCTTACCATTACTATATTACGCCAACGAGGGGTGCACTTGCCCAACGTGAAGTGTAGTGTGATAGTATTTCATCGTATTTTTATAAAAATTAAAACTTAACTAGTGTATAAAACAACTAAAAATATATATCATTTTTATAAGCACACTGCACCACGTCAGTTTTGTATGTTCGTGATTGGAAGCCTGGGACAACAATTGGTATCAGAGCTCGGTCAAGAGCTGAAGAAAAGAAGCCGAAGCAACGATCGATCACACATTCAAGATCTATTAAGCCGAACTCGGCCATAGAAGACCAAGATGAATAAAGGATTGACAAGTAAGTTTATCCGTTTAATAGTTATGTTTGATTATCGTAACTAGAAAAATAAAAAGAAGAGGAAGAAGAATAAGAAAAGGGAACGAACGACAGGAAGGTTGGAGAGTAATCGAAAATTTTGAAGTCGGTAAAAGTAATTGCTAAGGTTGAAAAGGCAAAAGGAGTTAGCCTAAACAAAATCCTGGTCTGTTCAAAATAAAGGGTGGATTTGGCAATCTATCTTACCATGGTTAGTGGATAAATAGATAATAACCAATCTTTGGTATTGGGTTAGTTTAATTGATTTTGGTATGCATGGATTAAAGAGATGCATGGGTGATGGCATCAGTTTGCAAGTCTAACAAACAGTGGTTCAATGAGTGTGAAGGTTATCGCCGGGTGTTAACAACAGTTACGAGGTGGTTCGGGTCAGCCGGTGTCATGGGGAATATCGTTGGGAAAACGACGGTGACGGGTGATCAATTCAATTCGTTTCAGTTTAGTGGTGATGAGCTTGATGCATTAGCAACCTTCAATTCGGGTTTGATCAGGCCCGATCCTTACCGCCAAGGATAAGAACAGAGTAACCGGTGTAGATTGTTTCTTTGGTAGAAGTATCCAATCGGACTTGCGGGAGACGGACGGAAGAAGATTCGTCAAAGCGGGAGGCTTTGAATCTTGTCTTGTCTAGAAAGAAAAGAATATAACGGTAGAAACGGGGAGCTTGTTTTCTTCTTTGATCAATGGTTAAGAACGGTGTAGTTTTGGTGACCCGGGAAGAGGGATATTGAGAGATCAAACGAGTTGAAGTTGTTGATAACAACTCGGATGTGAAACGAGTCCAAATCAAAATTAAGGTGGTGAATGAAGGCAAATTTTGATTTGGAGACAATCTTGAAAGTTTTAGTGAGTTTAAGATAAAGATCGTATGGTTAACTATTTAATTAGTTTGAATTATTTGTTTAATAGATATGTTTATGTAGTTAGTTTATTTAGGTATTCATATAAAGTTTAAGTTGGGTTAGGATTATTTTATGTTTTCTATAAATACCGGATTACGTATTCAGTTTTATTTGTCAAGTCGAGTTTAATAATATGAAAAGTTTAGGACGTGTTATTCTCCAAATCGTTTGTGTTTGGTTTTGTATGTCTATGATTAAAAGCGTGGTCCAACACCATTAAAAATGACCCGTCTAGCTTTTTAAGGAGATTACGTGAGGAAGATAGTATTTTTTTTATGATAAAAACAAGATACACTTCGAAAAAAAAGCTCGTGCTTGAATATATATATTATTATTTTGAATATATATATTATTTTTAGCCACAAGTTTTGACATAACTCCTAAGTGTTGGAAATTTATTAAATGGAAATTTTGTATTTTCATTAAATAATAAAAAAATAATTTAGAGAGAACATTGGACTATTTGGAAAAACTTGTGTTTTAGTATACAAGTTGTCCCACATCGGTGGGATGAAGAATAGGAGAGTGGTATATAATAAGGAGTGTAAGGAAGATGATATCTTCTATACAAGTGGACACACCCAGTAGCAAGCCTGAGGGCCCGTAAAAGGCAAGAAGAAGTAAAAGGCAAGAAGAAACAAAAGGCAAGAAGAAGCAAGCCTGAGGGCCCGAGTGGTATATAATAAGGAGTGTAATCAGAGGCTGAAGTAGGTGAGCCAAGAAGAAGTAAAAGGCAAAGGACTGAGAAATCTTTTGGGCCTGACTTTCTTACATATATGATTGAGAGTGAGCCTCAAACTTATAGAGAAACAGTCACCTCTTCAGATGGACCTCAATGGAAAGAAGCCATCAAGAGTGAAATTGATTCTATCATGCAGAATCATACTTGGGAGCTAGTAGATCTTCCACCAGGGTGCAAACCACTTGGATATCGATGGATATTTAAGAAAAAGATGAAAGCTGATGGCTCTGTCGAAAAGTATAAGGCAAGGCTTGTGGTCAAAAGGTTTAGACAAAAAGAAGGTCTTGACTATTTCGACACATACTCGCCTGTGACTAGAATAACCTCTATTAGACTGGTGCTTGCAATTGCAGCTTTGAGAAACTTGGAAATACATCAAATGGATGTAAAAACCGCTTTTCTCAATGGAGAATTAGAGGAAGAGATTTACATGAAGCAACCAGAGGGTTTCTCTGCTCCTGGTCAAAAGGGCAAAGTGTGTAAACTCGTTAAATCATTATATGGTTTAAAGCAAGCTCCAAAACAATGGCATCAAAAGTTTGACCAAGTTATGCTTAACAATGGTTTCAAAATAAATGAATGCGATAAATGTGTCTATGTGAAAGACACTTCTAAAGGATATGTAATCTTATGCCTTTATGTAGATGATATGCTTATCATTGGGAGTGATGATAAAATGATCAAATCTACTAAAGACATGTTGAAATCGAGATTTGACATGAAAGATATGGGTCTATCAGATGTGATTCTTGGAGTAAAGATCATTAGAACCCAAACTGGTTTGGTACTGAGTCAATCTCATTATGTTGATAAGATCCTTCAGAAGTTCAATCCAGAGGACAAGAGTATAGCTCAAACTCCAATTGATACCTCTCAACATTTGTCAAAAAATAGAGGAGAGAGTGTTGCTCAATTGGAATACTCAAGGATCATAGGCAGTCTTATGTATCTCATGTCATGTACTCGGCCAGACTTAACATTTGCTGTGAGTAGGCTAAGTAGATGTACTAGTAATCCTAGTACAGAGCACTGGAAGAGTATAACAAGATTATTAAGGTATTTGAGATACACGAGAAACTATGGACTGCATTATGGCCAAAATCTAGTTGTTGTGGAAGGATTCAGTGATGCCAACTGGATATCTGATACGAAAGATTCTAGATCTACAAGTGGTTATGTGTTTACCCTTGGAGGAGCAGCTATATCTTGGAAGTCGTCCAAACAAACTCTTATAGCTAGATCCACGATGGAATCTGAGTTTATCGCGTTAGATAAAGCTGGAGAAGAGGCAGAATGGTTGCGTCAATTCTTGGAATATGTTCCAAGATGGCCTAAGCCTGTGACTGCTATTTGCATACATTGTGATTGCCAATCAGCTATTGGTAGAGCTCAAAGTGCAATGTATAATGGCAGATCAAGGCACATGCGACGTCGGCATAACACGATACGACAACTACTCTCAACTGGAGTTATCACGATTGACTATGTAAAGTCAGAAGATAACATTGCGGATCCGCTTACGAAAGGCTTAAGCAGAGAACTAGTACATAAGTCGTCAATGGGAATGGGACTAAAGCCCTGTGAGTAAGTTTGTACAACGGTAAACCTATCCTAGAAGATTGGAGATCCCATGATCTAGGCTCAATAGGACCACCTAATTGTACGAACTGTGGTCACTGTGGGGGAGTACCTCAACTTACAAAGGGAGTTACAAACTTCCTAGTCCATTCCTGATTAAAATCAGTGATATCAAGAGAGGTTAAGCATATGGCTTTTAATGATTTGTAAATCACCTATGTTAGAGAGAAGTGGGGTCGCTTCGAATGGAATTGGGGGCACAATTCCTAGAGCTCTCGCAGAACCAGGATGGTGTTCCATGACCATAACGGACACATCTATGAGGGGTTAGCCAGACCAAGAAGAGTAATGTGTGATGTGTAACAACGTCTACGTAAAAAGGGGTTGGTTCAAGGACATCGCGTCTACTAATCGCTAGGAGACTAAGTACACATCACAACGGAAAGTTCAAAGGAAACACCTACTTATCCGGCAATACTCAACTGTTGAAGTTGTATCGAGAAATCTGGAAGTGGATTAATTTCCATTCATGTGGGGGATTGTTGGAAATTTATTAAATGGAAATTTTGTATTTTCATTAAATAAAAAAAAATTTAGAGAGAACATTGGACTATTTGGAAAAACTTGTGTTTTAGTATACAAGTTGTCCCACATCGGTGGGATGAAGAATATGAGAGTGGTATATAATAAGGAGTGTAAGGAAGATGATATATTCTATACAAGTGGACACACCCAGTAGCAAGCCGGGCCCGAACGCGCCCGCGCCCGGGCACGGGCTCGGGCTCGGGAGCGGGGCGATGGGCGTAATGTGGCGTTTTGATGGCGCACTTTGCACTTCGCACACTCGCATCGTCGCGAGCCGCTTGAGAGCCGCCTTATGATTTTTGACTGTTTTAGCTGGTACATAATTACTAAACTGATTGTTGAAGTTGACTGCTACATAATTGATGATAGTGACTACTGAACTACTACACTATCCAAGTGCTGAATTATCTGATAATGACTGCCATTATCTCATAAAGTGGCTGAATTATCAAACTTAGTGCTGCACTATGTCTCTGCATGATTGTTAAAGATCATTGCTGTTGTGCCTATATAAACGAGATCAGCTCATCAGTTAATATATACCAATACACAGCAACAGAAACCAGCAGACCCAGCTCTCTGTTCTCTGATACAAGTTGCATGAGTTGCAGCACCAACAATCAATCATTCCCGTCACTGAAGGAACTCTACGTCCTTGTTTCAGGTACATCTTCAGGTGCTAGGCTAGTTCCGGCAGTACTAACTGCTTCGGCTGTTGTACCCTGGGAGACAGACGGTTCAACTGGGTGACCCAAAATCTGTTTTAAGGGAAGCGTGTTCTTCGCGTGCCTCAGTCACCATTCTTTCTATTATCATTTTTTTCTTGTTTATATTCCCAGTTTTTTTTTAAGTTAAGCTAACTGTGATAAATTAAAATCAGTTCTTGTTTATTTTTTTGTTATCATAATTTTGTGAACGGTGCTCCTACACTAAGTTTGGCCTTTATCTTTTCACGCATTCGATAAAAGACATTTTCAATACGCTAGTAGTTGTGACACCACATGTGCATTAAGTGGTCTTGAGTCTAGACAAAATGTTAATTGTATTCCATTTTCTAGCAGGTTTTACTAACATACAACAAGTGGTACGTCAATGTCGGATTAATATATGTTTATTGTTATGCAGCATGTATTTAATTAGTTTTATTTATATACAATTAAGATTATTTTTTACTATGTTATTCTTCAAAATTTTTGATGAATTGATGTCATTCGAGTGTTATACACACTTATATATAGTTAGATTCCTTTAAAAAAGATATTTTTGTGAGAATGATGTCATTCGAGTGTTATACACACTTATATATAGTTTTAGATTCCTTTAAAAATATATTTTTGTGAGAAGTGTGAGAATATATAGGAATTGATATGTATGTATCATGTTTTGTGTTTAACCACATGTTTTGGGTTGTTTTTGAAGAAAAACACAAACATAACAATTTAAGATGTAATGTAATGAATTCTAAGCTTAAAACTTAAAATACCATGCCAAGAACGTTAAGCAATGTGTTTTAGTTGTGTTTTAAATTGTTATGTTTGGTGTTTTTTTTTTTTTTTTTTTGCCAAAGCAACCCAAAACATCATGTCTAAGTCCAAAACATGATGCATATATGTCAATTCATATGTCTTCTCGCACTTCTTACGACGTGTATATGGACACCCCCATATTTATTTGAACGTCCCTGGTGTCTTATACAATGTGTATATGGCTATACACGACGTATATGGCTCAATAATAACAAATAACAATTCCAACAATTTCAATAAAAACTTAAAACAAATTAATGTATTGTCTTCATTGATTTTTATTACTACATATTAGCGCCTTAAGCTGTGTAATACGAGGCGTATATAGAGTTTCCCATTCTATAGCTTCATCACGTCGGTATAAACCCCAAAGTCCATTCGGTACTGGCATTGGACAATCTTCGGTTCAGTTAACCATGATGAAATGGCCATCGTTCACAAAAGAAAACGATATGATAAGATGGTTAGGGTAAACGTTCGGACCATCCAATAAGAGGAAGAAAGTTTGACAATCGCCAATGCTTCAATACTGCACAATTACACCAAATTTTTTAGCAATCAATAATTTCGTGTAGGGCATCCACATCCAGCAGTTATTTGGTGAAGGTGCAACGTGCAACCAATTTATAGTTCTACGTACTTCGTCATAATATCCCTCGGGGACCTTTCTTGAAGTCGTTAGCACCTTCTTCGTGCTCGTTCATGTATTGTTCTTCCACTTGTGAGTGGTAAGTCCCGTATGTGTATTGTTGATAGCTTTGTGTCACGTAAGTAATATGGTTCAGCTTCTTCTACGAACCCCCGAAACAACTAAATTGTGAGACTTTGGTAAAAATAACGACATCACATTTTATAGAGATTTTTTTTCCTGGTTCAAATCAGGCAACACTCTCCTGTCATCACAATGAACCATAGACACAGCCTCCTCACCTCGTTTAACGCCGTGTCCGACAAACACTTTTTGAGACCCATGACTCGTTCGAATATTCGCCAAAAACATAGTTAACGTCCCAAGACGACACCTTGATACGAAGGGTTTGGTCAAATTAATTATGGTGTGAAATCTCGTTTGATTCAAAATCCACCCGATGGCATGAGCTAGAGCCATTTTTGCCCTACCACGAGCAAAGGGGTAGCGTTCCCTCGTGGCGGTTCATGGAAGACCCAACAACGAGACCATTACGAATGGTCTTGTTGTAAAATTATATTGAGAATGCATTATTTTGTGCATAATTATCTCTTCTTGTTTCCCTCTCAATCAAAGATCCATGCATATCTCCAGCCATTATTTTAATTCTCTTTTATTAGTTTCCTTCGTTTGGTCTATTGTGTTGCCTATTTAAGGCCTATATGGTATCAGAGCGGGTTCCTGAACCCTAAAAAAATATACACTTCGGCTTCTTCTTCGCCTCTCATTCAATCGACTCCTGCTCACCACCATGGCCGGTGATGACCAGAGCCGAACTAAATCCAATTCCACTGCCGACAACCTAAATCAATCGAGCCCAATCCCGGGATTAAACCGTGAGAAGTACGAACAGTTCATCAGCTCGTTCACTAATGACGAGATAATCCAGTGCATGGCAAATATGGGGGCTAGATTAGGCGATGATGGCAACTGGATCGTTGATTCAGGGTGTACCGAACACATAACCTACCTTCTCAATCTGTTTCATGGCAACCTAAAAACAACAAGCGAACTACCCGTAAGAATTCCAAATGGAGACTCTATACCTGTTAAAGGGAAAGGGCCATCCACCTTACCAAATGGGACTGAAATCCGAGATGTCCTATACGTTCCAGATTTTACTTGCAACCTATTGTCGGTTAGTCGGCTGACTCGAGACCTTCATTGCACTGTAAGCTTCTTTCTGGACTTCTTCATAATGCAAGACTTGAATTCGAAGAAACTTATCGGAACGGGTAAATGTCAACATGGCTTATACCGGATGAAGATGGTCGAACGAGAAAGGAAGGCTATGTCGGCGTCGGTGGGGGTATAGCATAAAAGACTTGGTCATGCTTCTAGCGGTAAACTTTCTCATTTTGATTTTGTCAAGAATGTGTCTTTTAAAAGTATTGATTGTGATTCGTGTGCTAAAGCCAAGCACACCCGGTTACCTTTTCCCATAAGTTCTATCAAAACCAAAGAATGTTTTGAATTGTTGCATTGTGATCTTTGGGGAAGGTATAGAACTCCTTCGCTTTCAAGAGCAAACTATTTTTTAACGATCGTGGATAACTACAGTCGATCTGTTTGGGTTTTCCTTCTAAGACACAAATTTGATGCGGATGACCATCTGATATTTTTCCACAAAATGATCAAAACGCAATTTGGAAAATCAATTAAAAGGATTCGTTGTGATAACGGGGGGAGTTTATTTCAAACCGAATGCACAACTTTTATGCTCAAGAGGGCATAATTCTTGAGACCACTTGCCCACACACACCACAACAGAATGGTGTTGTAGAACGTAAGCACAGACATTTGCTCGAGACTGCACGAGCACTTAGATTTGAGGCAAATTTGCCAAAGAAATTTTGGGCCGAGTGTGTCATGACAGCGGCCTACATAATCAATCGTCTTCCATCAAACACCATTAACAACAAAACCCCATTTGAAATTTTACATGAAGAAGAACCTGATTATGAACATATGAAGATTTTTGGTTGCCTCACTTACTTTCGAAATACCGACACAGGTGGAGACAAATTTGAATGGAAAGGGAAACCCGGGGTATTTTAGGTTATCCACCGGGAATAAAAGGGTACAAAATATATGACATTACCGATAGCAAAATGGTGGTGTCAAGAGATGTGAAATTTGTTGAAAATGTTTTTCCTTTCAAGATCATGGATCGTATCGACAAAAGCGAAAATGAGAAACTTTTTGATTTTCCGCCCTGGTAATACAATGAGACTAATGAAGGCCAACCCTTAGTCACCCCTCATGTTAATGGGAACGAAGAAAATCAGAATGGAGAGAATGCCCACGGTCATGAGGATGATGTCGAGACCATCAGCCATGAAGTTTTAGTTGAGGCATCGTTGAACACCTCAAACATTAATGATCAAGATCTTAACAATGCACAAAATGTAGATCATGAAATGCAAAACAGTGATGGTCTTTCTGAACAAAACACTTCAGTTCGAGAGGAAGAAAATGCCTAAGTTCGACCATCCAGAGTTCGAACCCAACCAGCACGCTTCAACGATTACAATGTCAAGCTTCCCCCATCAATAGACCATACTCGACCCACATCTAATCAAAGTTCATCCACGGTACATCCTCTAGCTTGTTACATCTCTTATGATAATTTTTCTCCCACCCATAAAGCTTTTCTGTCAGCTATCGACTCATGCGATGAGCCCAATACTTTTCGTCAAGCATCACTGAACCATGAATGGCGAGAAGCCATTAAGAAAGAAATTAAGGCCCTTGAATAAAATGGTACTTGGACTCTTGAGGCGTTGCCCAAAAACAAAAGGGCGATTGACTCAAAGTAGGTTTACAAAATCAAGTACAAACCAAACGGAGAGGTGGATAGATATAACGCGAGATTGGTGGTGAAGGGTTTCACTCAACTTGAGGGGTTGATTATCATGATACATTTGCACCAGTTGCAAAGTTGGTTACTATTCGTACCTTGTTGGCCGTGGCTGTGAAAAGAAATTGGACGATTCACCAACTTGACGTGAATCTTCTTGCATGGGGATTTATAGGAAGAAGTCTACATGAAGATTCCAAGTTGGTTACTATTCGTACCTTGTTGGCCGTGGCTCGTGTTTGTAGATTAAGAAAATCGATCTATGGTTTGAAACAGGCGTCATGTAATTGGTATCAAAAATTCGCAAAATCTCTCGTTGAGCTTGGGTTCAGACAGTCAAAGCAGATTATTCTCTGTTCATTTATAAGTCAGAAAGGTCCTATGTAGCTACGCTTATATATGTTGATGATGTTGTCATAGTTGGAAACGACTCTGTAAAAATACAACACACTAAATATAACGCCCTGCTACTTCATACTTTCCATAAATAGAAAGTCTTGTTTGTATTTCTATTTTTGGAAGTCTTGTGTTCTTGTAATCATTCTTTCTTTGTAACCGTTGTAAAATCCGAGACTTGGATCATAAAAGAAACTCGTATTTTGTTCAATACATGTTATACATACTTTATACATGCTCGTACATTCAATTTTGTGAAACAATTGATGCTTATTCATGTTTCTTGGAAACTATGTGCTAAACTTGCAAATATGTGAAACTTATGCATAAAACGTGTTCTGAACGTAACCGATATTTAAATACGACATTCATACGCTTAATTATACTTTGATTATGTTCCTCATGCTTTATTTGGCCTTAAACTATGCTTAAATGGCGAAAATGGCCCTTAAAACACCTAAAAACACTAAATAACAAAGTCTGGGGGGCCTAAGTGTAATAAACTCAAACTTCAGCCAACACCTTGACACGGGCCACGTAAGCTAACCCTGTGGGCTACGCAGGCCACGAGCCAACCCCCAGAACCAGCAGCTTAGTTCCCTTCGCGAATTTGAGCGGGATTTGATGGTTTTTGAGTTTTTAACCGGGTTTTTGGCATTAATTACACATATAACTCAACCCAAACTCATTCCCTATATAAACCCACACTTGTCCAAGCCATTTGCACTTTAGAAACACTCTCACAACTTTCTCAAACTCTCAAAAACGTAGCTGCAAGTGCAAGTTCGGACAGAAGTACCAAGCTCCACTAAAGTGAGCATAACTTCTTCATTTCTCATCCGTTTTAGCTCATTCTTTTTCCAGAACGCTTGGCTTGACCTTAGCTTCGATTCCATGGGTAGTTCACAGAGAATAAGGCCCTAGAACTCCGAAAAATAGGCTCCAAAGTTCACTGTTTTCATTAAGCTTTTCTAAACCTTGTTCATACTTATGCAAACTTGAGTCTAACTCACTCAAACCCATGTCCTTATGCTTATAACCCCTTCTATGGTTAGTTAAGCTTAAAAACGGGGCTGAGACATACAAAATCAGAGGTTAATCCTCAAATACTTTCTGTTTTGTTTAGGGTTTTTGACCCACAAGTGGTGTTCAAGCTTCAAGCTTGATAAAGGTGTGATTGTGGACTAACTTGGGTTGTCCAACATAAAATCCCCACATCCCTTGATGATTTCTCATAGTGTAGATGTTTCTTATTCTTGTATTGCTAGTAGTTCATGACCCTCCTTGTATGTTGTTACATCAAGTGTAGTGGTGAACCATAAGAGGTACCTAAATGGAAGCTTGTTCTTCCTACCTCCTACATGAATTCTATGACATAATAGAGGTACCTAAATGAAGATTAATCTTCTACCTCATGCTTGATTAATGGACTAAATAGTACATATAATACTTATACATATATTTACTATTCGAACTCTTGATGGTGGACTTGTGTTCATTCGTAAAGGTATTAGAATACATCATCCAAGACATAAGACTTGTTACGATTCTAATGAGTATTCTACTCATGAAAACATTAACCCTTGAGGTTTCATAGTGTCAAGAACAAGTACTTGATATCGAAGGATGATTACTTTCGAATACATATATTCTTGTGTTTTAACTTCCTAAATCCCTAAATCTTCCGAATGCCCAAACTCATGAGCCTATGTTTCCTTTGTGTAGAAGGACTTGGTGTTCCAACTTCCTAATCAACCAACTCACTCGCAGGATTACCAAGTAGAAGACTTGCAAAACCGTGAGTATACTCGCAACCCCTTTTTATGTTTACCACTTTTTGGGGTGTAACATGTTTAACTATTAAACTACACTTAAACTTATTCTTTAAGCAATGCACGAAAACAATCCTTATACATGAATACTATGTTGTTATACTTGATGCTTATACGTGGACCATACTTATGTCATATGTTTTAGTCATTAGCTTTCACGAGCCTCCATTTGACATGTATAGCGCTATAGGAGTAACGCACCACCCGTAGACTAGTGGTCATGTTGAATTATATCATTTTTGCGTAAACAGAGGATTGGCTAGAAACATTGCATGCCATGTTAGGTTGATCTTGTATAAACTAAGTTGCCATGTGGATTCGTTTTTAAACTTTTATACTTATACTTATTCATAAACTTGTATACTCGCCTTTGCTTTTGCATTGAATTGTATTTTAAACATGTTACAGGTTGAGGATTGATGATGCTATGAAAATGGGCTAGCAAAGATGCCTAGATACTCACTTAGACGTTTAGGTTTAAAGTGTTGCATCAATTTTGTTATGTTATGTTTGAACAATGTTGTTATTTAAATTTCTTGTAATGTTTTGACAATTTGTTTATGAAATGAAATCGGTTGAATTAAATATTGTCACAAATAGTGTTATAAAGTCTCTTACAATCTCGAACTAGTCCCACTCCAATGATTCCTCCATTGGTTGGGGTGTGACAGATTGGTATCAGAGCCATAAATATAGGGAATTAGGTAGAATTGCCATGATTCGACCTAGTCTATAGTAGGAACCATATTTTGACCATTCTTGTTACATGCTTAAAATGTTATTCTTCCTTCTCTTCTTTTTGGTCTTAATATTTACATAATGTCTTTCCTAAGACATTTTACACAATACACTTGAAGACTTGAAGACACTCTTTATACAAAAGAGACGAGTTTACCAAAATAGGAGTGAAACCCACAATTTGGTGAACGACTCTCATTCCGCTTATTCTTATTTTGCACGAAATTTCGCCATTTAGCTAGGAGTGAAATCCACATCTAAATGGTAAATTTCCAAATCAAACTCTAGTGGACCCTCGTCATAGTGTCGAAATTATATTTTGACCCGACGAGTACCGACCACATTAGGGTACGAAATCGTCAAGTTAGGGGTGAAACCGGCACCTTGTCGATTGAGTCCCATTCCTCGATTTTCGATCTCGCCAAAGTTTTGATTGTTTCAATCGATTAGAGACGTGTAGTAACTGGAAGGGTAAGATACCGTTAATCGCTTCTCGACGACAGTATCTTACCTATAGGCCAAAGCACGTTTCTCTAATTTGAAAGGACTTTCGATTCACTTTGGAATAGTCGACGTTTCTAAACCCGAAACAATCCTATGTTTTATGAGCCTCTCTTTTATGTGATTCAATTTACATGTGATTTTTATATTTGTTACCTTGTTCGTTTGAAACCGTTACACAATTCGCACGTCTCGCGTAATCAAAAACAATAATAATTCTCGTGAACAAACTAAATTTATACTCTTATTACGCATTCATACGTGTTTATACTTGTTGAATACTTGTTGAAATCATGCTAACTATGTGAACCGTACGTGTTACATCATGTTTACATGTTTAAAACTTGCGAACTTATTACAAATTTATGATCAAGTCTCATCCTTTCCTTCTCTTTCAATTCCTTAGATGTCGTCCGACGGTGCTTCCAAGAAAACCAAGTCAAAGAAGGGTCGACCTCCAACGCCAACGCCAAATCCAACTCCATGTCACAAAGGGATTGCATGAAATTCATGGCCAAGCAAATGGCCAAGGTCATACCCGACATTGTTAGCAAGATTAAGCCAAACACCGATTCACCGCATGGCTCTGTCGATTCAAAGGCCGAAAAACCCAAGCCGACATTCCAATTCAAGCAATTTATGGCTTGTAAACCTTTGGAGTTTACAGGCGAAGACGGCGCTACCGCTATGATGAATTGGTTTGATGCAATTGAGCTTACCTTTTTGCAAAGCGGTTGTCCCGATGAGCAACGAACCTTGAACGCAACTGGAGTCTTCCGCTCGAGGGCACTCGAGTGGTGGACCACCGAACGTAACAAAAGGGGAAACGATGTTGCACATGCGTTACCTTGGGACGAGCTTAAGCAGCTTATGAAAGAACACTTATGTCCTCCTCACGAGCTCCAAAAGTTGGAGAACGAATTTTGGAACTTAACGCAAAAGGGGAGCGACATGTATGGTCTGATCACACGCTTCAAGCAGCTTAGTATCCTCTGTCCTGGACAAGTCGATTCCATCCCCAAAACCATAGCCAAGTTCATTCGCTGTGTTGCACCTTCCTTGACCAATCATCTTGCCTCCGCTAACGAAAAAACCATCGAGGAAGCCTATACCATAGCCACCGAACTTAACAACAACTGCGTTCTCCATGGAGCCTATGATAAGGTTTCAATGAAGAATGCACGCCAAGCTACAACCGACACTGCCACTGTTGATCCCTCACCCTCCCAACCGCCCAAGAAAAACCAAGGCAAGAAGTGGAAGGCTTCGAGCCAAAATTGTGCGGTCGTTACTCCGCCAAACCCACAACCCTTACAAGCTTCAGCCGCCGCACCCGCAAACACCGAACCACCAAAACAAGGTTATGTTGGAACTCACCCCAAATGTACCACCTGTCTGTTTCATCATCCTACCAACGTACCTCGCCGCAAATGTGCCAACTGTCAGAGGTATGGTCATTTTGCTAACCGATGTCGAAACTTCCCTCAAACTCAAAATGATCCTGTGCGAGCATGCTTCAAGTGTGGCGATCTCAATCATCTTGCCAATGTCTGCACCCAGCGTTACCAACCTCAACAACAGTAGCAGCAACCGCCACAGCAACAACAACAAGCTCAACAACCTACTAGAGGCCGAGCTTTTGTCATCACTGCCGCTCAGGCTCAGAACGCAAACGATGTTATCACTGGTACGTTTCTTGTGAACCATGTTTATGCTTCCTGTATGTTTGATACTGGCACCGATAAAAGTTTTGTGTCGCTGGAATTTGAACAATTGCTTAAGTGTAAACGCTCTAAGTTGCCAAAATCTTTTGCTGTCGAAGTCGCTAATGGTAAATCCGTCACTGTTGATTCCGTTCTTTCCAACTGCTCCTTGAATCTCAACGATCATACGTTTTCAGTCGATCTTATACCTATGCAAATGGGTAGCTTTGACATCATAGTAGGCATGGACTGGCTTAGGCGAGTTCGTGTTGAAGTTGTTTGTTTTGAAAAGTTTATCCGCCTCCCTCTTCCGAACGGTGATTCTCTACACGTGTATGGCGAGAAACCTTCTCAAGGTCTCAAGCTTATGTCATGTATCCAAGTAAACAAATGCTTACGCAAGGGTACCTTAGCCTTTCTTGCCCATATTGTGGAAAAGAAGGACAATGGCCCAAGCATAAGTGACGTCCCTGTTGTACGTGATTTTCCCGATGTATTTCCCGACGATCTTCCTGGTCCACCTCCTGCTCGTTCTGTCGATTTTCGCATTGATTTAGTGCCTGGCGCTACGCCTGTCGCTAAGTCTCCTTACCATTTAGCACCCTCTGAGATGCAAGAGCTCTCGAGTCAAGTTCAAGAGCTTCTTGATAAAGGCTTTATACGCCCTAGTACTTCTCCTTGGGGCGCTCCCGTGTTGTTCGTTAAAAATAAAGATGGGTCATTCCATATGTGTATTGATTATCGTGAGCTCAACAAGCTTACTGTCAAGAACCGATACCCTCTTCCTCGCATCGATGACCTCATCGATCAGTTGCAAGGCGCGACCTGCTTTTCAAAAATCGATCTTCGTTCTGGGTACCATCAACTTCGAGTCCTCGAAGAAGATGTACCTAAGACCGCCTTTCGTACGCGTTATGTGTCACGGCCCCCGGCCCGATTTGACCCGGTTCAGGAGCCGCGGGACAGAAATCCCGTGGTATTTATTTAATTGAGTTGACAGCGGAAGATTTTTAGCAGGATCTTTTTAAACTGAAAATGCCCGATTATTTTATTTCATAATTCGGGATAAAATCTCGTAGTTTACAATAAAGTAATTTCACTAGGAAATCCTTATTTTACAAAAAAACATGTTTATTCATTTATATTGAGCCACTTCCTCAAGCTTATAGTGCTTCGCGGCACTTTTCCTGGATCACAATAGATCACCTGAAACATGTTTGAAAAAGGTTTTGTCAGCGGGGAAATACTGGTGAATCATTCTTTTTACTAAAAACGACGCTTTGTTATAATTTACAGTATTAAGAGCGATTACAATGTTTATATATATCAACCATCTACCCACGGTATTTGTCACTCGACCACCTATTGGCTATCTCGTTGTCCAATGGTGTCTGTGACTATGGTCATATCACCCCTTGGCTAACCCGTTGTCCAATGGTGACGGTTATCAAGTATTGTATACAAAACCCCACATACCGGCTGTAATTTGGAGATTACAAAGACTTAATCCCTGTAATTATAACTTTGAAAACAAACATGATTTTGAAAGCAATTTTGGTAAAAAGAGAATGACTCACATTGCAGATTTATGCCGGCAGAGTTTAGCCTACCGATTAGCCTGATAACCTAATTTAACAACAATGCACACGAACTAGGTCAGTAACTAATACAGCATTTACGATAACTCACGAGATTAAAACCTTCACAACGAATGACAAGTGCGATACTTAAACATCCATCGAATTCACGATGAATGACAAAGCATAACCCTAATTTAAGCCGCACTTAAACATTCATCGGATAGTTTCAATCGATCGGACATTGAATCGTAGCAGCGATCGAGTTAATACCCGATATCGTAGCAGCACCTCACTAATTTGAGAGTAATATTCGACTTTACGCGGCCCGTGAGGGCAGCCTAGTCTAGGTGTAGGCTTGGTGTGTCACGGGTAGGCTTGCCAAGTGGTCCACGCATGGCTCGGATGCTTATCCGGTCAAACCATACTTTGACGCGGCCCGCGTAAGGCTAAGCTAACCTTTACGCGGCCCGCCTGAAACCCACAAAATTTGATTTCTTAGTTTTTCATGCACAGTGGTGTTTCAGGGTCCGGGTTTTTACTTACGGGTTATTTTGGGAGAATTTTGAGAGTCCTTACATCCTCCCCACCTTATTTAAAATCTCGTCCTCGAGATTTACTGGAATAAGTGAGGATACTTCGCTTCATTTCCAATTCCAACTCCCAAGTGTATTCAGGTCCTCTTTTAGAATCCCACTTGACTTTGACTAGTACTAATCGCTTGTGCTTGAGAAACTTAATCTTTCTATCTTCTATTTGAAGTGGTTTTTCAACAAATTTTAACTTTTCATTTACCTCTATGTCCTGAAGAGGTACTACCAGTGATTCGTCCGATAGACATTTCTTGAGATTGGATACATGAAATACGTCATGTACCCCAGCTAACTCTTCTGGTAGTTGTAAACGATAGGCAACTGGTCCTATATGTTGGATTACTGAAAATGGTCCTACGTATCGTGGACTTAGCTTTCCTTTCTTACCGAACTGAACTACTCCTTTCCAATGAGAAACTTTCAAAAGTACCTTATCTCCGACTTGAAATTCCAATGGCTTGCGTCGATTATCGGCATAATTCTTCTGGCGATCTCGAGCAGTTTTCAGTCTTTCCTTGATCTGAGTGATCTTGTCGATGGTCTCTTGCACGATTTCAGGACCTGATAATTGACTTTCTCCTATTTCTGCCCAACAAATCGGAGTTCTGCACTTTCGTCCATACAGTGCTTCAAATGGGGCAGCTTCGATGCTTGCATGATAGCTATTATTATAGGAGAATTCGATCAAAGGTAGGTGATCATCCCAGTTTCCACCAAAATCTATCACACATGCTCTAAGCATGTCCTCCAGGGTTTGGATCGTCCTTTCACTTTGTCCGCCTGTTTGTGGATGATATGCAGTACTTAAATTTAGTCAGGTTCCCATTGCTTCTTGGAAACTTGTCCAGAAGTGGGAAGTGAAACGACTATCTCTATCCGATACAATGGAGAGTGGAACTCCATGTAAGGATACTACTTCGTCTACATACAACTTGGTTAATCTTTCCATGCTAAAGGTTTCCTTCATGGGTAGAAAATGAGCTGATTTGGTTAATCGATCCACAAGCACCCAAATCGCATCATTCCCTTTTCTGGTTTTGGGTAGCTTAGTAACAAAGTCCATTGTTATGAGCTCCCATTTCCATACAGGCATTTCTAATTGTTGAAGTAGACCCGAAGGTTTCTGGTGTTCTGCCTTAACTTGTGAACAAGTAAGACACTTAGAAACATATCTAGCTATGTCCTTTTTCATTCCTATCCACCAGAAATTATTCCTTAAATCTTGGTACATTTTATTGTTTCCTGGATGCATGGTATACCTAGATTTATGAGCTTCTTCTAAAATCTTATCTCTCAATTCTCCTTGCTTAGGTACCCAAATCCTTTTCTTATGGAATCTCCAAATTCCATCATTTCCTTGCTCTAATTCTTTTATTCGTCCTTTCATTCCTTCAGCAGCGTCCTCGATTGCTATTTCTTGAACATTCCTTAATTGTTCCATTAAATCCAATTGCAGATTTATTCTAAGAGCACGGACTCTTCGTTGTTTCTCATGATACTTACGACTTAAGGCATCTGCAACTACGTTTGCCTTTCCTTCGTGATACTGAATATCACAGTCGTAGTCGCTTAGTATTTCCATCCATCTCCTCTGCCTCATGTTTAATTCTTTTTGCCCAAATATGTACCTTAAACTTTTATGATCCGTATAGACAGTAAACTTACTTCCATACAGATAATGTCTCCAAATCTTAAGGGCAAAAATTATGGCTCCTAACTCTAAGTCATGAGTCGTATAGTTTTCCTCGTGCTTTTTCAATTGTCTTGATGCATAAGCAATTACCTTCTTGCGTTGCATTAGCACACATCCTAATCCTAATTTTGAAGCATCACAGTATACTTCAAAATCTTCAGTTCCTTCTGGCAAGGCTAGGATTGGGGCATTTGTTAACTTGTGCTTTAAAATTTTAAACGCCTCTTCTTGCATAGGTCCCCATTCAAACTTAACTGCTTTACAGGTTAGCTTAGTTAATGGCACCGTTATTTTAGAAAAATCCTTAATAAAGCGCCTATAGTAACCAACTAATCCTAAAAAGCTTCTAACTTCCATAGCTGATTGTGGAACCTTCCATTTGGTGATTGCTTCTATTTTGGAGGGATCTACATGAATACCTTCGTGGTTCACCACATGTCCTAAAAATTGCACCTCCTGTAGCCAAAATTCACACTTCGAGAATTTGGCGTAAAACTTTTCTTTTCTTAACAAAGTTAAGAGTGCATGCAAGTGTTGACAGTGTTCATCCTAACTTTTTGAATAAATAAGTATATCGTCGATGAAAACAATTACAAATTTATCCAAATACGGTTTACAGATCCGATTCATCATGTCCATGAATGCCGCAGGTGCATTCGTTAGTCCGAAGGGCATGACTGTAAACTCGTAATGACCATACCTTGTTCTAAAAGCAGTTTTAGGTATATCTTCTTCTTGTACCTTCAATTGATGGTATCCGGAGCATAAGTCAATCTTAGAAAAATATCTAGCTCTTTGAAGTTGATCAAAAAGGTCATCGATCCTAGGTAAATGTCACACCCCGATTTCCACGTGTCACCGGTGGGCCCGGTAGGGGAATATCGTGACGTGGTTGGCAACATAATAGTCAAACAACACAATATTTAATATGCACAGCGGAAGCAATTTAAAGATACAATTCAACCGAATATAATATTGTAATATCGTGTATCACAACAGTCGATTGTTTATCCACAGATGGATCGAAAATAAAATGGAAACAATAGTTCAACAGACTTTAGGCATCTTAAGCTTGCGATACTTCTATTGATGCTAAGGAGAAATCCCAGCCAATTACGCTTAGTACCTGCATTTAATCTTTTTGGGAAAATACGTCAGTTTACACTGGTAAATACATTCAACTGACTCATTTTAAAAATGATTAAAAATTGATTTGGAGGCACGTGGCATAAACATTTTATATATTGGGAGAATTATTTAAATATATAATCTTGTGAACGAATTACATGTTCCTTATGCGTTCAGTAGCCCGGATCGTGTCTGGGTTAAAGATCAATAGACACGCCACATTATTCTTTTGTGCACTGACGGGTGTACGCCT
This sequence comes from Helianthus tuberosus, assembly GCA_030545235.1. NCBI lineage: Eukaryota > Viridiplantae > Streptophyta > Magnoliopsida > Asterales > Asteraceae > Helianthus > Helianthus tuberosus. The sequence continues at coordinate 47,108,714 of CM060394.1, forward strand.
ACACCCCGCGCTTAAGTCGTGGCCATTTCGTAAAATGATGCCAAGGATATCCGGGACATGGTCATTAACCCCCCAAAGGCTTTTAAGTAAACAAGATTGTTTAAACGGGCCGATCAAATTATTCAATTAACCACCCAACGATGGAAAATTTGATGCCCGATCAAGCGGTATTTTATATACCGTAACCCAAGCCCGTATAGGGAAAATAAGTTAAAAGTATTTTCCTGAGCAATGTAATAATCACAATAAGCAAAATGCAAGTAGCTTTTACTGGTCCTCCTAATCTGGAACGAAGGTTTATAATAACCTATTAGAATCCTAACGGGTCTTTAATTAAGCTTAAGCTTAGACCGGTTAGTTTCAAGATACGGTTCGTACGCACGATTAAGCGAAGACCGGATAGAATGTGATTTAGACCCGACAAGTTCGGATACTTGCTTAATATGGGTATTTCATACACATTTTGGATTTTGAGATAAAACCGATAAGGTTTGACCCGTTTCGGCTAATTTATGTCAACTAGTTACATAAACCGAACCGAACGCGTAATAAGCGTAACGGGTATTCATGAGAGCCATATACAGGTTTCCTACGTTAATATGCTTCAGATATGTTGTGACATCAGTAAGATGTCTTTTATTATGCCCGAAACAAGTTTAAACACAAACCATGCCCCGTAGGGGTAGTTTGGTCATTTAAAAGGTTATAAAAGAGTTTAAGTATTAACCTGAGTTACAGGTCTGATATAATCAGCAAAAATACTTAGTTTACTAAGTTATAATAGTAGGGTAAAGTATATATGTGAAATTTATCAATTATAACCAAACTATGCACCGTAGGGGCATTTTGGTAATTTCACATAAGCCGAAAAGCTCAAAACTGAAGTCTGAGTTAAACAACTTTTGCTTACTGTTAAAATATTATAATTTACCTAAAATATTAGTAGGTATCAACCCGTGTATGTTTAAAATGGTTTTAGTACATACTATGCGTTAAAAACGCTTAATAAGGCGATTAGATGCCATTTCCGGGTTTGATACATAAAGCTGATATTTTTATTATTCCAGAAGGCTTAAAATAATTTATTTATCATTTAAGATCAGTAGCAAAAGGTTTGGAGTCGATTAGATATGTAAAACTCATTTTATAGCCCGTAAGGGCAAACCCGACAATTACCGGATTAAGCCTACGACTATAAGTTATGCTCAGCCTAAAATTTATTAAAAATCTTCAAAAATCCCAAAATAATATATTACATCAGTGGGTAAGAAGTTTGATATCAAAAAGTGAGTTTAAATAGGCTATACGCTAATTACGCCGTTTAATTAACATAAAGCTTCTTAATTACGCTAATGAGCATAACTCTCAATCTACACCTCAAACTGATGTCAAACTTTGAATACAAGTTTATATATCAGTAGCTAAGGTTTCTACACTTTTACATTTTCACAAATCACGTTTTAAGGTGAAAAGGGCATAATGGTCAACATATGAGCAATTAACGGAATCATGCGTATTAATTGGTTAACTAATGAACCATGGTGTATAATCACAGAGGGTTATACTAGCATGTAACCTGGTCCAAATGAAGCTCTTAGGATTTGAAGGGGCAACTCGTGGGTTTCGAATTTGGGACATGTTTTAACAGTATGGGGACTCTTATTATGGGTCTTTAACAGTTACTTACCCTACCACTTTGCCATGTTTCTTTGAATCCATAAGAAAGTGTCGTTAAAGAAAGTTTACCGTGCTTTTTCTTCGTAGGAGTCCACCATTTCAATCATGAATCAGTTTTTGCTATAAATCACCGAATTTTAATATATACCAGATGTTTATTAGTCTTAGGATTCATAATGAGGTCGTTCAGAGGTGTAAAATTAACATGACAACACTTTTAAATCCCGTCATACATCTTTAATTATATCCGGGTTTATATCACTTTTGTCTTATATGACACGTGTCGATATTTCATTAAACACGAATTTTCGAGGTGTTACATCCTCACCCCCTTAAAAGAAATCTCGACCTCGAGATTTACTGAAACAAATGAGGGTACTTTTCTTTCATGGTGGATTCAACCTCCCACGTATACTCGGGACCTCTACGGGCATCCCATTTGACCTTTACAATAGGCACATGCTTCCTTCGAAGCTTCTTAACCTGTCGATCCTCAATCGACAATGGTTTTTCCACAAATTTTAAGCTCTCATCTATATGCACATCTGTATGTGGTATAACCAGTGATTCATCAGCGAAACACTTCTTCAGATTGCAGATGTGGAACACATTGTGAATTCCACTGAGCTCTTCTGGTAAGTTTAACTTATAGGCGACTGACCCGACACGTTCGATAACCTCGAAAGGTCCTATGTATCTCGGGCTTAGTTTGCCTTTCTTACCAAATCGCATCACCCCTTTCCAGGGTGATACTTTAAGCAATACCTTGTCACCTACTTCGAAGTGAAAGGATTTACGCTTTGGATCTGCGTAACTCTTCTGCCTATCTCGGGCAGCTTTGAGACGGTCACGAATCTGGACAATCTTGTCCGTCGTTTCAAAGACTATCTCTGGTCCTGATAATTGGACATCTCCAACTTCCGCCCAACAAACGGGCGTTCTACACTTTCTACCGTATAAGGCCTCAAACGGCGCAGCCTTTATGCTGGTGTGGTAGCTATTGTTGTAGGAGAATTCGATTAAGGGTAGGTGGTTATCCCAACTACCACCTAAATCAATTACACATGCACGTAGCATGTCTTCCAATGTTTGGATGGTACGCTCACTCTGTCCGTCAGTCTGAGGGTGGTAAGCCGTACTGAAATTTAAACGTGTGCCCAAAGATTGCTGGAAACTCTTCCAAAAATGTGACGTGTATCTAGTATCTCGGTCAGAGATAATAGACACAGGTATGCCATGTAAGGCTAAAATCTTATCAATGTACAACTGGGCTAAGATGTCGGAGCTATAAGTCTCCTTGATGGGTAAGAAATGGGCTGACTTAGTCAGTCTGTCAACTATAACCCATATTGTATCATTTCCTTTCCTTGTCTTAGGTAACTTGGTGATAAAATCCATAGTTACCATTTCCCACTTCCACGTAGGAAGTTTAGGCTGTTGTAGCAAGCCTGACGGCTTTTGATGTTCTGCTTTGACTTGCGCACAAGTCAAGCACTTAGCTACATAGGCAGCTACAGACTTTTTCAAGCCTATCCACCAATAATTTGCCCTTAGATCCTGGTACATCTTATCAGCTCCAGGATGAACGGAATATTTAGAACTATGGGCTTCCTGAAGGATAACGTCTCGAAGTCCTCCATAAATTGGAACCCATACTCGTCCATTTAATCTCAGAATCCCGTCCTTGCCAAGAGATAACTGCTCCTCAGCTACTCCTAGCTTTTCATAAGGATAGTTAGCTTCAAACATAGCTTCCTTCTGTGCAGCTAACAACCTTTCAGTCAAACTGTTCTTTATCTCAATGCTCTTGGCATTGATTCGGATGGGTTTCACCCTTTCCTTTCGACTCAAGGCATCAGCGACTACATTCACCTTGCCGGGATGGTATCTGATTTCACAATCATAATCATTCAACGTCTCCATCCATCGGCGCTGCCTCATGTTTAAATCCTTCTGGTTAAACAGATGTTGAAGGCTCTTGTGATCAGAATAGACCACACACTTGATACCATACAAATAATGCCTCCAGAGCTTTAGTGCAAATACAACGGCACCCAACTCCAAGTCATGGGTGGTGTAATTCTTTTCATGCACCTTTAACTGTCATGATGCATAGGCAATAACTTTGCCTTTCTGCATAAGCACACACCCCATGCCAGTGTGCGACGCATCGCAGTAAACTACGAATTCTTCGGTACCTTCAGGCAATGTCAGTACAGGAGCATTGCACAACTTTTGTTTTAGGATATCAAATGATTCTTGCTGCTTGGGGCCCCAAACGAACTTTACTTTCTTCTTAGTCAAGGAAGTTAGGGGTGCAGCAATCCTTGAAAATTTTTCAATGAAACGCCTGTAATATCCTGCCAATCCCAGGAAGCTACGAATCTCTGTAGGCGTCTTTGGCTCTTGCCAGTTCATAACTGCTTCAACCTTAGTGGGATCCACTTGGATACCACGCTCACTAACCACATGTCCAAGGAATTGGACTTCTCGAAGCCAGAATTCACACTTCGAGAATTTGGCATAGAGTTTCTCATGATGTAGGAGTTTGAGAATACAGTGAAGGTGTTTCTCGTGGTCAGCTTGGTTCTTAGAATAAATGAGAATGTCGTCGATGAAAACGATGATGAATTTATCTAAGTACGGCTTGCAAACGCGATTCATGAGGTCCATGAACGCGGCCGGTGCATTAGTGGTCCTAAATGCAGTTTTGTGTACGTCTTCATTTCTAACCTTCAGTTGATGGTAGCCTGACCTTAAGTCAATCTTCGAGAAATAACTTGCCCCTTGCAACTGATCGAACAAATCGTCGATCCTGGGCAAAGGATACCTATTCTTTATCGTGACCTTATTAAGTTCACGGTAGTCGATGCACAAACGCGTCGATCCATCCTTCTTTTTCACAAATAGGACTGGTGCTCCCCAAGGAGACGAACTAGGTTTAATGAAACCTTTAGCTAGTAATTCATCCAGTTGTGTCCTTAATTCCTTCATCTCTGTGGGCGCCAACCTGTAAGGTGCTCTAGCAACAGGTGCTGCTCCAGGGATGATGTCAATTCTGAATTCCACTTGCCTTTCTGGTGGCAGACCAGGTGGTTCTTCAGGAAACACTTTAGGGTATTCAGAAATGACGGGGATGTCTTCAATCTTGGGTTTCGGTTCATCAATGATCACTTGTGCCATGTAGATGGCACAACCCTTCTTTAAGCACTTAGAAGCCTTGAGCATAGTCACTTGCTCAGGCAATCCATACTGGGTATCTCCCCGAATGGTAAGTGACTCACCAGATGGAATTTTGATCATCACTTGTTTCTTGTTACAGACAATTTGGGCCTGGTTAAGAGATAACCAGTCCATGCCTAAAACGATGTCAAAATCGGCTAATTTAAAGGGAAGTAGGGACAAAGGAAAAGAGTGGTTCTTAATGGATATGACACATCCATCTAACACAGTTGAGACGGTTTCTATGGTGCCATCTGCTAACTCCACCTCATACTTCACACTTAAAGTTTTAACAGGCAATTTCAACAATTCACAAAACTTATTATCTACGAAAGACTTATCAGCGCCTGAATCAAAAAGTACTCTTGCATAGACATCGTTTACGAGGAAAGTACCTGTAATCACATTATCGTCTAGTACCGCTTCTTTTGCATCCATTCTGAAGACTCTAGCATTTGTCTTCTTGGCCTCTTCAGGCTTCTTGGCGTATTTAGGGCAGTTGGTTTTAATGTGCCCCTTTTCATTGCAACGGTAGCACGTTGCGTCTTTCATCTTTTTGCAATCCAAGGTCTTGTGGTCCTTGGACTTGCATATACCACAGGCAAAAGTTTTCGACTGAGTCTGTGAGTTTGATTCTAACCTGCACTTCCCGAAGTGCTGTTACTTGCAAATCTTGCATTTGGGCTTCCCACTAGACTGATGCCCATCTTTCCTTGACTCAGACCCCCTCTTGTTGTCACCGTTTCCACGGTGCTTCTTGCTTGACCTCCGTGAGTTATCATCTTCACGTTTTCTCTTTTCAGCATCTTTGTTCCTCAGCGATCTTTGCCTGACCGCATCCAGAGTAAGGGACAAAGATATGTCAGCTACTGACCTGAAAGTAGCTGGCCTAGAGGCCTTCACGCTTGCCTTTATCTCGGGGGCTAAACCACCGATAAAACGAGCTATTCTTTTTGGTTCCGGGGTTACCAGATACGGAACCAACCGGGACATTGTGTTGAAGCTCGTGAGGTAAGTTTGACAGTCAAGGTTTGTCATAACCAATTATAGAAAATCAGCCTCTATCTTCTCAACCTCATGCTGGGGGCAGTAATTTTCCCTGATGAGGGCAACAAATTGATCCCACGACATGTTGTACAATGGGATCTTCCCGGTGGCTTGAATCAGTGATCTCCACCAGGCTAAAGCCTCACCCTTAAAAGATTGCGACACATACTTGACCACATCCCTCTCAGCGCATCCGCTGATATCCACAACTGTATCCATCTCATCCAGCCACGTCATACAGTCAATGGCTCCTTTCTCCCCAGTGAAATCCCGGGGTTTGTAGGAAACAAAATATTTATAAGAGCAACCCTTGTCACGGGGTCCTTGATTTAGTATTATCTGCTGAGATGGAGCACTGTGGTGGTTCGAGGAGAGTCGGTCATCATCTTTCTTCAGTTCTTCCTTCTTGGAAGGTGGCTTCGAATGCGGAGTAGATAGGGTCCTACTCCGAGTCCCACTATACTCTTCGTACTGCCGCTCCAATGCCTTTGTAACAGCGTCGTCTACCAACGCTTTCAATTCAGCACCCGTTAAATTAACTCGGGCGTTATTAATATTCTCCACCGGATGGCTATTAATTTCGTCTGAGTTAGCCATTTTAATTGAACTGTTACAGAAAACAAGGACAATAGTTTATTTGGGAGTTTATTATGGAATTGCCCCTTAGGGTAATTCATTAACCATGGTAAACAGAGACCATATTTGGTTAATTTATTAATCATATTTATTTAGGATTTCTATTATAATTTATCCTAATTATAAAACAATAACAGTTTTATTTGTGGCACAAAAGGCCTAGTCACAAGGACATTTTAAATTATAAGCTATGATTTCAGAGAATCAAAACATGAAGGTATACTGGCACAACAGGCCTAGTCACAAGGACATTTATAAATTATAAGCTATGATTTCAGAGAATCAAAGCATGAAGGTATACTGGCACAACAGGCCTAGTCACAAAGACATTTATAAATTATAAGCTATGATTTCAGAGAATCAAAGCATGAAGGTATACTAGCACAACAGGCCTAGTCACAAGGACATTTATAAATTATAAGCTATGATTTTAGAGAATCAAAGCATGAAGGTTTGAACCTAGTTCATTACCTTTATCTGACAGGGAGTCATCGCTACCACTGTGTTTTGGCTCATATGGAAATGAGCAGGGCCCGTAGGCGCTATATTACCACCTATGGTATATGATCATCTCAATTGATGATCTAAACCCATGATTCAAAGATCATTAAATTGGGTTAGGAATCTTTTGAAGAATCCAAAAATAAGAATGACGTGTGTGATTTTAATGAATCACGTCTGCCAGGAATGTTAACATATTTTCAGATGTTAACAGGGATACGAATCTTTTAAACATGTCTTACCATTATGGCCAGGTCTTCATAATGACACTCAGGCTAGGTTTCACACTTAAGATTCTTATTCAATATTTAAATAGGCAGATTATTTTTAAAAGGAATGATTTTGATTTATTTATTTCATATAATATATTTATGCAGATAATAGCAAAAATGAAATTTATAAACTTGCATTCCATTAATTTATTAAAAGGTTACACGTCGCCCTAAACAGGACTTTTTAATAAACAAACTTACCCTCGCAGGGGTTTAAACAAGGACTTACCCACGCAGGGGCTTAACAACAAACATCATAATAGTCCACGCAGGGACTTACACAAATAACATAATAGTCCACGCAGGGACTTAAACAATAACATACGCTCGTAGGGGTTAATAGAAAGATAGACCCACGCAGGGGTCAAAACAAACAAGCATACCCTCGCAGGGGTTTATACAGCAGGACAGGCCCACGCAGGGGCTCGAATGATACAAGGAAATCACAACAACAGTGGAAGGATTCAATGGTCCTTCTTGCTCTTCCCTTTTATTAGGCTTGTCAATCCTTGGAAGAAAGTCTGTCGTTCCCTGCGTTCGCGGTGAAAGTCTCGCTCAACCTGGTCCAGTCTCTGAAGGATTTCCTCCCGTTCTGGGGGAGAAAACCGCGGCGGCTGCGATTGCGTCCGTATAATAGGTCTGGCCGGTATCTGGTACCCACGAGTTGGGTACCCTACTTCCCAAGGAGCGCCATAGGGTCCTTCCGGGTTAAAGGCGTTGTAATTGGCCGTTACCATGTAGGGGTCGGCTTCAGCATAACCGTAGTTGGTGTGAGCTGGTTGTTCAAACGGGTTGTACGCCATAGAACCCGTGTATGCTGGAATCGGGTTATCAAAACCCATCGGAAGTGGTTGCTGAGCAACTGGTTGCGAAGGTCCACCCATTTGTGGATCTTCCTGATGTGGCGGATAATGGCTGCCACTTGACTGACGAGGAGAACTAAAATGAAAGTCTCCTGCTCGCGAAGACATACGCGCTCCGGTTCTCCTACGCCTCGGCGGTTGTGGAGGTGCCGGCTGAACTGGTGGCGGAGGAGGTGGTGGCGTGACTGCCACAAACCGTGAATCCACAGAGGGATCCTGCTGCTGGTGACAAATGGTGCGAGGGTGTGAAGTACCACTCGTGCTGAGTAAACCTCGCCTGAAAGTTGTCTGGACCACCGTAGGGTGATCCATGAAAAGAAGAGCCATCCGAAATCTCAATGGGATGGTTCGGTGTACCACTGGCAGGTTCGACGGGATCCGTGTCCTCGTCCGTATCCATAGCGTTGTCTCCCGATAAGTGATCCTTCGGTCCCAATGGGTTAAAACCCACTGGTTCTTGTATAAAATTTGCCGGGTTAAACCGGCCCCTGAAAACAGGTGTAGGGTCACCAAAGGAGTGGTGCGATAAAGATCGCTGTAAAGGTATATAGGAAGGTTGAGGGTTATTGGGCTCATACTCCGGCTGTGGCCCATAAGGGTTATGAACAGGAGGTGTTGAACTGTGCGAAACCGACCGTCTAGCCGGCTCGAAGAGGTTCCTCCGGTTCTGTCGAGGATTGTCACTCTCGGTGGTAGAAGGAGCTCGCATATGCGAAGGTCCTGCCTCGTTGTCATTGGGGGCGGTGTCACACCCCGAATTTCCACGTGTCACCGGTGGGCCCGGTAGGGGAGTATCGTGACGTGGTTGGCAACATAATAGTCAAACAACACAATATATAAATGCACAGCGGAAGCAAAGTATAGATTTAATTCAACCAAACGATATTGTAATATTAAGTATCACAAATAGTCGAATATAAATCCACAGGTAGATCAAATAAAAAGGAAATAAATGTTCAACAGTTTATGACATCCAAGCTGGCGAGACTTAATGTGGATGCTAGGAGACAAGCCAGCCTATTTCGCGTAGTACCTGCACTTAAACTTTTTAAGAAAATACGTCAGTTTACACTGGTAAATACAATCAACCGACTCATTTTGAAAAGAGTTTAAGAAAATGCATTTAAGGCACAAGGCACAAATAATATTTTATAACTTGGGATAATTATTTAAATATATAATACTTGTAGGGATTTACATGTTCCTTATGCGTTCAGTAGCCCGGATCGAGCCGGGTTAAAGATCAATTAACACACCACTTTATTTATGAGACACTGACAGGTGTACGCCTACACCTGAGTGCTAAGGTCGTGGCCATTTCGTAAAATGATGCCAGGGATATCCGGGACACGGTCATTAACCCCCCAAAGGCTTTAAGTAAACAAAACAATATTAAACGAGACGTCTCAATACTTTCATTATCATTCATTCAATCAAAGATTCAACGCCCCGACCAAGCGGTATTTTATATACCGTACCCCAAGCCCGTATAGGGAAATAAGTTAAAAGTATTTACCTGAGTAAGTATAGTTCAAAATCAGCGAGTGCAAGTATCTTTTACTGGTTCTCCTAATCTGGAACGAACGTTTATAATAACCTATTAGAATCCTAACGGGTCTTTAGTTAAGCTTACGCTTAGACCGGTTAGTTTTAAAGATACGGTTCGTACGCACGATTAAGCGAAGACCGGATAGAATGTGATTTAGACCCGACAAGTTTGAAGACTTGCTTAATATGGGTATATGATACACATTCTGGATTTTGAGATAAAACCGATAAGGTTTGACCCGTTTCGGCTAATTTATGTAAACTAGTTACATAAACCGAACCGAACGCGCATGAAGCGTAACGGGTATCCGTAAGAGTCCTAAACAGGTTTCCTAAGTTAACACGCCTTAAATAAGTTGTGATATCAGTAGGATATCACCCATGATGCCCAAAACGAGTTTAATCTCTTAATAAGCCTCGTAGGGGTATTTTGGTCATTTTAAGCGATGTACGGGTTAAAATACGATTCTGAGTTTTCTGATCAAATAAACAGGCTCAAAATACTCCATTTATTATTTAAAATCAGTAGCAATTGGATTGGCGTTAAAAGGATTTGTAAAACTCATTTTATGGCCGAAAAGGGTATTTTTGGTATTAACCGAATCGAGGCGATAAACCTAGCTTATGATCAGTTTAAAAATAATTAAAAATCTTTAAAAATCCCAAAATATTATATCACATCAGTGGGTAAAAGGTTTGATGTCAAAAATTGGGTTTAGATAGGCTTTACGCTAATGATGCCGTTTAATTACTTAAAAGCATTCAAATTACGTCATTAAGCATAACTCCTAATCTAGACCTCCAACTGATGTGAAATTTTTTTGGTACAAGTCTAATAATCAGTAACTAAGATTATGGCACTTTCACATTTCCAAAAATCTCGTTTTATGGTCATAAGGGCATTACGGTCAATATTTAGGCGTTTAACGGAAACATCGGACGATTAGGGATTCGAGTGGTATAAACGCAGAGGCTTATACACACATGCAACTAGGTCCTAATGGAACTTTAAGGCATGTCTAAACCTATATAAATCGGGTCAGAACTGAGGTCAAAGCAAAAGTCAAACTTTTGCGTCTCTCGGTTCCGAATCGGTTCAAAACATAAAGTTGTCGAATCAAACAAGCTTAGACAAGTTATTATATTTATTTTCAAGTTGTATGACTGATAAAACAGATTACACGCCTTCCGTATCATTACATATGCGATTAACATTTCTGTTGACTTTTCGGAAGAAGTTTGACTCGATCAATCGACATAGTTAAGATTGAAATCAGTGGGTGACCTTTTAGGGGTTTATTACCCATATAAATACCAACTTATTACCACTTTCGATTCGACAAAATTCTGGACCATTTGCGTTTTATCGCAAAGTCAAACCGTAGTTACGACGGTTTGATTTCTAGGCTATAAACTAAGCATAAATGAATTGAAGAAGATCAAGGGTACTTACACAAGTCTTATGCACGATTTGGAATGTTTGGGATCTGCTGGAAAGCTCCTTAAAATGACCAGAAGTGAATGCAAGATGAATGATCAAATTTGCAAAGAATGTGGGTCTTCTTATGGTGTTCAAACATGCATGGATCATCGACAACTAAGTCTAGGAGGAAACAATAACATCCACAAGTCCCCTACTAGCTAAAAACCACTTTAGGGCAGCCCAAGGTATGCCAAAAATCGATCAAAGTCGGTTAACGAACATGCAGGACATCTGTGCATGTTTTATGTCCAGATAAGGCAGTCGCGTAGCGCGACTGCCAAGACCTTCATGCTCGCGCTACGCGAGGGTGGTGATGACCTGATCAACAAGTTTCATTAATTGCAATTTCAGTCCCTGGTCCCCCGAAAGGTCGTTTTCACTTGGTTTTCTTGCATTTTGAGACTTTATATTTGACATGTGGGGCTTTAAGGCTTATACCATCTTTGTTAAGTCCTCGGGTAACTTTGTGATCACCCGAAAAGCCCTAAATTTCAATGTTGACGATTCTAACCCTCACACACGAATTTTATCACAACTTGCTCATACGATAACGAAACTTCATGAAATTTTTGTGGTACATTCTAGTGAGCATAATTAATCGTTACAAAGCTTCGGGTTTGTCAAAAGGTCACTCAGAGGTATAACTTAACATGTTGGCACATTTAACCCCTGTAGTTTGTAATCTCTCGCTTTCGTTCACAATTCGCTTCGTATGATCCATGATCTATTCGTTTAAGGTTATAAACATCATATAGGGTTATTGCAAAGTATATTTATTCATTGTTGACACTTTGAACCCTTCTATTCACACAGTTTCACTGTTTGTCAACTTTAGTCCTTCAAGAACATTCTTTCACACGTTCAAACCTATGACACGTGTCAACACATTATAGGACGTAAATTTTCGAGGTGTTACAGGCGGTGATTGGCCCCTTTCCTCATCCTCTTCTTCGGAAGAATCTTGGCAGCATTTTGTTAATCCTGTCAATACAACATGAGATAACGACAAGAATATATATAAAATAACGGACAAAACAAAACCAAACAAAGTGGAATTTGTCCTATGTTATTTGTCTAGACTCGAAAGTTTTTGAAATGTGCAATTGTGTAACTGAGATTAAACACAAAAGGCTAGTGTTTAATTCACTCAGTGTTGGCTCTGATACCAACCTGTCACACCCCGATTTCCACGTGTCACCGGTGGGCCCGGTAGGGGAGTATCGTGACGTGGTTGGCAACATAATAGTCAAACAACACAATATTTAATATGCACAGCGGAAGCAATTTAAAGATACAATTCAACCGAATATAATATTGTAATATCGTGTATCACAACAGTCGATTGTTTATCCACAGATGGATCGAAAATAAAATGGAAACAATAGTTCAACAGACTTTAGGCATCTTAAGCTTGCGAGACTTCTATTGATGCTAAGGAGAAATCCCAGCCAATTACGCTTAGTACTTGCATTTAATCTTTTTGGGAAAATACGTCAGTTTACACTGGTAAATACATTCAACTGACTCATTTTAAAATGATTAAAAATTGACTTGGATGCACGTGGCATAAACATTTTATAACTTGGGAGAATTATTTAAATATATAATCTTGTGAACGAATTACATGTTCCTTATGCGTTCAGTAGCCCGGATCGTGTCCGGGTTAAAGATCAATAGACACGCCACATTATTCTTTTGTGCACTGATGGGTGTACGCCTACACCCCGCGCTTAAGTCGTGGCCATTTCGTAAAATGATGCCAAGGATATCTGGGACATGGTCATTAACCCCCCAAAGGCTTTTAAGTAAACAAGACTGTTTAAACGGGCCGATCAAATTATTCAATTAACCACCCAACGATGGAAGATTTGATGCCCGATCAAGCGGTATTTTATATACCGTAACCCAAGCCCGTATAGGGAAAATAAGTTAAAAGTATTTACCTGAGCAATGTAATAATCACAATAAGAAAAATGCAAGTAGCTTTTACTGGTCCTCCTAATCTGGAACGAAGGTTTATAATAACATATTAGAATCCTAACGGGTCTTTAATTAAGCTTAAGCTTAGACCGGTTAGTTTCAAGATACGGTTCGTACGCACGATTAAGCGAAGACCGGATAGAATGTGATTTAGACCCGACAAGTTCGGAGACTTGCTTAATATGGGTATTTCATACACATTCTGGATTTTGAGATAAAACCGATAAGGTTTGACCCGTTTCGGCTAATTTATGTAAACTAGTTACATAAACGGAACCGAACGCGTAATAAGCGTAACGGGTATTCATGAGAGCCATATACAGGTTTCCTAAGTTAATATGCTTCAAATATGTTGTGACATCAGTAAGATGTCTTTTATTATGCCCGAAACGAGTTTAAACACAAACCATGCCCCGTAGGGGTAGTTTAGTCGTTTAAAAGGTTATAAAAGAGTTTAAGTATTAACCTGAGTTACAGGTCTAATATAATCAGCAAAAATACTTAGTTTACTAAGTTATAACAGTAGGGTAAAGTATATATGTGAAATTTATCAATTATAACCAAACTATGCACCGTAGGGGCATTTTGGTAATTTCACATAAGCCGAAAAGCTCAAAACTGAAGTCTGAGTTAAACAACTTTTGCTTACTGTTAAAATATTATAATTTACCTAAAATATTAGTAGGTATCAACCCGTGTATGTTTAAAATGGTTTTAGTACATACTATGCGTTAAAAACGCTTAATAAGGCGATTAGATGCCATTTCCGGGTTTGATACATAAAGCTGATATTTTTATTATTCCAGAAGGCTTAAAATAATTTATTTATCATTTAAGATTAGTAGCAAAAGGTTTGGAGTCGATTAGATATGTAAAACTCATTTTATAGCCCGTAAGGGCAAACCCGACAATTACCGGATTAAGCCTACGACTATAAGTTATGCTCAGCCTAAAATTTATTAAAAATCTTCAAAAATCCCAAAATAATATATTACATCAGTGGGTAAGAAGTTTGATATCAAAAAGTGAGTTTAAATAGGCTATACGCTAATTACGCCGTTTAATTAACATAAAGCTTCTTAATTACGCTAATGAGCATAACTCTCAATCTACACCTCAAACTGATGTCAAACTTTGAATACAAGTTTATATATCAGTAGCTAAGGTTTCTACACTTTTACATTTTCACAAATCACGTTTTAAGGTGAAAAGGGCATAATGGTCAACATATGAGCAATTAACGGAATCATGCGTATTAATTGGTTAACTAATGAACCATGGTATATAATCATAGAGGGTTATACTAGCATGTAACCTGGTCCAAATGAAGCTCTTAGGTATTTCTAAATCATACCAAAACGGGTCAGAACTGAAGTCAAAGCTTTGCGACTTTCGGTTCCGAACCGGGTCTAAACAGTAAATTGTCGGGTTGAACATGTTTAGACATGTTCTTACACTAATTACCAAGTTATATTAATGATCAAACAGGTTGTATGTGTCCTACATTGCTAATCATGCATAAATTAGAAATTAAGTATCCTGTTGACTTTTTAATGACAAGTTTGACCCGACATTTGACCTAGTTAGAGTGGGAATCAGGGGGAACCCTTTTAAGGGTTTATTACCCACATAATTACCAACTTATAACTACTTTTGATTCGACTAATAACTGGACCATTAGTGATTAATCTTAAAGTCAACCGTTAGTTACGATGGTTTGACTTTTAAGCTATAACTAAGTAAAAACTTAACTATGAAAGGATTAGCAAACTTACTGAAGTCCTATGCTTGATTAGGAAGGTCTTGTGTCTGCACTTAAGCTCCCAAAAGCTCCAGAATTGCACAAGAATGAATGATCAATTGGTTGCACTTAGGGGCTTTATATAGTGGTCAAGGCTCCATAGATTGTTGACAAATAAGTCTACCACTGACCACAACTCATCAACAAGTGTCCCTAGTGTTCTAGGGGTTGTTTAGGGGTCGTCCATAATGAGGAAAATCGTTTAAAGATCAGATATTGCGTTTAATCAGCAAACAGGCGATTCTGTTGGAGCTGGGCAACCCTTGCGCACCGTAAGGGTTGTGCTTGCGGTGCGCAATCATGTGATCAGAAGCAAAAATTGTTGTTCTTTCAGGATTTGAAGGGGCAACTCATGGGTTTCGAATTTGGGACATGTTTTAACAGTATGGGGCCTCTTATTATGGGTCTTTAACAGTTACTTACCCTACCACTTTGCCATGTTTCTTTGAATCCATAAGAAAGTGCCGTTAAAGAAAGTTTACCGTGCTTTTTCTTCGTAGGAGTCCACCATTTCAATCATGAATCAGTTTTTGCTATAAATCACCGAATTTGAATATATACCAGATGTTTATTAGTCTTAGGATTCATAATGAGGTCGTTCAGAGGTGTAAAATTAACATGACAACACTTTTAAATCCCGTCATACATCTTTAATTATATCCGGGTTTATACCACTTTTGTCTTATATGACACGTGTCGATATTTCATTGAACACGAATTTTCGAGGTGTTACAGTAAAGGGTATCGATTCTTAATTGTAACCTTATTTAGCTCCCTATAATCGATACACATTCGCATCGACCCATCTTTCTTTTTCACAAACAACACTGGTGCTCCCCACGGGGATGAACTAGGTTGTATAAAACCTTTACTTAGCAATTCATCTAATTGCTTTTTCAGTTCTAACATTTCGGTGGGTGCTAACCGATAAGGTGTTTTGGCTATCGGTGTAGTTCCAGGAATTAGATGAATCCTAAACTCTACCTCCCTATCGGGTGGTAATCCCGGTAGTTCTTCTGGGAATACATCTGGGTATTCTGAAACTACAGTAATTTCCTTAAGTTCCTTATTTTTCGTGTTAATGATTACTGAAATCATATACACTACTTCTTGTTTTCTTGAATAACTGGCCAACTTCATTACTGAAATAAATTTCAGTGGCTTTCGTGGCTTATCTCCTGTAATTGAAATTACCTCTCCTGTGGGGGTACGAATTTCTACGGAATTTTTGTCACAAAGGATTCGAGCATGGTTGGCTACTAACCAATCCATTTCTAACACGACATCGAATCCAGTTAATTTCATAGGTAACAAGTTTGCAGAAAATTTATGGCCTAAGAGTTCTATCTTTCCTTCTCGCAAAACCTTATCTATGTTAACAGAATTTCCATCTGCTGTTTCGACTGTAAAAATCTGCCTAAGGTTGGTCAAAGGTAAATTAAGAGCTTGGCAGAACAAAGTATTGATAAAATTTTGGTTTGCACCAGAGTCAAATAATACTTTTGCATACACTTTGTGAACTAGGAACGTACCAGCTATCACATCTGGAATGAGTTCTGCTTCTTGAGTAGTCAGCTGGAATGATCTTGCATTCTTCTTAGTAGCTCCGTCGGCCGTCTTGGCTTTGTTGTCTACTGGTTTGATCAATTTGGGGCATTCGGGTCTGAAATGCCCAGCTTCTCCACAGTTATAGCAGATCCTGATCTTCTTTCTACAATCTTCCTCATGATGTCCTACAACCTTGCAAAAGTTGCAGGTTTCATTGCATTTTCCAAAATGTTTCTTTTTGCAATTCTTGCAGAAAGGTGGAGTGGAAGATTGCCAGGTTCCCTTCTTCTTGAATTTCCTATTATTACCCACACGAAGTCCTTGGGTAATTTTCTGAGCCAATTCCTTCTTCCGGTTTTCTTCTCTTGTGCGTACCAGCTCGTCAGTTAGGGTGTTAGCTAATTATACCGCATCGTCAATAGTGCGAGGTCTCGCAGCTTTAACGATATTACGGATTTCGCCAATCAATCCCCAAATATAGCGAGAAATGAGTACCGGTTCTGGCGAAGCCAACGTTGGTACCACTCTAGCATATTCGAAGAATGTCAAAGTATATCCTCGACAGTCTACACCCATCATTCGATGGTTCAGGAATTTATTTGCCATTTGTTCTTTTTCGTATTTGGGACAGAATTTTCTTTCTATTAGTTGTTTAAATTCTTCCCAACCCATGGCATAGGCCATATTTCTTCCTTTGGCTTGAAGTATCGTATTCCACCATTCTAGCGCCCCTTCTTTAAAAAGATGCGACGCGTACATGACCTTGTCTTCCTCAGCACATTTACTTATCATAATTACTGCTTCGGTTTTCTCCAACCAACGCAGTGCTGCAGTCGCCCCTTCATTTCCTGCAAATTCAGCTGGTTTACAAGCAAGAAATTCTTTGTAAGTGCAACCAGGCGTTGCAGCTTTCATTCTTTTGAGAATTGGGGCTTGCCGTATATCATTATCGTTGTTAGTATGATTGCCGCCTCCGTTTACACTATTACTGAAGTTATCTTCTTGAGTACGTTTACTAAGAATAATTTGTTGAGGTTCAACAGGTTTCTGGGCAGCAGCAAGGATTGCTGGAATAGCATTGGCTATTCCTTGAGCAACGATATCCTCGATATCTTGCCTAGTCATAAATTGATCTTCCTGATTTTGCTCAGATTGATTAACTTCGTTAACTGGTTCATTATTAGCAGGTTCTATCTGGTAATTAATATATATAAATTATTAGCATAAAATAAATAATAGCTATATGCAAACAATCACACAATACAAAACACGTATAGCCAAAATTGTCGATTTCTCGACGTCCATTTCTTTTATATTATATTAGGCATCCGTACACACTGTTATCTTACACAAGTTTTATTTTTAGTTATATTTTACTACCATTATTATTATACAATCACAGTTTCACAACCACACTATTTCTCGTCAACTGGCCCTCAGAAACGACGTTCCCTCTCGTCGTACTTCCAGGAGATTTGTTCTCCTATTTCCCTGATCCTATTCCGTGCATCCATAAACTCCTCGCCAAAGTGGCGGAGTTCAGCTAGCTTTTCATTGCTCATTGGTGGGTTTGGTATAGGTTCTGGGTCGAACTGAGGGAAAAATGTATAAGGATTATTAAAGAGGTTTTGAAATTGCCAATCGTTAGTCCACCACTCATCCATTGCTCCTAGAGGTTGAGTGTGGATTAGAGGGTCTGGAATGGCTGGTTCTAAGTTTATTGGAAGTTGGGTTTCAGCAGGATAAGGAAAGAGGTTATTATTGATAGGCCTGAGAATATCACAGCTTGCCAATACGCGATCCAATTCCTCCTGTAATAGCAATTCCTCGACTTGCCTAGAGCTTTCCCCAATTTCCATTTCTGTTTGCCTAGAACCTTCCCCGATCTCAATCCCTTTTCCTTTATCAATAGGATTTTCTATTTTGGGAACTTTTCTAGTTGCTGGTTTCCTCCTGCGTACTCGCCTCCAACCTACAAATCTTCTCTTTTTTATTAGGCTTTGGTTTCTCCGGAGGTGAAGCTTGGAATTCCATAGGTTCTTCCACATCGGCTATGTAACCAGTAAAGTCTTTGGAAACTTTTACTTTTACAGGATAAAGATTGAGATTCTAAAGGGCTTCAGATAACTCATTCATGTTGTTTAGCATATATGCAAAATGCACACAAAATGCTAAGTTAAAATTTTTATAATAAAATTTCACAGATAAACATTCAAGTATTATTGCATACCGTGTAACTAATTTAATACAAAGGACAACTGAAAATTAAAACATACTAGAGTTTATGGTAAACTTATTTATTTACTGGGTAAAATTTTCTTTAGAGTTTCTGGCTTGTAGATGATATGGGTGCTAATACTGGGTCAGGGTATTTAAAATTTTGCATTTACTGCTACAGTGGCTAACATATAGAGATCTGCCCATTTTTCATTTAATTCATCTTCCCAGGATGGGTTATTGCCTATTTTCTGAGTTTCCTTAGGAATCGTCACTTCTTTTGGTTGTGATTTCTTTTTTTCTCCTGACTTTTCCTAATAATTCGACTTCTTTTCTTAGGAGAAAGTGGTTCCTCAAATTGTACTTTACGGACAAATATTCCTTCCTCAGTATCCGTTGGGTATTTTGAGGATGAAGTTCCTTTTTCTTTCGGTAATTTATCTATTTTATGATAGATGTCCGAAAGTCTTTGTTTACCCATACTGTAAACAAATATTCAAATAATAAAACACGTAATCATAAAATGGCAGTTAGTAAAAATTAAGTATTTTCTAAATGCTTAATTGGCTTAAATCAGTGGCTCTGATACCACCTTTTTCTGTCACGGCCCCCGACCCGGTTTGACCCGGTTCAGGAGCCGCGGGACAGAAATCCCGTGGTATTTATTTAATTGAGTTGACAGCGGAAGATTTTTAGCAGGATCTTTTTAAACTGAAAATGCCCGCTTATTTTATTTCATAATTCGGGATAAAATCTCGTAGTTTACAATAAAGTAATTTCACTGGGAAATCCTTATTTTACAAAAAAAACATGTTTATTCATTTATATTGAGCCACTTCCTCAAGCTTATAGTGCTTCGCGGCACTTTTCCTGGATCACAACAGATCACCTGAAACATGTTTGAAAAAGGTTTTGTCAGCGGGGAAATACTGGTGAATCATTCTTTTTACTAAAAACGACGCTTTGTTATAATTTACAGTATTAAGAGCGATTACAATGTTTATATATATCAACCACCTACCCACGGTATTTGTCACTCGACCACCTATTGGCTATCTCGTTGTCCAATGGTGTCTGTGACTATGGTCATATCACCCCTTGGCTAACCCGTTGTCCAATGGTGACGGTTATCAAGTATTGTATACAAAACCCCACATACCGGCTGTAATTTGGAGATTACAAAGACTTAATCCCTGTAATTATAACTTTGAAAACAAACATGATTTTGAAAGCAATTTTGGTAAAAAGAGAATGACTCACATTGCAGATTTATGCGGGCAGAGTTTAGCCTACTGATTAGCCTGATAACCTAATTTAACAACAATGCACACGAACTAGGTCAGTAACTAATACAGCATTTATGATAACTCACGAGATTAAAACCTTCACAATGAATGACAAAGCATAACCCTAATTTGAGCAGCACTTAAACATTCATCGGATAGTTTCAATCGATCGGACATTGAATCGTAGCAGCGATCGAGTTAATACTCGGTATCGTAGCAGCACCTCACTAATTTGAGAGTAATATTCGACTTTAGACAGTATAACTTCGTTTTTGAATTGAAATTCCGACACCATCGAACTGCTCAGGAGCCAAGCTATTTATAGCTGAAATTGAGGTCTTACGCGGCCCGCGTAAGCCTCTTCTTAACTTTACACGGCCCACGAGGGCAGCCTAGACTAGGTGTAGGCTTGGTGTGTCACGGGTAGGCATGCCAAGTGGTCCACGCGTGGCTCGGATGCTTATCCGGTCAAACCATACTTTGACGCGGCCCGCGTAAGGCTAAGCTAACCTTTACGCGGCCCGCCTGAAACCCACAAATTTTGATTTCTTAGTTTTTCATGCACAGTGGTGTTTCACGGTCTGGGTTTTTACTTACGGGTTATTTTGGGAGAATTTTGAGAGTCCTTACATTATGGTCATTACGAGTTTGTGGTCATGCCCTTTGGTTTGACCAACGCACCTGCCGTTTTCATGGATTTGATGAACCGCGTGTGCAAAGCATACTTGGACCGTTTCGTGATCGTTTTCATAGACGATATTCTTATTTATTCCAAGACACAAGGAGAGCACGAGCGACACTTGCATCTTATCCTCGAACTCCTTCGTACTGAACCTCTATACGCCAAGTTCTCCAAGTGTGAATTCTGGCTAAAAGAGGTTCAATTCCTTGGTCATACTGTCAACGAACTTGGTATTCACGTTGACCCCGCTAAAATCGAAGCTGTGAGGAACTGGATCGCACCTAAATCTCCGTCTGAAATACGTTCATTTCTTGGTCTTGCTGGTTATTATCGTCGTTTTATCTCCAACTTCTCGAAGATCGCTGTTCCTTTGACCTCTTTGACCCAATAAGATAAACCTTTTGTTTGGGGTCCCAAACAGGAGGAATCTTTTCAAACACTCAAGGAGATGCTTGTAATGCTCCTATCCTCACGCTTCCTGATGGTAACGACGACTTCGTCGTATATTGCGATGCTTCACGCCTTGGTCTTGGTTGTGTGCTTATGCAACGAGACAAGGTCATCGCTTATGCGTCAAGGCAACTCAAAATACATGAGAAAAACTATACTACTCATAACCTTGAACTTGGCGCAGTTGTTTTTGCGTTGAAGATTTGGCGACACTACCTTTCTGGTACTAAGTGTGTGGTCTTCACCGACCCTAGGGGCCTCCAACATATCTTCGACCAAATGGAACTGAACATGCGTCAACGCCGTTGGGTGGAATGGTTAAACGACTACGACTGCGAAATCAAATACCATCCAGGTAAAGCGAACGTAGTAGCCGACACTCTTAGTCGTAAAACTCATGTGAAGAGTATCCGTTGTCTCCAACTCGTTAACGACTTTCAAAACCGTATTCGTGAAGCTCAATACGCCTCCATTAACGAAGGTAGCCTCTCTGTTGAGGTACGAGGCGCTAAGGAACATGAACTCATGTCGAAATCTGATGGTATTCTATACTATCTCAATCGTATCTGGATCCCTAATCGTGAAGACCTCTGAGACTTTCTCATGAATGAGGCACACAAAAGAAGGTATTATGTTCATCCTGGTGCTGATAAGATGTACCACGACATGCGTACATCCTATTGGTGGCCTAGGATGAAGAGAGATATCGCCTCTTACGTTGCGAAATGTCTTACCTGATCGAAGGTAAAAGTTGAACATCAACGTCCCTCTGGCTTGCTCGAACAACCAGAAATTCCTATATGGAAATGGGAGAGCGTTACCATGGATTTATCACTAAACTTCCTCGTACTTCTTCTAGTCATGACAGTATTTGGGTGATCGTTGATCGATTGACCAAATCAGCTCATTTTCTTCCCATTCGTGAAGATTTCAAAGTCGAGAAATTGGCTAGAATCTACACTAATGAGATCATTTGTCGTCATGGTACCCCCATTGACATCATTTCCGATCGTGATGCTCATTTTACGTCTCGCCTTTGGCAAACCTTTCAATCTGCTATGGGTACTGTTCTTAACCTTAGCACCGTTTTTCATCCTCAGACAGATGGTCAAACAGAGCGTACTATCCAAACATTAGAGGATATGCTTCATTCATGCGTAATATATTTTGGTGGCAACTGGGATTCACACTTGCCTTTGATCGAATTCTCGTACAATAACAACTATCATGCGAGTATTCAAATGGCACCTTTCGAAGCATTGTATGGTCGTAAGTGCCATTCGCCTATTAGTTGGCACGAGATTGGTGAATCTCAATTCACTGGTCCCGAGCTTATACAAGAAGCGACGGACAAGATTTTACAGGTTCGAGACAATGTACTGAAAGCCAGGAGCCGACAAAAGAGTTACGCCGATAAGCGTCGCAAACCTTTGGAATTCGAGACAGGTGACTTCGTACTTCTCAAGGTATCTCCTTGGAAGGGTGTAGTTCGTTTTGGTAAGAAAGGGAAACTCGCACCTCGCTATGTTGGTCCTTTCAAGATTCTCGAAAGGATTGGCAAGGTTGCGTATAGACTAGACCTGCCTGAAGAACTCAACAATGTACATCCTGTCTTCCACGTGTCCAACTTAAAGAAGTGTCTAGCTGACGAAGGGCTTCAAGTTCCACTCGAGGACCTTCAAGTCAATGAGACCTTGCACTTT
Organism: Helianthus tuberosus; assembly: GCA_030545235.1. NCBI lineage: Eukaryota > Viridiplantae > Streptophyta > Magnoliopsida > Asterales > Asteraceae > Helianthus > Helianthus tuberosus. The sequence goes on from CM060394.1 coordinate 47,131,630, forward strand.
GTGGAAAAACCCATCGAAATCGTGGATCAAGGAGTCAAGTTATTGAGGCGCAGTAAAATTCCTATCGTTAAGGTTCGATGGGAAGGTAAACGTGGCTCTGAATTCACTTGGGAACTCAAGAGTCACATGAAGACGAAGTATCCGCAACTTTTCCCTACTTCTTCCTAAATTTCGGGACGAAATTCCCTAAAGGAGGGGAGACTGTAACGCCTTGCTACTTCATACTTTCCATAAATAGAAAGTCTTGTTTATATTTCTATTTTTGGAAGTCTTGTGTTCTTGTAATCGTTCTTTCTTTGTAACCGTTGTAAAATCCGAGACTTGGATCATAAATGAAACTCGTATTTTGTTCAATACATGTTATACATACTTTATACATGCTCGTACATTCAATTTTGTGAAACAATTGATGCTTATTCATGATTCTTGGAAACTATGTGCTAAACTTGCAAATATGTGAAACTTATGCATAAAACATGTTCTGAACGTAAAATATATTTAAATACGACCTTCATACGCTTAATTATACTTTGATTATGTTCCTCATACTTTATTTGGCCTTAAACTATGCTTAAATGGCGAAAATGGCCCTTAAAACACCTAAAAACACTAAATAACAAAGTCTGGGGGCCTAAGTGTAATAAACTCAAACTTCAGCCCACACCTTGACACGGGCCCCAGAACCAGCAGCTTAGTTCCCTTCGCTAATTTGAGCGGGATTTGATGGTTTTTGAGTTTTTAACAGGGTTTTTGGCATTAATTACACATCTAACTCAACCCTAACTCATTCCCTATATAAACTCACACTTGTCCAAGCCATTTGCACTTTAGAAATACTCTCACAACTCTCTCAAACTCTCAAAAACGTAGCTGTAAGTGCAAGTTTGGACAGAAGTACCAAGCTCCACTAAAGTGAGCATAACTTCTTCATTTCTCATCCGTTTTAGCTCATTCTTTTTCCAGAACGTTTGGCTTGACCTTAGCTTCGATTCCATGGGTAGTTCACAGAGAATAAGGCCCTATAACTCCAGAAAATAGGTTCCAAAGTTCACTGTTTTCATTAAGCTTTACTAAACCTTGTTCATACTTATGCAAACTTGAGTCTAACTCACTCAAACCCACGTCCTTATGCTTATAACCCCTTCTATGGTTAGTTAAGATTAAAAAAGGGGCTGAGACATACAAAATCAGAGGTTAATCCTCAAATACTTTATGTTTTGTTTAGGGTTTTTGACCCACAAGTGGTGTTCAAGCTTCAAGCTTGATAAAGGTGTGATTGTGGACTAACTTGGGTTGTCCAACATAAAATCCCCACATCCCTTGATGATTTCTCATAGTGTAGATGTTTCTTATTCTTGTATTGCTAGTAGTTCATGACCCTCCTTGTATGTTGTTACATCAAGTGTAGTGGTGAACCATAAGAGGTACCTAAATGGAAGCTTGTTCTTCCTACCTCCTACATGAATTCTATGACATAATAGAGGTACCTAAATGAAGATTAATCTTCTACCTCATGCTTGATTAATGGACTAAATAGTACATATAATACTTATACATATATTTACTATTCGAACTCTTGATGGTGGACTTGTGTTCATTCGTAAAGGTATTAGAATACATCATCCAAGACATAAGACTTGTTACGATTCTAATGAGTATTCTACTCATGAAAACATTAACCCTTGAGGTTTCATAGTGTCAAGAACAAGTACTTGATATCGAAGGATGATTACTTTCGAATACATATATTCTTGTGTTTTAACTTCCTAAATCCCTAAATCTTCCGAATGCCCAAACTCATGAGCCTATGTTTCCTTTGTGTAGAAGGACTTGGTGTTCCAACTTCCTAATCAACCAACTCACTCGCGGGATTACCAAGTAGAAGACTTGCAAAACCGTGAGTATACTCGCAACCCCTTTTTATGTTTACCACTTTTTGGGGTGTAACATGTTTAACTATTAAACTACACTTAAACTTATTCTTTATGCAATGCACGAAAACAATCCTTATACATGAATACTATGTTGTTATACTTGATGCTTATACGTGGACCATACTTATGTAATATGTTTTAGTCATTAGCTTTCACGAGCCTTCATTTGACATGTATAGCGCTATAGGAGTAATGCACCGCCCGTAGACTAGTGGTCATGTTGAATTATATCATTTTTGCGTAAACAGAGGATTGGCTAGAAACATTGCATGCCATGTTAGGTTGATCTTGTATAAACTAAGTTGCCATGTGGATTCGTTTTTAAACTTTTATACTTATTCATAAACTTGTATACTCGCATTTGCTTTTGCATTGAATTGTATTTTAAACATGTTACAGGTTGAGGATTGATGATGCTATGAAAATGGGCTAGCAAAGATGCCTAGATACTCACTTAGACGTTTAGGTTTAAAGTGTTGTATCAATTTTGTTATGTTATGTTTAAACAATATTGTTATTTGAATTTCTTGTAATGTTTTGACAATTTGTTTATGAAATGAAATCGGTTGAATTAAATATTGTCACAAATAGTGTTATGAAGTCTCTTACAATTTCGAACTAGTCCCACTCCGATGATTCCACCATTGGTTGGGGTGTGACACTAAAGATCAGCTCGACGGGATGTTCAGCATCAAAGACATGGGTCCGTTGAAATATTTTCTTGGAATCGATGTCTCTCGTATTAAGGAAGGTTTAGTCTTGAGTCAAAGAAAATACACGCTAGATATCCTGAGGGATAGCGGCCTGGAAGGGTGTAAACCTAGTTCCTTTCCCATGGAACAAAACCTTAAGCTTGGGAAGGGAGAAGGAGAAGATAAAGTGGATAGCAGTCAATATAGGAGGTTAGTTAGCCGTCTCCTTTACCTGCAGGCCACCAGACCGGACATCACCTACGCAGTGAATGTCCTCAGCCAATTCGTGACAGACCCTCGCCAGAACCACATGGATGCAGCAACTAGAGTTCTGCGGTACTTGAAATCAACTCCAGGGCAAGGTATATTGTTACCAAAAGAAGGTGGCATGAACTTATTGTCTTATTGTGATGCGGATTGGTTAGGATGCCCTTTGTCAAGAAAGTCTCGAACTGGTTACTTATTGTCTCTCGGAGGAGCGCTCATATCATGGAAGTCAAAGAAGCAATCAGTAGTTTCAAGATCATCTGCAGAAGCAGAGTACAGAGCCATGGCTACTACTGTCAGCGAGGTGATTTGGGCAAGGTGGATGTTGAGTGAATTAGATGCTAAACAAGGAGAACCAACTGTTATGTTCTGCGATAACCAGGCGGCTAGGCATATAGCGAACAATCCAATCTTCCATGAGAGAACAAAGCACGTAGAGATGGATTGTTACTTTGTCCGTGAAAGAGTTGAAAGCAGAGAAGTTGAACCGGTTTATATTAGCTCCAAAAATCAAATTGCAGATTTGTTAACCAAGACCCTTGGAGCTCAGCACCTCAACTCTCTACTGAGCAAGTTGGTCATTCGAAATCTACATGCTCCAACTTGAGAGGAAGTATTGAGAATGCATTATTTTGTGCATAATTATCTCTCCTTGTTTCCCTCTCAATCAAAGATCCATGCATATCTCCAGCCATTATTTTAATTCTCTTTTATTAGTTTCCTTCGTTTGGTCTATTGTATTGCATATTTAAGGCCTATTCTTCTTTGTATTTGATCATCAGAAAAAAGGCATATGCCAAATGAATAAAAACTCTGAGTACCGATTTCTATAAATTACATGAATTTCTTTAAAATAATTATGATATCAAGAAAGAAAAAATAAATCACGCAAGCTTATTTATACATAAAACCAAAAATAGACAACACTCTTGTGGTTTTAGGCAAAATTAACAAATTAAATGACGTAATTTGTATTTACATGTTAGGTCATTGCTTGCCGCTAAGAAATGTTTGATAGACAACACTTTTGTCTACTTTCTCTTAACATCTTTTGTAAATAGAATAAATTTGTTTGTAAGCTTAAAGAAAATGTTTGATAGAACTAACTTGAGTTATAAGTTGTAATTTTTTAATTCGAATTGTGATGTCAATTGCAAATTATTTAAATGGTGTTTGTTTACTTATGATAAATATCTTATGCACTTTGCCACCTCTTATGTACAAGCGATGGTAAAAAAGAATATGTATAATATAGACTCTTTTTTTTTTTTTTTTGAAATTCTTCTTATAGCATTGGACAGGAACTAAAACTCTAAAAGAAATGTGATGTGCATCTCACGATAACATGGACAAAGTACTCTAAGATTCGCCAAAGAATAGGGAAAACAATGGCACATGTGATAATGGAGATTGTGGGTGAGGATGCCAGTGCGACAATGGTCTTAGCATCTAACGTTAGCTAGGTAGAGATGGTGGTACGAGAAGACGAGGAAGAAGCAAAGAGTAAGAGACAGTGAGATATGAGATGACTAGGGATGGCAATGGGTCGGGTTTGGGACGGGTTTAGGTAATCCCAAACCCAAACCCGGTTAGATAAGCTTGTCCCAAACCCGTCCCTACAGATGACGACGAGGAAGAAACAAAAAGTAAGAGATGATGATACGAGATGACGAGGAAGAAGCAAAGAAGAGAGAAAAAGAGTTTAAAAACATTAGTATTATAGAAAAAAAAAAAAAGAATAATTGACAGAATAACTTTTTAATTCAAATCTATAACCCTTTTTCTATTTTAAATGATATAATATATTTTAATTTGACTATATATATTATGAATAATTGATAATACTTTAACTCAAATATGTGGGACCATATAAAAAGTCTATTAACCATCACTAGTGCTCTAGTGGTGGCCACACGTATTTAAGTTTCACTTATGGTGTGTCCGGGTTAGTTTTCCCCTCAAAGTCTCAAGTTCGAGTCTGGGTGATAGAGGTTTTCTCATTGAGTGGTTTAAATTGGGGATCTATTGTGCGAGAGGGGCTCTCTAGCGCGGACCCGATTAAGACAACGTATGCTAGACCCCCCGACATTCGTGAATAATTCACACCTTTCAAAAAAAATATAAAAAGTCTGATAACCATCGCTTTTGTGATCTTATTTGAAAATGAGACAAATGAAAGTTGAGTAATAGCTCACATGTTTATTTATCAGTTTAAGAATAATTAGTTCATGTAGGGCTGCAAACGAACTAAACGAACACGAAGAAGACTTTGTTTGTGTTCGTTTGTTAAGAAATATATGTGTTTACGAACTGTTTATGAACACTTACCGAACAAGATTTTATGTCAGTGTTCGTTTGTTAAGAAAATGAATTTGTTCGTGTTTGTTTGTGTTAGGTTTAAAATTTTAGGCAACGAACGTTGATCAATAAAAATGAGTACAAATTAATTGTCATGAACACAGATGGAAATAAACGAACACAAACAAGCATTCATGAACAAAATATATAATAGACTTACACTTATTAAATATAGAGTTAATTACATAGTTAGTCCCTGTGGTTTGCACAAAATAACATACTTAGGTACTAATAGTTTAAAATCACCTTCTAGGGTATTAACTTTTCATTTTGTAACGTTGGAGGTATTAACTTCTAAGGTAGTAACATAGGTAGTCCCTGTGGTTTGCACAAAATAACATACTTAGGTACTAACAGAATGTGATTTTAAGCCTACAAATAAGCTTAATACCCCCAAACGTTACAAAATGAAAAGTTAATACCCTAGAATGTTATTTTAAACTATTAGTACCTAAGTATGTTACTTTGTGCAAACCACAGGGACTAACTATGTAATTAACTCTTAAATATATTTTATTTGCCGGAATTTTGAAATATTAAAAAATATATAAAAATAAAAAACATTAATGATATGTCGAACACAAACAAACACGTTATTGAACATTCACGAACATTAATGAACGAAAGCGGCCTCTGTTCATCTTCGTTCATTTAACCAAACGAACGAAATTTCTTATTCGTGTTCGTTTGTTTAACAAATGAACGAACACAAACGAACTTTCCACCGAACGATTCACAAACTGCTCGTAAAACGTTTGGTTTGTTTATAGCCATAAGTTCACGTGTTTTTTCGTTGTTTTCATCTTTGAATAAGAAAATATATTGTCATACGATTCAGAAAGAAATTGTATTTACGGAGAGTAATGACCTTAAAGAATGTTGAACGGTGGTAAGTTTTCTCCTCTTTATCTAAGAGGTGGATGATTCAAATCTTGTAAGGTGCAGTGCATAATTAATTAGTAGTATATTAGTTTGCCGTTAAAAATATTATGAAGAGTAATGATGTATTATAGACATTAACACAATGAGATTCATTATGGAACAATAAAAAAGTAACATGGAACCGCAACTTCGATCCGAACAACCCCCAAAAAATAAAAGATCTCGAGAAAGAAACACCCAAAAAAATAAAAGCTAAAAAGTCATGCATCCATATAACGTCCACATGTCACATAACGCCTCATTTTTAAGCCTCTCCGCACCGTATAGTCTTAACTCCACATAAGTGTCTCATCACCTATTTTTCTCAATTTCACTTTACCTCACTTCAAGGAAATGTTTTAGTCTAGTTAATTTCATCTAACCTTATTTTTAGTGGTTTAAAAAAAAGAAAACAATAATTAATTCAATTTTTTAACATCCGGTTAATATGTTAGCATATAAGCTCTTTAATACCCCTTAACACAACGAGAGAATGATATGCAATATTAGTTAACATGTCATGTTATCATTAACAACCAATATGTTAGGGTACCCCTTGTAGCCTTAGAAGTAGGGCTGGCAATTCTGACACGAACACGATAACACGACACGAACCTACACGAAGTGATCATGTTTCGTGTTTGACCTTAACAGGTTTTGTGTCAAAAACAGGTCGACACGATAAGACCTTAACAGGTTTCGTGTCTAAACAAGTTAAAACTCGTTAACCTGTTAAGACCCGTTAAGTACATGTTAAATAATAAAAATTGAAAAATATTATATGTGGGTGTGGACATGGGATCATCAGTCGTGGGACCTGAGACACAAACACACGCGGTTCTTTTTCACAATCCAAAACCTAATTTTTAAATCATTCTCACAAACACCACCATTCCCAATTTGGTTCACAGCTTCCTCAATTTGGTCGTGTTCGTGTCTTAAACAAGTCATGTTCGTGTCTTAACAGGTTGTGTTCGTGTCTTAACAGGTTGTGTTCATGTCTTAAACATGTCGTGTTTGTGTCTTAACATGTCGTGTTCGTGTCTTAAACAGCTCATGTTCGTTTCTTAACAGGTTGTATTCGTGTCTTAAACAGGTCGTAAGAAACGTTGGTAATTTTTTTCGTGTCTTAACAGGTCGTTTCGTGTAACCTGTTTATTAACAGGTTCGTGTTCATGTTTCGAAAACCTAACACGATAAGATTCCGTGTCATGTTCGTGTCTTAACAGATCGGGTTGACCAGTTATACCAACCCTACTTAGAAGATGTGTGAATTCCCGTTCAAAATAAAATCAAACAAATTCTAAATTCTTAAGAATTTTCTTTTTTATGTATGTTGCCACAGGCCCAGCCCCCAGGCAAGTAATGGTGGAATATTGAGCCCACGTGGTAGGTGATGGTGAGACAAATGATTTATATATTGGAAAAAAAATATGCTTAATAATACATATGTTTAACTTCCCCCCCCCCCCCCCCCCCCCCCCCCCCCCCAAATAAAAAAAATACAAAGTTATGTATTTAAAAAATTTTATGCATAAAATATGTCTCAAATGTTAGTTATAGATGTGTTAGGTATAGAATCAATTTTAAGTAAACAAAACCTATAAGAATTAGGGGTGTTTACGGTCCAGTCATGACGGTTTTGTTTATCCTAACTCGAAACCAAACTATTGGAAATTGAAACTGAATCGAATCAAACTGTTACCAACGGTTTGATTTCACGGTTTAAACTTTGGTTAGGAACAAAAAAATAAGTTAAGGCCTAATACTAGATACTCCACATTCAACAATCTAACGTGTTAAAACCTTGGCTGAACATCAAGTAATTACATAACAATCTAATAACATGTATATTAAAGATTCAAGATTGTCAAATTAAAATATATATCATCCTTACGGTCCGGTCTGGTTTAATACGACTGGTTTTCGATATAAATCGTAAACCAAACAATTTGCTACGGTTTGAGGTTTTTTGAACCGACCGACCAAAATTTAAAGTGCTAAAAAACCAATCATGAAACCAAACCGATGACTGAATTTGGTGGTTTCACGATTTGAAACCAAACTATGAACACCCCTTACAAGAACCATGTAAACATTTTAACAATATAACCATCTTAATTTCTCTCTTCTAGACTTTAAATTGGTTTCCAATATTAACCTGAACTTGAAATTTGTTCCATCTATAAATTATAATATATATCAAACATATAATAAATTAGTAAAATTTTAAACATATATCAAATATACGTGGTTTTTTCTTACATTCTTAATTCTACATCTTTCTTTTTCTTTCTCACGTCACTCTCTCCTCCATCCATGGGCGTAGCATAGTGGGGGCAAGAGGGAGCGACCAACCTTCCGAACTTTTCACTCAGTAGCGGAGAGTATGTAGTTTCATATAGAAATATTTGGGTATATACGTTTTCGACCCCCTGGTTCTATAAAAATGTTTTGGTATATACGTTTTCGACCCCTCGATCGGAAATCTCAAGCTTCGTCACTGCCTTCGTCTAGCATCCACGTTCATACGGGACAAGAAAAATCACCTCCACTGGGGTTGTGTAAGCGTACAAGTTAGAACTTGTGGTTTGATTTGAGTAATGCTGTTTTTTTGTACTTTCGATAGGAAGTTAAAATAGAGTATTAAATACTAATAAACATTGTCCAGCATTTTCTTGTCATATTGTGAAGATAAAACAAAAATATGTGTTAATGTATTTCTAGAACAAAACAAAGAATGCTGAAAAAGTTTTTGAAAATAGAAAAGCATATATTTTAACATGAAAATAAAAAAAAACAAACTAAAAATAATTTATTATTACTATTATATATTTAAAATTTCCATGAGTTCGTAGAGAACTGTCCGCGTGTATAACTAAATATTAAGATAAACATATTCCAAATTTTGTTGTCTGGAGATAAAATAAAAAATATATAATATATTTCCTGAACAAAAAAAATGCATAAAAAGGTTTTGAAAAAATATTTCCCCTTATTTAAAAAGTAGGATTCCCCATGAGCCGCAAAAAATCAGTTTTGGTTTGGTTTATTAAAGTATTCGCATTCGCTATAACAAGAATATTTTCTTTTAAATAAAGTCAAGATATGTTCAAACGGATATCCAAATGTGTTAACATCGATCGAAAACCATAAAAATGAATAAAGTCATGATATGCCGAAATGATATCGACACATATTTTTATTGATCTAAAATCATAAATATGAATACAAGTACTAATTATGATAATAACCGATAAAGATACCAATGTCGGTGTCGGTTTAGTTCGTCACAATACCAGCACTCGTTATAGCTTACGATACAAGTTATACACACCGTCATATTCTAACTTTTAAAAAAAGTTAACGGGCCAAGTTATTAGAGAAAAAAAATCCATAAAATAGGATAAACGTGTATATTTGTTAATTCATAGCATACATATATATAAATATTAAAATCAAACTACATATTTTAAAATAAAAGTTCATTTTCCATTTGTAGACAAGGGTTGTAAGAAAATTAAAGTTAAGTCATTTCATGTACAAAGTTAGATTTACAAGTATATATTTTGGATAATCAGATTTGAGGTCGAGTATCACCTAATCTCATACCTACATCACATTCATAAAATACTTTTTTTTCCAGTCTCATACTCAAATACATGAATATTCTTTTTTAACGTCCAACAAAGCTCTTCCACCCGACTTGTCACCAAATCCAATAAAAATTCATCGCTTAAAGTCCCACTGTGACACACATTATATTTTGTTACAAACTAGAATTTTTACCGGCAACCTTTATTAGAGAAAATCAACCGGATACTATTATTGCATTAGGGATGAGCAAAATGGACCCGGTATCGGTACCGAATTTACCGAACCGGGTACCTTTTCGGTACCGATTCGGTACCGACTTTTGACATTTTCGGTACCGGTATTTACCGGTTTTTACCCTCAAATACCGGTACCGTACCGGTACCGAACCGTACCGGGTATATTCGGTACCGGTACCCACTTTTGAGGATTTTCGGTACCGACACTTTCGGTTCCGGTACCGGTTCAGTACCGGTCGGTACCGAGCTCATCCCTATATTGCATAGCATTGCCTCTTTGGTCAAATATACGAATATTCAAGATACAACGACGTATTATTATTATTATTATTATTATTATTAAATAACATTTCTAAATTTTTATTTCTGTTCATGTCTATTTGAACACCACGTAAACTCTGTGAAGCTTTACGTGCCATTGTTGACACACATCGCCACCACCACCGCCGCCAAATTCACCACTCACTCACACAACCTGCTATGGCTACGACGGCAGTTGGCGTATCGGCGACGCCGATGATGGAGAAGCTAACGGCGGCAGATGATGACCAGCAGCAGCAGAAGCTCAAAAAAGGAATCGCAGAGTTCTACGACGAATCCTCAGGTATGTGGGAGAACATATGGGGAGAACACATGCATCACGGATATTATAACTCCGACGACGTCGTTGAACTCTCCGATCATCGTTCTGCTCAGATCCGTATGATTGAACAAGCCCTAACGTTCGCCTCTGTTTCAGGTAGTTATCAGTTGATTTATTCTGTTATTGTTTAATTGAATCTGACGGTTTAGAACTTTTAGATTTGTATAGATGAAGTTATGAAAAGCGGTTTCTGAACGGAGTTTTCGATGTTTCGATGCGGTTTTTGAGTTTTATATAATTTGTACTCACTTTTTCTAAATGATTTTATTTGCTATTAGTTTCGATGGTGCTATACTTGATTGTGAATGATATCCTTACTGATTATGTGTTTGTTATAAGATTTGTAATTGTTAATTAGGTTTTTGAGAACTAAGTTTGAGTTATAGCTGAATAATCTATGCTGATTTTGAAATAGACGTGTGTTTTCGAACGGAGATTTCGAAGTTTGTTGCGGTTTCTGATTTACAAATATTTTATACTCACTTTTGGTGGATGGATCGTTTGTTATTGAATTTGCTAATGCTACAATAGTTTGTGAATGATTGGTTACAGGTTATGTGTTTGGTTTGTTGTTAGTTGTTGTTAGATTCATGACTGTCAATTAGGGTTTTGAAATTTGAAGTTGATTTCATGGCTGTAATCTCACAAGGATTGAAATTAAATGAAAATTGTACTTTTACTGAGTGAACTCATTTGCTAATGCTACTGCAGTTTGTGAATGGTATGGTCAGTGGCGAAGCTTGAGATTTCCGACCGGGGGGTCGGAAGTCACCGGACCTAAAATTATACCTAAAAACTTATAAAACCGGGGGGACGAAAACGTATATACCTAAAAAAATTCTATACGAAAACTACATACTGGACACTACTGAGCGAAAAGTTCGGAGGGTCGGGCGCCCCCCCAGCCCCCACTATGCTACGCCCATGGATATGGTTACAGATTATGTATTTGTTATTAGTTTTTGTTTCATGACTGTCAATTAGGTTTTTGAAGATTAGCTTTGAATTAATGGTGAAATTTTTCAGGATTGAAAGTTGAAATTAAATAACTTGTCGGATGCAAATTATACTTTTAATGTACTGGAAAAAAAAAGTACTGTCACATTAAGAGTGTTTTCTTACAGTAGATTGTCATTTGTCAGTCTTGTGATTGTGACTTGTGACTCCCTCACTTACCATTTTGCCTTCGTTGCAGATGATCCGGAAAAGCAACCTAAAACCATAGTTGATGTCGGGTGTGGTATAGGAGGTAGCTCAAGGTATCTAGCAAGAAAATACGGAGCCGAATGTCACGGAATCACCCTCAGCCCTGTGCAAGCTGAGAGAGCTAATGCCCTTGCTGCGGCCCAAGGGTTGGCCGATAAGGTACCGCAGTTTGTCAAGATTTTTGGGGAGAATAGAGCACATCAATTCTTCTATTTGACTTTTTGCACATCAAATTCGTATAGCCTGCACACATACCACGATTATTAACGAAGTTAACTGTTTTTCATAGTTATTACGAGCATATAATTCTTGAACTCGCCATGAGGGGTTTGCAGGTTTCATTTCAAGTTGCTGATGCTTTAAACCAGCCGTTTCCTGATGGAAAGTTTGACCTGGTTTGGTCAATGGAGAGTGGAGAGCACATGCCTGACAAACTTAAGGTTCTTATTTTCCTTCACATATTTTAAATTTCTTATCATATCATAGTTGTCAATAGCGATCGCTATGGTCGCTATAGCAAATAGCGTAGCGTATAAGTCGAAGGTCGCTACAGGATATCTCGTCATAAACAGCGGGATTTCAGTTTTTTTTTTAAATATAGATAGCAATTAAATATTGATAGCTGTTATATACATGTAAAATAGCGTATATAATAGGGTATTTTGATATAATATTTTAATTTTAATTATTGAATTCACCAGTTTGTTAGTGAGTTGACTCGGGTGGCTGCCCCCGGAGCCACCATTATCATAGTTACATGGTGCCACAGAGATCTTAACCCCGGAGAAAAATCCCTTCGCCCCGAGGAAGAAAAAATCTTGAATAAGATTTGTTCCAGCTTTTATCTTCCCGCTTGGTGTTCTACAGCTGATTATGTAAAGTTACTAGAATCCCTTTCTCTTCAGGTAAACTTCATTATTAATCACCCAAAACCTAGTTTAATTTCGGAGTTTATATTAATATTTGCAAACATTTAATTAACTTTTAGAATCTTGAGGGGGGCTACCAACTACCGTACACTCCAACCACCTCTCTATCTCTGCCGGTCTGTGAATTGGCAAACTAAAGCTAGGGTCGTACGGGCGGGGTAACAGATAATAAAGAGTTGGTTCGAAAACAGTTATTGATTTTTATGTAGTTAGATTGACCTGAAACACGTTTTGTTTATTTATTTATTTTTTGTAAATAGTTATCGCTTCATCATCATCATCATCATCATCATCATACTCAGTACACACCACCAATAGCAAATCTAACGTAGGGTATGAGGAGGGTAAGATGTAAATAGCCTTACCTACCCCGTAGGAATAGGAAAATTGCTTCCAGTGAGACCCCCAGCTCGATTCTATTGCTTAAATTATTTAATATGTATTACACATTTTAATTACATGTTAGGAGACTTTTGACCCGTTATAATTTAAGCTATTTTTTTTTTAATTTGACTCATTTAATATTAAGATAGACCCTGAACCAAATAATGTACAAGTAAATTCCATTTACACCTCACGTTATAAATAGCTTGATGTGTCACTTTGCAGGACATAAAATCCGCAGACTGGTCTGGCAATGTGGCCCCATTTTGGCCTGCTGTAATAAAAACAGCATTGTCTTGGAAAGGCATTACTTCATTGCTACGTAGTGGTAATGCAAACTTTTTTACTTAAACACACACACACACACACACACACATATATATATATATATATAGTATTAGGATTAAATACAAATAGGTTTTACTGTAAGAAGCTTACACACCAAAGAGAAATAACACTCGGTGACATTTTTCTGAATAGTGTAATTACACTACAAGAAAATTAAACTAGAGTAATTGTTATTACGCTACTTGAAAACTATGACACAATAATAATTACTCTAGTTCAATTTTAGCAGCGTAATTTCTCAGCACGCTAAAGTTTTGTTTGAAAAAAAATTCATCCCTACATATATACACATACGCGCACATACACACAATTCTAAGTAGAGAATCGTGAGAACTAATATAATCACGTTTACTTCTCTAAGACATAAGTTAATCGTGTAACTGCCTCACTTTCTCTCGTCCACTAAATTTGACATCCACAACATACAATTGTTTAAGTATATTTTGAGGTTCCCGACTTAATAAATGTTATGTATTAAACGCGTCAATATACATGTAAATAGAGAGATAGGGTGCGCTCAGTATACCATCAATTTTAAGGAGAAAACTACAAGAGTCATATAAACATTTTTACTTATGCGGTTAGATAGCCGTCTTTTGCATTGAATTTCAAGCAAAATGTACATGTGTTTACGTGGTTCTCAGAGTTTAGTTTTCTAGATTCTGTTTTGAGCACGTCCTTTTATATGTAATTTTTTAATTTCCTTATATTGTTGATGCTTAAAATTGATTAGGTTGGAAGTCCATAAGAGGGGCAATGGTAATGCCACTAATGATTGAAGGATTTAAGAAGGATGCAATAAAATTCTCCATCATTACATGCAAAAAGCCTGAATAAAAATGGATGGAGTCATTCGTATAATCGTATGTATGTATTCTGGAATTATGTCACTGTTTTCCTTTCTTTTATTTTCGCAAGTCGCCATATATATCTATGTACTATGTTGTTTGCCCTCAAGTTCGGTCGAGTCATAATCCAAGGTTCTATGCGTATTGATTATACCTGGACCATCTAGTGTTGATGCATAAGAATCATGAATGTGTACTATTATAGACAATGGCATCCCAAGGAATTAGAACCTAGCATGTTAGTTTTGTTTTTTATTTTGATTTTATATTGTTGCTTTTGGTTTTAAAAGGATTAAATGTGACGGATCCTCGTCCTCCCAGCCCAAATCCTTCGTTGGTATGTCTTTGTCGTACTATGAAGATTGCCATCAAGTTTTGTTCAGTTGTTAGGCTATATGTGTATTGGTTATATGGGGACCATCTTAAAGTTGATGTTTTAGAATCTTTACAGAAATCTGTAATGTGGTTATAATTGTAGACTTTCACCTATGAAATTGGAACCATCTCATATGGCTTGACAGTGGACACTTTTTGTAGGTCATTCAATTAAATGTTATTTGGTATTCAATTGTTTTATTTTGATTTTGTTTTTTGCTTTTTTTACTACTAGCATTTCAAAGGATTAAATATATAAAATAAATAATAAATTCTATGAAGATAAAACGGGTTGAATGAAAAGAACTGTTTTGTTATGTACATGATAATGAATATATACGAGATAAAATTTGGAACTAATAAAGTATGGATCATTCAGTTTTCACGGGCTTTAAACGACCAGAATCGAAAATCACTTCTAAAAGTTTAAAAAGTCATTTTCAGTTTGCATGCAATGAAGTTGCAGTGTACCGTCGATGATGAAATGATGAGCGGTGAAATCGATTTTAGGTTGCCAAAGGGGCAAAGGGGATAAAAGGAAACGAGTAAATATTAAATCTGTAAATATGCAATTGAGGACTGGGTGGGCTGATAAAATTGGGCTGGATAGGTGGGATGAAACCTAGTATTTTACTAGAAGTCTAGAAGCCCAATTTTGTACAAGGCTTGATGAGCCTAAACCTAAACGAGCTTCAGATACAAGGCTCGATAACTAATTGAGCTTTATTTCAGGCTTGGTCTCAATAAGGCTCGACTCATTCGAGTTTTTTTATCGATCTGATCTCGAGTAGCTTGTGAGCCGCTCGGCTTGTTTGCACCCCAACTACACGGCTTACACAGTTATGTACACTTAGGGCCTGTTTGGTTGCCTCTGAATGGCTTCATTCAGAGGTAAACCTCTGAATCGGACAGAGGTATCCTTGTTTGGTTCACAAAAACGTTACCTCTGAACTGAACCATTCAGCTCTGAATGGTTCAGCTACTTCTCATCTCTGAATGAAAATTGGACTTGTATGCCCTTTGCTCCTTCTTCTTCACGGGTTCTCCACAGCCACCACCTCCACCTCCGAAACCACCTCCACCACCTCCGACACCATCTCCATCATCATCATCATCGTCACCGACGCCACCACCTCCACCATCTCCGACACCACCTCCGACACCATCTCCATCATCATCATCATCGTCACCTCCACCATCTCCGCCAACACCTCCACCATCTCCGCCACCTGCACCTCCACCATCTCCGAAACCCCCAAATCAAACCCTAATCGATCCCATCATCGAACATCATCGTCATCATCTTCATCGATCATCATCATCTCATCAACATCTTCATCGATCATCATCATCATCATCACCGACGCATCACAACCGCCGCCGCTACTCCTTCTCCGGTCTCTCTTTCCCTCCGACTCTTCTCTCGCTCTTCTCGTTCCCGTCCTCTCCCTCTGCTCGTTTTCAGGTGGTTGCAGTGTGGATCGAGAGAGAGGGTGTTGAAGGTTTTGAGAGATGGAATTGTGAGATGATAAGGTTTTGAGAGAACTTTACTTCTTTTTTTTTTGTCTGTGTTTGATTTGTGTGAGGATGGAATTGTGAGATGATAAGGTTTTGAGAGAATTTCATAATATCTCGAGTTTTTTTTTTAGGGGTAAAAATGTAATTTTACACCGTCATTCAGATGTGCAACCAAACAGCACTTTACTGGTTCAGCACTTACTGGTTCAGAGCCTCTTACCCATTCAGACATCTTATTCATTCAGCACTTATTGATTCAGATGTTGCCAAACAGCCCCTTATATTTTCTTGTTGGGATATCGGATTTCTCTAGGCATGAGAATGAGACGGTTATAATTGGTACACTTGATTACTCATTATCCATCTGAACTTTTTATCACCTTGGTTAAGCATAGAGTTTGTTTGCTTCTTTTAAAGAAAACAATTGCAAGATACAAACATAAAGACAGAAAATGTAATTTACCATTTAACATATGGTAGTTTTACTATTCATAAGAATCGTTTTTTAATATATAGATTTTACTATTCATAAGAATCGTTTTTTAATATATAGATAATTTTGTACCATCCTATTAAAATAATTCAAGTTTTAACAAATATAACAAATTCAAAGTATGATAAATCACACACATATTATTACCAATAAAATGTTTGAAATATATAGACAATCTAAATTTAATGATCATAAAGTGATAAATTCTTAACAAACAAAATACAATATATCGACAATCAGTTGGACCTATATGTCCAAGAATGAAGAAACAACATATGGAAACATTATTTTTAGGGAAAATCCCAAAAAAATGTCCCTTTAAGAACGAGTTTACAAGACAATGTCCATTTCACTTTTCAATGCCACAAATATACCCTAACACAAGTGGCGTCGCCTATGTTTTATGGTCGGCCGTCTGTGTTTAGGTTCAATAAATTCATGCCACGTGTCAAAAACACCCATATTTATTGTATGGACGGCGCCCGATAAATGAAAACCAAGCGTCAATGACAAATAGGGATGAGTTTGGTACCGGTACCGAAAATCGCTAAAATTAAGTATCTGTACCGAAAATACCGGTACCCAAAATCACGAAATTTGAGTCTCGGTACCGAAAATACCGGTACCCAAAATCGCTAAAATTGAGTATCGGTATCTTCATGATACACACATATTAGCCCGATGCTTGACACATAATACACTCATGATCTTTATTTCTTTAATAGCCTTTGTTAGAGACACTTACTTATGATTGAACAATTTATCGTTCCGCATTCTCCAAAACATCGTTTGGAATTTTGGATCACCGCTTTAAACACCTTTTTTTTCCTTTTCAAAGCAAACCCGTGAATAAAAAATAATAAATCAATCAATTAAACTCAAGATTCATCACCAATTCCACAAACTTATCAAATGTTCAAGCCCATCAAATGAAAATCAATAAACCAACGTATGTTTTTGGAAACCCCAAAAGAGAGTAAACAAAAAATACTTATGGAAATCAAATCTTAAAAAAAAAACCATAATCGAAAAATCAAATATTCACAATTTCACATGTTTCACCACCGACTTTGGTTTCTTAGTATATAACTAGTAATAAGATCCGCGCGCGTTGCGGCGCGGGTATTTCGCAAATATCGAATGGATTAGTCTAAGCGTTATGTGATGTATCAACCATATGAAAACACACGTTTTGACGTATCCGATTGAACTCAATGTATCCTATTAGTTGCATTGCGATTGGATTAAAACGTAACGTAAATTGAATTTAAATCGTGCATTTATAACGTATTATACGCGACCCGGCTAACTCGAATTTATATCGTCAAGCCAAAAACTCTCGAGGGGGTCAAAGTGGCATTTACAAAGTTCATAAAAAGTTAAGTGGTTAAAACTTGCATTTCCTAAACTTAAGGGCTAAGAAAGGGTAAAGATAAAATTTGATAAAGTTTTAGGGTAAGAATGGAACTATAACAAAGTTGGGGCTGAAAAGGAAACTACCACAAAGTTGAGGTGTCAAAAGCAAACTATTTGTAAAATTGAGTTGTAGTTTAAGGACCAAATTTTCCATTTTATGAAACTTTGAAGGTACCAAGGTCAATGGGCTAAAATTGCAACATCGTGAAAGTATGGGGGAGTCAAAGTAGCATTTACAAAGTTCATAAAAAGTTAAGTGGTTAAAAATTTCAATTCCTAAAGTTTTGGGCTAAGAAAGGTTAAAGATAAAATTTGATAAAGTTTTGGGGTAAAAAGGAAACTATAATAAAGTTGGGAGTGAAAAGTAAACTACTTCGCTTTAACTTCGGCCAGCCACAACCTCCACCACATTGCTCCTCCTATGATTAAAGACAACGTCATTTCTAGTCCTTTTAAGTAATAGTAGAATGTAATGATTTTCGACTTATTTTCATAACTTTATAAATATAAATCATTTCATCCGGAGAATCTTATTTTTAACTAAACTCGACAATGTTAGGTGACCAAATTAAATGTCACCAAAAAAAAAATAATTGCTGTCATTCTAAGACTTTTGAAAGGAAAGCAAATTTGAGAAGATTAAAAAAATATACACACATAAAATGTTGAACATAGCAAAATTGACCTTGAGAAAGTTTCATTATATATATATATATATATATATATATATATATATATATATATATATATATATATATATATATTTTAAGATGACATGTTCTAATTGGCCGAGATATAATTTTTTTTTAAGATGACATGTTCTAATTGGCCGAGAGGACTAGGAGTAAGCCAATGTAAATTATACCTAACAGGTGATCATCCGACTAAATTGGGTCCACTTTACAGGTATTGCACCTTGATAAATCGATTAGTGAACCTTTGTTTGAGCCAGGGTAAATTATGCCTAATGAGAACAATGTCAGATTGGTAGAATTTTACTCGTTCATGTAATAGTAATAGACGTAAGTTATTTTGAGAAACCCCAAATAGGGAAAAATGGCCCTAACCAGGAACACCGTTTTCCCCTCCCGCGTAAAAAAACCTTCACAAATTGGTGAATACTCACGAATTATCACCTAACAAAGCGCACACACTCTCTCTCACATACACACATATATATTTTTAGTAGGACGACTCCATTCGAAATGGAAAGAATGTTAAGATAACGCTGATGTGAGACACAGAAAAACACAGAGAAAACATCACGACTTCCTATACGGTAATAATAATGATATTTTACGGGTTAAAACCCTCTACACTAGATTTTTTTTTTATTTTGATCAATGAATAAAGTGTAAATATCAAATATAAAGGCAGGACCTATTTGGACACCCTGCTTGCCTATTTGGACACCTTTAAGCCCTAGACGCCTCGTATAGGCCTATACGAGGCGTATAGGGTTACATTAAAGTCAGTGTCTGACTCATGTCACTTCTGATTTGACTGCTTCAAGACGCCTCGTATAGGTCTCATATGTGACCCTTTGCCCCTTATATGCCTCGTATAGGCCTATACTGGGCGTCTTGAAGGAGTTTTTTTTTTTAACAAACATTTTATACAATATTAATCGTTTTAGCAAACTTTTATACAAAAACAAGTTTTTTTATTTTAAATAATTAATATTAGGACCCCTCGTTGGTTTTTTTTTTAGTTGAAAAATGGATGTTTTGGTAGGGTAATTTGATTGTTTTTTGAGGGTGATGTTTTTTGAGTAAAAATGGGTGTTTTGGTGGGGTAATTTGAGTTGTTTTTTAAGAAAAGTTTTATTTTTTTTATAAAAATATTTTACCGTTTTCAAGATCGGCCTTTAAAAATATTCGATCGTAGAAATATTACATTGTTTTTAACATATAGTGTAGTATAGGTCTCGTATAGGTCCCTTATAGGTCTTGTATAGGCCTATCGACGTATACGGGCGTTGTATCATATCCTATAGTATCGTATCTTATTGTATTGTATCGTATATTGTAGTATAAGTCTCGTATAGGTCTCGTATAGACCTATATGGGACCTATACGAGACTTATACTATACACTATACGATACAATATGATACGATACAATACGATACTATCGTATCATATAGTGTAGTATAGGTCCCTTATAGGTCTTGTATAGGCCTATCGACGTATACGGGTGTTGTATCATATCCTATAGTTTCGTATCGTATCGTATAGTGTATAGTATAAGTCTAGTATAGGTCCCCTATAGGTCTTGTATAAGCCAATAGGCCTAAACGGGACCTAAATCACACCTATAGTATCGTATCGTATAATATATTATAGTATAAGTGTAGTATAAATCTCGTATAGGTCTTGTATAGGCATTGTATGGGCCTATGGATGTAGTATCGTATCCTATAGTATCGTGTTGTATCGCATCGTATCGTATCGTATAGTATAGTGTAGTATAAGTCTCGTATAGGTCTTGTATAAGCCTATCGTGTTGTATCGTATCGTATAGTATAAGTCTCGTATAGGCATCGTATAATTAATATTAGTGTTATTATAATTAATATGAGTTTTTATAATTAATATTAGTGTTATTGATATTAATATGAGTTTTTTATAATTAATATTAGTGTTATTATAATTAATATGAGTGTTATTATAATTAATATGAGTTTTTTATAATTAATATTAGTGTTATTGATATTAATATGAGTTTTTATAATTAATATTAGTGTTATTATAATTAATATGAGTTATTATAATTAATATTAGTGTTATAATAATTAATATGAGTTTTTTTATAATTAATATTAGTGTTATTATAATTAATATGAGTTTTTTATAGTTAATATTAGTGTTATTGATATTTAAAAAAAGAAAACAAAAAAAAATAAAAATAGACGCCCAGTATAGGGCTATACTGGGCGTCTAAGTGGACCAAAAGACCATTATACCCTTGAATTAGGCCTATACTGGGGGCAAAACAGGGCTATAATGGTCTTTTGGACCCTTCGTTATGCCAGTATAGCCCTATACTAGGCGTCTATTTTTTTTTGTTTTCTCTTTTTAAATATTAAAAAAAGAAAACCAAAAAAATTAAAAATAGACGCCCAGTATAGGGCTATACTGGGCGTATACTGGTGTCCAAAAGACCATTATAGCCCTGAATTAGGCCTATACTGGGGGCAAAACAGGGCTATAATGGTCTTTTTTGCCTCTCTTATATGCCTCGTATAGGCCTATACTGTACGTCTTGAAGGGTTTTTTTTTTTTTCAACAAACATTTTATACAATATTAATCGTTTTAGCAAACTTTTATACAAAAACAAGTTTTTTTTATTTTAAATAATTAATATTAGGACCCCTCGTTGGTTGTTTTTGAGTTGAAAAATGGATGTTTTGGTAGGGTAATTTGATTGTTTTTTGAGGGTGATGTTTTTTGAGTAAAAAAATGAGTGTTTTAGTGGGGTAATTTGAGTTGTTTTTTAAGAAAAGTTTTATTTTCTTAAAAAACAACTCAAATTACCCCCACCAAAACACCCATTTTTTTACTCAAAAAAACATCACCCTCAAAAAACAATCAAATTACCCTACCAAAACATCCATTTTTCAACTCAAAAAAACACCAACGAGGGGTCCTAATATTAATTATTTAAAATAAAAAAACTTGTTTTTGTATAAAAGTTTGCTAAAACGATTAATATTGTATAAAATGTTTGTTAAAAAAAAACCCTTTATATACGCCTAGTATAGGCCTATACTAGGCATATAAGAGAGGCAAAAAATACCAATTTACCCCAGTATAGGCCTAAATCAGGGGCTAAATGGTCTTTTTTCGTCTAGACGCCCAGTATAGGCCTATACGAGGCGTATACGGGGCAAATAAGACAAAATATGACATAATCAGATATTCTTTTGGAAATTGAAAAAGGTTATACGCCTCGTATAGGTCTATACGAAGCGTCTTGAAGGGTGTCCAAATAGACAATAAGGTGTGTAAATATGTAGACCCAATATAAATGATTCTTTTTTAACATAAGAAATGAATAAAAAAAACTTTTATTTACTTTTTTTTTTTTCCAATGTCAAAGTTGTGAAGCATCTCAAATCTCCTCCTATTTGTTCTTCATCATCAACCTCCATCAAATCCCACAAAACCCTTTGTAATCTCTCCATTTCCACCACCACTACCAGCCATGGGAGTCGGACTATCCATCCTAATTGGGTTCAAATCCCTAACCCTTTTCCTAACATTCGCATATCTCCGAACCCTAGGCTTCACCCTCCTCTCAATCCCATTCCTATACGCATCACTCGTCTCACTTCTCGTAGCCCTTGCTTCACACCCCTCAATCAATCTCCCCATGCTACTCGGCAAAAACACCGACGGATCCTTCCCAATTTGGTCGCTAATCATGTTCAGCCCCTATCTATATTTTGTGCGGTTTTTTTCAGCTGTTCGAAGATTAAAAAGTAGAGAAGATCCGTACAGTGAGGTGGTTGATGGGGTGTATGTTGGTGGGTGGCCGTCGTCGCCGGAAAAGATGCCGCCGGGGAAGCCTGCGGTGGTGGATTGTACGTGTGAATTGCCTAGGGTTTTTAGGGTTTCTGGGAATGGGTATTTGTGTGTTCCTACTTGGGATACTAGGTCTCCTGATCCTGGGGGTATTGAATCTGCTGTTAGGTGGGCTTGTAGGAAGAAGGCTCAGAATATTCCGGTTTTCGTTCATTGCGCTTATGGTAATCGATTCTCGCTTCGTATATATGCTGTTATTGTATAATGAGAAAACGCTTATTCGTAAGAAAAGTAGAATACTCAATACAGGACATGTGTAACATATAATGCATCTATGTAGTAGTACATGTATTGCATATACGCAGTATACGACATATATGCCGTATTATGATATATTGCATGTATGTAGTATTGCGTATTATATTATATATTGCATATATGCAACATGTGGTACTACATAAATGCAGTGTATATTACACATGTCCGATATTGAGTTTTCTAGTTTTCTTATGATCCTGTCCCTATATGTGTGTGTGTGTGTGTTGCATGACTGTCTTGATTCTTGAATGTGTTGTTAATTTATTATGAAAGTAACATAGATTCGTAGTTGATAGCTTGTTTTTTTTACTTTTACTCTGCACATGTGCACCGAAATCTTGCAGTAAATGAAGATTGTGCATTAATTTTAGACGTACGTAGTACTTGAAACTAGGTAGTTGAAGGCGCAAAGGATGATTATGTCGCCTAGGCGGTCAAAAACAAGGATTTTTTTTAACAAGGCGCACGGTATAAGCAGAACGTTTTTAGCTGTTTTTAGACATGTTTTAGGCCATTTTTAGATGTTTAAGACCAGTTTTAGCTGTTTTAGACCGATGTTTGCAAAATATGGCCCGAAATCTTGCAGAAAATGAAGTTGCATTTGTTTTAGACATGCTAGAAACTAGGTAGTTGAAGGCGCTAGATGCATTCAAGGCCCAAAGCATCTGTCGCTTGGGTGCAAGGTGCTTAAATTGGCGGAGACTTTTTTAGGCAAGACATGGTATAAATAATCTTTAGCTGTTTAGACTGGTTCCAGACCATTTTTAGATGTTTCAGACTCGTTTTAGTTGTTTCGGATCGATTTTTGCAAAATTTGGCCTGAATTTGCGTCTATGCTCTTTAATGGACGCAAGGCGTTATTGCTGCGTTCGGTTGTGCCTGGGCGAGCGCCTTTGACTACATAGAGTAGAAAGATAATTGTGTAATTTATTTGACTGCATATGTGTGATTGTCAATTTGTTAGTCAAGTCTGCATCAGTTTACTAAATCTTGTAAAAGTGATACAGTTTTAGTTGCGTAGTGAATACACATTTACTATATGATTTATGCAGGTCATGGAAGAAGTGTGGCGGTGACGTGTGCTTTATTGGTAGCTTTGGGCGTGGTTGATGACTGGAAAAATGCTGAGAAGTTAATTAAAGAAAAACGACCGGATATTCGGATGAATTCTCTGCACCGCAAGGCCTTGGAAGAATGGTCAAAGAACAGACTATCTCCCCCTAAAACAGGAACCAATACACGCAATTGATTAGGTACACGAAGAGAAAGTTAGTGTACTTGTTAAAACTTTTATGATCTACATTTAAGGTTTGTTATGAATAGTTCTGTCAAATTCTTAGGGGAGATTTTTTTCATTGATATCATACAGAACATTTAAGAAGGTGAATATCATAACTTTGTTACATTAATATGTGTTCTTTTTTGTGTGTTATTAGTTAATGAACACTTTGTATTGATGAGTGATGGAGTCAATAATGTACCGTCTTTAATTTACTTATGGGGGCTGTCCTATGTGTACTTGTGGGTACATCTATGGGTAATAAACAGTCAATCTTGACCCACACACTTAACTATATGGGTTCACAAAAATTATGGGCTGCAGTGGGCTAACATTATATGTAATGGAACTATAAATTAACAACATATTTGGGCATATAGGTGCTGTACTCAAATACTTTTTAGAGTTTTTGAAAAATTAAAAAAAACTGATATTACACTTTTAACCCAAATCTATTTAATCTTTTACTTTTTAACCCAAAAGTTTTCATCCTTTGCAATTTAACCTCACACATTTTTTACTTTCAGCTTTGGTTCCCCACACTTTTCATATTTCTTAGATTTTTCGTTTTACGTTTGTTTTAAATTTTGCGAGTTAACACGGCGTAACGTGCGTGTGTGGTTTAACGTTTTTACGTTTTGTATTAGATTTCGCGAGTTAACACGGCTCAACATGCGTGTGTGGTTCAACGTTCTTACGTCGTCTATTTTTTTTCCCGTTTGACAAGTTCGTCATAACGCGTGGGGTCCTAAATCGACTTAATTATTATTTTTTATGTTTTACGTTGCAGTCATTTCTTCGCACTAACACACCGTAATTTCAGTGTTGGTTGTCGTTGGCGGTGGTGTGGCATTGGTGTTATTCGATACCCCGCCGCATTACGGCGGGTGGTAAATCTTATTGGGAAACAAATAACAATGAAAAGGGAAAACAAAATTGGGTCATATCAGTTAGGGGTGTTGATGTCAGGTTCGGCCGGTTATGGCGGAAATTCTAGGCTTGAACTAATATTTTTTATATTCCTTTTCAAAATAATTAATTTGTATTAAAAATTTAAAGTGACAAAGACATGGACATATAAAAAAATAAGGATCTAAATATCTATACAGGTCAAATGAGTTGAAAATAAATCATTTCATGATTGTTTAACTTGTTTTTATAAAAGAATAAAAACTTTGGTTTGTTATAGAAAAATACTTTTTATATATGTTTTGGCTTTGTAATAATATTCAAAGTCTTAAGACATATTTGTAAGCATCCGGTTTTATAAAACTTCATTTATATTTGTAAGACTATTGTTTTAAAAACATTTTGTATTTATAAAACTTTGTTTAATTTATATAAGACATTGTCAAGTGATCTTTCCACCATAGACTCTTTGGTATATCGATCATGCGCTCTGCACTTGATATATTATTTCCTCTGTCTTGAGTCATCGATCATCTGTCGTGCTTGTGCATTTCATAGTAGATTCATTGTTTAAGAAAAATCTTTCAAGTATATCGATGATCAAATGGTGGCATTGCCCATATGCTTTCTACCTATCTCCAATTAGCGTTGTTTTTTTTTTTTTGCCCATTGGATGATCATAACTTTTTAAATATAATGTTTTTTTTATTTCGGATATACTTGTGCGGCGTGCTTATTTTTATATGCGTTTCATTGTAACTTTTTTAAAACCGGGCTGGATAAAATATAGTATGATCAATCCACAACACCGTCTCATATTGATCGTGGTGCATCCGTGTGATTCTTTGCGTTGATTTTGAGCATGGCTGGAACAGGGCTTCTGTTGTCGATCCACTAATCGACCATGAGAGTATGAGACTTTTGTGCATTTTTTGTGAGATCTTCTATCTCTTGATTATCACCCTTGATTTTTGTGTGTGTTGATCTATCAGTCCTTTTATCATTTTGGTGTGGTTTTATACTTGTGACATTATCAGGATAGATTATGAACATATAGTTATCTGCAACAACATTGTCATAATATATTTTTTACTTTAGTTACTTATGTTTAAATTTTTATGAATTTATTTCCCTAAAACTAAATACGCTTCTTCATTTTCCACACTTTCTTTCTCTAGAACAACAAACATTTTAATCAACAATAAACCTTTTTTAATTTAAATCCAACTACTTTGAAACAATATTTATATATGATTTTGATTGGTCATTAATGTGCTATTTGTTTTTTAATAACTAAAATGTATGTGGTCTGCGGACCACATAGAAGAAGAGGTAGACCAAAACTCTGCAGTCTAGAAGAAGAAGGTTGTTTGTTTTTTTAACGTTTGTAGACTTCTAAAATAAATTGGTGGTGGTGTACGAACGGTGGTGATGCGGGATGGTAATGGTGGGTGGTGGACTTGGACGGTGGTGGTGGTGGTGGTGATGGACGGTGGTGGGTGGTGGACGGTGGTGGTGGTCGACGGTGATGGTGGGTGGTGGTGTTTAACCTTCTGCAGACCTTAGAAGATCTTATAAGTGGCTGGGCCAAGTCTGCACCAAGAAGAGCTCGTGCAGACGTTTTTTAATGAAACGTCTTCAGAAAAACAAACAGTATGCAGAGGGCAATGTTTGCGCGTGGTTTGTGCGATGCAGACAGAAGAGCCTGCACAGATCTTTAAAAAAAACCAACACCACCTAACTTTGAAACTTTTCATGATGTGCAGAACATATAAGGGGAGGGGGGGCTCCCCTAATTTTTTGTTTAAAAGTGTTAATATTAGCACATTAGAATTAGATAATATTAATTTTATGTGGTTAGGTCTCTTTTTATCCAAAAGCCTAAATCTAACATGTGTTTTTGAAACCCCCAAAAACTAAAAGACAAGAGGATTGGGCCTTTTGATATGTGTAATATTTTCGACCCCCTAAACCCCAGTTTTAAATATTCAAGTTCCGTCACCGCATTCATAATCATAAGGCTGGAGGGTGTGGTAAAAAGCCCTTAGGGGCTTTATCACGTCACCTTAGCGCCACGTCATGTCCATGTCACACAGGAAGTGGCTATGGCTGAAGATGGTGCCCCCTTTAACTTGCAGGGTGTGGCTTTGGCTGAAGATAGAGCCCCCATTTAACCACCATCAACTTCGAAAATGCCAAGGCTGCTCGTTAACGTTCTGGCGGAAGGAGGATGGCGCCCCTCCCCCACCCCCCCCCCCCCCTTTAACAGTGGCGGTATGGAGGTTGGCGCCCCCGGGGCGCTATGGATGCAGATGTGGTGGGGTGGCGCCTCCCATACCCTCCGGCCTAATGTGTTTGATAGTATGTTTAAGGTTTACGGATAATTCTTTCTTTCCAAAACAAAGTTTTACGGCCACCCAAACAATTTTAACAGAAGTTTCCTACATAACACTTAAGTGGAAATTTTAATTACCTTTATAAAGAACATAGGAATTTACCATCCAAATAAATAAGCCGACATCTACACTAAAAAACCCAAAATTGTAACCTCAGCTAAAAGAATTTTACGTTGGCCATTGTGTGTTATATGTTTGATTGATGGTCATGTTTGATAATGGAAAGATAGATCGATATACTTATCATATTTTATTTACTTAAAAATGCGTATGAAATGTATTGCTTTTGGTAAATTTTGTTTGATTGATGAGCTCATTTGGGTGTCCTCGAATCATACAATATGTTAAAGTTGGTTTGGTTACTCTTTATGACTTAGAATGGGTTCAAGTCAGTGACCACCACCCACCGTCACCGCCAGGGTCTGCCCCACTGCCTACTGGTAACACCCGACACCATCATTGTGACCATCGCGGCCGCTGCCGTCACAACCGCCATCGTCATTGCTACTACCTACAAAATGTGTCCACACGAACCGGATTTCAAAGCCGATTGTGTTGACTCAAAACCGTTTCGAATTGTTACAAAAAAATTAATGAGACTTATAAACACAGGGGGCGGAACCAAGAGAGGGTCCATTGACCCTCTGGTCACCAGAATTTGTCAATTTTTTAATATATAAAAGGAGAATTTCTCTAAGAAAAACATGAGTTGGATCCCTTAGTTGTAATCGAAGAGAAGAAAACCTTATGATGACCCTCTATTCCTCTAACTAAGAAGTTCTTGTTAAATACATATTTGGTATTTACAAGAATATCAAATCAACAGTTAACACGTCTTTACCTGCATATATTAATCACAAAAGAACTACTAAAAACATATTACAAATACTTATTTCTGCTCGTTGAATCAACTCATCATTCATAAAGATAAAAAGTTGATTCATTGCCAATTCTTTTATAATATACTAAATATTTATATATAGCTCATGATTCTTTTCATAACTTGTACCATCAAAATCATACATGCACTTGGAGATCACATTAAGCCCACAAAGTGAAACATGAGTTCCTTCACAAAATCTAACCATTGTTTCTTTTCCGAACCTCATCTTTAGCCCGACGATGACTCCACCTAACATTATGAGCCAAATCCCACTGTCGATCCTTGTACGTGGTCAGGATCTTTTGCATCGCTCCTACCAGTCGTTTCACTCTTTGGTTATCATTCGATGCACGCTTGTTTTCCACCTCAAAGTCATGCTCATTTTCCTCAACCTTGCCCTTGTGAAGCTTCATGTATCTCATTTTATGCCCCTAAATGTATGGTATTTGTATTGTAGTGATTATGATGATTTACTTCAATTTATAAGGGATTTTAAGTGTAGGACAAGTTGAGATGGTTGAATGTAGATGGGGTGGTTGCACCTTCAATACTTTAACAAGTAACGTTCCTAATCATGTAATCGATAAAGTCCAAAACAATATGCTTTCTTTTATTGACTTTGTGTGCATGATTTAGGGATCGTATCGGCTAGGTACACGAGGCATAAGCTCTTTAGTCTTTACAATTTTCAACACTAACGTGTATCGAGTGTGAGTGTAAATTATTTATTTTGCTTGTTTCAAAATTTGCATTGTTGTTATATATGCGTAGGGGTGACAGTTTTTGACACGACATGTAACATTAAATGAAAATAATTTGGCTTTGAGTTCACTAATAAAGCATGTTTATTAAATGGGCCAACCCAAACATACATGTTTAATATGTGGTTTAACTTGAAGACGTCTTGTTTAATAAATGAGTTGACTTGTGCTTAAGTATATGGGGTTTTAAAAATAAATGAGTTGACTTGTGATTAAGTATATGGGGTTTTAAAAAGTTACTAAATAAATATATAAAACAAATAAATATATGTGTCATATTCTAGTTCACACATTTAACTTGTCAAGTGAAATCCTTGGTTAACCTCACATGATTGACACCTCTATTTAGAATATCATTTAAAGTGTTTAAAAAAAAGACTATATATGATAAAATGTAATAACTTAACTTCAACAGTTATAATAAGGGGTAATGATCTATAACTTGAATCATTGATGTAGTTGATAAGATTAAAAAAAAACCCCTTAAATTCGTAATTTTTGAATCATTGATGTAGTTGATAGGATATTTAAAAAAAAAAAACCCCTAAATTTGTAATTTATATACATTATGCCTTAAAAATGCATTTAGTAATTATGAAATATTTAGTAATTATGAAAGTAAAGTACCATTCATCTATTATGGACAATTTTTTTATGATAAATATGGGCATTCACACTTTGACTTTAGGAAGATATTGGTTTATGTTATATATAAAAAGTGTTTTGTTACTTAATAAATACGTTAAAATCATATTCACTCGATTGTAACTTTCCTGGTTCATCTAATGACATGTTTAAACTTTCCTGGTTCATCTAATGACATGTTTAAACTTTAAAGTAATGACATGAAATGTTGATATACACCGTGGAGGGCAGAAATTGTGCGGTTTATAAGTGAGGATGAGCGAGTTGTTGCATGTTGTGAATTAATGATTTCTGAGCATGGTATCTATTGACGTTATGGATTTTTTTGTAAACACACGTTGGGGGAGCGGAAAGTCATGATATATTTATACATCATGGAGTGTGGCAAGAATGTTACAAAAACACATTTTATGCGCATATGCATGCGTGTGGTGTGCGACATAGAGTCACACAACACATTATTATGGATATGAAAACTTTCTTTTCTTAAAAACCAAGTCTTTATATTTTGAAATACGTACACTTCGCTTTTCTTGATTATTATTATTATTATTATTATTATTATTATTATTATTATTGTTCTATTAAAAAAAAGCATGAATCATTTTAAGAATGTGATGTTATGTGTTTATATATATATATATATATATATATATATATATATATATATATATATATATATATATATATATATAAACATCAAATTCCTTATCGTGGAGATGGTGAACGACTAATTATAGATAGAGACAACCACTTATGGATGATGGAAACAACCACTTAAAATAAAACAGAAATATTAAGCGGTAGTGACGCATGTAATAACTTGAGATATTTTTATTATATCAAAAGTCCTTAAAATATTTAGAAAAATAAATAATAAAAAAATTAAACTATCGAAAGTCATTTTTGGGTAGTGCCAAACTCAATCAGTGAATTGATATAATCGATACTACCTTAGTCCGGTGGAATCCAATGGCACCAAAAGACAAAATGGCAAGTGTGTGCACCATCATAAATTGTCATATAATTAAAATAGTAATGAATTTATATTTGAAAGAAGCCCATTACAAAACTTTGGTAAGGCTATAAGAACAAAATGGTAAAATTACAAAAACAACAAAATGGTAAAATTACAAAAACTTTGAAAGGCTATAAGAGCAAAATGGTAAAACTTACAACCCCCTAGCTATGGAAGGGGTGCCATCCTCTTCAATTCCAACTAGGCTAAAGGTAATTTCGTAACAAAGATTGTGTTATGCAAGAATTTGGACAAACGCCTATTTTGAGTCATTTGAGTGCATAAAGTTCAAATCTTGATGTGTTTCCATACACAATAATCTAGAGTTTACAAAGAATAGAACCGGTAAGTTTTCGCATCCCACATTCATGCTTAAAGTATTGTTTTTGCATGAATAGCGTAGCTTTAGTATACTTCTCGCATGATAGTTTTCACATATATTGTATAGTTTTTGTATGCTAGTTTTCACATAAAGTAGTTTTCGCATGATTGACTTTAGAAAGTTTATATATCGGTAACCGGTGCCCTGGTAAAATATCGGTGAGAATATCGGGGCCGATATTATCGACGATATTGGCCGATATATCGCCTGTTGATCAGTTCTGTATAAACATAATGGAAAACATGTAAAAATACCTGTAACAGCAGACAAACTAGCAGAAAATACAGTCAGAGACGCAACCATGGAATTCGACATAGTTGTCAGAATGATCTGGTTCCTCCTTAGGGTGTAAGTTTTTGATGGTAGTACCGAACTCTAGGGTTTGAGTTCGTATGGATAGAGAGATGTAGAGGGGAACGATTTTGATGTTATGGTGATGGTAATAATTGTGTAACCCTTAACCTCTCTAATTATCTCCTTATATATACACCCAAGAGGGTGTAAGTTTTTGATGGTAATATATAACTATAGTTTTATATATATCGAAGTATATAATTGTAAGGACCCTAAAAAATGTCCCAATAAGACTCGTGAGTAAAAACCCTAACCCTAAAACCATACCACGCATTAAAAAACAAGAAAATCAAGAATTATGGTTCTCAGGCGGGCCGCGTAAGAGTGATCAGAGTCTTACGCGGGCCGCGTCAATATAGGGTTGACCGGATAAGTGTTCCGGATCCACGTGTTGACCAGCTGGCAAGTCTACTCGTGACCAATCAAACCTACGCCTAGACTAGGTGGTTACGCGGGCCGCGTAAAGTATGGCCGAAGGTTCACGCAATCCCGCGTGAGCCCTAAATTTCACCTATAAATAGCCTAGCTCAGGGGCTTTCATTCTGTGTCGACGAAAACTTTCAAAAACGAAATATTACTGCTTTGAAGTCGAAATTTCAATTATTATAGCAAGACGCTGCTACGATACAGGGTATTAACTCGATCCCTGCTACGATTCAATGTCCGATCGATTGAAACTATCCAATGGATGTTTAAGTGCTGCCCACATTAGGGTTATGCTTTGTCATTCGTCGTGAATTCGATGGATGTTTAAGTATCGCACTTTGTCATTCGTTGTGAGGGTTTAATCTTGTGAGTTATCATAAATGATGTATTAGTTACTGACCTAGTTCGTGTGCATGTTGTTTAAATTTAGGTTAAAAGGCTAATCAGTAGGCTAAACTCTGCCCGTATAAATCTGCAATGTGAGTCATTCTCTTTTTATCAACTGTTTTACAATACCCAAATTATTTTCAAATGTTATAATTACAGGGAGTAAGTCGTGGTTATCTTAATCACTGGCTAGTGGGGTATTGTGCACATTACTAATTTTCACTGGTTAGGCTAATATATCCTAACAGTGATCGTCACTACTTGGGTGACAGGACCCAATAGTGGTATGGCCATCGTCACGCAATGTCACACCCCGACCATGTAAAACAACAAAACGTGGCGGAAACGTCGGGGAGTGTTGTAACAGAATCATTGTTTCATAACACATGGAAATTGAAATATTGTTTTATTGATTAAAAGAGTTACAATGTCTTGACAATCAAAGAAATATAACATAAATAACTAGTCTTGCATCTTTTATTGTCACTAAGGCCCAAGTCCGCCTAAGTGTATCTTGATAAATCCTATGCATCATATCCTGAAACACATGTGAAAATAGGTACGTCAGCATAAAAATGCCTGTGAGATACATAGGTTTTGTGAAAATAAGGTTCATGACTTATGTTTAAGAAAATGTTTAGTCATGAACCTTGTAGTTTGCTTTGTCTTGTAAATCATTTGAAAAATGATAAATAAACCAAATGATATATATGTATAAAAGAATAATACATGGTTAAGTAAATAACCAAGTAAAATGAGTTTGTATTAGATAAGTTATTTGTAAGACAATGTATTGTGAAAAGTATGTTATTTGTAAAAATGTTATATGTCTAAATTGAAATGATTCAAATAACGCTACGATATGTAATACCATACAAGCACTTATATATAGGAAGTACCTGCGGCATATCCACCATGCTTGTATCGTATTACACACGCCTCGTTACTTAAATCACTTACTCAAACCAAACCACCAAAGTAAAATGTTTATGTATAATCAAATGTCAAAATGTTTGTGTGAAAACCATGTCTAATGTCTATGTCTAATGTAAATCATGAATTGTGTATATCAATGTCAAAATGTTTATGTTTAATGTAAACCATGAATTGTGTATATCAATGTCAAAATGTTTATGTCTAATGTAAATCATATAATGTGTATCCAAAATATCATGTATGGTAAGTGAAATATATCAACTAAACCATATGTAAAATGCACAAAAACAAGGTATTGAAGTAAAACATGGTTTAAATCAAAGTTATGTTTTGTGGAACAAATGCATGCTATACTGATACAAACATCTATGCGGTATTGTGAGAATGCATACATCCAAGCCTTGAGACTGAGGCGATAAACCCTTAAACAAATTAAAGGTTTATCTAAGTTATGAGAATCGAATTCGGTCATTCCTTTCATCCAAACCTACCTAGGATGTCCGGAACGGGAGTTGTCAATTCCTATGGTACCACTACCTACTAACGAACGGCGTGATCGGTGTTAATGAATGTATATTGATCCATCAAAACAAACCAAATATCATATCAAAATGTAAGCATGTGATGAATAATAAATGTACTAAGTATGCACACAATGGGCATACATAGCATAGAATGTAATGTAAAATAATGTACTAAGTACGCACACAATGGGCATACATAGCATAAAATGTAATGTAAAATAATGTACTAAGTACGCACACAATAGGCATACATAGCATAAAATGTAATGTAAAATAATGTACTAAGTACGCACACAATGGGCATACATAGCATAAAATGTAATGTAAAATAATGTACTAAGTACACACACAATGGGCATACATAGCATAAAGTGTAATGTAAAATAATGTACTAAGTATGCACACAATGGGCATACATAGCATAAAATGTAATGTAAAATAATGTACTAAGTACGCACAATATGGGCATACATAGCATAAAATGTAATGTAAAATAATGTACTAGGTACGCACACAATGGGCATACATAGCATAAAACACAATGAAATCATGTACTATAAATGTACTAATGAACATAGCAAGTATATGATGTGAAAACAGGAAAGCATGAAAGTAACAAGTAGGCACATGTGTTCCACCCCCAAAATGTTTGGAAAACAGTAAAATAGGGGTCTATGTACTCAACTGAGATTGCTTAGTAGTCCTTGAGTAACAACCAAACAATGCTAGAGATCACGGATATCAAACGGCACCTAATATAGGTAACTATGTTAATAAACCGGACCTATATCGGAGGATTGGATAGAATGAGGGTTCGTAAACCAAACGAGTATGGAGACTCGTGTAATATGGTTTTAACAAAGCCCACATACTAAAACGAAACCTAACCTAAGTGCTTACGACCCATTACGACCCGTTTAGGTAGCTTATGCTACTTTAACGCGTCGTTCGCGAAGCCATTTTCAAGGTTTCCAATTCAGTCCCCGTTGTGTATTAAGGCCATTTCCGACATGTTTAAGGCTCGTGAAGCCATTTTCAAGGCCCTAAAATGATGCCTAAACATTGTGGACATGAAACATGCTCAAAAATATCCCGGATGTCGGTTCGTTTGGTCGTACGATCGCGATGTTCGCTTAATTACGACGGAATGCGCATAAGCGCGAAAAACGATCCAAATTGCGTGACGAATGGATTTTTCTCATGCCAAACACTAAAATAAAATATTTTAGTGCTTACATTAATTTTTGGATGTCCGGATGTATTCAGAACGTAAGTTATGCGCGAAAGTGCAAACTTGTGCACTTTTTGACGCTTTTAGTCCCTGAATGACCCAAAAGTTTATTTTAGCACACCGAACCCCTCAAGGCCTATTTCTAAGCTATGTAAAGGATATTTATGGTATGTTTAACTTATGATCATGTTCCGGAATGTCTGTTATAGTTCAAATTGGCATACTTTTGCAGTTTGTCAACTTTAGTCCCTGTAAGCGATTTAACTCGATTTTGCCATACCAAAGCCTTCAAAACTTATTTCTAAGTTATGTAAAGGTTATTTAAGGTATGTTAAGCCTATTTCACTATTCCGGAGTGTTTGCCACATTAAACTGGTTATATTTACGTATCAGTGCGCGTATAACCTCCCAGAAAGCAATTTAAAGCCTGAAATCGAACAAGAATTGATATGTGTAAATGATACACATATTTATACAAATCCCAAGTATGAAATACAATATTTCATTAGTTTGGTATTTGTTTAATGGTTGAAGTGACCCAGGTGTCACAGTCTCCCCTACTTTAGGAAATTTTGTCCCGAAATTTATTTAGAGGAAACTTGTGAGAGCTTGAAACATGAAGTTGAAAAGATCAAACAAGACTGGTTAGAGTCCTGAACTTCTAGTAACTTTACAATAACATCATGCTTGTAATGTGAGAGGGACACTTATATACTAGTATATAAAACGTCATTGGTGCGTCCACCGTACCTCTATTACATTGTTCACATTTCGTTATGGTTGTCACTATCGGTTCTTACACATAATAAGTCTTACTGTGGTTTCCGTGCACTGAACTTCGTAATTATGTATGCATCCATAATTACGTAATTCCTTGCATAGTCACGTAGTGCATCTTAAAATGTGTAGGGGAAGAAAACAATGAACGAGTCTGTGATGATTGTGACTAGACCACCATAGGGTCCCTTTTATTAAATCAATAAATGATTTTAATAGACAACCAAGGAGTCTTTTCAGCTTATACCATCACATGTCATTCTTAACCAGATTTTTGAATCAATCTTTTTTACTAGACCACTAAAAGGGTCTCTTATGAATCATGGAGTGGTACTATATAGTCCAAGGGTCTTAACTATTTCATAGAAGCCCATTTAGGATTTAAGGTAGTACCTTTTTGAATATCCTACTACGAATCCCTCATATGAAGATATTAAAGATTCTACGAGGATTTGGATAACGAGTATCCAGAGTATACAAAAACACAAAATGCATAAAAGAAAACACAAGATGCATAAACACATAGTCATTTAACCACAAAGATTGTTTATCTAAATCTTTAATTTGTCAATTTGTTTTGCTAACAGAGCACATGTATTTAAAGCACACTCGAAATCCATCTCGTGGATTTCATTTGGTACTTTAAACATTATCAATAATCTGACTATAAAGATAGAAAGATTTTTAAAAGAAAAATTCGATTTCGATTATAAGGAACCGAAATGTTCGAATTTAGGTACATAAGGAATCCAATTAAGGACTCAGATTTGAATGATAATCATCCACAAGGGTCTAAATGTGAAGATAAAAAGATCCCATATGGATTTTGGAAGTTGAAGATATTTTGAAACCTTGCACTGGATGTGTTTATGTCAAAACATGAAGTAAGAATGCTTATGAAGTTGAGACGCTAGATATGCCAAGGTGACATATGAAGCAGAATTTGAAGGTTAAGTCAATGTATGAGGAGAATATTTTGGGAAAACTATGCATGGGGTTCTAAAAATGTGTTCAATGTTTTTGAAACCTTATATATATAATACCTTTGAAATCATAAAGTAGGTGTATTAGGTAAGTATATTTATAAAAATGTTTTAAAATCATGCGAGATGAATTTTGAAATTTATGTATAAGGTTTTTGGAAAACTTGAATGATGCTTTTAAAATCATGCACTTGATAAGAATATATATTGTATTAATAACATTTTGAAGTCATGAAGGTTATTTTTGAAATATAGACGATGCATTTGAAAAAAAAAAATTGTTTTCAGACTATATGAAATGTTTTGAAATCATGAAGGTTGTTTTTGAAATACTCATACTATGTATGTTGAAAAATCAAAACGTAATGGGTTTGAGTTTTGAAAATACCCTTAGTTATCTAACCAAGGATTCAAAGGCACAGATGTGCAAAAAGCATGATTACTCATAATTTCGCTTTATTTCCTGTACTTCGTTTCTTAGAGTGAAACGAGTACTTAAAATTTTCGAGGGAATCATGAGCGATCATTTGAAAGAGAGAATCACAAGAGTAGTTTGTAAGGAACATAGTTCCTTAATACAGGTATCATAGAGAATTTCCATTTACTCATGTAACTACACTTGTATATCAGAATTGTGAACAACAATTTATTTATAATCAAAACAGATTGTTTCACATTACAAGAAATAGAAGAAACAAAAGCATAAGACAACAGCATCTTCTAATCAGCCAACTGCTCATCCGTGGGTTGGATTTGCCTTAGCAAGCTTCGGGCATTTCTTCACGAAATGACCCATCTTGCCACAGTTGTAGCACGATCCAGGCTGAAAGCAAGCTTGAGCAG
Source organism: Helianthus tuberosus (assembly GCA_030545235.1). Taxonomy (NCBI): domain Eukaryota; kingdom Viridiplantae; phylum Streptophyta; class Magnoliopsida; order Asterales; family Asteraceae; genus Helianthus; species Helianthus tuberosus. The sequence continues at coordinate 47,169,373 of CM060394.1, forward strand.
GATTGGCTTGTGGTTGATTTGGACCACCTTGGTTCGGGTTACATCGACAAGCACTTGCCAGGTGAACAATTCGCCCACATGATACACACAGACGACATTATAAGTGAGCTTGGTGATGCCCATTACATTTGTCGCATATTGGTGCAGTACCGGCATAAGGTTTCCTAGCAGGAGGTTGAGCAGTAGCAAGGTTTATAACAGCTTTGTTTTGGATAGCAAAGTGGCATATGTTAACCAAATGTCCCCGTCGTCCACAGTAGGCACATTTGGAGCAGGGTATGAGGTTTGAATGATGACGGTTGCATCGTTTGCACAGAGGAACAGCTCCTTTGTATGGCTTCCTAGCAGGGGGTTGAGCGGGTTGGTTGGGGACGGCTTTACCATTGTGAGCGACCATGGCGAAGTTCTGAGAAGCCTTTCGCTTCTTTGACTTCTTAGGGGATCGTTCATCCATGGTCTTTGATTCCTCAGTTGGTTTCTTGGCTGGTGGTGCTGGCTTGACTTCTGCTCCCTTTGGTGACTCTCGAGTGGCTTCATTGTTGAGACGAGACATGGCAATTCCTAATTCCACAGGCTTCAGAATCACTTCGCCTATTTGCTGGGCAAATTTGGCAGTCTGCTCGGATATCTGCGCATCGTTGTGATGAAGAGACATTCTGGAGGAAATGAAGGATATAGGAGGAAACAAATGAAATGTTATCGGAAAATGAAACAAAACAGAATGGCAATGCATAAGAATTTGCGATCATTTGTTTGTTACTTAAGGAAAACAAATGAGACGGTGACAAATCAAAGTAAGCGGATCATATTAATGTATCACTGAAGACATGCTCGCCTATAAGTGAACACTCACCCGAAGAGTTCCCAGGTAAGAGTGACTGGTCCGATACTGCGGATTTGTACGAACACTCTAGCCTTCGACAGAAAACTCAGGGTACAGGCATTCACTCTTCCAGTTTGCACGTGTTCACATTATAAGACCCAAACTTTGACGAGATTTTGAATTCAAAGGGATTCAAAACCTTACAACAGAGGGTTCAAAACCGAGTAATCAATCATCCTAGAACAGATGATTAGTTTTCAAAGCGGTTTTGAAATTTGTGTTCTTGTTGTGGTTGTCGCCTAAGGATAGGTGACAGTATTGTTTTATGACTAAACGCAAGTAAACTCGCGTTAGGGTCCTAGGAAGGTTATAAATTAGGTCAAAGTATCACTAATAACCTAATTCCCTATAACCATGAGCTCTGATACCAACTTTTCTGTCACACCCCGACCACGTAAAACAACAAAACGTGGCGGAAACATCGGGGAGTGTTGTAACAGAATCATTGTTTCATAACACATGGAAATTGAAATATTGTTTTATTGATTAAAAGAGTTACAATGTCTTGACAATCAAAGAAATATAACATAAATAACTAGTCTTGCATCTTTTATTGTCACTAAGGCCCAAGTCCGCCTAAGTGTATCTTGATAAATCCTATGCATCATATCCTGAAACACATGTGAAAATAGGTACGTCAGCATAAAAATGACTGTGAGATACATAGGTTTTGTGAAAATAAGGTTCATGACTTATGTTTAAGAAAATGTTTAGTCATGAACCTTGTAGTTTGCTTTGTCTTGTAAATCATTTGAAAAATGATAAATAAACCAAATGATATATATGTATAAAAGAATAATACATGGTTAAGTAAATAACCAAGTAAAATGAGTTTGTATTAGATAAGTTATTTGTAAGACAATGTATTGTGAAAAGTATGTTATTTGTAAAAATGTTATATGTCTAAATTGAAATGATTCAAATAACGCTACGATATGTAATACCATACAAGCACTTATATATAGGAAGTACCTGCGGCATATCCACCATGCTTGTATCGTATTACACACGCCTCGTTACTTAAATCACTTACTCAAACCAAACCACCAAAGTAAAATGTTTATGTATAATCAAATGTCAAAATGTTTGTGTGAAAACCATGTCTAATGTCTATGTCTAATGTAAATCATGAATTGTGTATATCAATGTCAAAATGTTTATGTTTAATGTAAACCATGAATTGTGTATATCAATGTCAAAATGTTTATGTCTAATGTAAATCATATAATGTGTATCCAAAATATCATGTATGGTAAGTGAAATATATCAACTAAACCATATGTAAAATGCACAAAAACAAGGTATTGAAGTAAAACATGGTTTAAATCAAAGTTATGTTTTGTGGAACAAATGCATGCTATACTGATACAAACATCTATGCGGTATTGTGAGAATGCATACATCCAAGCCTTGAGACTGAGGCGATAAACCCTTAAACAAATTAAAGGTTTATCTAAGTTATGAGAATCGAATTCGGTCATTCCTTTCATCCAAACCTACCTAGGATGTCCGGAACGGGAGTTGTCAATTCCTATGGTACCACTACCTACTAACGAACGGCGTGATCGGTGTTAATGAATGTATATTGATCCATCAAAACAAACCAAATATCATATCAAAATGTAAGCATGTGATGAATAATAAATGTACTAAGTATGCACACAATGGGCATACATAGCATAGAATGTAATGTAAAATAATGTACTAAGTACGCACACAATGGGCATACATAGCATAAAATGTAATGTAAAATAATGTACTAAGTACGCACACAATAGGCATACATAGCATAAAATGTAATGTAAAATAATGTACTAAGTACGCACACAATGGGCATACATAGCATAAAATGTAATGTAAAATAATGTACTTGATGTGCTAAAAACGGGTTAACTAAACTAACTAAATTTACCCTAATTCTAGACTCTCTAAGCTTTAAATTTATAAAACTAAGACTCTCTAAACCCTAAAACACACAACCGGCAAGTGTACCGATCGAATGTAGTATAGCCTAAGGAAGTCCGAGTATCGAACCCAAGAGACTCTACTGACTACGCTAATGACTCTATCTAGACTTAGACTGACACGACTTAACTTAATGTTTGTTGATTTGGGGGGTTTTCTAAAAATCCTAAAAAATGCAAATAACGAATACTAACTAGACTAGACAAACTAGACACGAACTCACACGAAGACTGAACTCAAAGATGATGAAGGAACTACCTAGACAGGAATCCTGATTGCTTTTAGTTATGATTATAATTGGAAGTTGTCTGCTATGGAACCGGGATCTTGAAATTCTCACCTATCGGGAAGTCTAAGGACCTTTTCAAGAGCACGCTAAGATCCCCTAAAGGTTGTTAAATTACCGGTTATTAGACTCCTTTACAAGACACCTAATGGGTTTATAAAAGTATCCTACAAGGCTCACTCCCTTACGAGACCTAAACCTAGGATAGGTTTGTTTTCTTAGCTAGACTTGCTAGACAGCAGCCAAAAGGTTAACTTCCTAAGAAGAACCCACCTTGCGGTTTAATCACTTAGACCTAGCAATAATCTCGCACCTTACAGCTATTGATGATTAGTAGAACACTTGATTTTATTAAATTACCAAATATTACTTCTAAGGTTACTTACATGATTTTCACCCTAAAGGATCAAAGGTTTATTATGTGATATAGACACTCACCAAAACCTGAAACCCTAGCCCGACTCTATTCCGTGATAAAGACCGTCACCAAGATTCAAGCGAAGCAATAATCAATAATAAAATAACATCAAGCACGCAAACACATCTAACTGATAGAACAAACCGTTTACAATTTATAAACAATCCATAGCTTCCAAAATCCAATAATAATCAAAACACAAACGCAATCAATCATCCATGTCTAGGTGGTAATAAAGATTTAGCCTCTACACATAATCCAAAACAGGTTCATAATCCAAGTATAACAAGAATTCATCATTAAACAATCAAAACAAACAAAAACCGAAGAAAGAAGATTGTATAACCCGTTAACTTCAATCCCGAATGTTTCCGAATGCTCTCCGATGATTCCCAGCAGTACTAAACCTTCAAAACGCCTCTAATCAGCCTCTATGATCGTCCAAAGATGTCTAAAATTCGTAATTGTGATGTTGTGTTCGGCTGATGACGATAATTAAGTTAAATAACCAAGAAACCTTAACAACCGTCACTGATTCAAACTGATTTCGCGTAATCAATACCCTCGCGGCGCGCGTGAAGGTGATGCTAAGTTAAAGCGGGCCGCGCGCCAATTATATACCGGAAACGATCTTTAAGTTCTAGCGGCCCGCATGCAAATGTGTTGTAAGTTGTCGCGGGCCGCCTGGGTCCTTCAGATGCGCATTTTTCACTTCGTTTCGCTCCCGAGCTTCCGGTTCTTGACCCGGTCTTTACCTCTGCTAGATTTTACTCGTTTCCGCTTCCTTTCAGCTTTAAGTACCTGAAAACACAATTAAATCAAAAGTATGTACATTCTATCTAAAACCGACACTAAAACTAACTAAAACTGAACAAACCTAGACGCGAATAAAGATGTATTTTACAATACATCAAATATCCCTACACTTACTCTTTTTTCGTCCTCGAAAAAGAATTATGCAAACGGAATCATAGTCGGAATAGTTAAACGGGCCAAAGTATAAGTTATTTTATTAAAATCGAAACTCGTGTTAGCCGCGATTGCCAGTATATTGATCCTTTTAAACCCAACCCGGTTCCAAGCCCTTATTATGTAATTTAGGTTCAAGTGCGGTCAATCTACCTAGGGTCTCACACTAAGAATTGCAAGTCCACCTAATCCCCCCTCAAGCTTATAGGACAAAAGGAACAACCACTGGGTTATTTCCTAACCGTTTTATACCAAGATCCAAAGAGTTTAAAATCAAATCTATTTTTTCCATTTTTTTTCTTTTTCTTTTGCTTGTTTTTTTTTTTTTTTCATTCGTGAGACTAGACGATGCTTTCCCTAACCAAGCGGTAATCCGACTGTAGAGTCGCTATCCCCAATCACAGACTACATAGGTTTCGGTACTTTTATTCGGCAAGTCGATTTCACACATCCCAGAGGCATTCCGGCTGTAGAGTCGCTATCCCCAACCACAGATTACATAGGCCTGTGCTACTTTCATTTAGTTTCTAGCTCACTTTTTATTCTATTTTTTTCTTTTTCAGCGAGATAATGACTAAAAACTCTAACAATCTTAGCTTATAACGGTGCCCCTTATACTATTTTTGGCGGTTTCAATTTCCTCACTTTCCCTAGATGAGAACCCACTAGTAGACCGACAATTAGGTATATTTTAAGATCAAAGGAACCCAAAACCGAACCGAGCCTACCCGCACATCCCAAACTAGACACAAGCACGATTATTTTAATCTCATATTATCATTATTTGAACCCGAACAAAAATCCGACTTTTCTATCATTTTCCGTTTTTATTTTGCAAACTTCTTAGTTCAAAAGACATTTTTCTAATTTTTCAATTTTTTTGGATTTTTCAATTTTTTTTAATTTTTTTTTTCCGATTTTTTAAGACTCAAACTAACTATACTAACGACACTAAACGATAGTTCCCATCCCCACACTTAAACTCTACATTGCCCTCAATGTAGGATGGAAACCGACTCAAAAACTAAAAATAAGAAATAAAAAAAACAAAAGGGCAAATTGGAAAGGACTTAGCTGGTTTAATTAATGCGTAAGCTCCAAATCTCTCGTCCAATCCAGCTCGATCGTATAGCATTTCATTCGCGACCGGCTTGACTCCAACTGACATGCTCGATAAATGCCTGGAATTTGAATAAACAGCTCCAAACTCACCCGAATGGAGATTGAGTACGGGTGGTACATATTCGAACCTGCATCAACAAAAACAAGCAAAATACCAAAGCAATACCGACTCGAAACACAAAAAGACTCAAAAACTACTAACTTAGACGCATGGTACAAAATAAAAGACTCAAATTACACCACCGAATTACCATCTTACCCCCTCCCGGCACTTTGCTCGTCCTCGAACAACCCTAGTGCCAAACCTAACCAAGTGTGGATGCAACGGATAACGGGTTGAAATTTTAGTGAAAAATCACAATTTAACGCCTTAAAAATATGCAACCCGTTTCCCCACACTTAAGATGGAAATAAACCCGGTAACAAACGACTCAAATACAACAACAACAAATGTAGGAAAACATACCTAAATGTCGACCCAAACCGACCCGAATGATGTTTGTTTGGTGGTGATAGATGGATGAAGGTCAAAAAATATGGAAGATGGATCAAACTGGCTGAACTATTGGGCCTAAACAGTCTGTTGGCGTGTGTATTGGGCTCGCGGCCCGCATTAGATGTGTAATAAGTTGAAGCGGGCCGTTTGAACTTAACTATGAATTCCGGAAATATGGACACTCGCGGCCCGCATCCACTTATGCTAAATTCCCAAGCGGGCCGCCTGAACAGCAAATGACAGCGGAACAGGTTACAGCAACAACAGATATGTGCAGAAACCATTTTTCTTTATTCCCAAACTGCCCCTGCACTCGTTTGTGTCGTTTTTAACATTCAGCAACCCTGTGATGCTACTCTAACGTCGATCTCGGCCTCGTAAAGGCGATGCAACCTGCAAAACACTAGACAAAACACACAAAAGACGCAAAAACACGAAAAAACGCAAAAGACGCTAAAACACACCAAAACTAATTTAAAGACACGACGCGGACAAAGACTCAATGTACAAACTCTACAAGTAAGTCACAACTATTCACGCACTCACGGCGGATCATACAAGCGCAATTCACCTTCTAACATCGCCTGCACCTCACGGGCTGTAGCACTATCATTCTTAACATCGCCCGCATCTCTTCTATCTCTCTCATACTCTCTCGACTCTCCATCGGGCGGTTTGAATTTAGACGTTTCGTATTGAAACCTATCTCCACACTGAGTCTTGCTCAGTATCTCTATCCTAGACTCCAACCTCGACAATTTCTCTTCCAACTCTTCGACTCTCCTATCAGGTGGATCCCCACACTTGGGTTTTATCACCTTCTCTAGACTCGGCTCACTCACCACCTTCTTCTCATCACTCTCAACCTTCTCACTCTCCCCCAATGACGCTATCGCCTCGACTTTCTCACCCTTCCCTCTTGCATTATTCACCTCAAACACTACCGACTCGTCACCCGCTCTAAGTGTAATCGTGCCTAAGAAGACATCTATCAACGCTTTAGCCGTGTTCAAGAACGGGCACCCTAAAATCAACGGAACTCTATCATCGGCCTCCATATCTAACACTACAAAATCAGCCGGAAACACAAACCTATCAACTTTCACTAACAGATTCTCAACTATCCCTCTAGGGTACTTAACTGACTTATCGGCTAATGAGAGGGTCATACGAGTTGGCTTCAAATCACGAAGGCCTAGTTTTTCGTAAAATGAATATGGCATCAAATTAATACTAGCACCTAGGTCCGCTAATGCGTGGTTTTTAACATCACCACCAAACAAACAAGGGATCGTGAAAATGCCTGGATCGGTAAGTTTCTCAGGAAGTTTATTTAGAATCACTGCTGAACACTCTCCACTCACTGACTTACTTGAACACTCTCCTACCCCATCCTTACGCTTGAGAAAATCCTTAAGGAATTTGACGTATTTGGGCATGGATCTCAAAGCCTCTATAAACAGAAGATTCACCTTCAGCTGGGTGAACATGTCAAGGAATTTGTCATACTCCCTAGCATATATCTGCTGCCTAGCTCGAGCGGGAAACGGAAGACGAGAAATATCAATCACTCGCGGTGGTGGCCGAACCTTCTTCGGCTGCTTCTCCTCTTTCTTCTCTACTGGCGACTTCTCGGCGTGTGCGGTACTTGCTGGGTCTAGCCTATGTTGCACCTTGCCTGGAGCCTCCAACTCAATCACCTCATCTACATAATCATCTTCTTCTTCCTCAACTCTCTCTCTCACGACCTCTCCTAGACTCAACCCACTATGAGTAGTAATTGCTTTCACAGAATGGTGGACTGGGTGGGTGGTACCTGAATACTGACCAGAAGGGGATTCTTTCAACTGCCTAGCTATATCCCCTACTGTTCTCTTAAGATCTAGAAGAGTGGACTCTTGATTTTTAAGCTGAAGATCGTGACTCTTATTAATTTGATTCTGAGTCTGAATATATTCATCTAAGGATTTCTGCGTCACCTGATGTTGTGTCATCATCGCCTGACTGTGTGTCATCATCTTAGCTAACATCTCCTCCATCCTACTCATACTACCCTCTGGAGCCTTGCCACTACCTTGACTCTCTTGATTCGACCCTCCACTCGCAAACTGACCTCCTGAACCACTATACTGACCACTCTGACCCGAACCACTACTCGTGTAAAGACCCGACCCCCTATTTTGATACTGACCAGATGAGAAACCAGGGGGATTGCCAGAAGGGCGAAAACTACTACCACTACCCTGTCAGTTGGAATTGTAATTGGAATTGAAAGGATTCGTGGGACCCCTAGACTGACCGGCTATGTACTCTACCTGCTCTAACGTAAGTGTGGGACACTCGAGCGTGTCGTGACCTCCCCTACAAAGCTCACACCTATCAACTTTCTTCTTTAACTCATCAATCTCTCGCTTCAAAATCTCGACTTCAGCAACTACCGACGAATCCGAGCTAACTTGGTTTACCCCTCGACCGGCCGAGGAGGTACGAACAGGAATGGAAGTCCTGCTGGTAGAGCTGTAGTCCATATCAGAATGTGCAAAACTCTCAAACAAATCATTGCACTCAACCACCGTCTTCTTTCCCATAAGCTAGCTGTCCTCCTGCTGAAGTATCAAATCGCGCTCTAATCTCAGGAGTAAGTCCGTTATAGAACTTTTCAACTAACGCCCAGTCGGACAAACCATGCTGTGAACAACGAGAAAGAAGCGTCTGAAAACGCTCCCAAGCTAAGTGATACGGCTCATCAGGCTCCATACGAAAGGAGTGTATCTGATCACGAAGGCGAGACGCCTTGGCTGGCGGGAAGTATTTTGCTATGAAAGCATCGCGAAGACCAGCCCAAGTAGTGAAAGTGCCTGCTGGCTGAGAATCGAACCAGACGGCTGCGCGTCCAGCGAGTGAAAACGGGAAGACCTGTAAGTACCTAGCATCTAGATTGACACCCTCTATGGAGTAGGTGCCACAAAGACGAGTGATGCGATTTATGTGGGCGGGAGCATCCTCGTCGTCATGACCATGGAACTGGCAAGAATTGGTAATGGCGGTCATGATGTAAGAAGGAATCTGCCAAGACCTATCATTCGCTATGTCGGGAAGGGTGATGGGGGAAGTGGCACCGGTGAAACCGGTGGTAGCCTGCTGGTAAACGGTGCGGTTCGCCATGTGAACTACGGGTGGAGGACTAGGCGAACGAGAACGGGAGGGTGGTGGGGAAACGTGTGGTGATGGCTTCGGTGTGAAATCGAAGGCGGGGGTGGAATGCTCAACCGAAGAAGACGAAGAAGACGACTCAGAAGACTTGACTGTAAACAAAGGTGGCGGCGGTCCCTGCGATCGCGTATGGGGCATCCACCAACTACGAACAACGAAAAGACTCTAACAACGACTCACTAACCTAGAAAAGACACTAAAGCAAATATTTTTTTTTTATTTTTAAAATTTTTGGAATTCTACGACTCAACTAACACAAATAGCACGTAATATGTCAAACAAGTCCAAACAAAGCAATCAACGCAATTACCTAAGAGTCCCCGGCAACGGCGCCAAAAACTTGATGTGCTAAAAACGGGTTAACTAAACTAACTAAATTTACCCTAATTCTAGACTCTCTAAGCTTTAAATTTATAAAACTAAGACTCTCTAAACCCTAAAACACACAACCGGCAAGTGTACCGATCGAATGTAGTATAGCCTAAGGAAGTCCGAGTATCGAACCCAAGAGACTCTACTGACTACGCTAATGACTCTATCTAGACTTAGACTGACACGACTTAACTTAATGTTTGTTGATTTGGGGGGTTTTCTAAAAATCCTAAAAAATGCAAAAAACGAATACTAACTAGACTAGACAAACTAGACACGAACTCACACGAAGACTGAACTCAAAGATGATGAAGGAACTACCTAGACAGGAATCCTGATTGCTTTTAGTTATGATTATAATTGGAAGTTGTCTGCTATGGAACCGGGATCTTGAAATTCTCACCTATCGGGAAGTCTAAGGACCTTTTCAAGAGCACGCTAAGATCCCCTAAAGGTTGTTAAATTACCGGTTATTAGACTCCTTTACAAGACACCTAATGGGTTTATAAAAGTATCCTACAAGGCTCACTCCCTTACGAGACCTAAACCTAGGATAGGTTTGTTTTCTCAGCTAGACTTGCTAGACAGCAGCCAAAAGGTTAACTTCCTAAGAAGGACCCACCTTGCGGTTTAATCACTTAGACCTAGCAATAATCTCGCACCTTACAGCTATTGATGATTAGTAGAACACTTGATTTTATTAAATTACCAAATATTACTTCTAAGGTTACTTACATGATTTTCACCCTAAAGGATCAAAGGTTTATTATGTGATATAGACACTCACCAAAACCTGAAACCCTAGCCCGACTCTATTCCGTGATAAAGACCGTCACCAAGATTCAAGCGAAGCAATAATCAATAATAAAATAACATCAAGCACGCAAACACATCTAACTGATAGAACAAACCGTTTACAATTTATAAACAATCCATAGCTTCCAAAATCCAATAATAATCAAAACACAAATGCAATCAATCATCCATGTCTAGGTAGTAATAAAGATTTAGCCTCTACACATAATCCAAAACAGGTTCATAATCCAAGTATAACAAGAATTCATCATTAAACAATCAAAACAAACAAAACCCGAAGAAAGAAGATTGTATAACCCGTTAACTTCAATCCCGAATGTTCCCGAATGCTCTCCGATGATTCCCAGCAGTACTAAACCTTCAAAACGCCTCTAATCAGCCTCTATGATCGTCCAAAGATGTCTAAAATTCGTAATTGTGATGTTGTGTTCGGCTGATGACGATAATTAAGTTAAATAACCAAGAAACCCTAACAACCGTCGCTGATTCAAACTGATTTCGCGTAATCAATACCCTCGCGGCCCGCGTGAAGGTGATGCTAAGTTAAAGCGGGCCGCGCGCCAATTATATACCGGAAACGATCTTTAAGTTCTAGCGGCCCGCATGCAAATGTGTTGTAAGTTGTCGCGGGCCGCCTGGGTCCTTCAGATGCGCATTTTTCACTTCGTTTCGCTCCCGAGCTTCCGGTTCTTGACCCGGTCTTTACCTCTGCTAGATTTTACTCGTTTCCGCTTCCTTTCAGCTTTAAGTACCTGAAAACACAATTAAATCAAAAGTATGTACATTCTATCTAAAACCGACACTAAAACTAACTAAAACTGAACAAACCTAGACGCGAATAAAGATGTATTTTACAATACATCAGTACTAAGTACACACACAATGGGCATACATAGCATAAAGTGTAATGTAAAATAATGTACTAAGTATGCACACAATGGGCATACATAGCATAAAATGTAATGTAAAATAATGTACTAAGTACGCACAATATGGGCATACATAGCATAAAATGTAATGTAAAATAATGTACTAGGTACGCACACAATGGGCATACATAGCATAAAACACAATGAAATCATGTACTATAAATGTACTAATGAACATAGCAAGTATATGATGTGAAAACAGGAAAGCATGAAAGTAACAAGTAGGCACATGTGTTCCACCCCCAAAATGTTTGGAAAACAGTAAAAGAGGGGTCTATGTACTCAACTGAGATTGCTTAGTAGTCCTTGAGTAACAACCAAACAATGCTAGAGATCACGGATGTCAAACGGCACCTAATATAGGTAACTATGTTAATAAACCGGACCTATATCGGAGGATTGGATAGAATGAGGGTTCGTAAACCAAACGAGTATGGAGACTCGTGTAATATGGTTTTAACAAAGCCCACATACTAAAACGAAACCTAACCTAAGTGCTTACGACCCATTACGACCCGTTTAGGTAGCTTATGCTACTTTAACGCGTCGTTCGCGAAGCCATTTTCAAGGTTTCCAATTCAGTCCCCGTTGTGTATTAAGGCCATTTCCGACATGTTTAAGGCTCGTGAAGCCATTTTCAAGGCCCTAAAATGATGCCTAAACATTGTGGACATGAAACATGCTCAAAAATATCCCGGATGTCGGTTCGTTTGGTCGTACGATCGCGATGTTCGCTTAATTACGACGGAATGCGCATAAGCGCGAAAAACGATCCAAATTGCGTGACGAATGGATTTTTCTCATGCCAAACACTAAAATAAAATATTTTAGTGCTTACATTAATTTTTGGATGTCCGGATGTATTCAGAACGTAAGTTATGCGCGAAAGTGCAAACTTGTGCACTTTTTGACGCTTTTAGTCCCTGAATGACCCAAAAGTTTATTTTAGCACACCGAACCCCTCAAAGCCTATTTCTAAGCTATGTAAAGGATATTTATGGTATTTTTAATTTATGGTCATGTTCCGGAATGTCTGTTACAGTTCAAATTGGCATACTTTCGCAGTTTGTCAACTTTAGTCCCTGTAAGCGATTTAACTCGATTTTGCCATACCAAAGCCTTCAAAACTTATTTCTAAGTTATGTAAAGGTTATTTAAGGTATGTTAAGCCTATTTCACTATTCTGGAGTGTTTCTCACATTAAACTGGTTATATTTACGCATCAGTGCGCGTATAACCTCCCAGAAAGCGATTTAAAGCCTGAAATCGAACAAGAATTGATATGTGTAAATGATACACATATTTATACAAATCCCAAGTATGAAATACAATATTTCATTAGTTTGGTATTTGTTTAATGGTTGAAGTGACCCAGGTGTCACACGCAATGTGACACGGCGCTAGATAAAAATAAGATAGAAGCCATTGTAATCGCTCTTATGCTGTAATTTATAACTATGTGTCATTTCATTAAAATGAATGATTCACCAATATTTCCCTGCTGACAAAATATTTTTAAAACATGTTTCAGGCGACCTGCTATAAATCAAGGCAAAACGTGCTACGGAGCACTAACAAGCTTGAAGAGGTGGCTCAGTTAAAATGAATAAACATGTTTTAATAAATCAGGGAATTTCCTATTTAAATTCCTCTATTGTAAATTACGGGGTTTTATCCCAAATTGTCACACCCCGATTTCCACGTGTCACCGGTGGGCCCGGTGGGGGAGTATCGTGACGTGGTTGGCAACGTAATAGTCAAACAACACAATATTATTATGCACAGCGGAAGCAAATTTAAAATATGATACAACCGAATTTAATATTGTTTATCAATGTAACAATATCCGGAAGTTTATCCACAGACGGATCGGAAAAAAAATGGAGACAATAGTTCAACAGACTTTTAGGCATCTTAAGCTTGCGAGACTTCTATTGATGCTAAGGAGATATATCCAGCCAATTTCGTATAGTACCTGCATTTAGCCTTTTTGGAAAATACGTCAGTTTACACTGGTAAATACATTCAACTGACTTATTTTGAAAATGGTTTTAAGAAAATTGATTTGGATGCACGTGGCACAAAATATCTTTTATAATTTGATTAAAATGCACAGAGGCAAAATTAATCTTTTTAACTTGGGAGAATTATTTAATATTAAAATCTTGTGAACGAATTACATGTTACTTATGCGTTCAGTAGCCCGGATCTTGTCCGGGTTAAAGATCAATAGACACACCACAATATTGAGTTATACACTGACAGGTGTACGCCTACACCCCGTGCTCAGGTCGTGGCCATCTCGTAAGATGATGCCAAGGATATCCGGGACATGGTCATTAACCCCCCAAAGGCTGTAAAGTAAACAAGACTGTTTAAACGAGCTGATCAAATTATTCAACTACCCACTAAGCGTGGAGATTTGATGCCCGATCAAGCGGTATGCTATATACCGTAACCCAAGCCCGTATAGGGAAAATAAGTTAAAAGTATTTACCTGAGCTAAATATAAATTCAATCCCAGCCGTATATCAAATCAGCAAGTACAGATAGCTTTTACTGGGCTCCTAATCTGGAATGAAGGTTTTTAATAACCTATTAGAATCCTAATGGGTCTTTAATTAAGCTTAAGCTTAGACCGGCTAGTTTCAAAGATACGGTTCGTACGCACGATTAAGCGAAGACCGGATAGAATGTGATTTAGACCCGACAAGTTTGAAGACATGTTTAATATGGGTTTATTATTCACATTCTGGATTTTGAGATAAAACCGATAAGGTTTGACTCGTTTCGGCTAATTTATGTAAACTTGTTACATAAACCGAACCGAACGCGAAATAAGCGTAACGGGTATCCGTAAGAGCTATATACAGGTTTCCTAAGTTAATATGCTTCAAATATGTTGTGACATCAGTAGGATGTCTTTCATTATGCCCGAAATGAATTTAAACACAAACTATGCCCCGTGGGGGTAGTTTGGTCATTTTAAAGGTTGTAAAAGAGTTTAAATGTTTAACTGAGTTACAGATCTGATGTAAACAGCAAACATACTCAATTTGATAAGTTATATCAGTAGGCTAAAGCATATATGTGAAATTTATCACTTATAACCAAACTATGCACCGAAGGGGCATTTTGGTAATTTCACATAAGCCGAAAAGCTCAAAACTGAAGTCTGAGTTTATCAACCTTTGCTTACTGTTAAAATATCATAATTTGCCTCGTATATCAGTAGGTATCAACCCGGGTATGTTCAATATGATTTTAAAACATACTATGCGTTAAAAACGCTAAATAAGGCGATTAAAGGCCATTTCCGGGTTTGATACTTAAATCTGATATTTTTATATTTCCAGAAGGCTTAAAATAATTTATTTATCATATGTGATCAGTAACAAAAGGTTTGGAGTCGTTTAGATAAGTAAAACTCATTTTATGGCCCGTAAGGGCAAAACCGACAATTACCGGATTAAGCCTACGACTACTAGTTATGCTCAGCCTAAAATTAATTAAAAATCTTTAAAAATCCCAAAATAATATATTACATCAGTGGGTATTAAGTTTGATACCAAAAAGAAGGCTTAACTAGGCTATACGCTAATTACGCCATTTTATTAACATAAAGCTTTAATTTTGCGATATTGAGCATAACTCTTAATCTACAAGTCAAACTAATGTCAAACTTTGCATACAAGTTTATATATTAGTAACTAAGGTTTCTACACTTTTACATTTTCATAAATCACGTTTTAAGGTAATAAGGGCATAACGGTCAACATATGAGCAATTAACGGAAATATGCATATTAATTGGATAACTAGTGAACCAAGGTGTATAATCACAGAGGGTTGTTCTAACATGTATCCTAATCCAATTAAAGCTCTGAGGCATTTCTAAAACATACCTAAACGGGTCAGAACTGAAAGTCAAAGTGAAAGTCAAACTATGCGACTTTCGGTTCCGAACCGGGTCTAAACAGGAAATAGTCGGGTTGAACATGTTTAGACATGTTCTTACACTTATTACTAAGTTATAACAATGATCAAACAGGTTATATATGTTCTAGATAGCTAATTATGCATAAATGGCATTTTAAGCTTCCTGTTGACTTTTTCTTAGTAAGTTTGACCCGACCTTTGACCTGGTTAGAGTGGTAATCAGGGGGAACCCTTTTGAGGTCTTATTACCCATATAATTACCAACTTATAACTACTTTTAATTCGAGATATGACTGAGCCATTAATGACTAATCTCGAAGTCAAACCGTAATTACGACGGTTTGACTTTTAGATAATTAAACAAGCTAAACTCAATTAAAGAAGGACTAGTAGACTTACAAGAGTCCTATGCACTAGATATGATCAGTTGGACCTGCTTGAGAGATCCAGAATTGATCACAAATGCAGATGAATGTGTGAAGAACAATGTTGCACATAATGTCCTTATATAGCACCTTAATCACCACAATTCTTTGACACTTGGGGTCTACAACACACCACAACTGATCAACACTTGTTCCCTAGTGCTTAGGGGTGCCTAGGGGTCGTCCACAAGTGAGAAATACCGGCCTTATTGGTTAAAATCGTGTTTAACAGGCTGTTACCTGTTTTTCTGCATCTGACGTCCCCACGCGGCCCGCCTCAATGTTTATCAATCCTTACGCGGGCCGCCTGGGCCCTATAATCAGATTTTTAAATTTTATTTGTTTTCCAACTTGACCTTTGGCTTCACGAAGGGGCAACTAAGGTTATTTCTTGCATTTTGACCCCCTTATATTTACCCACAAGGGCTTTAGGACTTATACCCACTTTGCCAAGTCCCTGAACACTCCCGATTAACCCGAAAAGCCTTAACTTTCAACGTTAACACTTTAACCCCTCGCACACGAATTTGATCATAACTTTCTCATACGATAACGAAACTTTATGAAATTTATATCGTGCATTCTAGTGAGCATAATTTACA
Organism: Helianthus tuberosus; assembly: GCA_030545235.1. Taxonomy (NCBI): domain Eukaryota; kingdom Viridiplantae; phylum Streptophyta; class Magnoliopsida; order Asterales; family Asteraceae; genus Helianthus; species Helianthus tuberosus. The sequence goes on from CM060394.1 coordinate 47,185,807, forward strand.
TTTACAAAGCTTCGGGTTTGTCAAAAGGTCACTCAGAGGTATATCTTTAACATGTTGACACATTTAACCCCTGTAGTTTGTAATCTCTCACCTTTAGCTTCGTATGATCCATGATTTATTCGTTTGATGTTATAAACATCATGTAGGGTTATTATGAAGTATATTTATTCACTGTTGACACTTAGAATCCGTATAATCACATACTTTCCATGTTTGTCAACTTTAGTCCTTTTATAACATTCTTTCATACGTTCAAACTTTATGACACGTGTCAACACATTATAGGACGTGAATTTTCGAGGTGTTACATCCTCACCCCCTTAAAATAAATCTCGACCCGAGATTTACTGAAATAAGTAAGGGTACTTTTCTTTCATCGTGGATTCAACCTCCCACGTGAATTCGGGACCTCTACGGGCATCCCATTTGACCTCTACAATAGGTACATGCTTTCTCCGAAGCTTCTTTACCTGTCAATCCTCAATCGACAAAGGTTTTTCTTCAAACTTCAAGCTCTTGTCTATATGCACATCTGTGTGTGGTATAACCAGTGATTCGTCAGCGAAACACTTTTTCAGATTGCAGATGTGGAACACATTGTGAATTCCACTGAGCTCTTCTGGTAAGTTTAACTTATAGGAAACTGACCCGACACGTTCGATAACCTCGAAAGGTCCTATGTATCTCGGGCTTAGTTTGCCTTTCTTACCAAACCGCATCACTTCCTTCCAGGGTGACACTTTAAGTAGGACTTTGTCACCTACTTCGAAGTGAAAATCCTTATGCTTAGGATCAGCGTAGCTCTTCTGCCTATCCCGGGCAGCTTTGAGACGGTCACGAATCTGGACAATTTTGTCCGTCGTTTCGAACACGATCTCTGGTCCTGATAACTGGACATCTCCAACTTCCGCCCAACAAACGGGCGATCTACACTTTCTACCGTATAATGCCTCGAAAGGCGCAGCCTTAATGCTGGTATGGTAGCTATTGTTGTAGGAGAATTCGATCAATGGTAGGTTCTTATCTCAACTACCACCCAAATCGATCGCACATGCACGTAGCATGTCTTCCAACGTTTGAATAGTACGCTCACTCTGACCGTCTGTCTGAGGATGGTAAGCCGTACTAAAGTTCAAACGTGTTCCCAAAGATTGTTGGAAACTCTTCCAAAATGTGACGTGTACTTAGTATCTCTATCAGAGATAATAGCCACAGGTATGCCATGTAAGGCTACAATCTTATCCACGTATAACTGGGCTAACATATCAGAGCTATAAGTCTCCTTGATGGGTAAGAAATGAGCTGACTTAGTCAGTCTGTCAACTATAACCCATATCGTATCATTTCCTTTCCGTGTCTTGGGTAACTTGGTAATAAAATCCATAGTTACCATTTCCCACTTCCACGTAGGAAGTTCAGGCTGTTGTAGCAAGCCTGACGGCTTTTGATGCTCGGCTTTGACTTGCGCACATGTCAAGCATTTAGCTACATAGGTGGCTACAGACTTTTCAAGCCTATCCACCAAAATTTGCCCTTAGATCCTGGGTAGCTGATGGCAATTTCTTAATCGTTGCCTAATTAGGGTTGCGGCATTTAATACGTAAGTAATATGAACCGTCTTCCTTATTTAACAATATACAACCCTCAGAAGATTGAGTCAGGCTATATGTGCCTATGTCTTAAAACCTACTAAATCAAGGTTTCGATTTTTTTTTCATAATCAATATGGAGTTTTCATAATACTCCAGCTCACAGCGGGACGCTAATCTTAGTTCTACCTGTCTTCCAGGAGGTAAGCAGGGAAAACTTAAGAGAAGGTAATTAAGATACAAGGAGGCTACAGAGATTTTCCATATCTCAGGCTCCAGTTCATCCATCATTGTTCGTGTCAGATGAGTGACACCTTTATGTTATAAGTCCACGAATTCCTTAATCGGGAACATTTACTTGGAAAAATTCCATTTTGGATATCTTCTTTGAATACTACTAGTCGACTTTAGTACAATATGATCATTGGGATATCTCAGGGGTTCCATGTATTAAACCTCCATACTGATCAGGCATGGAAGTAATCTATGGGACACACTAGGATACACCAATCCTCATATGGCACTTTTATCAAACATAGTTTGGCATTCGCAGGCGATAGAAAAACAATGAGAGAAATAATTAAAATAACATATGTTGTCGTACTCTATGCAAAGAAAAAGTACTTTGATTTTCGGAAGGATTCCTTGCCGATCTAGAAGAATCGGTTACTATGGTTTCCTTGGTAGTTATACCTTGTGGATGATAATAAAAATTTGCTAAGTTTATGGTTCATGAAGATTTATTATTGCCTGTATTAAAAACAGGACACTTAGCAGAAATTATCATTGATAAATGATAAGGAAGTTTATTGTACAAGTGCTTATATTTAATCAATAATGGAAGTTTCACAAACTAGGCACCTAGCTCAGTTGGCTAGGCGCGCGAAAGGGTGCGGCCTAGACCCAGGTTCGATCCCGGGGACGGCCAATTCCACCATTTTTTTTATGTTTAATATTTATTAATCGTACGGATAAGTGTAATTACGAGGGTTGTCTCATAAGGAGTCTTGATAATTAATTGCTCCTTATCACCCACAATATGGGCTTGATTTTTTTTAAGGCAACCAATCGATTTTTATCACTTTATTGAGTCCTTATATTTAACGGAACTAGGACATCGGAAAAATGATTCCTAATGGATATAAAACATCCATCTAATAATGTTGAAGCAGTCTCAGAGGTATACAGGCTTCTTACTGAACTTCCGTTGCTTTTTATTAAGCCTGTACTCGCTCTCTTTCTCAGATTTCTGGGAGTTATCCTCCTTCTTTGGTTCATCCTTCATATTTTGAAGTGTGAACATAGCTCTCCTCATGAGCAATTTAACATGGTTTTGAATGAGATTTAGAGCGAGAAGTATTCAGCTCTTTGTATTGTCTCATGACCTTTTCAACTGTTGCGTCAACCACAGCCTGGAGATTAACTCCATTAATATTGAGGTTTATGTTTGTAGTTTTATTAACTTTCGTCACATTAATAGTATTGCGACTGTCGTCTACCTCATCCGAGTTTTCCATACTCGAAACTTGGTACCAATCACCAAGATTAACAATTATTAGTCATCATCCTGATGACCTGACTTAGATTAGCCACGGCATTCATAAACCGTATGGGCTATTCCGTTCCGAACATTCTTAATGAGTGCTATTTGAATGTCTATCTATTACATTTAGCTTAGGTCACAAAAGGACTAACAATGGAATTTAAGGTTTGGAGCGAGTCCAATACCTGCTTGACAGGGGATCTTAATGCCACAACTGTCCTTGTCACAAGGACGATTATAAATAGCTCGAAGGCTAGTCTTACAAGACTTTTATTATATATACATGTATGGCATAGAAGCCTGTCTCGATGGACGTAGAAAGATATGGCATAAAGCCCAGTCATGAAGGACATAAATGATTATACGGCACGAAGGCCTTGTCACAAAGGACATTTAGATATGGCACAAACGGCCTTGTTATAAGGACATTCATCAAATCTGGTACAAAGTCATGTCACCAGGAATGTTAACATTTAATATGTTAGCTTGTCACGAATGACCAATTATAGCACATAGGCTTGTCAGGAATGACTTTAAAACATAACTCGATGGTCTATTTTCAAGGACCTTAATTTATTAGCCGCAATCTTATTAGATTAGGGCTCCCAGGTTTGAACGTGGTTCTTCACTTTTAGACAGGGAGTCATAGACCACAACCGTCATCGTCTTAGGAGACGATTTATTTGGCAGAAAAGAAGCCAATCAACATCACTAATGGATGTTTATATATAACCATCGTATCTAATGATATTAGTCATGATCACATCGATCATCTTGACTATTTGGTTTGGGTATAATCACACCATTCCGAACAGGGGATCATAAAGATTACTACTATCTTTGTCTTATCGACACTAGAATAGGGTATAGCCCGTAGGCATTTCATCGCGAGGGATGTTAATATTATGATCATCATACTGATGATACTAGTCAGGATCGCAACGAGTATAGACTATGGGATTTGAGTATAGCTCACCCCTTTGGCAAGGAATCACAAAAGATTACAATTGCCTCGTCTCAATTGGACAACATAATATAGCCCTTAGGCCAAAACATCATTAAGGATGTTGAAAAATGCTTTAATCATCGTATTGATGATTTTTTTTTGTCATGCCCGCATTGATCATATAGACTATTAGGTTTGAGCATAGCTCACTACCTTGGACTGAGAATCATAAAGATCACAATGTCTTTGTCACGCATGGACAATATAATATGGCCCATAGGCGAAACATCACTAATGGAGATTTATAACAGGTTCATCCTATTAGAAGATATAAGTCTTGACTGCATTAATCATATTGACTATTTTGGCTTGAGCATAGCTCACCACCTCAGACAAGGAATCATAAAGATAGCAATGTCAATGTCTCAAATGGACAATATATTATAGCCCGTAGGCAAAACATCACTAAAGGATGTTAAATAATATTATCATCGTATTAGATGATATTAGTCATGATCGCATTGATCATATAGACTATTATGTTTGGACATAGTCCAATATTTTAGACAGGAGGTCAAAGACCATCACTGTTGTTGTCTTATCGGACAACAAGTTTAGCCCGTAGGCACTTCATCACTAACGGATGTTCATAATATGATCATCTTATAGGATGATATAGGCCATGATTCCTAATTCACTAGGCTAGATATGGGAATTGGAAGAATCCAATATAAGGATGACTGTTGTGATTTTCTCGAATCACATTTGTCGAGGGTGCTAACACGTTCTTAGATGTTAACAAGGGTCTGAATCCCTTGAGTAGGTTTCACCATCTTGGCCGCGTAGGCTAGGTTTCACCTTTAAGATTCCTTGTTAAAATGCATACTGACAGGGAAGGAAGGATGTTTATTTTATTCAGGATTTTTATCATAAATCCTAATTCATAAGTTAATAATAATAGCACAAATGGCCTAGTCGCGTAGACAAGTTAAATTTATAAGCCATGATTTCAGAGAATCGCGGCATTAAGGTTTGAATCAAAGTTCATTACCTTTTCCTGACAGGGAGCTGTAGGCTGCCACTGTCTTCAGTCTCAGAGGACATTAACTATAGCCCGTAGGCACTTCCCTTATAAGGGAAGTTTATTACTGAATTGCCCCTTAGGGAAATTCATTAACCATGGTAAACAGAGACCATATTTGGTTAATTTATTAATCATATATTTATTTAGGATTTCTATTATAATTTATCCTAATTATAAAACATTAATAGTTTTATTGGTGGCACCCAATGGCCTGGTCATAGGGGTGTTCACGAACCGATCTGATCCGATCGAGGGTCTGCTCGAGAACGGTTCTGAAGGGGTAAGGTCCCAAAAACCTCATAAAAAGGATTTGAGACCATACCACAAACTAACTTTTCTAGCCTTTTGACCTTGCGCGGCCGCGCACTGGTCCTACTAAAGGAAGAAAGGAATCAGTAACTTATAGTCGCGCGCCCAAAAGATAAACATAAATCTTTGCGCCTTCTCCCATTCAATAAAGGATTAAAAAGCCTTTGTACAATACTTCCGCCACAACACCCAGACTTAGATATTATTTTACCCAGGCTTGGGATTTATTTGCCTGTGTCCACACAGTAAGGTATCACACCGGATTACGGCAGTAATCTTCTAGAAAGAAATACAATCATGCACCACCCAGACGGTTATAACCGTCTGGACACGTGTCATTACCACAGACAACCCTGGAATCACAACGAAGGCATGCAATTGGAGAGTAATCTCCACTTAATCACTTTCCACGTGGCGATTCCCCAGCCACAGATCAAACCACGATCCGTGTGCATTCACATCGGATCGAGGCTAAGGGACGTCAGATCAAAGAATTCAAACGGAAGAAAAATAACCGCTACGGTGTTAGGCATTTTCCGTTATCTTTTCAATAACAGGTTTTCCCTCCCAAACTCCCGGTTATAAATAAGAGAACTGTTCAGGTATAAACTCAGACTACTCTCACTCTTCAAATACTTATCTTCTCCGATACCAATACTTATTCTCACGCCGGAGTCGGGTCAAGGAGAGAACCCTCTTCTCCCCTTGGCAAGGCTAACGGTGTTCTTTTTTGCAGAGCTACCGGAGAAGTTAATCCATTACGACTGAATCAACCGAGAGAGAGCTAACCCTTTATGCGGATTCAAACCCCCTAACTATCTCGGTTCCGACCATTTAGTTAGTGTTTCTTCAGGTTCGAATTACAACCGATCGGATCGGTTCGGTTCGAATTTATAAAACCGAGCATAAAAGTGGTGCTCGAGATCGGTTCGAATTTAAATCAATCGGATCGATTTCGATCGGTTTCGCTCGGTTTCTTCCTCCGTCTCTCTCTCATCTCCAGTAAACAGAACCGACCGGCGGTCCGAGCTTTTGACCGCCGGTTCTTCATCTCTTCCGGTCTCTCTCTCTCTCTCAGTCTCTCTCTCTCCCGCTTCTGCCTTCAGCCTCCGCTCACCGGTCGCCGGAGTGCTCAGCCAAGCTCCGGACGTGGGTGGGTGTTTAGCCATGGTCAGTAGATGAGAGTAATTAGGAGGGGATAGGGTTTTGTTTGTGAAGATGGGGATCTCCCTGTGTTGTCTGTATGTTATTGAGAGAGAGAAAAAGAATCCTATGAGTCTATGAGATAATTTTTGTGGTTTGTCTGTGTTTGTATAATCGAGAGGGAGAGAGAGAGTAATAATTGTGTGTATTTGAAAAGCAGGTCCATGTATGTGAGGATCCTATGTGTTTATATTATAAAAATTTTCATATGCATAGGAGTTTGGATTGTAGTTGCCCAATATGGTTGTCGATTATTGTTGGTCAACAACACAGGTAAAATAGTGTGGTCTTTGATAAGATTTGACTAGAGAATAGTTTTAGGTATGCTAGTTTATAACTTGGGTAGGCTTTTGGTTAAAATATGACATCTAGTTACGGGTTGTCACATTAAATTTTGTTGGGCTATTATATTTTTTTTTTGGGTTTTAATCTACAAAATTTATAATATATATATTTATATATGTATATATATATTAATTATTAATAAAAATAATTCGAGCGAAACCGAGCGATCGTCGAGCGAGCGGAGCCTTGCTCATGCTCGGATTGAATTTGAATTGAACCGATCCGATCGGCTCATTTACAAACTGAGCGGGAATCGAACGAGCATTTTTCGATCATTTTTCGAGCGATCTTCGATCGTCGAGCAGTTTGGACAGCCCTACCTGGTCACATGGACATTTATAAATTATAAGCTTATGATTTCAGAGAATCAAAGCATGACAGTATCTTGGCACAATAGGCCTAGTCACAAGGACATTTATAAATTTTAAGCTATGATTTCAGAGAATCAAAGCATGAAAGTATATTGGCACAATAGGCCTAGTCACAAGGACAATTATAAATTATATGCTAGGATTTCAGAGAATCAAAGCATTTGAGGTTTGAACCTAGTTCATTACCTTTATCTGACAGGGAGTCATCGCTACCACTGCCTTTTGGCTCATATGGAAATGAGCAGGGCCCGTAGGCATTATGTTACCACGTATGGTTAAAATATGATCATCTTAATTGATGATGTAAACCCAGGATTTAGAGATCATTAAACTGGGTTAGGAATCTTTAGAAAGACCCTTATATAATAATAACGTGTGTGATTTTAAATGAATCACCTCGGCTAGGAGTGTTAACATGTTTTAAGATGTTAACAGGGATTTGAATCTTTTAAACAGGTCTTACCATCTTGGCCCGATCTTATAATTGACACGAAGGCTAGGTTTCACTCTTAAGATTCTTAGTTAATGGTTTGAATCTTTTTAACAGGTCTTACCATCTTGGCCCGGTCTCATAATTGACCCGAAGGCTAGGTTTCACACTTAAGATTCTTAATTTAATTAACGCAGAACAATTTTAAATTGAGGTGTTAATATGGATCTGAATCTAATTATGGAACTACCATCTTGGCCCGGTCTCAAAATGACACGTGGCTAGGTCTTGTCCTTTTTAGATTTTGCCATTTTATTATAATGGTAGATCTTATAAAAGAAATGTTATTAAGGATCCGAATCTAATTTGAGGAACTGCCATCTTGGCCGGGTCTTAATATGACACGAGGCTAGGTCTTGCCCTTTTTAGATTTTGCCATTTTATTATAATGGTAGATCTTGCAAAAAGGAAATGATATTTTCCATTTATTTAATATTTCTTGTTTAGAATCAAAGTTTAAACTTAATCATTCCATTATATAAAAATAAAAGTATAAAGTTGCCCTAAGCGGGACTTGAAAGAAATAATGTTGTCCTCGGAGGGACTGAAAGATAATTATGTCCTTATAAGGACTAATAAGGAAACGATCTTCAGTAAAAGGAGTTTCTTCTTCATTTTATTTCTGAATGCTTTCTCCTCGGATGCTCGTTTCATTCTAGCCGCGGTACGAAGCTCAGCATCTCAGGGCTCCGGGTGTGGAGAACTCCTATTACGGCTTCTTCGCTTGGCGACGTATCCAATAAAAATTTGGAAGTAAAAATTTCTAGATTAGGATTGAGAATATTCCTAAGTTAAGTCTAGACTCAGAAGTTTAGATATGTACAATTGTGTAACTGAGATTAAACACGAAAGGTTAGTGTTTAATTCACTCAGTGTTGGCTCTGATACCAACCTGTCACACCCCGATTTCCACGTGTCACCGGTGGGCCCGGTGGGGGAGTATCGTGACGTGGTTGGCAACGTAATAGTCAAACAACACAATATTATTATGCACAGCGGAAGCAAATTTAAAATATGATACAACCGAATTTAATATTGTTTATCAATGTAACAATATCCGGAAGTTTATCCACAGACGGATCGAAAAAAAAATGGAGACAATAGTTCAACAGACTTTTAGGCATCTTAAGCTTGCGAGACTTCTATTGATGCTAAGGAGATATATCCAGCCAATTTCGTATAGTACCTGCATTTAGCCTTTTTGGAAAATACGTCAGTTTACACTGGTAAATACATTCAACTGACTCATTTTGAAAATGGTTTTAAGAAAATTGATTTGGATGCACGTGGCACAAAATATCTTTTATAATTTTATTAAAATGCACAGAGGCAAAATTAATCTTTTTAACTTGGGAGAATTATTTAATATTAAAATCTTGTGAACGAATTACATGTTACTTATGCGTTCAGTAGCCCGAATCTTGTCCGGGTTAAAGATCAATAGACACACCACAATATTGAGTTATACACTGACAGGTGTACGCCTACACCACGTGCTCAGGTCGTGGCCATCTCGTAAGATGATGCCAAGGATATCCGGGACATGGTCATTAACCCCCCAAAGGCTGTAAAGTAAACAAGACTGTTTAAACGAGCCGATCAAATTATTCAACTACCCACTAAGCGTGGAGATTTGATGCCCGATCAAGCGGTACGCTATATACCGTAACCCAAGCCCGTATAGGGAAAATAAGTTAAAAGTATTTACCTGAGCTAAATATAAATTCAATCCCAGCCGTATATCAAATCAGCAAGTACAGATAGCTTTTACTGGGCTCCTAATCTGGAACGAAGGTTTTTAATAACCTATTAGAATCCTAACGGGTCTTTAATTAAGCTTAAGCTTAGACCGGCTAGTTTCAAAGATACGGTTCGTACGCACGATTAAGCGAAGACCGGATAGAATGTGATTTAGACCCGACAAGTTTGAAGACATGTTTAATATGGGTTTATTATTCACATTCTGGATTTTGAGATAAAACCGATAAGGTTTGACTCGTTTCGGCTAATTTATGTAAACTTGTTACATAAACCGAACCGAACGCGAAATAAGCGTAACGGGTATCCGTAAGAGCTATATACAGGTTTCCTAAGTTAATATGCTTCAAATATGTTGTGACATCAGTAGGATGTCTTTCATTATGCCCGAAATGAATTTAAACACAAACTATGCCCCGTGGGGGTAGTTTGGTCATTTTAAAGGTTGTAAAAGAGTTTAAATGTTTAACTGAGTTACAGATCTGATGTAAACAGCAAACATACTCAATTTGATAAGTTATATCAGTAGTCTAAAGCATATATGTGAAATTTATCACTTATAACCAAACTATGCACCGAAGGGGCATTTTGGTAATTTCACATAAGCCGAAAAGCTCAAAACTGAAGTCTGAGTTTATCAACCTTTGCTTACTGTTAAAATATCATAATTTGCCTCGTATATCAGTAGGTATCAACCCGGGTATGTTCAATATGATTTTAAAACATACTATGCGTTAAAAACGCTAAATAAGGCGATTAAAGGCCATTTCCGGGTTTGATACTTAAATCTGATATTTTTATATTTCCAGAAGGCTTAAAATAATTTATTTATCATATGTGATCAGTAACAAAAGGTTTGGAGTCGTTTAGATAAGTAAAACTCATTTTATGGCCCGTAAGGGCAAAACCGACAATTACCGGATTAAGCCTACGACTACTAGTTATGCTCAGCCTAAAATTAATTAAAAATCTTTAAAAATCCCAAAATAATATATTACATCAGTGGGTATTAAGTTTGATACCAAAAAGAAGGCTTAACTAGGCTATACGCTAATTACGCCATTTTATTAACATAAAGCTTTAATTTTGCGATATTGAGCATAACTCTTAATCTACAAGTCAAACTGATGTCAAACTTTGCATACAAGTTTATATATCAGTAACTAAGGTTTCTACACTTTTACATTTTCATAAATCACGTTTTAAGGTAATAAGGGCATAACGGTCAACATATGAGCAATTAACGGAAATATGCATATTAATTGGATAACTAGTGAACCAAGGTGTATAATCACAGAGGGTTGTTCTAACATGTATCCTAATCCAATTAAAGCTCTGAGGCATTTCTAAAACATACCTAAACGGGTCAGAACTGAAAGTCAAAGTGAAAGTCAAACTATGCGACTTTCGGTTCCGAACCGGGTCTAAACAGGAAATAGTCGGGTTGAACATGTTTGGACATGTTCTTACACTTATTACTAAGTTATAACAATGATCAAACATGTTATATATGTTCTAGATAGCTAATTATGCATAAATGGCATTTTAAGCTTCCTGTTGACTTTTTCTTAGTAAGTTTGACCCGACCTTTGACCTGGTTAGAGTGGTAATCAGGGGGAACCCTTTTGAGGTCTTATTACCCATATAATTACCAACTTATAACTACTTTTAATTCGAGATATGACTGAGCCATTAATGACTAATCTCGAAGTCAAACCGTAATTACGACGGTTTGACTTTTAGCTAATTAAACAAGCTAAACTCAATTAAAGAAGGACTAGTAGACTTACAAGAGTCCTATGCACTAGATATGATCAGTTGGACCTGCTTGAGAGCTCCAGAATTGATCACAAATGCAGATGAATGTGTGAAGAACAATGTTGCACATAATGTCCTTATATAGCACCTTAATCACCACAATTCTTTGACACTTGGGGTTTACAACACACCACAACTGATCAACACTTGTTCCCTAGTGCTTAGGGGTGCCTAGGGGTCGTCCACAAGTGAGAAATACTGGCCTTATTGGTTAAAATCGCGTTTAACAGGCTGTTACCTGTTTTTCTGCATCTGACGTCCCCACGCAGCCCGCCTCAATGTTTATCAATCCTTACGCGGGCCGCCTGGGCCCTATAATCAGATTTTTAAATTTTAATTGTTTTCCAACTTGACCTTTGGCTTCACGAAGGGGAAACTAAGGTTATTTCTTGCATTTTGACCCCCTTATATTTACCCACAAGGGCTTTAGGACTTATACCCACTTTGCCAAGTCCCTGAACACTCCCGATTAACCCGAAAAGCCTTAACTTTCAACGTTAACACTTTAACCCCTCGCACACGAATTTGATCATAACTTTCTCATACGATAACGAAACTTTATGAAATTTATATCGTGCATTCTAGTGAGCATAATTTACATTTACAAAGCTTCGGGTTTGTCAAAAGGTCACTCAGAGGTATATCTTTAACATGTTGACACATTTAACCCCTGTAGTTTGTAATCTCTCACCTTTAGCTTCGTATGATCCATGATTTATTCGTTTGATGTTATAAACATCATGTAGGGTTATTATGAAGTATATTTATTCACTGTTGACACTTAGAATCCGTATAATCACATACTTTCCATGTTTGTCAACTTTAGTCCTTTTATAACATTCTTTCATACGTTCAAACTTTATGACACGTGTCAACACATTATAGGACGTGAATTTTCGAGGTGTTACACAAATTATGGAATAAAATAATTGGGCATTTTGAGTTTTAAAAGATCCTGTTAAAAATCTTCTGCTGTCGCATCATGGATACCACGGGTTCCTGTCCCGCGGCTCCTGACCGGGTCAAATCGGGGCTGGGGCCGTGACAGGAAAAGGTGGTATCAGAGCTACTGATCGAGCCACTGATTCAAAGCCTAATAAGTATTTCAAAATACTTAATTTTCCTAATTGCCATTCTGTGATTATATGATTATATTTTGATTATCTGTTAATTTACAGAATGGGTAAGCAAAGAATTTCAGATATCTATCGTAAATTAGATAATTCCCCGAAAGATAAGGGAAGTACATCCCAACCAAATTCCTCAAGATACTCAGTAGATACTGAGGAAGGAATATTTGTTCGAAAGACACAATATGAGGAACCACTTTCTCCTAATAAAAGAAGTTTGATTATTAGGAAAAGTCAGGAGAAATTAAAGAAATCACAACCGAAAGAAAAGAGAATTTATCAGGAAACTCAGGAACTAGACAGTAACCCACCATGGGAAGACAAGTTAGATGAAAAATGGGCAGATCTTTATATGCTAGCCACTGTAGCAGTAAATACAAATCTTTAAATAAACTGACTAAGTTTTTAGCACCATTATCACCTACAAACCAGAAACTTTATCCAGTAAATAAATAAGTTTTCAATAAACCTAGTATGTTTTATTTACCAGTTGTCCTTTGTATTAAATTAGTCAAAACGGTATGCAATAATACTTGAAGGTTATCTGTGAAATTTTGTTATAAAATTTTAACTTAGTATTTTTGCATATATGCTAAACAGCATGAATGAGTTATCTGAAGCCCTTCAGAATCTCAATCTCTATCCGGTGAAAATAGAAGTTTCCAAAGACTTTACTGGTTATATACCTGATATAGAAGAACCTATAGAATTCAACCCGCTTCAATTCCGGAGAAACCAAAACCTAAGAAAAGGAGAAGATTTGTAGGATGGAGGCGGGTACGCAGAAGGAAACCAGCAACTAGGAGAATTCCCAAAATAGAGAATCCCATAGATAAAGGAAAAGGAATTGCAATCGGGGAAGATTCCAGGCAAGTAGAAATGGAAATTGGGGAAAGTTCTAAGAAAGTCGAGGAATTGCCTTTACAGGAAGAATTGGATCGCATATTGGCAGGCTGTGATATCATTAGCCCTATCAACACCAACCTTTACCCTTATCCTGCTGAAACTCAACTTCCAATAAATTTGGAACCAGCTATCCCAGAACCTTTAATCCATACCCAACCTTTAGGAGAAATGGACGAGTGGTGGACCAACGACTGGCAGTTTCAAAACCTCCTTAATAATCCTTATACCTTTTTCCCCCAGTTCGACCCAGAACCTATACCAAACCCACCAATGAGCAATGAAAACTTAGCTGAACTTCGCCATTTTGGCGAGGAGCTGATAGGTGCAGGGAATAGGATTCGGGAGGTGGGAGAGCAAATTTCCTGGAAGTACGACGAGAGGGAGCGTCTTTTCTGAAAAATCAGCAGAAGGGGTAGTGTGAGAACGTAACTATGATTGTATAATAATAATAATAATAATAATAATAATAGTAATAACAATATAACCCTGTAAAATAAAAAATAAAACTTTGTAACATAACAGTGTGTACGGATGCATAATATGATATAGGGGGGGGATAGTGCACGGTCCTCCCAACCGCCGGAGTGATCTCACTCCGGGAGCCGCTACCCGACCAAGCTAGCTCCGCGATGACTTCCCCATGCCGAGTTCTTACCCTGGGCGACATATGCCACTCCCAAGACTCGAACCCAGTACCTCTGGGAAGAGGTGGGTGTCGGTGGCCAAATGGGCTACCCCAGTTGGTTATGCATAATATGATATATAAAAAGGGAAATCGAGAAATCGATAATTTTGGATATATATATGTGTGTTATGAAATTGTATTATTGTGTTGTGTATAATTATTCTATACTAATAAATTATATATATTAATTATCAGATGGAAAACACTAATAATGAACCAGTTAATGAGGTTAACCAATCTGAGCAATACCAGGAGGATCAATTTATGACTAAGCAAGATATAGAAAATACTGTTGCTCAAGGAATAGCCAATGTTATTCCAGCAATCCTTGCTGCTGCCCAGAAACCTGTTGAACCTCAAATTATTCCTAGCAAACATACTCATGAAGACAATTTCAGTAATAGTGTAAACGGAGGCGGCAACAACAACAATAACAATAACGATAATATTCTGCAAGTCCCGATTCTCAAGAAAATGAAAGCTGCAACGCTTGGTTGCACTTACAAAGAATTTCTTGCTGGTAAACCAGCTGAGTTTGCAGGTAACGAAGGGGCGACTGCAGCACTGCGTTGGTTAGAGAAAACCAAGGCAGTAATTACCATAAGTAAATGTGCTGAAGAAGGCCAGGTCATGTATGCATCGAATCTTTTTAAAGAAGGGGCTTTAGAATGGTGGAATACAGTTCTACAAGCTAAAGGAAGAACTGTGGCGTATGCTATGAAATGGGAAGAGTTTAAAAATCTCGTAGAAAGAAAATTCTGCCCCGGGTATGAAAAGGAACAAATGACAAATAAGTTCCTAAATCATCGAATGATTGGTGTAGATTGTCAAGGGTATACTTCGACATTCTTCGAGTATGCAAGAGTAGTACCAACTCTGGCTTCGCCAGAACCAGTACTTATTTCCCGTTATATTTGGGGATTGATTGGCGAAATCCGTAATATAGTCAAAGCTGCTAAACCCCGCACGATTGATGATGTTGTGGATTTAGCCAATACTCTGACTGACGAACTGGTACGGACGCGAGAAGAAAATAGAAAGATGGAAGTGGCCCAAAAGATTACCCAAGGATTCCGTATGGGTAACCGTAACAATTTCAAAAGAAGGGGGACTGGGCAATCTTCCACTGGTCCATTTTGCAATTCTTGCAAAAGGAAGCATTTTGGAAGATGCAAGGGATATTGCAATTTTTTCAAAATTCCGGGGCATCAAGAGGAAGACTGCAGGAAGAAGAAATTCACAGTCTGTTACAATTGTGGAGAAGCTGGACATATTAGGTCAGACTGCCCTAAATTAGCTAAACCAACTGATAATAAAGCCAAACTTGCAGAAGGAACTACCAAGAAGAATGTAAGAGCCTTTCAACTAACGACTCAGGAAGCTGAATTGATTCCTGATGTGATAGCTGGTACATTCCTAGTTCACAACGTTTATGCAAAAGTATTATTTGACTCTGGTGCAAACCAAAGTTTTATAAATACTTCATTCTGCCAAGCACTTAAGTTACCCTTAACCCAACTTAGGCAGATTTTTACAGTCGAAACGGCAGACGGAAATTCTATTAATATAGATAAGGTTTTGCAAGAAGGAAAGATAGAACTCTTAGGACATAAATTTTCTGCAAACCTGTTACCTATGAAATTAGCCGGATTCGATGTAGTGTTAGGAATGGATTGACTAGTAGCCAACCATGCTCGAATTCTTTGTGATAAGAATTCCATAGAAATTCATACACCCACAGGGGAATTAGTGGTGATTACCGGAAATAAGCCATGGAAACCAATGAAGTTCATTTCAGTAATGAAAGTTGCTAGTTATGAACGAAAACAAGGAATAGTATATATGATTTCAGTAATTATTAACACTAAGGGAAAGGAACTTAAAGACATTCCAGTAGTATCAGAATACTCGGAAGTATTCCCAGAAGAACTACCTGGATTACCACCTGATAGGGAGGTAGAATTTAGAATTCATCTAATTCCTGGAACTACACCGATAGCTAAAGCACCTTATCGGTTAGCACCCACCGAAATGTTAGAATTGAAAAAGCAGTTAGATGAATTACTAAGCAAAGGATTCATACAACCTAGCTCATCCCCTTGGGGAGCTCCAGTGTTGTTTGTGAAAAAGAAGGATGGTTCAATGCGAATGTGTATCGATTATAGGGAATTGAATAAGATTACAATTAAGAATCGATACCCATTACCTAGAATTGATGATCTTTTTTATCAACTTCAAGGAGCTAGATATTTTTCTAAGATCGACTTACGTTCCGGATATCATCAGTTAAAGGTACAGGAAGAAGACTTACCTAAAACAGCTTTCAGAACTAGGTATGGTCACTACGAGTTTACAGTCATGCCCTTTGGATTAACAAATGCACTTGCAGCATTTATGGACATGATGAATAGAATCTGTAAACCGTATTTGGATAAATTTGTAATTGTCTTCATCGACGATATACTTATTTATTCCAAAAGTCAGGAGGAACATTGTGAGCACCTGCATGTACTCTTAACTTTGTTAAGAAAGGAGAAGATTTACGCCAAATTCTCGAAGTGTGAATTTTGGCTACAAGAAGTGCAATTCTTAGGACATATGGTAAATCACGAAGGCATTCACGTAGATCCTGCTAAGATAGAAGCGATCACCAAATGGAAGGTTCCACAATCAGCAATGGAAATTAGAAGTTTTATAGGGTTAGCCGGATATTATAGACGGTTTATTAAGGATTTTTCCAAAATAGTTGTACCATTAACTAAGCTAACCTGTAAAGCAGTTAAGTTTGAATGGGGACCTAAACAAGAAGAAGCCTTTAAGATTTTAAAGCAGAAATTAACAAATGCTCCAATTCTAGCCTTACCAGAAGGAACAGAAGATTTTGGAGTATATTGTGATGCTTCAAAGCTAGGATTAGGATGTGTGTTAATGCAACGCAAGAAGGTAATTGCATATGCATCAAGGCAATTGAAAAAGCACGAGGAAAACTATACGACTCATGATTTAGAGTTAGGAGCCATAATTTTTGCCCTTAAGATTTGGAGACATTATCTGTACGGAAGTAAGTTTACTATCTATGCAGATCATAAAAGCTTAAGATATATATTTGGGCAAAAAGAATTAAACATGAGGTAAAGGAGATGGATGGAAATTCTAAGTGATTACGACTGTGATATACAATATCACGAAGGAAAAGCAAACGTAGTAGCTGATGCTTTAAGTCGTAAGTATCATGAGAAACAACGACGAGTTCGCACTCTTAGATTAAGTTTACACTTAAACTTAATGGAACAATTGAAAAGCATTCAAGAGACAGCAATCAAGGATGATGCTGAAGGAATGAAAGGAATAATAAAAGAATTAGAGCAAGGAAGTGATGGAATTTGGAGATTCCATAAGAAACGGATTTGGGTACCTAAGCAGGAAGAATTAAGAAATAAAATCCTAGAGGAAGCCCATAAATCTAGGTATACCATGCATCCTGGTAACAACAAGATGTTCCAAGATTTAAGGAATAACTTCTGGTGGATTGGTATGAAAAAGGACATAGCTAGATATGTTTCTAAGTGTCTTACTTGTTCACAAGTTAAAGCAGAACACCAGAAACCTTCAGGTCTACTACAACAATTAGAAATGCCTGTATGGAAATGGGAACTCATAACAATGGACTTTGTTACTAAGTTGCCCAAAACCAGAAAAGGTAATGATGCGATTTGGGTAATTGTGGATCGATTAACCAAATCAGCTCACTTTCTACCTATGAAAGAAACCTTTAGCATGGAAAGGTTAGCAAAGTTGTATGTAGACGAAGTAGTATCCTTACATGGAGTTCCACTCTCCATTGTATCAGATAGAGATAGTCGTTTCACTTCTCACTTCTGGAAAAGTTTCCAAGAATCAATGGGAACCCGACTAAATTTAAGTATGGCATATCATCCACAAGCAGACGGGCAAAGTGAAAGGACGATACAAACACTGGAAGACATGCTCCGAGCATGTGTGATAGATTTTGGTGGAAACTGGGATGACCACCTACCTTTAATTGAATTCTCTTATAACAATAGTTATCATTCAAGTATTGAAGCTGCCCCGTTCGAAGCACTGTATGGACGAAAGTGCAGAACTCCAATATGTTGGGCAGAAATAGGAGAAAGTCAATTATCAGGACCAGAGATTGTGCAAGAAACTACTGACAAGATTACTCAAATCAAAGAAAGATTGAAGACGGCTTGAGATCGCCAGAAAAGCTATGCTGATAATCGACGTAAGCCACTCGAGTTTCAAGTTGGAGACAAAGTACTTTTGAAAGTATCTCCTTGGAAAGGAATAGTTCGATTCGGTAAGAAAGGAAAGCTAAGTCCAAGATACGTAGGACCATTTCCAGTGATCCAACGTATAGGACCAGTTGCTTATCGCTTACAACTACCAGAAGAACTAGCTGGAGTACATGATGTGTTTCATGTATCCAACCTCAAGAAATGTCTGTCTGGCGAATCTCTGATAGTACCTCTCCAAGATATAGAGGTAAATGAGAAATTGAAGTTCGTTGAAAAACCACTTCAAATCGAAGATCGAAAGATCAAGTTTCTCAAGCACAAAAGATTGTTGCTAGTCAAAGTCAAGTGGGATTCCAGAAGAGGACCCGAATACACTTGGGAGCTGGAATCAGAAATGAAGTGAAAGTATCCTCACTTATTCCAATGAATCTCGAGGACGAGATTTTAAATAAGGTGGGGAGGATGTAAGGACCCTCAAAAATGTCCCAATAAGACTCGTGAGTGAAAACCCTGACCCTGAAACCATACCACGCATTAAAAAATAAGAAAATCAAGAATTATGGTTCTCAGGCGGGCCGCGTAAGAGTGATCAGAGTCTTACGCGGGTCGCGTCAATATAGGGTTGACCGGATAAGTGTTCCGGATCCACATGTTGACCAGCTGGCAAGTCTACTCGTGACCAATCAAACCTACGCCTAGACTAGGTGGTTACGCGGGCCGCGTAAAGTATGGCCGAAGGTTCACGCGGGTCGTGTGAGCCCTAAATTTCACCTATAAATAGCCTAGCTCAAGGGCTTTCATTCTGTGTCGACGAAAACTTTCAAAAACGAAATATTACTGCTTTGAAGTCGAAATTTCAATTATTATAGCAAGACGCTGCTACGATACAGGGTATTAACTCAATCGCTGCTAGGATTCAATGTTCGATCGATTGAAACTATCCAATGAATGTTTAAGTGCTGCCCACATTAGGGTTATGCTTTGTCATTCGTCGTGAATTCGATGGATGTTTAAGTATCGCACTTTGTCATTCGTTGTGAGGGTTTAATCTCGTGAGTTATCGTAAATGCTGTATTAGTTACTGACCTAGTTCGTGTGCATGTTGTTTAAATTTAGGTTAAAAGGCTAATCAGTAGGCTAAACTCTGCTCGTATAAATCTGCAATGTGAGTCATTCTCTTTTTATCAACTGTTTTACAATACCTCAAATTATTTTCAAATGTTATAATTACAGGGAGTAAGTCGTGGTTATCTTAATCACTGGCTAGTGGGGTGTTGTGCACATTACTAATTTTCACTGGTTAGGCTAATATATCCTAACAGTGATCGTCACTACTTGGGTGACAGGACCCAATAGTGGTATGACCATCGTCACGCAATGTGACACGGCGCCAGATAAAAATAAGATAGAAGCCATTGTAATCGCTCTTATGCTGTAATTTATAACTATGTGTCATTTCATTAAAATGAATGATTCACCAGTATTTCCCCGCTGACAAAATATTATTAAAACATGTTTCAGGCGACCTGCTATAAATCAAGGAAAAGCGTGCTACGGAGCACTAACAAGCTTGAAGAGGTGGCTCAGTTAAAATGAATAAACATGTTTTAATAAATCAGGGAATTTCCTAGTTAAATTCCTCTATTGTAAATTACGGGGTTTTATCCCAAATTATGGAATAAAATAATTGGGCATTTTGAGTTTTAAAAGATCCTGTTAAAAATCTTCCGCTGTCGCATCATGGATACCACGGGTTCCTGTCCCGCGGCTCTTGACCAGGTCAAACCGGGGCCGTGACAATAATGTTTACTTATTTGTATAAGAGGAAGGAAATGTACCAAGTGTATGAGAGCATTTTGGCCCTTAATTTGTAAGATCAATGGTTGAGATATAGTGGTCCCAAAATTTAGAATTTACCTAACTAAGAACAAGGGAAACAAGTGGGGAAATGAGCAAAATAGGAAAATCCAATATTTGTGACTCATAAACTCACTTTCCCCATGATTTTCAAATGACTATAACTTTTTCACACGATAATATTATTATTTTTTAATTACATAGTATTAACAAGCATTTCATTATCTTTAATTTGAGTATGCTATTGCTATAATTTTCTTAATTCTTTACAAGCTATAAAGTTACGTGATTATTTTGCAATACGTAATTACGTACTATAATCAATGAATACCTAAATCACGTACCACATGTGCAAGCGGTAACAAATTCTCAATGTAATATTGCATCTACAACCACGTAACGGCTTATATTATAGATCTAATCATGTCATAACATAAAAACAATTAAGTTCTCATTATATTAATTATATTAAATGTATAATCACGTAACAAT
This sequence comes from Helianthus tuberosus, assembly GCA_030545235.1. Classification (NCBI taxonomy): domain Eukaryota; kingdom Viridiplantae; phylum Streptophyta; class Magnoliopsida; order Asterales; family Asteraceae; genus Helianthus; species Helianthus tuberosus. Next base: position 47,206,610 of record CM060394.1, read on the forward strand.
CATAACTTTAGTAAAAATACATTATACAATAAAAAACCTATAATAACGTACTGATACATAATCATGTGACATTACACTTGTTACATATGTTACGTGATTATAGACTTAGGGTTGCATTGAGCATTTGTTACTGATTGCACATATGGTACGCAATTACGTACTTGAACATAAACGTAACTTTATTGCTTGTAAAATAACTTTTTTAAAAATTTAAAAATTATAGCAATAGTCTGCTCAAATTAAAGAGAATGAAACATTCGTTACTATAGTGTAATTTTTTTAATATTATCGTATGAAAAAGTTATAGCAGTTTGAAAATTAGGGGTGAAGTAGGTTTAAGGGAGAAAAAACCATAATACATTTTCCTCTTTAAATTGAAAAAGACATTTGTCATCCCCGCATTCTCACCTATACTTCGTATGAACTTTATCTCTCGTACTTGATCCATGTACTTATTTTATATAAAATGATATTTAATATATTTATTATATATAAAGAAGTTATAATAGTTATATAAATAGTAGTTTCATTTTGGCTTGTTAATCCAGTTAAAATAACTATATGAAGCTTAAGCTTATTTAGGCTTGAGCTTAAGGTTGAGTTTGTTTAATATCAAATCATTTTAGCGAGCTAATTACAAATAGCCCACAAAAGACTGGATTCTTCGGGTGGGGAAGGTAGTGGAAGCAACAAAAGAAGAGACTTATATGTGGATAAAGCTTAGATCGCCGATAAAGAACTCGAGTGGGAATGTTGGTGTGATTTTAATGTGAAAGACGTGATTATGTAATTTCTTGTTTGGTTTCGGGTTTCCCAACTTCTTGTTGGCCACTTGTTTTGTTTTTTTTAGGGAAAATGCCTCCGGAAGAAAAAACACACACTTGATTTTAGCGGTGATAACGGAATAAACACACACTTGATTTTAGCGGTGATAACGGAATAAAGAGATGCTCATCGTGTAAGAATAAATAAATAATATATTTATTTATATATGGCCATTATAATCATTTATATAAGAGTAAATTACAAAAATCGTCATTTATGTTTACATCATATTGCAAACTATGTCCTTTATCTTCAATATATACAAGAAACGTACTCGATGTTTGCAAATCCTTGCATGTTATGTCCTTTAGCCCTAACTCAGTTAATTTTCATTGTTAAATCTGACCAAATGGACCCCACATAAGGGTATTTTGGTCATTTTACCCTAAATACTAAAATAAATAATCATAATCTAATCTAAAAAATAATAAATAAAAACAATTGTGTTTATAAATATATATACACAGAGAACACAACCCAAACTCTCTCTCCATCTCTATCTACCCTACCACGACCACTACCTACTCCCACTATCACCACCTGGTCAAGCACAACAAGTCAGCACTTCCGTCGCTGCGTCCCCACAGTCAAACCCACCGACACCATTGTCAGAATTATGACAAAATTTTAAGGTGGGAAATCTCTTGCTGGATGTGTTATGTTTTGTTGTACATTGTGCATTACTACTTGTACCATCTTTGAGTGTGTCAAACTCCGGCGACCAAGAACCCTCATGACCAAGAATCGCGACCGTCGGTTGATGCGGCGGAACCCTAGCTCGCACCCTCTGCTGCCGGTGACCCTCCATCTCCACCTTTTGGTTCATATCGCCACGCTCCATCTGCATCTGGAAGAACAATGGCTTGGATCTGCAGAACGACGGCTTGGATGTGGTGTTTTCGAGCATCCAGAGCAATGACTGAATGTGTATTCAGTACCAAAATTAAAGGGCCGAGTTCGTTTTTAGGGTTTCTTTGACGGTAACCTTTGTTGTACAACCAAGTTCTTTTTTTAGGGTGTGGTTGTAATTGGTGTCGCCGGATCTTAAGATAAAAGGGTGTGGTGTAGGGGTAGTGTTTGGTGGTGATGGGTAGGTGATAAGTGGTGCTTGGTGGTGATGGGTTGAAGATAACACAGAGGGGGTGAAAGGTCATACATATATGGGTTTGGGTGTAAAAAGATGTTTTTGCCCTCACATGGGGGCCACATGACCAGATTTAACAATGAAAATAAACAAGGTTTAGGCTAAAGGACATAACATGCAAGGATTTCCAAACATCGAGTACGTTTCTTGTATATATTGAAGACAAAGGATATAGTTTACAATATGGTGTAAACATAAAGGACGATATTTGTAATTTACTCTTTATATAATAATAGATCAAAATATATAACAACCTATTAAATAATTAGTTGGTAATTGTTGATGGGCCTTATTACCCTTATTAACTAATTAGGGGTTCCTCTTGGGTGCATATATAAGGAGACTTATGTAGAGGTTCTAAGGTTAGACACATAACCTAATAATCATAACATCAATATCGACCTTCATCTCCATAGCCGAACTCCCTTATTCGGTTTTCATAATCACCATCATTAGATTGCACCCTAAGGAGGAACCAGACCAAGCTGACAATCATGTCAAACATTGTTGATGCGTCTCCATCTGGATTCTCTGCTGGCCTGTGCTGATGCAATCAAAGGTATGTTTTCATGTTTTCCATTATGTTTAAACAGAACTGATCAACATGTGGTATCAGAGCATATGTTGATTAGTCAGTTCTGTTTTCGTATACATCAATTCTGGGATAGAAATCTGGAAAACGGAATTTTTGATAACTTAATAAACCTAACAGCCGGTTTCGAGTCATAAAGATCCACTCGAGATCACTGTTTCGAGGAAAAGAATTTGTTTTAAATGTCTCGAAATCAAAACGTGTAAGCTTATTACCGAAATCTGTTTAGAAAACCCTTAAAATTCAGGTTTCGGGTTTCCAGAATTTATGTTTTATTGTTAGGGTTCATAATATGTTTTTAGGAAAATTCGAAAATTCCTTTATGTTTTGGAATGTAATTAGGATTGATGAGTGTTTTTCCTGTTTGGTCCAATTTTATCTTTTAAGTTTATTCGAAAACTGTTAATTGATAATCAGATAAAATTTTCAAAATATTTGACAAAATTAGATCATCATTAAAATAGGAAACCATATCTCAAAATCCCTTAGAATTCGAATTTCCAGTTATGCTTTTACATTAACAGCTGTAGCAGTGGACTCGAGACCATCAGGTTTCGACTCGAGACCAAGATCTCGACTCAAGACCACAAGGCCTCAACTCGAAATCATAAGTGGTCTCAGATTTTTACAACTCGAGACAACGATTTCGACTCGAGACCATAAGGTTTCGACTCGAGACCACTGAGGTTTCAACTAAGGGCTTCAATCTTCACAACTCGAGACCATGGTTGCGACTTGAGATCTCATCAAGCACTCGAGATCTCATAAAACACAGTAGTCGAGACCATGATTACGACTCGAGACACTGAGGTTGCGACTCGAGACCATTAATGAGTCGAGACCTCATAATGTTGCAAGATGAGTTGAGACTTGACTCGAGACCTCACTCGAGACCTCATAATTGAGTCGAGATCTCACCTGAAACCTCATTATTTTAGGCTGTTTAATGTGAACTAAGATTTAGCTCGGGGCTCCGCCCCGAACCCTGTGCGGGGGCACGCTGTCCCCCTGCACCCCCCAGCGAACTCACCGTGGAGTTTGATCCGCGCTAACAGGTGGTTTGCTATTAAATGATTGGTTTTGTAAATACTTAGTTAATTAATAAGGATCAAATAATGTTTCACAAAACCAAAATGACTTAACTTGAATGAGCTTCTGATGTATCACTTCTGCCCAAAGCTGATTTGATGCATCTACTTATCGTTCAAGTATTACGAAAGCTATGTTAAGTGTGCATCATAAACATGAATGTCTTAATATTTGACTAAAGCTGATTTAATTCCTTTATAGATGGCATACTTAATGAGTGCATAACTAAAGTGATTGTTTCAATTCTGGCCAAAGCTGATTTGTCACAAATACTTTGCACACATGCTTAAATGATTACACTTATGGCAAAAGCTGATTTGTCTTCGTTTAAGTAGAACTCTAAATAAGTCTATTATTTTGATGTTAGTAATAGACATATCACAACCTCTTCACATAATGATCCTTAGATTAATGATCCTTTATTTTATTTTATGATCATTTCGTCTGCCTTATTTCTTAGTTCCCATAATTTTACTCACTATAATTTTCTTCTATAAATCTATATCTCATCCACTCTAATTCTTAAGCCTAAAATGTTTTGCTTTATTTAAAGTTTCTATAAGAATTAGCTCTTAAATTAAATCCTTGATTATCCCTTAAGACACGGTAATCCTACCGCTCTCTTCTGATAAAATTACTACAGAAGAAAAGTAGAGCATGATGAATAGGACAAATCGAACATGATGTCTCTTATGATAATTAAGATCTCTCTAACATAAATGCTATCACTAAAAGGTTATTCCAGATTAAGTTTTTCCTAAGACTAATTTATTATTGTGGAATAATCACGAGAATTCCTAAGATGCATGCCTTCATTTAAAACTATAAACTATAAAGCTAAGTGGTATATGTGAATACATTATAATGTACAATACCATGACCCATAAAGTTAAGGGCTTATGCATGAAAATAAGTGCATTTTTCCAGTACATTACATACTAAGATTTTCACTTGTACAATTTTGATGCCTTATAAATCAACTATAACACTCAAAAGTACCAAGGTATAATGAGTGTGTTGATAAGCAATATATGTACAAAGAAATAAACGTCTGAAACTGGAAAATAAGATGTTATTCACCTTACAACCACTTAAAACTTTAAAAGAGGATTGTTCTAAGGTCCATACACAAATTACAAGTAAAAAAAATCCAACTTTTAGGTTCTTCAAGGGAAAATCTCACTGCATAATTATGCCATTAGACTAGACATAAGCAACGAGACTATCCATTATTCTAAAGAACAATTGGATAAATTAATTAGATAGTCAGTTACTAATGATGTCTAAGTCTGCTAATTTTAATATTCCTATTAACACATGATTAGTTTACTCTAGTTCTAAACGTTTACTTACCAGAAGTTAACAAATAACCAACATGAGAGTTAGTGAGAAAATTAAAGGTTAAGGCTATAAGAACCATAACAAGCAGTCTTCTAACAACGCCTTTCGATACCTTATATATTCTGAAGATTAATCAGAATATAGTGTCATAATTAAGCAATGTTATGAAGGTTGTGAGGTTTGAATAGTCAACATAAAGTCACGCTTACCTTCAACTCTCATCTTATTTGTTCTAAATATCTGGATAGAAACATTACTAAGACGAAACTAGATGATACCTTACATTTTCACAACTTTTGTTATCATGCAAATGAGAATTTGACAAAAGGAAAATGAGACCTATAAATCTCATCCATTATAACCGAAATCCTGAGAAATCATGACATAGTTAATGAGGATGATTATTCAACTAATCTCATTCTAAGTGATTTTAAATCATGACGTTAAAGCCTTAAAATATATTTTGGCTTAAGGAATAAGTATGGGTCCATCATAAGTCATTCATTGACATTCGTGGAACTTATTCCAAATGGAATATTCAGACATAATTCATTTATCATTTAAAGACTATCAACTTGTATCTAAATTTTGTCACATATGGCCCACGGTCTTAGAAGAAATCTATTCAAATATACACTTAATAAGATTTCTATTAAATATGTCCCTAAAGTTTCTTATAATATCTGGACATTAAAGAAATCAAATAAAGTCTAACATATATATGATAGGTTCCCACGTCACGTACCTCATTGAAGCTTCTCTTGTAGCATTTCTAGAGATATTAAAGATCAGTGGGAGCATTAAGTGTCTTAATAATAACTTGCAATAGTTGCAAGAGGTGGGGGAGTGAAAACTTTATATTACTTCAATTTACACCTCTTGTACAAGACACTGCTCCATTATGACACTGTTCTATCAAAACTTGTCTCCTTAAATCTAAAGCTACTCTTACAAAAGTTTCATTGTTGCTTAATTGTGGGCACACTTAGATTTCTTACCTAAACTAACATACTCCTCAACAAGAGAAACTACAACGACTAACGTCATTAATTTGTTTTTCTCTATTAGAATTTATTGGTCATTAAATATTGACCCTAAGCATGCTGAGTTCCTAAAGATTTCTAAGGTCAGTGGGAGCAGTCAAATTCCTTATTATGACTTGCAAGGAATACAAGAGGAGGGGGAAGAGTGTCATTAAATTTCACTCCAAATTTAACTCCGATTACACCTCTTGTACACCATACTGTAATAACTCTTACAAACTTAGAATCCTGAAAATGATAGCAACCTAACCAAGAGCTAATCCATAAAACTGAAACTTCTAATAAACCCAATAATCAACTTAGGAGGTCATCTAGGTTTAAAAACCTACTAACTTTGACGATTACATAACCTCCCTAACTGAAGTTGAAGTGGATTTTGGAAAAGTTTACTGATCCTATCTCTTCTAATTAAGCAATTAGCGTCAATTAATCTTCTAAATGGAGTAAAACAGTTTTCTAGTAAAACTGATTTTATGTGTTCATATAACGTTTGGGATTTGATTGAATTACCTAAGAGTGTTCATAACTGAATCAAATCCTAATATAAGCGTTAAGACACAAAGAAGCATGATTGATTGTCAAAGCTTGTACTCAGGAAGAGATAAATTATTAAAGAATCTTTATTACATATCTAACAAAAGATTTCTTTGAGGATCATCATTGTTCCAGTAGCCTATAATAGTTTAAAGCTACATTAGATGAACATTAAAAACAATTTTCCCTAACAAATGGCTGACAAATTTACATGTTCATAAAACAACCTGAAAGTTCTAAACTTAAGGTTAAAGAACAGTTTGTCTATAAGCCAATAAAATTCATATATGGGTTAATGCAAACATCATAATGTGATGAAATCTTAACGTAATTATTTTCATCAACAACCAAGTGGATTAATGTACCTACCTCAAAATAAGTGGGAGCAACTAAATTAAACTTGTCTATATAGATGATATTCTTTTGACAGGTATATGTTACATAAGTCAAAGCATTGTTAACACAAACTTTGATATAATAGATCTCAGAGATATCTCTTACGTGATAGATATCATAACATGCCGAGATAGACCCAAAGGGACATTAGTTCCGTTCCAATATTTTAACATTAAATGGGTCCTTACATATGTAACAAACAATACCGCTCTCATTTAGAGGATAATAGGATAAACGATATTATTTCCTTACGCTTCATTAATTAGAAGCCTTATGAAAGTTCAAGTCTATACTCGTTTAGATATTACTCACATTGCAACACACTAGATATGTCTAGATTAAAGCATCTAATGGAGTATTACAATATCTTTAAAAGAAACGAGGTGCTACAATTTAAAGAAGAAGTGAGAACTAAAAACGGTTTATTACTTTAACTTTGTGATATTCAAAGATGACAAAATGTAATTTCAGGTATATCTTTATGTCAGCAGACAAAACCTATCTCATGGAGGAGTCATAATGCACTGATATAAACAACCTAAGTTATAACGACATAATATAGTCACTAACTGTTATTGGAAATTTATCAGTGGACTCATAAGTTTATTAACTCCATATAATTAATGTTTTGAAGAATTATTGTGATAAAGTCAGCTACCATGACTCCTTGAACAGTAACAGTTCAAGAGGTGCTGCATTAAATTTCGATACGCAATTAATTATTCGTTTATGAACGAATTGAGGAAACTAAGTCTTTGTATCGAATACATTCATGATATGCTTAAGGATCCTATAACTGAAGGGCTATTACCCATAAGTCTTATTAAGAGAGCTCATAGACGGGTATTAATTAATGGCCATGCGCAATTGCATATTGTACTATGAATGAATAAGTATTAGTTAATTTTCCTCATCAGTTTGATTTTGTATGTCTCTAAGAATATGTCAAGTCGACATAATGGCATATAGACAAATAAAATTACAAATCAAACAAAGGGCTTATGCATATTTTGATCATAACGATTAGATTTTAAATTAAGGCTATAGTCAATGTTGTAGAAGGCGCTAGGCGCTAGTCAGGCGGTGAGGTACAGCCTAGGGATTAATCGGGATTAATCGGAATGGGATTTTTATATGTATTTTTTCAAAATTATATATATATACCCAATAATATAAAAATAATACTTCAAAATTCACATAAATACTTCAAAATTCACATAAAAATTCAAAAATTAACCAACTTTTGACCAACTAGGACCGATTAATCCCGACTAGGACCGATTAATCCCGACCAGGACCGATTAATCCCGACCAGGACCGATTTTGAGCAAAAAAACCATGGTCTGATTAGTCCGACTAGACCGACTTTTGACCGACTAGGACCGACTTTTGACCGACTAGGACCGATTTTGACCTGGACCGATTAATTGACCGATTTGCTCAGATTTAGGCGATTAGTAGCCGACTAGCGCCTAGGCGGCGATTAATCGGCCGCCTAGGCCGATTTCTGCAACAGTGGCTATAGTATGACTAATGGGGGTCCTGAGTCGCATAATGATTCAACGACTGTATTTATCTGCTATAGTTCTTGTTTAAGGCTAAAATGAGTGTTAACTCCTGATCAGGCTTATCTAATGCTCATAATAAATGATTACTCGGCCAAGTGGGAGAATGTAAGAATAAATAAATAATATATTTATTTATATATGGCCATTATAATCATTTATATAATAATAGATCAAAATATATAACAACCTATTAAATAATTAGTTGGTAATTGTTGATGGGCCTTATTACCCTTATTAACTAATTAGGGGTTCCTCTTGGGTGCATATATAAGGAGACTTATGTAGAGGTTCTAAGGTTATACACATAACCTAATAATCATAACATCAATATCGACCTCCATCTCCATAGCCGAACTCCCTTATTCGGTTTTCATAATCACCATCATTAGATTGCACCCTAAAGAGGAACCAGACCAAGCTGACAATCATGTCAAACACTGTTGATGCGTCTCCAACTGGATTCTCTGCTGGCCTGTGCTGATGCAATCAAATGTATGTTTTCATGTTTTTCATTATGTTTAAACAGAACTGATCAACACATCGAGGATGAAGAAGGCTATAAATGACAATAGTGAAGAATTCTAGTTGATATTGTTGATCTAAAATGATTTACGTAGTTCAACATATTAGTATAGAATATGGTAGATTTTAGTTGTTTATGTGAGTAATATAGGTACTTTTAAATTTATTTTGTTCAAAGTGACGTGATAAGAGTTAAGGATACAAAAATTAAATGTTTTATAATGAACAAAAACACACAAGTTTCTTAAAATCTATAACTCACGTTGAAAATGTTAATGTTATCACATGACATTAAGATGCCATGATTATTGGGGATTAAGAAAATTGTCTTAGCATATGGTTTTTTTTTAATATTATCTTAAGGTTAATTTCATGTGTTAAAGTAAGGTTTGCACACAAAAGATGACTTTATTTGAAAAGGTTTTATATAATAACCATGCTAAATCAATGATTATAGTTACAAAACCATGTGGTTTGCTAATATTAAATTCACAAGTACTTGTGGGGACAGTGTAAGTGTGGGGATAATTTATTGTGCAAATATATCATGAGACTTTATAGTTTTTTTGTAAAATTTATCGTGAATAAAGAATTAGGTCCTTGGGGTTTTAGCACGTAGAGAAGGGTTCAAGATATTGCTTATATTAGGAGTAGGGGTGGTCATCATTCATCACTAACTCACAACTTCCAATCAAGTTTCGCCTTGTCATAAGCCATTATTCCATCACTCACAACCTTTTTTAGTGGACATGGTCATTACTCACCACCACACCCAACAATTTCCTCCACAACCAACAATTTCCCTCCCAACAATTTCCTTCTTCACGCGTGATAAATATCACGCGTTGTCGTTTTGACGAGTGATAAGTTTTGGAGGCGTGGTGTTTGGAGCAGTTTCACGCGTGAACAATTTCCATCACGGGGAAAAGTCTTTCCACCCCGGGTCCCTTATAGTTTATAATTTCTCAAGAAGTAGCGAACGTAATGTTTTTGAACAACAAACACAAAGATTACATAATCTCTACTTCTAAATTACACCAAGTTTACCCTATGTCAGGAATTGAACTTTGTTCTCTCCCCAAGAGACACAAAACCTTTTAAGGATGAAGGGGTATGGTCCCAAAAAGCCGCGCAACCCCCTGCAAGGTTGCGCGAGGACCATACTCCTTAATCAGCAATTTTCTTGATTGCCAACCTCGCGCGGCTACAACATCTCTGTGTAACGCTGCGCGAGGTCCACATAAGAGTAAACTCCAGTTAGCAACTTGGCATTCTAAAAAGAACATCGCGCGAGGTGATAACGTGCTCAGCAAGAATCATGCGCGGCTTCGGCGCGAGGCCTTTCCAGATAGTACACAAGGTACAAGTGGCAGGATAAAAGAGCCAATCAGGGTCCTTCTGTTCCTGCGCAATCGTGCTCCACGATCATCTGACATGCAGGAGACAAAAAGTACTTAAGGACGCCTATGTGGCACCAATCACAGGGCAGAGACAACTGCCCCACGACCTCCACTTACCTGCTGATGGCAGAAGGGCGACCAGGCCGACAACAGTGACACGTGGCTCCAATCATGTTGCGCCAACTCCATAAAGCTCCTAGAAGCCACTAACGGTCGACACCAGTGAGACAAGGAGCATATCCTCCATGTTGTCGCCTTCCGGCCCAAGGCCCATCAGCCCACACCCTCTTACACCTCTCCGGCTATAAATAGAGACCTTCACTTCACAGGTTATTCATTCCATTCCCTCTACTCTCACTTATTACTTAATTCTCTCCAAAGCAGTCGCTTATTCTCACGCCGGAGCCCGGTTAAGAGGGAAACCCCCACATTCCCCTCTTAACGAGTAATGGTGTTTCGTTTTGCAAATAAACCACGATCATCAGGAGCTCAGGATACTTACAAGAAGATTAACCATCATGGTAGAAACATAAACCAAACTGATTAGTCCCTTAATTAGTTCCGTGTTTCTTCATTGGCGCCCACCGATTTTTTCTACAAACCACTTTCATCTTCTTATTTCCTGAGTTTTCACTGCTTTTCTTCCTTCGATCATGGCTGGTCAAGGAATCATTCCCGAATTTGTTGGTCTTGGAGCAGACCCTAACGCAGCGTTGGGGGTGGATAATCAAAACATCCAACCCCAACACGTTGAAGAAATCGGCGAGATCGAGATGGCCAACACCGGGGGTCCTCGCGGGAGCTTCGCCCGCATTAATCAAACTACCCCAGGAAACAACGGTGCTGGACCTTCGAACACAGCTCCACCTCAGAATATCTCAGCGCTATTAGGGCTACCAGAGGGCGAAACCCCAGCCTCATGGTACGCCAAGCAACTCGCCACCATTAACGCGGCATATCAATCCTTGAGCGCGCAACAAGCAGTTCTAACGGCAGAACCTTCCTTGGTTACACCAACCGGCCCAAGTCACGGGCCGCGCCAGATGCCACCGCCGCAAAATATCCAAGGAAGAGCCAACAGACCTCCCCCTACCCGGAGACTAAGCGTGCAGGACACACGCGATACACGGGGGGAGACAGAAAGCTACTATGACGAACCGTCAAATTTCCAAAGAGGCCCAGTTCATAGCCGGCTCACGCCGCACAACATGAACGATGAGTGGGAAGAAACTGACCCGAATGATCCAACCTGGGAGAACGATGACGAGTCCTCGGTCTTCAATCGTTTGCAAAGAAATCATGAGTACTACAAACCAAGGCAACACGTTGGTTATACCGAAGAGGCAGAGCGTGACTTTCGCCTCGCCTGTCGACCAGAGGAAGCTATAGAGCATTCGAAGTTCATCCCAAAGATAGCACTAGCGCCGCTCAAGAGAGAAAAGTTGCCTCCGACCGTCGGAAAGTTTAACGGATTGACTGATCCAGACGATCACGTCAGAGTGTTTACTAGCGTGGGCTGCATGGGAGGTTGGAACATGCCCATGTGGTGTCATTTGTTTATCCAAACATTAACGGGGGCTGCTCGAGCCTGGTTCGACAGCCTTCCTCCGGGAAAGATAAAATCATGGGTAGATTTCAGAACTCAGTTTTTGAGTCACTTCAGCCAACAAAGGCGATACCAGCGCGACACAGCGGAAGTTGAAGATATCTGGCGAAGAGATAATGAGGGTCTGGAAGATTTCATTACGCGCTTTAACAAAGAATGTTTGGAGATAGGTGGCGTGAGTGAACAACTCATGCGCTGCCATTTCAAGAAAGCCATCCGCTGTGATAGCCTGATTAGAACCATCACTGGGAAAGATGGAATGCCAAAGGAGTGGGATAAACTCATGGAAGCCGCGAAGATAGTCGCGCAAACGGAAGAGTCACTCGCACGAAACAACATCTATCGTTCTGAAGATAGATTTTCCAAAGGGGGTCACCCGCGCGATGACAACAGGCGCAACAAAGGCAAAAACCCTGGGTGGAAGGCCAACCACTCCAGCGGTTATAATGAACGACCCCGGTACGAAGAACGATCCCGCTATAAGGAAGACGCGCGTGATACCATTGACCGCATCGGTTATAGAAAGGCAGTCCGAGACGACAATCGTGAAAAGCATTGGACTCCGCTCATAAAAACACCAAAAGAGGTGCTAATGACGGAGAACCATGATTTTAAGACTCCCAGGCCTATGACGAACAAAAAGGGACAAGACCCCAATCTGTATTGTGATTTCCACAAGGATACAGGCCACTTAACAGATGATTGTTACAGCTTGCGACAAGAGATCGAGAGAGCACTAAAGAGCGGAAAGCTGAGCCACTTAGTGAAGAACGTGCGCAAAGAGACGCGACAACTCCCTCGCCACGATGAAGGAAATCACAAGAAGGTTCGACGCCTGGAGACACACATGGTCAACGGACCAAGGTATAGCGCAAGAGAGAAAGGCAAGAGACCTTATGAGCCTTCATGGCAAGAACAGCAAGTTATTTTCCCGGTGGTGCGCGGGGGTCCCCGAGCCACACGACCCATCGTCATCACCGGCATCATCGGCCATTATGAAACTGAATACGTCTTCATCGACCCCGGGAGTACAGCAGACATCATCTATGAACAATGCTTTAACCAGTTCGACGATGAAGACAAAGCGAGACTTGAACCAGTTGACTACCCACTGTCTGGGTTCTGTAATGAAATGGTCTTCCCGTTAGGCCAAATCAGCTTCCCCATCACACTTTCTGATGGGAAGCATTCACGAACAACGAACGTTAACTTCATGGTGATGCCTGTTAAGTCAAGACATGACGTACTGATCGGGAGAGAAACGCAAGGTGAGCTGAATATGATAACTTCCACCCCCCACTCAGCGATTGGTTTCCCAACCAAGACGGGGGTGGCAATCGTTTATGCGAAGAAGGAAGTTATGTCAACAGAAGAGATGCGCCCAACAAAAGCGGCAAAGGTTTCAGCAACCGAGCCCGAAAAATGGGTTTTAAATCGCAAATATCCGGAGCAAACGGTGACGATAGGTCACGCTATCTCACCAAACATCAGAACTCGTCTTAAGCAGCTCCTATTCAAGAACATGGATATTTTCTCCTGGGCCCCGGCCGACATGACCGGAGTCCCGCGCGACATCACAGAGCACTGTTTAAACACCTACCCCTCGGTTGAGCCGAAAGTCCAAAGAAGGCGCAGCCTAGGGGCAGACAAGACGAAAGCAATGAATGAGCAAGTTTGCGAGTTACTTAAAGCCGGCATCCTGCGAGAAGTACGTTATCAGAGTTGGGTTGCGAACCCCGTAATGGTAGAGAAGTCTAGTGGTGGATGGCGAATGTGTGTTGACTATACCGATCTCAACAAGGCATGCCCTAAGGATTGTTACTCTTTGCCTGAGATCGACAAAAAGATAGACTCTCTCGCGCCTACAGATGGAAGTGCTTCTTGGATTGCTACAAGGGGTACCATCAAGTTCAAATGAAGCTCGAGGATGAAGACAAGACGGCTTTTCGTACAGATCTGGGGATTTTTTGCTATACGAAGATGCCATTCGGCCTGAAAAATGCTGGCGCCACATACCAGCGATTGATGGACAAAACCTTCGCAGGTGACATCGGAAAGCATATTGAAGTTTACATCGATGATCTAGTGGTCAAGAGTCCCGAAGAGGACCAAATGTTGAAGGACATCGAGAAAACGTTCAATTCATTGCGCAGCGTAAACATGAAGTTGAATCCAGCCAAATGTTCTTTTGGCATGGAAGAAGGGAAGTTTCTAGGCTTCATAGTCACCAACGGCGGCTTCAAAGTGAATCCGAAAAAAGTCCAGGCAATAGAGCGGATGCCATCGCCGCGAACAATCAAAGAAATGCAACGGTTGGCCGGCCGCCTCGCCGCGCTTAACCGCTTTTTGTCAAATCACGCCGCAAAGTCGTACCCTTTTATCAGCACACTGCGCAATTGTGTGAAGAAGCAAGAGTTCAAATGGACACCCGACGCAGAAAAGGCTTTCCAGCAAATGAAAGCATGTCTGATCGAACTTCCTACCCTGACCGCGCCGTTTGAAAAAGAGCCACTCGTATTGTACTTATCCTCTTCCGATAAGGCAGTAGGGTCGGTGTTATTAGTAGAAAGAAATGGAGTTCAAACTCCAATTTATTATGTCAGCAGGGTACTCACTGACCCGGAAACGAGATATTCCACGATGGAAAAATTGGTACTAGCGCTGCTACACGCCTCCAGAAGGCTGCGCAGATATTTCACAGGGCATGTGATCACCGTGCTTACCAATTTCCATATCGGCAAGATACTTCAAAAACCAGAAACGTCCGGGCGGTTAGCAAAATGGGCCATTGAGCTGGGGGGTCACAACATTCTATATCGGCCGCGCCCAGCCATCAAGGGCCAGGTTCTAGCGGACTTCATCACAGAAGTCCCGGTTGAGAAAATCAAAGATTGTGAGCTAGTGGAGACTCCCGAAAAAGACACGACAAATGAGACTTGGATGCTTTACACTGATGGGGCCTCGAACGAGGACGGCGCGGGAGCTGGATTGCGCCTAGTAAGCCCTGAAAACCATGAATTCACTTACGCCATCAAGTTGGACTTTAAAAACACCAACAACGAGGCAGAATACGAGGCATTTCTGGCAGGCTTGCGCCTCGCCATCAAAATGGGAGCTAAAAATCTACAAGCACATGTTGATTCACTCTTGATAGCCAGCCAAGTCAACGGTATATACGATGCAAGGGGTGAAGTTATGGCCCTATATCTGGAACAAGCAAAAGAGTTGCTTCAACAGTTCAAGTCTCACAAGGTCATCCACATCAATCGCTCTGAAAACAAACCAGCTGACGCCTTGAGTAAGCTTGCTTCAACATCCTTCCAACATCTTGCCAAAGATGTAAGGATTGAGGTACTCAAGAACCCGTCAGTCTTGTTACGACAAGTCAATGTGATCGAGATAGGGCAGCCATCCTGGATGACCCCTATCATTCAGTACCTGAAAGAAAGAACACTCCCAGAGAATAAGGCAGAGGCAAGAAAGATTCAGAA
Source organism: Helianthus tuberosus (assembly GCA_030545235.1). Taxonomy (NCBI): domain Eukaryota; kingdom Viridiplantae; phylum Streptophyta; class Magnoliopsida; order Asterales; family Asteraceae; genus Helianthus; species Helianthus tuberosus. Next base: position 47,222,161 of record CM060394.1, read on the forward strand.
CAAAGCTCTGCAGTACGAAATGAATGGTGGTATCTCATACCGCAAGTCCTTCTTGGGACCACTCCTGCGCTGTGTGGACCCTCAAGATGCGAACTATCTGATAAGGGAGATTCATGAAGGAATCTGCGGCATCCATGCGGGGCCACGCATGGTTGTTGCGAAGATTATGAACGCCGGGTATTACTGGCCAGGGATGCACATTGATGCCCTGAAGGAGCTGCGCAAGTGCGACTCCTGTCAGCGGCACTCTCCAAAAACCCTGCGCCCCAAGAACGACCTGATCCCCGTATCAACTGCTTGGCCTTTTCAGCAGTGGGGAATCGACATGGTAGGACCCTTCCCAGACGCTCCCGGCGCCGTCAAGTTCATAATAGTGGCCGTCGATTACTTCACAAAATGGGTGGAGGCCAAAGCCCTTGCTTCAACTACAGCCATGATGGTGCGCAAGTTCATTTGGGAACACATCATCTGCAGATTTGGGCTCCCACTCAAGATTGTAACCGACAATGGCACTAACTTTGTGTCTGAAGACCTCCAGAACTGGATGAAGGAGATGAAGATCGAACACACTTTCTCCTCCGTTGCGCATCCTCAAGGCAACGGGCAGGTTGAAAGCGTAAACAAGTGTATTGTCGAAGGGATTAAGGCCCGACTGGGCACGAAGCGAAGAGGCTGGGTGGATGAGCTCCCGAGTATCTTATGGGCTCACCGCACCATGCCGAAAACAAGTACCGGCGAGACCCCTTTTAGCCTAGTCTATGGCTCAGAAGCGGTTATCCCGGCAGAAGTTGGCCTGCCCTCTCCGCGTTTGACAGCAGTCAACGCAATCGACAACGAGGCAGAGCGTCGCCTCGACTTGGATCTGCTAGAGGAAAGGCGCGAAATCGCGCGAATCAAAGAAGCCAAGTACAAGACACAACTGGAGAGGTACTACAACGCGCGAGTCCGCATCTGTACCTTCACTCCGGGGGAATACGTCTTTCGAGACAACGAAGCCTCAAACGCTGAACACCCAGGAAAACTAGCGCCCAAATGGGAAGGCCCATACTTGGTTCACGAAGTGCTAGGAAAAGGGGCTTATAAATTGCGCACTATGGATGGACACATCATCCCGCGCACATGGAATGCGCAACAGCTACGCAAATGCTATATGTGACTACTCTGGTGCCCTGCGCCATTACCCACTACTGTTGGCCACGCGCCGTTTACTTTTCCATGTAGGCTACACGCCCTTTACGTTACGCACAATGTATATTTGGCCTAAGCGCCTTTTCTAAGTTAATGAAAGCATACGACATGTTTTCTTCTACGATGACTCCTTTCGTTACAAATGCATGTTAAACTTCTGATTAGCACGAAAACACTCCAGTTACGCTCACCCAAGAGCCACCCTTACATTTATTCGCGCTAACTTAACCAAAGTTTCTAACAACAGTGCAATAATTTTAACGGGAAAGGATTAAAAACATCATATTTAACATAAGCGCAACCGCGCAACAGTTATATAGTCAACAACGTGTTCTTTCCATTTCAAACTAGCGCGACCGCGCAAAAGCTTACATCCAAAGCATAAACAAAATTACAAGACATAAAGCCTAAAAAAGTACTAGCCTATTCAAAGCTATCATCAGGATCACCGTCATGCTTACCGCCATCACCACCACCATCACCTTTTCCATCGCCATCACCACCCGCAGGTGCCTCCTCATCTGAGAGCTCAACAGTCTCTGGTGGATCAAGGATATTCTTCAGCCGCTGACACCGGTCATCGTGCTTCAGAGCGTCCGTAACCAAGTCCATCACCGGAATGGATAAATGATCATAACCATGTTCCGAGCGGGCTAGCTCAGCCTCAGCTGCATCAGTCACTGAGCAGTGACTAATATCAAACTCATGCCCAAGCATTACCGATGCATGTTGCGCACATTCAGCATAGCCTTTACGGTGCCCAACTACGAGGGAGGCGTCAATAACAGCCGCAACAGCCTTGTCCAATTCTCCAGCATTTAGGATGGAGTTAGCCATCTACAGCAAGCGCAATACTTTAGCTAACAGGCCTAGATAAATCAAGTAAAAATAAAGGAGGAATCATACCAGCACAATTCCACGACCGCGCAACCACTCGGCTTTAGAGACCAAGGTGTCCACGATACCTTGAGCTTCAGAGTAGTTGTTTTGTGCTACATTAAGAGCAGTGGTGCTAATGTCTCGCGCCTCCTCAGCCTTTTGTTTAGCCTCGTCGGCAGTGGCAGCTTTAACCTTCTCAGCTTCGAGATCAATCTCCAAGGACTCGCTTTTCTCAATCTGCTCCCGCAAACGACGCTTCAGCTCAGCGATCTCGACGTCCTTAGCAGACAAATCCCTGTCTCTACCAGACAATTGCGCCTTTACCTCAGCTAATTCGGCCTACAGGGGACAAAAGACTCGGTTAACACACTAAACGAAACTATTAACAGAATCTAAGAAGTTTCTCAAACCTCAGCCTGCTCTTTAGCAGCTTGCGCAGCTTGCGCATCCTCCAGTTTCGTCGTCAATTCCACAACCTTAGCTTCAAGGTTGACAATCTTGGTACGAGCCGCGGCCGCGCGCTCATTATCCTTCTCGCATATACGTTTGAACTCAGCTTTCTCTTTTGACAACTGCTGTTCAGCAGCTTGAAGTTTGCTTCTCAAGCCCTCGCGCCCCCACTCTTCTGATTTCCGATCGGCCTCGAACTTTGCCCTCTCTTCGTCAAAGGCAGCCCTAGATTTTTCCAACTCAGTGGCACGCCTTACAATCCGATCGCGGTATTTCTCCCAATCATCCCTCTCCCTAACCAGGGTTCGCCATTCCCGAACAATCTCCTGGTTAGCAGCACGGGTGTTGGCTTCGCCAACAACATACGCATGATATAAACCGCTATGGGTGCGCGCTCTTTGGCGATCAACCTCACCTGGAGGAATGGAGTTCAGCAACCAATCGCGGCAAGGCGCGAATTCTTGGAAGGTATCCTTTTGCTTTAAGGACCATGGCGGGTGGTGCGGAGCGTCACCACGGCTCTCTTCCGTATAAGACTTGTAATAAATATCCCCCACAGTATCACGGGGGCCTATCGGAGAGCGCGGCGGCGCAACCTGTTTTACACCGCCCGAACCAGAAGCCGGACCTTTCCCAGTAGAAGTCCCAATAGACTTGTCAGCAGCAGATTTCTCCTTCTCTTTCTCCTGCTCGGCTAGTTTCTTCTTCTCCTGCTCAGCTAGCTTTTTCTTCTCCTGCTCAGCTAGCCTGTTTTTCTCTTGCTCAACCAACCTTCTCTTCTCAGCCTCAGCCTTCCTCCGACGATCTTCATCAGCTTCGGCTTTCCTACGCATCTCATCAGCCTTCCTTTTCTCTTCTTCGGACGCACTTTTCTCTGTCGCGCCAGCTTTCCCCTTCTCAACCTCGACAACATGCTTTGTCATATCAGACTCCAACGTTTTGAGGGGCTTACCAGTAACCTTAGGCCTCTTATGCACCGGCTCTATCGGATCTAGGAATACCACACCCTTCTCTGGGGTCGTCTTCTTAACCTCTGCAAAAACAACGTGTCAAAAAGAGCGAAGGTAACAAAATAACATAACTAGAGAACTAACCTGGAGAAACTTTGTAAAGCGAGCGCAGGTTGCTCCGCTTCCCAATCAAGGGAACCTCACCAGCTACGGGCGCAGCGGAAACGCCAGCTGTAGTTTCGCTTCTAACTCTCTTTCTGCTGATCAACTTCTCAGCAACTTCCTCTTCTTCTTCCTCGTCTTCATGCGCACCTGAGGATGGAGTAGCGCCAGTATCCGGGTTACGAGAACCCGCGCTACCCCCACTATTCGAGCTACCCGCTCCAGCTTTCTTCTCGCCTGCGCGCGACAAGCCTTCAAGTGAGTCACTAATTATCACATAATCTTTCAAGTCACTTTGACGAAGCCGAAGAGTACCTTTACCAACAGCACCAGCAGCCGCACGGCTGCTCCCACCTTTTTTACTGGTCACTTCAGGCCCGATGTTGATCACCTTCTTCTTCTTGGGTGGCTTTTTCTTCTCTTCAGGGTCGATGCCCAAGTCACGCAACACACCTGCAAAGACGTTAGACCACGAACTTAACTCCCCGTTCGAAGATCCTACAGACTCCTCGCTGGAAAGATAGACAACCTCTTTCCCAGCAGAAGTCACAGAGCGCAGAGGACGGGGTTTAGGTATGTGCGCACCTTCAGTTGCAGTAGGCGGCGTGGCAAATGCATCAGCAACCGGGTACATGAAGTTGCCCCTAATTTGCGCATACCAATACTCCTCTCCGGCTTGGAGCGGGCGCACGCCCATAGACCCACCAAAAGTAGAGAACGCAGCTTGATACAGGCGCGCCTCTACAAGTCAAAATGTATAAATAAACATTTGTGAAACAGGTATCAACAAAACAAACGAATTAACTAACCTCGATCCTCGAACTTTAAGACAGGGACGTCTTGGCTCTCAGGCGGTCATTGATCACTCATCCGCGCCGCAACAAGGACATTTTCCCCAAACACCCTGTTGGGGGTAGAAGTAAGCTCCCGATACCAAGCCTCAGTCTTGGGGATCGCCAAGTCTTCTTTCACAATAGCCTCATTCCAGGCGCGAAACGCCATGGCAATGGGAATAACCTCCTCGCGTATATAAAAGAATTTTGGTTTCCAATCATGGAAACTCTTGGGAGGGTTCAATAATATCTTCTTGGCGGTGCCGCGACTGGCAAAGGAGTAGAAACCCATATTTCGCTGAAGCTGATAAAAGACCCGGAATTTATCGACGGTTGGCTCAATGCCATGAGCCCAGCACAGGAACTCAAAATGTCAAACCCGAACCATTCCAGGTGGGCTCAGCTGAGATATATGGAACCCGTAATACCGAAGAATATGAGCCATGAAGTTAGTCGCCGGCAACCGGAAGTTACCCTGATGGAAGAAGTCTTCGAATAAAGTGATGTACCCCGGCGGTGCATCAGCGGTCGTCTGGTTCTGGCCGGGGTACCGGGCATCCCACTCCGGTGGGAACCGGAAACTCCGTGATAACTGTTCAAAAAGCCCTAAATCCCACCGGAGAACAGGCACAGGACCTTCTTCTCCGGGATTATCTTCATGTTGTTCTTCAGCCATCGATGGATAAACAAAGGTCTTGAATGTCCTGGAAACAAGCCTGATAATCTGCTACGATGTTCTTCAAGAACTTGAAGATCTGCCGCAACCGTGCTCTTCAAACTTTGAAGATTCAAAGAAGTTTGAGAGGAAATAAAAGAATAGTAGAAGAGAAAAGTGATGAGCCTCACATCTCTCCGGATATATATACCCATCGCATTAAATGTGATGGGTAACCGTGCCGAAACCACCGCAAGCAAGGCCAACCAGAAAGCGCCACGTAAGGCGTGTTTCCCGGAGTTACGGTTACCACGCGCGCGTGAGTTTCACTCCCCTGACAAAAATCTGAACCGTCAGCAACCAGTTGATGGCAAGCGTCAGAGGTCAACTCAGTCGTCACCAACCACGACTTTTGCACCAACGTGTCAGCATTCGAATTTCAAGATTTTTCCCGCCCAAAGTCATTAGAAACTTCGTGTTAAAGCTAACAACGCCAACAACAAGCCTGGTAGCCGCGCCGTAGTAACCAACAACTTACATGCGCTCCGTCTACCAAAGCCAAAAGCATCATTTCACTTTATTTTCTTAAAGTCCAGAGCTCCAACCACTTGCCTTGCGCATGGTGCAGCACTGGACTGGGGGGACTTGAAGGGGTATGGTCCCAAAAAGCCGCGCAACCCCCTGCAAGGTTGCGCGAGGACCATACTCCTTAATCAGCAATTTTCTTGATTGCCAACCTCGCGCGGCTACAACATCTCTGTGTAACGCTGCGCGAGGTCCACATAAGAGTAAACTCCAGTTAGCAACTTTGCATTCTAAAAAGAACATCGCGCGAGGTGATAACGTGCTCAGCAAGAATCATGCGCGGCTTCGGCGCGAGGCCTTTCCAGATAGTACACAAGGTACAAGTGGCAGGATAAAAGAGCCAATCAGGGTCCTTCTGTTCCTGCGCAATCGTGCTCCACGATCATCTGACATGCAGGAGACAAAAAGTACTTAAGGACGCCTATGTGGCACCAATCACAGGGCAGAGACAACTGCCCCACGACCTCCACTTACCTGCTGATGGCAGAAGGGCGACCAGGCCGACAACAGTGACACGTGGCTCCAATCACGTTGCGCCAACTCCATAAAGCTCCTAGAAGCCACTAACGGTCGACACCAGTGAGACAAGGAGCATATCCTCCATGTTGTCGCCTTCCGGCCCAAGGCCCATCAGCCCACACCCTCTTACACCTCTCCGGCTATAAATAGAGACCTTCACTTCACAGGTTATTCATTCCATTCCCTCTACTCTCACTTATTACTTAATTCTCTCCAAAGCAGTCGCTTATTCTCACGCCGGAGCCCGGTTAAGAGGGAAACCCCCACATTCCCCTCTTAACGAGTAACGGTGTTTCGTTTTGCAGATAAACCACGATCATCAGGAGCTCAGGATACTTACAAGAAGATTAACCATCATGGTAGAAACATAAACCAAACTGATTAGTCCCTTAATTAGTTCCGTGTTTCTTCAGAGGAGAAACCATGGTTCAATTAGAACACACATGCTATATTTGCGTTAGACAAGTATTGTTTTGTTATCGTTGATAAAAGTTTCACCTAAGAACCATGAAGCTCATTAGGAGCTAGGTATACCAAAACTCTTTCGAAACTATACAACTCATGGAATTATATTGCGAACTCGAGCAACAAGAAGAAGAAATAGTATCAAGGTGAAAGAAGACTAAAGGAAATGAAGTAACGTGCAAATTTGATGTGTTAATAGATGGTTTTTATTTATTTATCATAAGACTATTAAAACAAGGCAAATTGGATTTAAATAATCCAAACTTTCTCAATTTAGCCTATAATAATCACAACTCAGTTATTTCTCGATAATAATCCGAATTGGTCCACTTTTGGCCGATAATAGTCTGCGTTAAAAATAGCTTAATGAAGTTAACTTTTTTTTCCGAATTACAAACCAATGTTTTAGGGATTTTGATTGGAGCGATGATACGAGTTGATTGATGTAAAATTTACCTCGAAATACTGCCCAAACGAAGAAAACGGTGCTTTAATTCGGGTGTTTAAACTTCCAATTAACAAAAAGTAAGTCGTTTAGAGCACCATTCGAGGTAAGTTTTACATAAATCAACTCGTATCCTCGTTCTGATCAAAATCCCTAAAACATCGGTTTATAATTCAGAAAATAAACTTAACTTCGTTAAGCTATTTTTAATGGCGGACTATTATCGGCCAAAAGTGGACCGCTTTGGATTATTATCGACAAATAACTGAGTTAGGATTATTATCGGTCAATCGAGAAAGTTGGGATTATTTAAATCTAATTTGCCTTAAAACAAGGAATATAAATATAAGTTCTCATCCTATATATCTGATCTTGGGAGATAATTACATTAATATTAACTATGGATGTTGAAACTTTTGAGAAGGTATTACAAGAGTGAAATTTTTAAGTATGTATTAAGTGGCATATACAAGCTTAAAATGTAGGAGTTTTTAAGGTTAGAAACTAAATTAGTTTAATATTATGGTGATTGATAACGCGATGATACCCAATCGTGTACAATGGTTGCATATATCCAAACGAGACGTCGCCACCTTTTGAACAAGTGGGTGTACTACAAAAATGGATGATGACATAGAGCGGCTATATATGGGTACGAGCTAGAGAAAACAATGAAACAAGATGAAAACATTGATGTAGGAAAACAATGAAACAAAATGAAAACATTGATGTAGGTCTCATTGGGAGTCAACGAGTTGGATTATGCGAAAACATGTTGGCATTAAGAGCTACAAGAGGTTCTCGAGGAAGAACTCATGAACACCTAAATATGTCACTAGGGTTTGCGTAACCTAAATAGGAAAATAGAAGTCTTAACTGACCAATTATACTGAGACAATTAACCTATGTGGCAAAAGACCGAAATATCAACTAAATAGGTTGAACAAATGAAGAATCCATCAAGGGAGATAACAAATTTTATATCGAACAAGAAGAAAGACACAAACAAAGATGAAAACAAGTGGTGAAAGTGCATTTGACAATAAAGTTAGTTAAAAATCAATAGCTGCCAAGATTTCTCAACTTAATTAGAATAAATGCACAATGAGTTTTTACTGATAATTATAATTTCAAATTGTTATTTAGACCATGGGTAGTGAAAGCTTCAACAACATGCACTTTATTGCCATGTGTCAACCACATCAGCATACCCAAACCACATGCAAAAAATGTGTAATGGTTTACCTATCTACACATTAATTATCTAATGATTGTTTTTTTTAATTTAGACAAAAGTTTATAAATTAAAAGAAGGGGGAATAAAAATGGAAAAAAACAACGAAAGAGGGAAATAAAAAAACAAGTTCATACTATCGTAGGTCACTCGTTGTAATCGAGTCCGTATTTGTTTTTAATTCGTTGGCGCGACTTCAAATGTAGCTCTTGTTGCGGTCCCGAAGCCGTGGTCGGTGGATTTGAGGAACTTGACACATCGGAACGGTTCATGCCTTGACGGGTTGGGCGAAACGAGGGGTTAAAGGGTTACCATACGGAAACATCTTGTAATTTTTATTATTATTATTTTTTTTGTAAAATTGAGAGAAATGTAGAATAGATAGAGAGGGTTTTTGTTTGTGTGTTATAAAAATTAGAAAATAATGGGTATTTATACTTTTATAGGGATTTTTTTAATTTAAAAGATTTTTTTATTAAATGCGAATTACCACGGTAACATTTTATTGAAATAGGAAAATGAACCACGTGGGACAAACCACGGGTGCCGGACCACGAGGACAACCAACTAGAGGGGGGAGGGGTGTTCCCTTCGTGGTTGGTCCATTCCATACGCAAAGAACGACCACTACGGGTGATAGTTAATTCATTGTTTGTATGACAAGATATATATTTGTAATTTAATCTAACATCGATACCCTTAGGATACCTTTTATATTCTATGTAACAATAAAATTTGTTATTACAGAAAAACTAATTAAAACTAATAAGTAATCATATGCTATTATAACATAATGTGGACTTGGTATAGATATTTATACTTGCTTCAAATTAGAATATAAAGTTTTAATATAACTTGTTTTACATGGTGGCATGTTATAGAGTCTAATCAAGAAGAATAGAAGGTATGCATATGACTATATGCATACTTTGTATTCTATACACTATTAACTATATATATGGTTCTCAAAGAGTCAAAGAAGATAATGTGGTGATAAGGTGTCTCCCATCTATTCCAGAAGTGGAATGTTTAAATCCTGCAAGATACAAGTATAAGAGTATGTTAGTTTGCAGTTAAAATAACTATTTATATAGATAATATTGAACAAAACAATTAATCCAAAGTTAGGATAAAATAATTATCAAGTTAGTTGATAATTAGAAGTTAAACTAACTTATTAATTATCAAAGTTAGCTGATAATGCTACTTGCATGCTTTTAGCGTCTGGTTTGCCCTTAATTAGTTTCTTGCTTTTCAAATCTAATAAAGTGTGATAAGTCAAGAGGAACATTTTGTTGAAGTTAAAAGACAATACCAAAGATAGAGCTAGAGTATTAGTAATGAGTGGAATCTATGCTTCAAAATGGAAACTTCAACTCAAGCATATGACTTATGGCCTCACTCAGTAAATATTCTATTACGATAACATTCATCCTTGATTCTCAAATGCTTTGACAATCTATCTTCTTGAAGATGCATCTCAAGTTTAGCAATTAATCAAAACCTTTAATTTTGCGTACATTACTATAAAACGAGACTTATGATTTAACATAAAAGAGAGAAACTAAAACCCTCTCATAGAAAGAATCAAAAAATATGATAGCGCGTTGAAGTTGATCCCTTTTGGTTTACCGCCCCGCTACATGAGGGGTTTATTAAACCTACTATTCACTATATGGTCTAAGTTATCTTCATACGAATAACATTGAGTTTCAGGTTATTAGAGTCGGGTTAGGTTAATCGGTATTTGGGTTTCTAAGTACATGTTGTCATGCATACTTTACAATTTAGCTTATTTGGGTTTTTAAGTACACTAGGTTTATCACTATGGCCGCGTTGCGGCGAACTTCTTTTGTCATTTAGTCTGTATTTACATGTGTTTTGAAATCACTACGAGCGCCTTACGCACAGAACCGCTGATAAGAATAAAAATAAAATGTAGAAAAAAAACAGTATAAGATAACCGAAAGAAAATCAACAAAAAAAGTTTTATGGTAATGATGTTGTTCGTATGAAAACCGTGGTCAGAGATGAGCAAATGGTATTGGGTACCGGTACCGAATTTCCCGAACCGAAAGATTTTAAGTCAATTCGGTAGCAACCTTTTGCTTTCCTGGTACCGGTTTGCTACCAGTTTTTACCTTCATATACCTGTACCGTAACCGGTATTTTCGATACCAGTACCAATTTAGTATCGGTTGGCACCGAGCTCATCCCTAGCCCTTAAACTAAAAAAAAGAAAACACTAAAAGTTGAAGAAAATCAATAAAAAAAAGTTGCACGATACCGTTGGTGTTTGTACGGTACCCGTGATCAGGGATGAGCAAATGGTATAACCGAAAGAAAATCAACAAAAAAAGTTTTATGGTAATGATGTTGTTCGTATGAAACCCGTGGTCAGAGATGAGCAAATGGTATTGGGTACCGGTACCAAATTTCCCGAACCTAAAGATTTTAAGTCAATTCGGTAGCAACTTTTGGCATTCATAGTACCGGTTTGCTACCAGTTTTTACCTTCATATACTTGTACCGTAACCGGTATTTTTGGTACCAGTACCAATTTAGTATCGGTTGGCACCGAGCTCATCCCTAGCCCTTAAACTAAAAAAACACTAAAGTTGAAGAAAATCAATAAAAAAAAGTTGTACGATACCGTTGGTGTTTGTACGGTACCCGTGATCAGGGATGAGCAAATGGTATTGGTTAGAAGTACCTAATTTCCTGAACTAAAAATTTTCAATATCAATTCGGTACCTACATTTGATGTTTTATGTACCAAGCTGGTGCCGGTTTTTACCTTCATGTACCGAGACCGAACAGGACCGTAACTGTATTTTGATAAAAGATGGATAAATGGGAAAATAAGTTAAAAGTATTTACCTGAGTAATGTATAATTCACAATAAGCAAAATGCACGTAGCTTTTACTGGTTCTCCTAATCTGGAACGAAGGTTTAATATAACCTATTAGAATCCTAACGGGTCTTTAATTAAGCTTAAGCTTAGACCGGCTAGTTTCAGAGATACAGTTCGTACGCACGATTAAGCGAAAACCGGATAGAATGTGATTTAGACCCGACAAGTTCAGAGACTTGTTTAATATGGGTCCTTCATGCACATTCTGGATTTTGAGATTAAACCGATAAGGTTTGACCCGTTTCGGCTAATTTATGTAAACTTGTTACATAAACCGAACCGAACGCGTAATAAGCGTAACGGGTATCCGTAAGAGCCATATACAGGTTTCCTAAGTTAATATGCTTCAAATATGTTGTGACATCAGTAAGTTGTCTTCCATTATGCCCGAAACGTGTTTAAACACAAACTAGGCCCCGTAGGGGTAGTTTGGTCATTTAAAAGTTTATAAAAGAGTTTAAATGTTTAACTGAGTTACAGGTCTGATATACCCAGCAAAAGTACTTAGTTTACTTATTTATAACAGTAAGGTATTTTAGAAATGTGAAATTTATCAATTATAACCAAACTATGCCCCGTAGGGGTATTTTGGTAATTTCACATAAGCCGAAAAGCTCAAAACTGAAGTCTGAGATAACCAACTTTTGCTTACTGTTAAAATGTTATAATTTGACTAAAATATTAGTAGGTATTACCCTTGTATGTTTAAAAGTAGTATTAGTACATACTATGCGCTAAAAACGCTAAATAAGGCGATTAGGAGTCATTTACGGGTTCAATACCTAAAGCTGATATTTTTTATTATTCCAGAAAGTCTAAAATAATTTATTTATCATAAATAATCAGTAGCAAAAGGTTTGGAGCCGTTTGGATATGTAAACTCATTTTCTGGCCCGTAAGGGCAAAACCGACATTTACCGAATTAAGCCTACGACTATGAGTTATGCTCAGCCTAAAATAAATAAAAAATCTTTAAAAATCCCAAAATAATATATTACATCAGTGGGTAAAAGATTTGATATCAAAAAATATGTTTAAGTAGGCTATACGCTAATTGCGCCATTTTATTAACATAAAGCATTCATTTAGCGATAATGGGCATAACTCTTAATCTACAATTCAAACTGATGTCAAATTTTGCATACAAGTTTATATATCAGAATATAAGGTTTCTACTCTTTTACTTTTCCATAAATCACGTTTTAAGTTAATAAGGGCATAACGGTCAACATATGAACAATTAACGGAAACATGCATATTAATTGGATAACTAATGAACCAAGGTGTATAATCACAGAGAGTTGTTCTAACATGTAACCTAATCCAATTAAAGCTCTGAGGCATTTCTAAAACATGCCTAAACGGGTCAGAACTGAAAGTCAAAGTGAAAGTCAAACTATATGACTTTCGGTTCCGAACCGGGTCTAAACAGGAAATTGTCGGGTTGAACATGTTTAGACATGTTCTTACACTTATTACTAAGTTATAACAATGATCAAACAGGTTGTATATGGTCTATAATGTTAATTATGCAAAAATGACATTTTAAGCTTCCTGTTGACTTTTTAAACTAGTTTGACCCGACTTTTGACCTGGTTAGAGTGGTGATCAGGGGAAACCCTTTTGAGGTTTTATTACCCACATAAATACCAAGCTATAACTACTTTTAATTCGAGATATGACTGAGCCATTGTTGACTAATCTCGAAGTCAAACCGTAATTACGACGGTTTGACTTTTAGCTAATTAAACAAGCTAAACTCAATTAAAGAAGGACTAGCAGACTTGTGGGAGTTTAGTTAATGATTGATTTAGAAGTTTGCAAAATGAAGTATTAATAAAATTTTGGTTCGCACCAGAATCAAATAATACTTTAGCAAAAACATCATTAACTAAAAACGTACCGGTGATCACATCCGGAATCATCTTTGCTTCTTCTGCAGTAAGAACAAATGCTCTAGCATTTTTAGTATTCTTGGTGTTCGTGGCTGGAGCTAGCTTTGGACAGTTTGGCTTTATATGACCTTGTTCTCCACAGTTGAAGCATATCCTGTTGCTAATCTTTTTCCTGCAATTTTCCTCGTTGTGTCCAGACATTTTTCAGAAGTTACAGTGTATGGAGCATCTTCCGGAATGCTTCCTTTTGCAATACTTACAGTAGGGTGCAGAGGTAGAACCTACATTTCTCCCACGGTTAGAATTTCCAGAACGGAATTCTTGGGTAAGCTTCTGGGTTAGGTTCCTCCTTTGATCCTCTTCTCGTGTACGGACTAATTCATCTGTCAAGGTATTGGCTAGTTCTACTGCTTCTTCTATGCTTTGGGGTCTAGCTGCCTTAACTACATACCTTATCTCCCCAATTAATCCCCAGATGTAACCGGAGATTAATACTGGTTCTGGCGATGCAAGGGTTGGTACTATTCGAGCATATTCAAAGAATAATGTAGTATCACCCTTACTATCTACTCCAGTCATCCTAAGGTTTAGGAATTTATTTGCTATCTGTTCCTTTTCATTAGGAGTGCAAAATTTTCTTTCTACCATGTTTTTAAACTCCTCCCATTCCATATTGTAAGTTCTATCACTTCCCCTGGACTGAAGGATAGTGTTCCACCATTCTAGTGCTGAATTCTTAAACAGATTGGAAACAAACATTATCTTATCCTCTTCCACGCATTTACTTATTCTTAAGACTGCCTCAGTCTTTTCTATCCAGCGTAGAGATGCAACTGCCCCTTCATTACCCGAGAATTCCATTGGTTTACAAGACCAGAATTCTTTATAAGAACAACCGTAAGACACGGTTCTTCTTCTTTTGGGAATGGGCACTTGAAGTACGGGTCCATTGTTCACGCTATTTTCAGGTTCAGATGGTCTTTTGCTATCATGTTTACTTTTATTTTCTGCTTCCCTAACCGTTTTGATAATATATGGCATCGCATCTATTATCCCTTGTGCCACTATATGTTGCATGACACTATTATCCACTTGGTTTTCATTATTGTTGTTGTTCGGGTTTTCATTATCCAAGTTATTGTTACTCTGGTTATCGTTATTCTAGTTTTCCTGGTTTACTTCGTCGTCCATCTGAATTTTAAACATTTACCAATTATTAATATCACAAAATAATTAATAATTTAGGCAATAACCACACAACACACTTATTGGTCAAAAGCGTCGAGCATTGCGACTTACTCTTTTCTATTATAGTATGCTTCAAATACACACTAAGACTGGAATTAAAATTACAATACTGCTATGCATCGCTAACCACAAAGTGGTCTATACTACAACATATATTATTATTATTACACACATATAATATATATATATATATATATATATTTTCATACAAACATATTATATATATTATTATTATTATTACCAACTCCACCATCACCTTCACTGATATGGATTCATCCAGTAATCCATATTGCGCTCGTCGTACTTCCAGACGAGTCGCTCTCCTACCTATCTCATCCTCTCGCTATTCTCAAAAATTTCTTCTCTGAAAGTTCGGAGCTCTTGCACATTTTCTGCACTCATTGGGGGTGCAGGTGATGGTACTGGGTCTGGGTACCGGGGCATGGGTTCCTCCTGAGGGTACGGATTCTCTAAGATCTCCCTAATGTATTCATCATTATCGTAGCAGGGATCTAGAGGGTCCAGACCTGGATAGGCTGCTAAGTTCGGCATGGGTTCGTCGTTTAGGTGATAGCGTGGCTCATAATCCCTATGATCATCGAACCATGGATCATAATCTGGGTCTAAGGTATTAGGGGCTGGTATCCTAGGTATCTCCTCAGGGTTGAAATCATGCATTTGGACTGGGTTTCGGGGTTGTTTTCTATCTCCATCGGCTGAGTGGGGAACAAAGGTAAGGGTTGTGGGGCTACTAGTTGCTCCAGGTTTGGGTCGGCAGCTGTCGTTGCTAGGATATGAAAATTGGCTAGGCTTCTATTAAGCATATTCTGTGTATGGGCATCTGACTCTCGCTTAGCTGCTGCTAGGACTCTCTGCTGTTGCAACTTTCGCATTCTCTTCTTACGCTCATGTGTTCCCTTACTTGTAACAACCCTCGGTAAAACCAACGCCCTTATAATATTTCTGACACCCTATTTATTTTAGAATACCCTTATATGTCTTTAAATACACCCCGTATGTGAAAACCAAGCCCGAAATATGTTATAGTTTATAAAATAAAGTAAAAACAAGAAAATAGCAGTTGAGGCGGGCCGCGTAGACCCACCCCAACCACTTACGCGGGCGGTATCAAGGTTGGAAACGGACTCCGCTGATTTCTTTAGTTCAAGCGGGCCGCGTAAGCTTAAGCTTACATTGACGCGGGCCGCGAGAGATCATTACACGCGGAGACATCCTGAGCTGACACGTGTCGATATCGTGGCGGGTCTACTTGGTGACCGGGACAAGCTATACGTTGACCATATGTTGACGCGGGCCGCGTAGCCTTATGGCTACTCTTACACGGGCCGCCTGAGAGTCAATTTCAGCAACTATAAATAGAACGTATCAGTTTTCGTTTTCCGTCGCTCACAATTCATTCTCAATCTCAATTTCTGAAGTAGTAGAAATTATAAGCGGGTATTATATCCCCCTAATTAGTGAAGTTCTGCTCCGTTGTAAGTATTATAACCCCAGTTTCATAATAGATACGCTGCCCGATTGATTTAGGGTTCCGTAACAACTGTCGTGGTTCTGCCCGACGTAGTTGTTGGAATGCCGTCTCGGGGAGGGTATCATTAATAATTTCAAAGGGTTATGATACTAACCAATGTACATTTGTATAAATTATAGATTATATCCAGGGAACCCTTACGAAAAGCCTAAAATAGCAATGTGAGTTTATCCTCTTTTTGTTAACCTTTTTGTAATGTTTTACAAAACCTTAAATGTTTTACAATGCGATTAAGCAGTGATTGAGTCTTTGTAGTTCTT
This sequence comes from Helianthus tuberosus, assembly GCA_030545235.1. NCBI lineage: Eukaryota > Viridiplantae > Streptophyta > Magnoliopsida > Asterales > Asteraceae > Helianthus > Helianthus tuberosus. The sequence goes on from CM060394.1 coordinate 47,238,396, forward strand.
CAATTACTGCCGGTATGTTGGGGTTTTGTATACAAAATTTACTACACTGTGAGTAGTAAGTCAAGGTTGACAGTACGTTACCATTGGACAATGAGTTAGCCAATGTGTAATATGACCCACAAGTCAGTGGATTGATAGTACCAAATGGAGTAATTGTGTAGACAAAAACAATGTGATCGCTCTCAATACTGTTTTAATTGATAAAATGTTTCTTGATTAAACTGGGATTCACTCACCAGTATTTCCGACTGACAAATGTTTTTAAAACGCGTTTCAGGTAACCCAATGTGACAGCCAGTTAGTAAAAAGCCAGCTGGAGAGCACTGAAGGCTTGGGAAAAATGTGGCTATAAAAGTTACCTAATAAACGATGTTTTAAATTTAATAAAATAGGGTTTGTCCCTATAAATGTATTGTAATAAGAAACTTGGGTTTTTCCCATGTTGTTATTAATATCAAATATGGTGGTTTTACTCTGATAAACATTTCCTAACTACGGTCCTGATGTAAATTCCGCTGCGAGATTTAAACAACTGATACCACCAAACTCTGAGCTCGCGTCCGCCCGTTCCCGGGACAAATAAGGGATCGGGGGTTGCGACATTACTGAACCATCCTCTCTTTTTATGAGGGAATGGCTATTCAGACTGAGCCTTAAACACAAACATCCCTTCTTCATTATCAGCTGCATACCCATAGAGGGCAGGCTGTGAAGAGGTACCTTCACTCCTAGGTGAATCGGACAACTGACGATATGCGTCTGAGGGTCCTTGATCACTCATACTGTAAACTAACAAATAGTCAATTAACACATAACAATGAAATACAGATATGCACGCATTTCCATAATTAATTTCCTAACAATTTAAATAATATTTTGGTGTCAGCAGAACACTTCTGTGGCTGAATTAGTGGCTTAGCTCTGATACCACCTTCTGTCGCAACCCCCGCCCCCTATCTGTCCCGGGAACGGGCGGCCGCGAGACCAGTTTTGGTGGTATCATTTGTTTATCAATTTGACAGCGGAATTTCATCAGGACCGTAGTTAGGAAATATTTATCAGAGTAAATACCACACTTTTATAATATTAAATGTATTGGGATAAAACCCAAGTTTTTATTACAAACATTTTCATAGCAAAAATTCCTATTTTATTGAATAAAACATCTTCTTTTATTTAGGTAACTTTTATAGCCACTTTTTCCAAGCCTTCAGTGCTGTCCAACTGGCTTCTAGTTGGCTTTCACATTTTGTTACCTGAAACGCGTTTAAAAACATTTTTTTCAGTGGGAAATACTGGTGAGTGAATCCCAGATTAATCAAGAAAAGTTTTATCAATTAACACAGTATTGAGAGCGATTACAATGTTTATGTCTACACAATTACTCATTCAGTACTGTCAATCCTGACTGGTGGGTCATATTACACATTGGCTAACTCTTTATCCAATGGTAACGTGTTCCACATTTTGTATACAAAACCCCAACATACCGGCATTAATTGAAGAACTACAAAGACTCAATCACTGCTTAATCACATTGTAAAACATTTAAGGTTTTGTAAAAACAATTTACAAAAAGGAGATTACTCACATTTCTGTCTTAGACTTCTTTTAAGGTTTCCTGGTGATTATCTATAATTTAGACAATGCACAAGCGTTAGTATAATAACCCTTTATATTTACATTAGTAATACCCTCCCCGAGACGGCATTCCAACGACTACGTCGGGCAGAACCTCGACAGCCGTTACGGAACCCTGGATCAATCGGGCAGCGTATCTAATACGTAACCGAGGTTATAATACTTACAACGGAGCAGAACTTCGTTAATTAGGGGGTATTATACCCGAGATTATGCCTACTATAAGAAATTTGAGAGAGAAAATCGAGAAATGAATGACGGAAAATGAAAGCCAAAGCCCTCTACTTATAGGGCCTGATTTTGGTCTTGTCGCGCCCCGCGTAAACTCAGGCCAAGGTCTACGCGGCCCGCGTAGTAGGCTGGCTGGTAGGCCCTAGCCTGGCCCAGTCATCACACTAGCTCCGCCACGATGATGACACGTGGCAGAACCGGGTGTCGCCTGATCTTGTAGCTGTCGCGGCCCGCGTAAGCAGTAGCCAAAGGCTACGCGGCCCCCGAGCGCCCATAAAAACTTGATTTTAATTAATTTTTATAAAAATAAAGGTATTCGGGCTCAGTTTTCACATACGGGGTATATTTTAGGACGTATTGGAATATTTAATATATATTAGGGTGTCAAAAAAATATTTTGGATGGTTGTTATACGTTCATACTCAATCAATAAACACATATACTAACTAAAAAACATCGAATACATTAAGCACAAAACCAAACTGTAACTAAAAAACATCAAATACATTAAGCACAAAACCAAACCATAACAAATCAACTAATCGTATAAAACTAAGAAGAAAACGTCAAATCGTATCAATTAAACCGAACTTTTTCAGTATATATGGGAGGAAGAGAAAAACAACATACAAATATATACTTACAATTGCAAACACCAACACTTTTGCCTTTTGTGTATTTTTAAAAGCATAACAGCTTTAGTTTTTTTTTTTTTTTTGCAACAAAATTTTTTTTTTGCAACAAAGGTTACACAAATGGCAAATTGAATTTAAATAATCCGAACTGGCTGGTTTTAGCTAATGATAGTTCCAACTGAGTTTATTCCTGACAATGGTCCCAACCTTTTCGTTTTGTTTGTATAATGGTTCGTCGTTAAAAATAACCTAACGGAGTTAAGTTTTTTTTTTCTGAATTACAAATCGATGTTTTAGGGTTTTTAATCAGAACGAAGATACAAGTCGATTAATGTTTGGAGCACTGTTTCAAGGAAAGTTTACATCAATCGACTCGTATTCTCCCTAAAACATCGATTTGTAATTCGGAAAAAAAAAAAACTTAACTCTGTTAAGTTATTTTTAATGGCAGACCATTATACAAACAAAATGAAAAAGTTGGGACCACTGTCGAAAATAAACTCAGTTGAAATTATTATTGGCCAAAAACAGCCAACTCGGATTATTTAAATCCAAGTTGCCTAAATAAATTTAGTTTTTTTTATTAGGATTTAGGTTTTAGGGTATTGGTGTTATCGAAACTTGTATCAATATTCGTTTTTATGATTTTCTATTAATTGAGCCGACGACAACCAAAGTAATGCCAGTTAGCACGAGAAAAAAAACTACCAAACCCTCGTCAGTTAACGCGCGTAAAAAAACATAATTTTTCTTCAATGAAGAATTTTAGAATAAGTTTTCTTTTATCGGCAAGGAACGACGTGCCAACCACCGTGATACCACGCGTTGTGGCAAAGGTAGACTACTCGACTGCCGCCAACCCTTTGGCTCTCCCCAGATACGCGAAAACCTGACCTCCACCCGCCCGAAAGCATGACAGTGGAATAATCGGTAAAACTTCGTCTCCCGTCCAAATTGAACCGGCACCACACATATTCGCTATTCACCTGGATGCCGTAAAAAGTAGTGAAGAGAGTGGGAATCAAACCTGGATCATAAGCAACGCCACTTCTTCCCCTAACTATTAGATTGCGGGGTATGGTGGGGCTTGGGTTGGGCGTGGGTTGGGGCAATTGCTGACACCTGGATGTTGAATTCTCATAACCCAAACCCAAGTTTTAATGGGGTATGGTGGGGCTTGGGTTGGGCGTGGCTGGGCCGGCGTGGCCTAGCCACATCACCATTTTTTTTAATATATATTTAAATTAATTAACTACATAAAAAAAACATATTTTTTTAAATACATAAACAAACATAATAATTATTAAAATAAAAAATAATCATTCTTCGTCGTCTTCGTCGGTTTCGAACCCAGGAATCGTTGAAACATGTTCCACCAAATCAGATCGAAGGTTGTGATGTATATCCCTTGACTTGATCCAAAATTCATTATCCGCTTTATCTTGGTCTGTTACGTTACCTGGTTGGGAATCATCGTCATCATAGTGGGTAACGACCGCTCTACCTTCATCCTCCAAAATCATGTTGTGAAGAATGATACATGTGTACATCACGTTTCCAATCTGATCCTTGTCCAATAGTCGACAAGGCATTTGTAATATTCGCCACCTTTTCTTCAAAACACCGAATGCTCGCTCGACGTCTTTACGTGCAGCCATCTGTACCCTGTTAAACTTTAATCTCTTTGGATCTGTCGTACCGTGTTTTGTGAATGATTTTACAAAAACCCCCCTGTCACACCCCGATTTCCACGTGTCACCGGTGGGCCCGGTGGGGGAGTACCGTGACGTCATGGTTGGTAACGTAATAGTCAAACAACACAATATCAATATGCACAGCGGAAGCAAATTTAAAGATATAATACAACCGAATAAATTATTGTAATATCAAGTATCACAACGTTCGGACGTTTATCCACATAACGGATCGAAATAAAATAGAAACTATGGTTCCACAGACTTCAGGCATCCTAAGCTTGCGAGACTTTTTATTGATGCTAAGGAGACAATCCAGCCAATTTCGTTTAGTACATGCATTCAGTCTTTTTGGGGAAATACGTTAGTTTACACTGGTAAATACATTCAACTGACTCATTTTGGAAAATGATTGAAAATTGGTTTGGATGCACGTCGCATAAACATTTTTATAACTTGGGAGAATTATTTAATATTATAATCTTGTGAACGAATTACATGTTACTTATGCGTTCAGTAGCCCGGATCTTGTCCGGGTTAAAGATCAATAGACACACCACATTATTGAGTTATACACTGACAGGTGTACGCCTACACCCCGTGCTCAGGTCGTGGCCATCTCGTAAGATGATGCCAAGGATATCCGGGACATGGTCATTAACCCCCCAAAGGCTGTAAAGTAAACAAGACTGTTTAAACGAGCCGATCAAATTATTCAACTACCCACTTTAACGGTGGAGATTTGATGCCCGATCAAGCGGTATGCTATATACCGTAACCCAAGCCCGTATAGGGAAAATAAGTTAAAAGTATTTACCTGAGTAATGTATAATTCACAATAAGCAAAATGCACGTAGCTTTTACTGGTTCTCCTAATCTGGAACGAAGGTTTAATATAACCTATTAGAATCCTAACGGGTCTTTAATTAAGCTTAAGCTTAGACAGGCTAGTTTCAGAGATACGGTTCGTACGCACGATTAAGCGAAAACCGGATAGAATGTGATTTAGACCCGACAAGTTCAGAGACTTGTTTAATATGGGTCTTTCATGCACATTCTGGATTTTGAGATTAAACCGATAAGGTTTGACCCGTTTCGGCTAATTTATGTAAACTTGTTACATAAACCGAACCGAACGCGTAATAAGCGTAACGGGTATCCGTAAGAGCCATATACAGGTTTCCTAAGTTAATATGCTTCAAATATGTTGTGACATCAGTAAGATGTCTTCCATTATGCCCGAAACGTGTTTAAACACAAACTAGGCCCCGTAGGGGTAGTTTGGTCATTTAAAAGTTTATAAAAGAGTTTAAATGTTTAACTGAGTTACAGGTCTGATATACCCAGCAAAAGTACTTAGTTTACTGATTTATAACAGTAAGGTATTTTAGAAATGTGAAATTTATCAATTATAACCAAACTATGCCCCGTAGGGGTATTTTGGTAATTTCACATAAGCCGAAAAGCTCAAAACTGAAGTCTGAGATAACCAACTTTTGCTTACTGTTAAAATGTTATAATTTGACTAAAATATCAGTAGGTACTACCCTTGTATGTTTAAAAGTAGTATTAGTACATACTATGCGCTAAAAACGCTAAATAAGGCGATTAGAAGCCGTTTACGGGTTCAATACCTAAAGCTGATATTTTTTATTATTCCAGAAAGTCTAAAATAATTTATTTATCATAACTAATCAGTAGAAAAAGGTTTGGAGCCGTTTGGATATGTAAAACTCATTTTCTGGCCCGTAAGGGCAAAACCGACATTTACCGAATTAAGCCTACGACTATGAGTTATGCTCAGCCTAAAATAAATAAAAAATCTTTAAAAATCCCAAAATAATATATTACAACAGTGGGTAAAAGATTTGATATCAAAAAATATGTTTAAGTAGGCTATACGCTAATTGCGCCATTTTATTAACATAAAGCATTCATTTAGCGATAATGGGCATAACTCTTAATCTACAATTCAAACTTATGTAAAATTTTGCATACAAGTTTATATATCAGAATATAAGGTTTCTACTCTTTTACTTTTCCATAAATCACGTTTTAAGTTAATAAGGGCATAACGGTCAACATATGAACAATTAACGGAAACATGCATATTAATTGGATAACTAATGAACCAAGGTGTATAATCACAGAGGGTTGTTCTAACATGTAACCTAATCCAATTAAAGCTCTGAGGCATTTCTAAAACATGCCTAAACGGGTCAGAACTGAAAGTCAAAGTGAAAATCAAACTATGTGACTTTCGGTTCCGAACCGGGTCTAAACAGGAAATTGTCGGGTTGAACATGTTTAGACATGTTCTTACACTTATTACTAAGTTATAAAAATGATCAAACAGGTTGTATATGGTCTATAATGTTAATTATGCAAAAATGACATTTTAAGCTTCCTGTTGACTTTTTCTAAACTAGTTTGACCCGACTTTTGACCTGGTTAGAGTGGTGATCAGGGGAAACCCTTTTGAGGTTTTATTACCCACATAAATACCAAGCTATAACTACTTTTAATTCGAGATATGACTGGGCCATTGTTGACTAATCTCGAAGTCAAACCGTAATTACGACGGTTTGACTTTTAGCTAATTAAACAAGCTAAACTCAATTAAAGAAGGACTAGCAGACTTACAAGAGTCCTATGCACGAGATATGATCAGTTGGACCTGCTTGAGAGCTCCAGAATTGATCAGATGGCAAGAAGGAAGTGTGAAGAATGTTTGTGAACTTGAAGCCCTTTTATAGTGGTTTCAATCACCACAAAACAATGACAAACAAGTCTACCAGGTAACCACAACCTTCCAACATGTGTTCCTAGTGTCTAGGACTGTTTAGGGGTCGCCCACATTGCATTAATGTCGAAAAAGGGTCAGTTCTCCGCGTTTACAGGCTGCTGTCCACGTTTTCTGCTTCTGGGCGCCTGACGCGGCCCGCCTCCCGTTTCGCTTATCCTCACGCGGGCCGCCTGGGCCTGCGAATCAGATTTTTGATTTTCTATTAAATGCAAAGTTGACCCTTGGTTCTTTGAAAGGGCAATCAAGGTTATTTCTTGCATTTTGACCCCCTTATATTTACTCACAAGGGCTTTAGGACTTATACCCACTTTGCCAAGTCCCCGAACACTTCCGGTTAACCCGAAAAGCCTTAACTTTCAATGTTTGCACTTTAACCCCTCGCACACGAATTTGGTCATAACTTTCTCATACGATAACGAAACTTTATGAAATTTTAATCGTGCATTCTAGTGAGCATAATTAACATTTACAAAGCTCCGGGTTTGTCAAAAGGTCACTCAGAGGTATATCTTTAAACATGTTGACACATTTAACCCCTGTAGTTTGTAATTACTCACTTTTTGCTTCGTATGATCCATGATTTATTTGTTTGAGGTTATAAACATTATGTAGGGTTATTATGAAGTATATTTATTCACTGTTGACATTTAGAACCCGTATGATCACGTACTTTCCATGTTTGTCAACTTTAGTCCTTTTATAACATTCTTTCACACGTTCAAACTTTATGACACGTGTCAACACATTATAGGACGTGAATTTTCGAGGTGTTACATCCTCACCCCCTTAAAATAAATCTCAACCCGAGATTTACTGAAATAAGTAAGGGTACTTTTCTTTCATCGTGGATTCAACCTCCCACGTGAATTCGGGACCTCTACGGGCATCCCATTTGACCTTAACAATAGGCACATGCTTCCTTCGAAGCTTCTTAACCCGTCGATCCTCAATCGACAAAGGTTTTTCAACAAATCTTAAGCTCTCATCTATATGCACATCTGTATGCGGTATAACCAGTGATTCGTCAGCGAAGCACTTCTTCAGATTGTAGATGTGGAACACATTGTGAATTCCACTGAGCTCTTCCCGTAAGTTTAACTTATAGGAAACTGACCCGACACGTTCGATAACCTCGAAAGGTCCTATGTATCTCGGGCTTAGCTTGCCTTTCTTACCAAACCGCATCACTCCCTTCCAGGGTGACACTTTAAGTAGGACTTTGTCACCTACTTCGAAGTGAAAATCTTTACGCTTAGGATCAGCGTAACTCTTCTGCCTATCCCGGGCAGCTTTGAGACGGTCTCGAATCTGGACAATCTTGTCCGTCGTTTCGAACACGATCTCTGGTCCTGATAACTGGACATCTCCAACTTCCGCCCAACAAATAGGCGATCTACACTTTCTACCGTATAATGCCTCAAAAGGCGCAGCCTTGATGCTGGTGTGGTAGCTATTGTTGTAGGAGAATTCGATTAACGGTAGGTTCTTATCCCAATTACCACCCAAACCGATTGCACATGCACGTAGCATGTCTTCTAACGTTTGAATAGTACGCTCACTTTGACCATCTGTCTGAGGATGGTAAGCCGTACTAAAGTTCAAACGTGTGCCCAGAGATTGTTGGAAGCTTTTCCAAAAATGTGACGTGTACCTAGTATCTCTATCAGAGATAATTGCTACAGGTATGCCATGTAAGGCTAAAATCTTATCAACGTATAACTGGGCTAACATATCGGAGCTATACGTCTCCTTGATGGGTAAGAAATGAGCTGACTTAGTCAGTCTGTCAACTATAACCCATATTGTATCATTGCCTTTCCTTGTCTTTGGCAACTTGGTGATGAAATCCATCATCACCATTTCCCACTTCCACGTAGGAAGTTCAGGCTGTTGTAGCAAACCTGATGGTTTTTGATGCTCGGCTTTGACTTGAGCACATGTTAAGCATTTAGCTACATGGGTGGCCACAGACTTCTTCAAGCCTATCCACCAATAATTTGCCTTTAGATCCTGGTACATCTTATCAGCTCCAGGATGAACGGAGTATTTGGAACTATGGGCTTCCTGAAGGATGACATCACGAAGTCCTCCAAAAATTGGAACCCATATTCGTCCATTTAATTTCAGAAGTCCGTCCTTGCTAAGAGTTAACTGCTCCTCAGTTACTCCTAACTTTTCATTAGGATAGTTAGCTTCCAACACAGCTTCCTCCTGTGCAGCTAACAACCTCTCAATTAAATTATTCTTTATTTCCATGCGCTTGGCATTGATTCGGATGGGTTTAACCCTTTCCTTTCTGCTCAAGGCGTCAGCGACTACATTCGCTTTGCCGGGATGATACTTGATTTCAGAATCATAATCATTTAAAGTCTCCATCCAGCGGCGTTGCCTCATGTTTAGTTCCTTCTGATTAAACAGATGTTGGAGGCTTTTGTGATCAGAATAGATCACACATTTGACACCATAAAGATAGTGCCTCCAGAGCTTCAGTGCGAATACAACGGCACCCAGCTCCAAGTCATGGGTGGTGTAATTCTTTTCATGCACTTTCAATTGTCTTGAAGCGTAGGCAATAACTTTGCCTTTCTGCATAAGCACACACCCCATGCCAGTGTGCGAAGCATCACAATAAACCACAAAGTCTTCAATTCCATCCGGCAGTGTCAGCACTGGGGCGTTGCTCAACTTTTGCTTCAAGATATCAAAGGATTCTTGCTGCTTAGGCCCCCAAACAAACTTAACCTTCTTCTTAGTTAAGGAGGTTAGGGGTGCAGCAATCCTTGAAAAATTTTCAATGAAACGCCTGTAATATCCTGCCAATCCGAGGAAGCTACGAATCTCTGTAGGCGTCTTCGGCTCTTGCCAGTTCATTACGGCTTCAACCTTAGCGGGATCCACCTGGATACCACGCTCACTAACCACGTGTCCAAGGAATTGGACTTCTCGTAGCCAAAATTCACACTTAGAAAATTTGGCATAGAGCTTCTCCTGATGCAGGAGCTTGAGAATACAACGAAGGTGTTTCTCATGGTCAGCCTTATTCTTCGAATAGATAAGAATGTCGTCGATGAAAACGATGACGAATTTATCCAAGTAAGGTTTGCAGACGCGATTCATGAGATCCATGAATGCGGCCGGTGCATTAGTGAGCCCAAAAGGCATCACTAGGAACTCGTAGTGACCGTAACGAGTCCTAAATGCAGTCTTGTGAACGTCTTCATCTTTAACCTTCAACTGGTGGTAGCCTGACCTTAAATCAATTTTCGAGAAGTAACTTGCCCCTTGAAGCTGATCGAACAAATCGTCGATCCTGGGCAAGGGATACCTATTCTTGATTGTGACTTTATTAAGCTCGCGATAGTCGATGCACAGACGCATCGACCCATCCTTCTTCTTGACAAACAAGATTGGCACGCCCCAAGGAGACGAACTAGGTCTAATGAAACCTTTAGCCAGCAATTCATCTAGCTGCGTCCTCAACTCCTTCATTTCCGTGGGTGCCAATCTGTATGGTGCTCTAGCAACCGGTGCTGCTCCGGGGATGATATCGATTCTGAATTCCACTTGTCTATCTGGTGGTAGACCAGGTAGATCTTCTGGAAACACTTCTGGGTATTCAGAAATGACAGGGATATCTTCTATCTTCGGTTTAGGCTCATCAATAATCACTTGCGCCATGTAAATGACACACCCCTTCTTCAAACACTTGGAAGCCTTGAGCATAGTCACTTGCTCAGGCAGCCCATACTGGGTATCTCCCCGAATGGTAAGTGGTTCACCAGACGGAGTCTTTATTACTACTTGTTTCATGTTACAGACAATTTGGGCCTGGTTATGAGATAACCAGTCCATACCCAGAACTATGTCAAAATCGGCCAACTTAAATGGAAGTAGAGACAGAGGAAAAGAATGGTTCTTAATGGATATAACACATCCATCTAACACAGTTGAGACGGTTTCTATTGTTCCATCTGCTAACTCTACCTCATAATTCACTTTTAAGGCTTTGACATGTAATTTCAGCAATTCACAGAATTTATGATCTACGAAAGACTTATCTGCGCCTGAATCAAAAAGTACTCTTGCAAAGACATCATTTACAAGGAAAGTACCTGTTATGACATTATCGTCTTGCACAGCCTCTTTCGCGTCCATTCTGAAGACTCTGGCATTAGTCTTCTTAGCCTCCTCAGGCTTCTTGTTATATTTCGGGCAGTTGGTCTTAATGTGCCCCTTTTCATTGCAACGGTAGCACGTTGCGTCTTTTATCTTCTTGCAATCCAAGGTTTTGTGTTCCTTGGACTTGCACAAACCACAAGCAAAATATTTTGACTCATTATTCGAGTTCGATCCGAGTCTGCACTTTCCAAAGTGTTGTTTCTTGCAAATATTGCACTTGGGCTTCTCACCAGACCGGTGCCCATCTCTTTTTGACTCAGACCCCTTCTTGCTATCACCGTTCCCACGGTGCTTCTTGCTCGACTTTCGTGAACCATCATCTTCACGCTTCCTCTTCTCAGCCTCTTTATTCCTCAGCGATCTCTGCCTGACCGCATCCAGAGTGAGGGATAGGGAAATGTCAGCTACGGATCTAAAAGTAGCTGGCCGAGAAGCTTTCACGCTTGCCTTGATCTCGGGGGCTAACCCACCGATAAAACGAGCGATTCTTTTTGGCTCTGGGGTTACCAGGCAAGGAACCAACCGAGACATAGTGTTGAAGCTTGTTAGGTAAGCTTGACAGTCGAGGTTTGTCATCACCAAGGATAGAAAGTCAGATTCTATCTTCTCCACCTCATGCTGAGGGCAGTAATTTTCCTTGATTAGGGCGACAAATTGATCCCATGACATATTATACAATGGGATTTTTCCGGTGGCCTCAATCAGGGATCTCCACCATGCTAACGCTTCACCCTTAAAAGACTGCGACACATACTTGACCACGTCTCTCTCAGCACATCCGCTGATGTCTACAACCGTATCCATCTCATCCAGCCATGTCATACAGTCAATGGCTCCCTTCTCCCCAGTGAAATCCCGGGGCTTGCAGGAAACAAAATATTTATACGAGCAACCCTTGTCACGGGGCCCTTGATTACGTATAACCTGCTGAGATGGAGCACTGTGGTTCGAGGAGCGTCGATCATTATCGTTTTTCGGGTCGTCCTTCTTGGGCGGTGGCTTTGAAGGCTGTGTAGATTGGGTCCTACTACGGGTCCCACTGTACTCTTCATACTGCCTTTCCAAAGCCTGTGTAACAGCGCCGTCTATGATCGCTTTTAATTCAGCACCCGTTAACGTAATCTGGGCGTTCTCATTTTGCTCCACTAGATGGCTATTTATTTCATTTGAGTCAGCCATTTGAATTGAACTGTTGCAGAAAACAAGGACAATATTTTATTTGGGAGTTTATTATGGAATTACCCCTTAGGGTAATTCGTTAACCATGGTAAACAGAGACCATATTTGGTTAACTTATTAATCGTATTGATTTAGGATTTCAATTAAAATTTATCCTAATTATAAACAATAACAATATATATAAGCACATAAGGCTTAGTCACATGGACAATTTAAATTATAAGCTATGATTTCAGAGAATCAAGACTTTTAAGGTTTGAACCAAGTTCATTACCCTTATCAGACAGGGAGTCATAGCTACCACTGTCTTTTGGCTCATATGGAAGTGAGCAGGGCCCATAGGCATCATATTACCACGTATGGTAAAATATGATCATCTTAATTGATGATTTAACCCATGATTCAGAGATCATTAATTTGGGTTTGGAATCTTTTAGAAAGATCCTTACATAATAATAATGCGTGTGATTTTAAATGCATCACATCTGCCGGGAGCGTTAACATGTTTTCAGATGTTAACAGGGATTTGAATCTTTTAAACAGGTCTTACCATCATGGTCAGGTCTTTATAAGGACACTCAGACTAGGTTTCACACTTTAAGATTCTTATTTTTAAAAATTTACATAGGCAGATTATTTTCAAAAGGAATGATTTGATTCATTTATTTCATATATAAATTATTTATGCACATAAGGCAAACATAAAATTTATAAAACCAACATTCCATTAATTATACATAATATTACACGCTGCCCTAAACGGGTCTTTTCAATTAACAAACTACCCACGCAGGGGTTAAACAAGTACTTACCTACGCAGGGGCTTTATAACATAATTGTCCACGCAGGGACTCACAACAAACACCCGCGTAGGGGTTAAAACAAACAAGCATGCCCACGCAGGGGCTTTAAACAAACATAATAGTCCACGTAGGGACTTACACATACAATATACCCTCGTAGGGGTTTATGGAAAGATAGGCCCACGCAGGGGCTCAAAGCAAACATACAAACACACATACCCACATAGGGGCTTAACAACCAAATACACCCACGCAGGGGCTTATACAGAAAATGGAAGGATTCAATGATCCTTCTTGTTCTTCCCTTTGATCAAGCCTACTAATCCTTGGAAGAAGGTCTGTCTCTCCCTGCGGTCCTCGTGAACTTCCCGTTCTACTTGATTCAACCTCTGAAGGAGTTCTTCATGCTCAGGTAGTGAGAACCTAGGCGGCTGCGAATGAGTCCGAATAATGGGCCTAGGAGGTATCTGGTACCCCTGAGTCGGGTATCCTACTCCCCATGGGTCTCCATAGGGTCCTTGGGGGTTGTAGTTCGCCGCTAACATGTAAGGGTCGGCCTCCGCGTAACCGTAGTTGTGGTGATTTGGCGGTTCGAACGGGTTGTATGCCATGGAACCCGTATATGCTGGAATTGGGTTGTCAAAACCCATTGGCGGCGGCTGCGGTATCGCGGGGTTGGAAGGTCCACCCATTTGTGGGTCCTCCTGGTGTGGCGGGTAGTGGCTGGCACTTGACTGACCTGGGGAGCTGAAATGAAAGTCTCCCGCACGTGATGACATACGTGCACCTGACCTCCTACGCCTCGGTGGTGGCGGAGGCACCTGATTAACTGGTAGTGGTGGAGGCGGTGGCGTAACTGCCACAAATCGATGATCCTCAGAGGAATCTTGATGATGCTGCTGCTGCTGCGGCTGCTGCTGCTCATGAGGCGACGAGTGGTGAGAAGGTATATAATACCACTCGTGCTGAGTGAACAAGGCTTGGAAGCTATCCGGACCAACATAGGGCGATCCGTGGAATGAAGATCCGTCGGAGATCTCTATCGGGTGGTTCGGAGTACCACTTGCCGGCATGACGGGGTCCGTATCCTCGTCCATGTCATCCGCATTATCACCGGAGAAGTGATCGTCTGGCCCTAGTGGGTTGAAACCCACGGGTTCTGCTATGAATCCTACCGGGTTAAACTGTCCCCGAAAAACAGGTGTAGGGTCTCCATAGGAATGATGGGACAAAGACCTCTGCAGCGGTATGAAGGAAGGCAGAGGGTTGTTGGGTTCGTCTTCCGAATGCGGTCCATACGAATTTTGGACCGGAGGTGTAGAGCTGTGCAAAACAGATCGTCTCGCCGGCTCGAACAGGTTCCTCCTGTTCTGACGTGGATCGTCGCTCTCCGTAGCAGATGGAGCTCGTACATTGGACGGTCCCGCTTCATTGTCGTTGGGGGCGGTGATTGGCCCCTTTCCTCGTCCTCGTCTACGGAAAAATCTTGGAGGCATTTTGATATTCAAGAGTCCTGTCAATAAAGCATGAGATAACAATAACAAATATAAAATTTTAAAAGACAAAACAAAAACCCGAATAAAGTGGAATTTGTCCTATGTTATAAGTCTAGACTCGAAGGTTTAGATATGTGCAATTGTGTTATTGAGATTAAACACAAAAGGCTAGTGTTTAATTCACTCAATGTTGGCTCTGATACCAACCTGTCACACCCCGATTTCCACGTGTCACCGGTGGGCCCGGTGGGGGAGTACCGTGACGTCATGGTTGGTAACGTAATAGTCAAACAACATAATATCAATATGCACAGCGGAAGCAAATTTAAAGATATAATACAACCGGATAAATTATTGTAATATCAAGTATCACAACGTTCGGACGTTTATCCACATAACGGATCGAAATAAAATAGAAACTATGGTTCCACATACTTCAGGCATCCTAAGCTTGCGAGACTTTTTATTGATGCTAAGGAGACAATCCAGCCAATTTCGTTTAGTACCTGCATTCAGTCTTTTTGGGAAAATACGTCAGTTTGCACTGGTAAATACATTCAACTGACTCATTTTGGAAAATGATTGAAAATTGGTTTGGATGCACGTGGCATAAACATTTTTATAACTTGGGAGAATTATTTAATATTATAATCTTGTGAACGAATTACATGTTACTTATGCGTTCAGTAGCCCGGATCTTGTCCGGGTTAAAGATCAATAGACACACCACATTATTGAGTTATACACTGACAGGTGTACACCTACACCCCGTGCTCAGGTCGTGGCCATATCGTAAGATGATGCCAAGGATATCCGGGACATGGTCATTAACCCCCCAAAGGCTGTAAAGTAAACAAGACTGTTTAAACGAGCCGATCAAATTATTCAACTACCCACTTTAACGGTGGAGATTTGATGCCCGATCAAGCGGTATGCTATATACCGTAACCCAAGCCCGTATAGGGAAAATAAGTTAAAAGTATTTACCTGAGTAATGTATAATTCACAATAAGCAAAATGCACGTAGCTTTTACTGGTTCTCCTAATCTGGAACGAAGGTTTAATATAACCTATTAGAATCCTAACGGGTCTTTAATTAAGCTTAAGCTTAGACCGGCTAGTTTCAGAGATACAGTTCGTACGCACGATTAAGCGAAAACCGGATAGAATGTGATTTAGACCCGACAAGTTCAGAGACTTGTTTAATATGGGTCCTTCATGCACATTCTGGATTTTGAGATTAAACCGATAAGGTTTGACCCGTTTCGGCTAATTTATGTAAACTTGTTACATAAACCGAACCGAACGCGTAATAAGCGTAACGGGTATCCGTAAGAGCCATATACAGGTTTCCTAAGTTAATATGCTTCAAATATGTTGTGACATCAGTAAGATGTCTTCCATTATGCCCGAAACGTGTTTAAACACAAACTAGGCCCCGTAGGGGTAGTTTGGTCATTTAAAAGTTTATAAAAGAGTTTAAATGTTTAACTGAGTTACAGGTCTGATATACCCAGAAAAAGCACTTAGTTTACTGATTTATAACAGTAAGGTATTTTAGAAATGTGAAATTTATCAATTATAACCAAACTATGCCCCATAGGGGTATTTTGGTAATTTCACATAAGCCGAAAAGCTCAAAACTGAAGTCTGAGATAACCAACTTTTGCTTACTGTTAAAATGTTATAATTTGACTAAAATATCAGTAGGTACTACCCTTGTATGTTTAAAAGTAGTATTAGTACATACTATGCGCTAAAAACGCTAAATAAGGCGATTAGGAGCCGTTTACGGGTTCAATACCTAAAGCTGATATTTTTTATTATTCCAGAAAGTCTAAAATAATTTATTTATCATAACTAATCAGTAGCAAAAGGTTTGGAACCGTTTGGATATGTAAAACTCATTTTCTGGCCCGTTAGGGCAAAACCGACATTTACCGAATTAAGCCTACGACTATGAGTTATGCTCAGCCTAAAATAAATAAAAAATCTTTAAAAATCCCAAAATAATATATTACATCAGTGGGTAAAAGATTTGATATCAAAAAATATGTTTAAGTAGGCTATACGCTAATTGCGCCATTTTATTAACATAAAGCATTCATTTAGCGATAATGGGCATAACTCTTAATCTACAATTCAAACTGATGTCAAATTTTGCATACAAGTTTATATATCAGAATATAAGGTTTCTACTCTTTTACTTTTCCATAAATCACGTTTTAAGTTAATAAGGGCATAACGGTCAACATATGAACAATTAACGGAAACATGCATATTAATTGGATAACTAATGAACCAAGGTGTATAATCACAGAGGGTTGTTCTAACATGTAACCTAATCCAATTAAAGCTCTGAGGCATTTCTAAAACATGCCTAAACGGGTCAGAACTGAAAGTCAAAGTGAAAGTCAAACTATGTGACTTTCGGTTCCGAACCGGGTCTAAACAGGAAATTGTCGGGTTGAACATGTTGCATGACACTATTATCCACTTGGTTTTCATTATTGTTGTTGTTCGGGTTTTCATTATCCAAGTTATTGTTACTCTGGTTATCGTTATTCTAGTTTTCCTGGTTTACTTCGTCGTCCATCTGAATTTTAAACATTTACCAATTATTAATATCACAAAATAATTAATAATTTAGGCAATAACCACACAACACACTTATTGGTCAAAAGCGTCGAGCATTGCGACTTACTCTTTTCTATTATAGTATGCTTCAAATACACACTAAGACTGGAATTAAAATTACAATACTGCTATGCATCGCTAACCACAAAGTGGTCTATACTACAACATATATTATTATTATTACACACATATAATATATATATATATATATATATATATATATTTTCATACAAACATATTATATATATTATTATTATTATTACCAACTCCACCATCACCTTCACTGATATGGATTCATCCAGTAATCCATATTGCGCTCGTCGTACTTCCAGACGAGTCGCTCTCCTACCTGTCTCATCCTCTCGTTATTCTAAAAAATTTCTTCTCTGAAAGTTCGGAGCTCTTGCACATTTTCTGCACTCATTGGGGGTGCAGGTGATGGTACTGGGTCTGGGTACTGTGGCATGGGTTCCTCCTGAGGGTACGGATTCTCTAAGATCTCCCTAATGTATTCATCATTATCGTAGCAGGGATCTAGAGGGTCCAGACCTGGATAGGCTGCTAAGTTCGGCATGGGTTCGTCGTTTAGGTGATAGCGTGGCTCATAATCCCTATGATCATCGAACCATGGATCATAATCTGGGTCTAAGGGATTAGGGGCTGGTATCCTAGGTATCTCCTCAGGGTTGAAATCATGCATTTGGACTGGGTTTTCGGGGTTGTTTTCTATCTCCATCGGCTGAGTGGGGAACAAAGGTAAGGGTTGTGGGGCTACTAGTTGCTCCAGGTTTGGGTCGGCAGCTGTCGTTGCTAGGATATGAAAATTGGCTAGGCTTCTATTAAGCATATCCTGTGTATGGGCATCTGACTCTCGCTTTGCTGCTGCTAGGACTCTCTGCTGTTGCAACTTTCGCATTCTCTTCCTACGCTCATGTGTTCCCTTACTTGTAACAACCCTCGGTAAAACCAACGCCCTTATAATATTTCTGACACCCTATTTATTTTAGAATACCCTTATATGTCTTTAAATACACCCCGTATGTGAAAACCAAGCCCGAAATATGTTATAGTTTATAAAATAAAGTAAAAACAAGAAAATAGCAGTTGAGGCGGGCCGCGTAGACCCACCCCAACCACTTACGCGGGCGGTATCAAGGTTGGAAACGGACTCCGCTGATTTCTTTAGTTCAAGCGGGCCGCGTAAGCTTAAGCTTATATTGACGCGGGCCACGAGAGATCATTACACGCGGAGACATCCTGAGCTGACACGTGTCGACATCGTGGCGGGTCTACTTGGTGACCGGGACAAGCTATACGTTGACCATATGTTGACGCGGGCCGCGTAGCCTTATGGCTACTCTTACACGGGCCGCCTGAGAGTCAATTTCAGCAACTATAAATAGAACGTATCAGTTTTCGTTTTCCGTCGCTCACAATTCATTCTCAATCTCAATTTCTGAAGTAGTAGAAATTATAAGCGGGTATTATATCCCCCTAATTAGTGAAGTTCTGCTCCGTTGTAAGTATTATAACCCCAGTTTCATAATAGATACGCTGCCCGATTGATTTAGGGTTCCGTAACAACTGTCGTGGTTCTGCCCGACGTAGTTGTTGGAATGCCGTCTCGGGGAGGGTATCATTAATAATTTCAAAGGGTTATGATACTAACCAATGTACATTTGTATAAATTATAGATTATATCCAGGGAACCCTTACGAAAAGCCTAAAATAGCAATGTGAGTTTATCCTCTTTTTGTTAACCTTTTTGTAATGTTTTACAAAACCTTAAATGTTTTACAATGCGATTAAGCAGTGATTGAGTCTTTGTAGTTCTTCAATTACTGCCGGTATGTTGGGGTTTTGTATACAAAATTTACTACACTGTGAGTAGTAAGTCAAGGTTGACAGTACGTTACCATTGGACAATGAGTTAGCCAATGTGTAATATGACCCACAAGTCAGTGGATTGATAGTACCAAATGGAGTAATTGTGTAGACAAAAACAATGTGATCGCTCTCAATACTGTTTTAATTGATAAAATGTTTCTTGATTAAACTGGGATTCACTCACCAGTATTTCCGACTGACAAATGTTTTTAAAACGCGTTTCAGGTAACCCAATGTGACAGCCAGTTAGTAAAAAGCCAGCTGGAGAGCACTGAAGGCTTGGGAAAAATGTGGCTATAAAAGTTACCTAATAAACGATGTTTTAAATTTAATAAAATAGGGTTTGTCCCTATAAATGTATTGTAATAAGAAACTTGGGTTTTTCCCATGTTGTTATTAATATCAAATATGGTGGTTTTACTCTGATAAACATTTCCTAACTACGGTCCTGATGTAAATTCCGCTGCGAGATTTAAACAACTGATACCACCAAACTCTGAGCTCGCGTCCGCCCGTTCCCGGGACAAATAAGGGATCGGGGGTTGCGACATTACTGAACCATCCTCTTTTTTTATGAGGGAATGGCTATTCAGACTGAGCCTTAAACACAAACATCCCTTCTTCATTATCAGCTGCATACCCATAGAGGGCAGGCTGTGAAGAGGTACCTTCACTCCTAGGTGAATCGGACAACTGACGATATGCGTCTGAGGGTCCTTGATCACTCATACTGTAAACTAACAAATAGTCAATTAACACATAACAATGAAATACAGATATGCACGCATTTCCATAATTAATTTCCTAACAATTTAAATAATATTTTGGTGTCAGCAGAACACTTCTGTGGCTGAATTAGTGGCTTAGCTCTGATACCACCTTCTGTCGCAACCCCCGCCCCCTATCTGTCCCGGGAACGGGCGGCCGCGAGACCAGTTTTGGTGGTATCATTTGTTTATCAATTTGACAGCGGAATTTCATCAGGACCGTAGTTAGGAAATATTTATCAGAGTAAATACCACACTTTTATAATATTAAATGTATTGGGATAAAACCCAAGTTTTTATTACAAACATTTTCATAGCAAAAATTCCTATTTTATTGAATAAAACATCTTCTTTTATTTAGGTAACTTTTATAGCCACTTTTTCCAAGCCTTCAGTGCTGTCCAACTGGCTTCTAGTTGGCTTTCACATTTTGTTACCTGAAACGCGTTTAAAAACATTTTTTTCAGTGGGAAATACTGGTGAGTGAATCCCAGATTAATCAAGAAAAGTTTTATCAATTAACACAGTATTGAGAGCGATTACAATGTTTATGTCTACACAATTACTCATTCAGTACTGTCAATCCTGACTGGTGGGTCATATTACACATTGGCTAACTCTTTATCCAATGGTAACGTGTTCCACATTTTGTATACAAAACCCCAACATACCGGCAGTAATTAAAGAACTACAAAGACTCAATCACTGCTTAATCACATTGTAAAACATTTAAGGTTTTGTAAAAACAATTTACAAAAAGGAGATTACTCACATTGCTGTCTTAGACTTCTTTTAAGGTTTCCTGGTGATTATCTATAATTTAGACAATGCACAAGCGTTAGTATAATAACCCTTTATATTTACATTAGTAATACCCTCCCCGAGACGGCATTCCAACGACTACGTCGGGCAGAACCTCGACAGCCGTTACGGAACCCTGGATCAATCGGGCAGCGTATCTAATACGTAACCGGGGTTATAATACTTACAACGGAGCAGAACTTCGTTAATTAGGGGGTATTATACCCGAGATTATGCCTACTATAAGAAATTTGAGAGAGAAAATCGAGAAATGAATGACGGAAAATGAAAGCCAAAGCCCTCTACTTATAGGGCCTGATTTTGGTCTTGTCGCGCCCCGCGTAAACTCAGGCCAAGGTCTACGCGGCCCGCGTAGTAGGCTGGCTGGTAGGCCCTAGCCTGGCTCAGTCATCACACTAGCTCCGCCACGATGATGACACGTGGCAGAACCGGGTGTCGCCTGATCTTGTGGCTGTCGCGGCCCGCGTAAGCAGTAGCCAAAGGCTACGCGGCCCCCGAGCGCCCATAAAAACTTGATTTTAATTAATTTTTATAAAAATAAAGGTATTCGGGCTCAGTTTTCACATACGGGGTATATTTTAGGACGTATTGGAATATTTAATATATATTAGGGTGTCAAAAAAATATGTTGGATGGTTGTTATACGTTCATACTCAATCAATAAACACATATACTAACTAAAAAACATCGAATACATTAAGCACAAAACCAAACCGTAACTAAAAAACATCAAATACATTAAGCACAAAACCAAACCATAACAAATCAACTAATCGTATAAAACTAAGAAGAAAACGTCAAATCGTATCAATTAAACCGAACTTTTTCAGTATATATGGGAGGAAGAGAAAAACAACATACAAATATATACTTACAATTGCGAACACCAACACTTTTGCCTTTTGTGTTTTTTTAAAAGCATAACAGCTTTAGTTTTTTTTTTTTTTTGCAACAATTTTTTTTTTTTGCAACAAAGGTTACACAAATGGCAAATTGAATTTAAATAATCCGAACTGGCTGGTTTTAGCTAATGATAGTTCCAACTGAGTTTATTCCCGACAATGGTCCCAACCTTTTCATTTTGTTTGTATAATAGTCCGTCGTTAAAAATAACCTAACGGAGTTAAGTTTTTTTTTTCTGAATTACAAATCGATGTTTTAGGGTTTTTGATCAGAACGAGGATACAAGTCGATTAATGTTTGGAGCACTGTTTCAAGGAAAGTTTACATCAATCGACTCGTATTCTCCCTAAAACATCGATTTGTAATTCGGAAAAAAAAACTTAACTCTGTTAAGTTATTTTTAATGGCAGACCATTATACAAACAAAATAAAAAAGTTGGGACCACTGTCGAAAATAAACTCAGTTGAAATTATTATTGGCCAAAAACAGCCAACTCGGATTATTTAAATCCAAGTTGCCTAAATAAATTTAGTTTTTTTTATTAGGATTTAGGTTTTAGGGTATTGGTGTTATCGAAACTTGTATCAATATTCGTTTTTATGATTTTCTATTAATTGAGCCGACGACAACCAAAGTAATGCCAGTTAGCACGAGAAAAAAAACTACCAAACCCTCGTCAGTTAACGCGTGTAAAAAAGCATAATTTTTCTTCATTGAAGAATTTTAGAATAAGTTTTCTTTTATCGGCAAGGAACGACGTGCCAACCACCGTGATACCACGCGTTGTGGCAAAGGTAGACTACTCGACTGCCGCCAACCCTTTGGCTCTCCCCAGATACGCGAAAACCTGACCTCCACCCGCCCGAAAGCATGACAATGGAATAATCGGTAAAACTTCGTCTCCCGTCCAAATTGAACCGGCACCACACATATTCGCTATTCACCTGGATGCCGTAAAAAGTAGTGAAGAGAGTGGGAATCAAACCTGGATCATAAGCAACGCCACTTCTTCCCCTAACTATTAGACTGCGGGGTATGGTGGGGCTTGGGTTGGGCGTGGGTTGGGGCAATTGCTGACACCTGGATGTTGAATTCTCATAACCCAAACCCAAGTTTTAATGGGGTATGGTGGGGCTTGGGTTGGGCGTGGCTGGGCCGGCGTATATATTTAAATTAATTAACTACATAAAAAACATATTTTTTTTAAATACATAAACAAACATAATAATTATTAAAATAAAAAATAATCATTCTTCGTCGTCTTCGTCGGTTTCGAACCTAGGAATCGTTGAAACATGTTCCACCAAATCAGATCGAAGGTTGTGATGTATATCCCTTGACTTGATCCAAAATTCATTATCCGCTTTATCTTGGTCTGTTACGTTACCTGGTTAGGAATCATCGTCATCATAGTGGGTAACGACCGCTCTACCTTCATCCTCCAAAATCATGTTGTGAAGAATGATACATGTGTACATCACGTTTCCAATCTGATCCTTGTCCAATAGTCGACAAGGCATTTGTAATATTCGCCACCTTTTCTTCAAAACACCGAATGCTCGCTCGACGTCTTTACGTGCAGCCATCTGTACCCTGTTAAACTTTAATCTCTTTGGATCTGTCGTACCGTGTTTTGTGAATGATTTTACAAAAACCCCCCTGTCACACCCCGATTTCCACGTGTCACCGGTGGGCCCGGTGGGGGAGTACCGTGACGTCATGGTTGGTAACGTAATAGTCAAACAACACAATATCAATATGCACAGCGGAAGCAAATTTAAAGATATAATACAACCGAATAAATTATTGTAATATCAAGTATCACAACGTTCGGACGTTTATCCACATAACGGATCGAAATAAAATAGAAACTATGGTTCCACAGACTTCAGGCATCCTAAGCTTGCGAGACTTTTTATTGATGCTAAGGAGACAATCCAGCCAATTTCGTTTAGTACATGCATTCAGTCTTTTTGGGGAAATACGTTAGTTTACACTGGTAAATACATTCAACTGACTCATTTTGGAAAATGATTGAAAATTGGTTTGGATGCACGTCGCATAAACATTTTTATAACTTGGGAGAATTATTTAATATTATAATCTTGTGAACGAATTACATGTTACTTATGCGTTCAGTAGCCCGGATCTTGTCCGGGTTAAAGATCAATAGACACACCACATTATTGAGTTATACACTGACAGGTGTACGCCTACACCCCGTGCTCAGGTCGTGGCCATCTCGTAAGATGATGCCAAGGATATCCGGGACATGGTCATTAACCCCCCAAAGGCTGTAAAGTAAACAAGACTGTTTAAACGAGCCGATCAAATTATTCAACTACCCACTTTAACGGTGGAGATTTGATGCCCGATCAAGCGGTATGCTATATACCGTAACCCAAGCCCGTATAGGGAAAATAAGTTAAAAGTATTTACCTGAGTAATGTATAATTCACAATAAGCAAAATGCACGTAGCTTTTACTGGTTCTCCTAATCTGGAACGAAGGTTTAATATAACCTATTAGAATCCTAACGGGTCTTTAATTAAGCTTAAGCTTAGACCGGCTAGTTTCAGAGATACGATTCGTACGCACGATTAAGCGAAAACCGGATAGAATGTGATTTAGACCCGACAAGTTCAGAGACTTGTTTAATATGGGTCTTTCATGCACATTCTGGATTTTGAGATTAAACCGATAAGGTTTGACCCGTTTCGGCTAATTTATGTAAACTTGTTACATAAACCGAACCGAACGCGTAATAAGCGTAACGGGTATCCGTAAGAGCCATATACAGGTTTCCTAAGTTAATATGCTTCAAATATGTTGTGACATCAGTAAGATGTCTTCCATTATGCCCGAAACATGTTTAAACACAAACTAGGCCCCGTAGGGGTAGTTTGGTCATTTAAAAGTTTATAAAAGAGTTTAAATGTTTAACTGAGTTACAGGTCTGATATACCCAGCAAAAGTACTTAGTTTACTGATTTATAACAGTAAGGTATTTTAGAAATGTGAAATTTATCAATTATAACCAAACTATGCCCCGTAGGGGTATTTTGCATTAATGTCGAAAAAGGGTCGGTTCTCCGCGTTTACAGGCTGCTGTCCATGTTTTCTGCTTCTGGGTGCCTGACGCGGCCCGCCTCCCGTTTCGCTTATCCTCACGCGGGCCGCCTGGGCCTGCGAATCAGATTTTTGATTTTCTATTAAATGCAAAGTTGACCCTTGGTTCTTTGAAAGGGCAATCAAGGTTATTTCTTGCATTTTGACCCCCTTATATTTACCCACAAGGGCTTTAGGACTTATACCCACTTTGCCAAGTCCCCGAACACTTCCGGTTAACCCGAAAAGCCTTAACTTTCAATGTTTGCACTTTAACCCCTCACACACGAATTTGGTCATAACTTTCTCATACGATAACGAAACTTTATGAAATTTTAATCGTGCATTCTAGTGAGCATAATTAACATTTACAAAGCTTCGGGTTTGTCAAAAGGTCACTCGGAGGTATATCTTTAAACATGTTGACACATTTAACCCCTGTAGTTTGTAATTACTCACTTTTTGCTTCGTATGATCCATGATTTATTCGTTTGAGGTTATAAACATTATGTAGGGTTATTATGAAGTATATTTATTCACTGTTGACATTTAGAACCCGTATGATCACGTACTTTCCATGTTTGTCAACTTTAGTCCTTTTATAACATTCTTTCACACGTTCAAACTTTATGACACGTGTCAACACATTATAGGACGTGAATTTTCGAGGTGTTACACCCCCACTCTGGGTAAATCCCATCAACTAGGTAGTACCCATACACGTACTCAACCCCGTTTACAAAGAAAGTTCCTTTGGGTCCTATACCATTTACTCGATCATTGAAAAGGGGCGAGTGGTTTATGATGGTAATATCATTATGTGAACCTGGCATACCGAAGAACGCATGCCATATCCAAAGATCTTGGGACGCAACCGCTTCAAGCATGATGGCTGGACTCCCGTGAAATCCACTCGTGTGAGCGCCTTGCCATTGGGTAGGACAAAGTTCCCAAGCCCATTTCATACAATCTAAACTACCTAGCATCCCGGGTAGCCCATGATAATCTGCGTGATGTTCCAATAATTGTTGCATGTCACTGAACGAGGGCTTTCTCAAATATCTTTTCCTATAGAGTTCTAGAATACACGAACAAAAGTTGTGAAGACTTTCTCTAGCTACACGTGCAAACATTTTTAAATAGTCATCCATAATGTCCGAACTATTGCCGTACGCTAACTGCCTAAGTGCGGCCGTGACCTTTTGCCACGTAGTAAATCCTAATTTCCCGGTTACATCGGGTTTTTGTTGAAAATAAACATACTTCTCCTCAAGATCTCTAGATATCCTTAAAAATAAGTTTCTACTCATACGAAAACGACGCCTAAACATTTTTTCATCATACTTAGGTTCAGCTGAGAAGTAATCGCTTACCAACAAATCGTTAACGGTGACCCGTTCACGAGCAATGTACCTTCTTCTGCGTTTAGGTTGTTGACTCTCTTCCTCATCCTCTTCGTTTTCAACGATAGCTTTCACCACCGTCGCGATCGTTTGTAGAAATATTTCCGCCCCATCGTCAGATGATGATGACGATTCAGTATAACTTGAAGAACTCATGGCGAGATTGTGTTTTATGTGTTTGATTTTGTGTGAGAAAAATGATAAATATTGTAAAGTATTTATAAAGGAATTTTTTTTTTTTTAAAAATAGACCAACGGCTAGTTTGGTTTGGCCATTCACAACCCGCCATGTCAGCTTGGCCAGACCGCCCCACGCCCGGCTTGAAACCCATGCCTCAAGGGCCACGCCGAAACCCATGCCCACCCGGGGTGGTGGCTTGGGCGTTTTCCCCCTACCCACGCCTAAACTCCCGCTCCATACCCCGCAGTCTTACGTGATTGACAAAACTTTTTTTTAATCACCCCTCCACAAGTGTAGGGAATATACCTAAAGAGTCGTTCATGGAGTAAACACACACTCTCTCTCTCTCTCTAGGGCTTGTTCGCCATTGTCGATAAATTCACAAATCATTTCAATCCTCAATCTCCTCATTCAATTCTCACTACATCTACTGCTGTACTCCTCATTCAACTCTCCAATTCACTAAATTCTTTTACATAATTAGGGCTAAATCTGACGTCAATCAAACAAGAAGATCCGCACTCCAAACGTACGATTCGTCACCTAATTCATGAGGATTTAGGTACGACTTCTTCTTCTTCACTCTTTCTATTACATATATTCTAGTTTCATACGTGTATGTATAGTTAAAACCCCAATCTTGCACCCACTGTTTAGTTTTTGTTTGTTTGTTTGTTTGTGTCATATTCAATTAGTGGGTTTCTCGAAAGTTCTGATTTTTAGATCATTATAGTTGAAATTGATGTTATTTGTTGAAATTTGTGTTTGAACTTGAAGTTATCTTGATTAGGGTGAAAAGTTACAGTTTTTATGCATCATTATTGACATTGTTATGGGTTATATGTTAGTTATTTTAATTGTGGTTTTAAGGGTTTTGTTACGCGTATATTGCAGTTTAGAAATGGGTGATTCGGGGGTGGATGCCATACTTGAGTTTCTCAAAAGGAATAAGTTTGATAGGGCTGAAGCAGCATTGAGAAATGAGATTGGTAAGCGGCCTGATTTGAACGGTTTTATGCGAGATCTTAAGCTAAACGATAAAGATTCGGGAAGCGAGTTGTTAGAAAAGGTGAATGCGGTTGGCAACCGAGGACGGGTTTCTTCAACGAGTGATGAAGTTTCGAAGGAAAAACATGTAGTGAAAGAAATAGATCGTGGGACCGGAAGGAATGGATCGGATTCAAAATGGGAAATTGGTTCGTTTGATGGAGAGCGTAACAATGAGCCGATTGGAGCAAAAGATAAAAAGTTCATGTTTTCTAACGGTTCTGAAGACAATCTGCTTGATTTGTATACGTGGAGATATGATCCGGGAAACGGGTCTGCTGATCCTAGCGATAACGATGATAATATCAAAATAGAAAATGTGAAAGAATATCAAATTTCTTCTCAGTCAAAGATTCATCCATCCGAGGCTTCTGATACAGAACGAATCAATAGGAAAGTGGGAGAAGAAACAAAAGTTTCGTTGCTTGGGCCCGTAACTAATAGTAAGACGAATCTGGTTCCGAATATCGAACCTAAGGAACTAAATCTTCAGCGCAAGGGAAACGTGTCAAAAGACGATTTTGTGGAAAATCCATGGTCAAGGAATTACGAGTTTTGTTCGGTTAAAACAGTGTTCCCGTTTCCTGAAGGAGAGGCTTCAACGAGTTATAATAATAATAACAATAACAATAATAACCATAATACTAACTATAATAATAATAATAGCAACAGCAACAACAACATCAATACAACTCGTGTTAGTGAGAAAGGAGATGGAAAGCGAAAAACCGACAATATTATGGTAGCGATTAAAGAGCAAGAAAATGAGGTTGGAAGAGCTTTGTACTTTGGTAAACCTCAAGGAAACAATGAGCCGCAAGCTTTTGGTGGGTCGGAATTACCTAGATTGCCACCTGTCAAGCTCAAGTCAACTGAGAAACTGTCAAGTTTGACTTGGGATGAGAAGCATGAACATGATGGGCCTGGACAGATTCTTAATGCCGACGATGCTTATCTTATCGGATCGTTTCTTGATGTTCCTATTGATCAAGAAATAAGCACTTCAGGTACGTTCGTATTACATGCTTGTTTATCTTAAATGAAATTACTTGACATTATTATTTGGTTGATGCATTAGGTTTAAAAAGGCCTGTAGGCGGTAGTTGGCGGTCAATAAGTCAAGGGATAACCGAAGACACTTCGGATCTCGTATCCGGTTTCGCAACTATTGGCGATGGTTTAAGTGGATCTATGGATTACCCACATGAATATTGGGATTCCGATGAATATGACGACGATGACGACGTAGGATACATGAGACAACCCATCGAAGACGAGACATGGTTTCTAGCTCATGAAATCGATTACCCAAGTGATAACGAGAAAGTTACGATTCCCGATCCACAAGTACGAAATCCAAACAAAACTGACGATGATGATCAATCGTTTGCAGAAGAAGATTCATACTTATCGGGTGACCAACATAATATCGCTGTTCAGTATGATGGTGAGTTAATGGATGAAGAAGAGTTGAGTTTAATGAGTGCTGATCCCGCATGGCAGGGTTTTGTCGCACCGAAAAACGAGCTCTTAACATTTGGTGGATCCAAAATGGTAAACGAGGGGCTTAATATGGATGATGATCAGCACGGTTCGGTTAGATCAATCGGTGTGGGAATTAGTAGTGATGTTGCCGTTTTTGGACGTGAGGGTGACATTGAGTATTTTCGTGATAATGATGTCAACGTTCCGCCACGCGGGTCTGATGAAAGAAATCTTGACCGGGTCAAAAGTGAGAAAAAGAAAACCACCACTCACGATTCTAATCATTCAAAAAATGTTAAAGATGGTGGATTTTCTTTTCCTCCAGCTAGAGACGGGCAGTTAAAAAATGTTAACGATGGTGGGTCAAAGTCAAAGTCAAATAACGACAAAAGTATTATAGGTGATGGAACTGATGAGTTGATTCCACCGTGGAGGCGGAAAAGTAACGGTTCTTCAACTGGTAAAAGTTCAAGGGAAGAAGAAGACGAGACTGATGTTGCAGATTCCGAAACTTCCATTCCAACAATGTCGTCAATTCATGGGCTTGCCGAACGGGCCCATAAAGACGAAGAAAAAGTTGCTGATCCAATAGAAGAAGACCCAGGGGCATTATTGGAAGATGAGGAAGTGGTTGCCGTTCAAGAGCAAGTGAAACAGATAAAGGCCCAAGAGGAAGAATACGAGACCTTTAATCTTAAAATCGTGCACAGGAAAAACAGGTATGTTTGTAACTGAAAATAAAAAGTTTTTTTTTTTTCTTTGAGTAAAATGCCATTTTCGTCCAAAGGTTTGTTTTTTCGCATCTGAATCCAAAAGGTTTGAAATCTTGCCGTTTTCATCCAACTCGTTAACTCCGTAGTCCATCCATTTTCCTCCGTTGAGTCAGGGGTATTTCCATCCTTTTGTTAACCTAAAGGGCAATTCGGAGTATTCGGTCTTTGTACATTAAGTGAAAAAGACCAAATTGCCCTTTAAGTTAGCAAAAAAGACGGGAATACCCCTGAGTTGATGGAGAAAAATGGATGCAGTTAACGAGCCGGATGAAAATGGCAAGATTTCAAACCTTTTGGATCCAGATGCGGAAAAACAAGCCTTTGGACGAAAGTCGCAAACTGGCCAAACCTCAGGGACAAAAAAGGCATTTTACTCTTTTTTTTTTTTTTTCATTTTTGGTCTGAAGTTCGTCAAAGTGATTTGAGTTTATTTTGATAAATAGTTGTATCTTTATTGTTTATTCAGAACTGGTTTTGAGGAGGACAAGAATTTTCACGTTGTTCTAAATTCAGTAATCGCTGGTCGTTATCATGTATCTGAGTATCTTGGATCTGCTGCATTTAGCAAAGCTATTCAAGCTCATGATCTTCATACCGGCATGGATGTGTGTGTGAAAATTATTAAAAATAATAAAGACTTTTTTGACCAAAGTCTTGATGAAATAAAGCTCCTGAAGTTTGTCAACAAGCACGATCCTGGTGATAAATACCATCTTCTCAGGCTCTATGATTATTTTTATTACCGAGTAAGTGATCATGTTGTTACAGGCTTTTATATTGTTTTGTTTCATCATTGTGTGGTGTGATTCTTGTTTTAATATTTTTATCTGCGTGTATTTACAGGAACATTTGTTAATTGTTTGTGAACTTCTTAAAGCAAACTTATATGAATTCCAAAAGTTCAATAGAGAATCTGGTGGGGAGGTGTATTTCACAATGCCAAGATTGCAGGTTTGTTGCGTTTGTGTGTGTGTGTATAGCAAAATGGCCAGTTAAGCAGTTTAGGTAATTGGTCAACATGGGTGATTTTTGGGTTGGGTCGACCCAAAACACTTTCTTTCTAGAAATTTTATTCTATAAATAGTTAAGAGTAAAATGCATTTTCTTCCCTGACGTTTGGCCAGTTTTGCGACTTTCGTCCAAAGGTTTGTTTTTCTGCATCTGGATCCAAAAGGTTTGAAATTTTGCCATTTTCATCTGGCTCGTTAACTCCATCCATATTTCTTCATTAAGTAAGGGGTATTCCTGTCATTTTTGTTAACTTAAAGGGCAATTCTGTCTTTTTCACACATCTCTAGCGAGTTTACATAAAGTTTAAAAGACCGAATTGCTCTTTAAGATAACAAAAAGGACGGAAATACCCCTGACTTAACGGAGAAATATGGATGGAGTTAACTAGCTGGATGAAAATGGCAAGATTTCAAACCTTTTGGATCCAGATGCGGAAAAAACAAACCTTTGGACGAAAGTCACAAAACTGGCCAATCCTCAGGGACGGAAATGGCATTTTACTCAATTATTTGTTATTTCAATAATAATTAATTATTTGAATAAAACTATTTATGAGGTTTTATGCATTTTGGAATACATATGGTCAACTTGTAACCCGTTTGACCCATTTTCTTTGAAGCTAACTGCTAACCTTTTGTTTTGTCCAATATTTTACTTTTTATGAATAATTAGTATTTCAAAATAATTCAAGTTTTATGAACGCGATGATTTAGGAGGTATTATGCATTATAAATACATTTCGTACAACTTTCAACCTGTTTGACGAGTTTCCTCATGATCACTTTTTTATTATTTACTCATTCGACCCGTTAAACATAACCTGAAGCGGCCATTAGTTAATGGATATAAACTGGCACCTCAAGTTATTTGCTCTCTTGTGGAGAAAAATTAATGAAGTATTTACGTTTTCTCATATCTGTGTGTGCAGTCGATAACGGTTCAGTGTTTGGAAGCACTTCAGTTTCTGCACGGCCTCGGGCTTATACATTGTGATCTAAAGCCTGAAAACATTTTGGTGAAAAGTTACAGTAGATGTGAAGTGAAAGTTATCGATCTCGGATCCAGCTGTTTTGAAACCGACCATCTTTGCTCTTATGTGCAATCAAGGTCTTACCGTGCACCAGAGGTTATTTTAGGCCTTCCTTACGATAAAAAAATTGATGTATGGTCACTCGGCTGCATTTTGGCTGAACTTTGTACCGGAAACGTAAGTGTCTGACTGAAACATGTTCGGGACTTAAGTCTAGTTTAGAACTTGTGTTAGTTTAAAAGTTAAAACTAATATTTTGTGTTTTTGTTGTAGGTTCTTTTTCAAAATGATTCGCCAGCTACTTTGCTTGCTCGGGTTATTGGAATTATATCTCCGATTGACCAAGATATGCTTGCCAAGGGACGGGATACACATAAATATTTTACCAAAAATCACATGCTTTATGAGCGTAACCAGGTACTACAAATTTTCCTTTTTATTGTTATACTATTTTTTTTGTTTTTGATTTTGTTCTCATTATATACATGGAGACCGGTTAACGTACATGATCACCTTATCGTGCGATGCGTACGCTAGCATCTCAACCACACATCTGATCTGATCTAGGCCTTCAATTGAACGCGGTGGCACAATAGTAATTAACTTTGCATATTTACGCACGTTATTGCATAATTACGCATGTTATAATACATTATTACGCGCGTTATTTGCATAATTACGCATGGGTTAGGTTAAACCCTAATTACGCATGTTATAATACATAATTACACACATTACTTTCATAATTACGCACATTGTTTTCATAATTATGCATGGGTTGGGTTAACCCTAATTACGCATTTTATTTGCATAATTACGTATGTTATATTGGTGGTCACGTACCGTCGCACGTTAAGAGCAAACTTTCTCTATATACATATGTATCGTAACTGGTGTAACTTTACTATGTCTTCAGGACACAAACAGATTGGAATACCTGATCCCGAAAAAGACATCATTAAGGCACCGGTGTCCAATGGGCGATCAAGGGTTCATCGATTTTGTCACTCATCTGCTTGAAATCAACCCAAAGAAACGCCCTTCTGCCGCAGAAGCTCTAAAACACCCCTGGCTATCATACCCTTATGAACCAATTTCATCTTGAAATGTTTACATAACTGTGTACCTTAATACTCAGGTTTTGGGGTAGAGATGAGTTGCTTTGGATATTGAAATGGGTTTTTCGTAACCTGTCACGTCAGCAGAAGCGCGTAGATGCGTATGTTTTGGGATGCTGGCCCATGTGCACTCCCCCTTTTCCAAGTTGTGTTTATAACAAAAAAAAAAAAAAAAACTGTGTTTCTAGTGAATTTGCTGATTTTGATATGTTGTGGTGGAAGTGAAATCTTCAACCTTGTTGTACATGACAGTCATAGTGTGGTGATTTTAGTAGTAGTTTGTGAAGTAGCCATTTAGTTATTTTTTTTCTGTTGGTTTTTGTTGCAATTTGTTTCATGAAAATCAAAACGGGCTGGGATTTATTTATAGAAAGGGTAAAATGATCATTTTATATAAAATTTAACATAATTTTTTTACCGTCGATACGAACCAAATACATTTTGGCGAAACAGGCGGTCTGGTTTGGCTGTTTGGCCAGTTTTGACACAAATTTCGACCATTGAAAACGATAAGACAAACCGACTTGATTGGGTGGGTTGGGCGGTTTTACTGGTTTCACGGTTTGAACTAGAGGTGCACAAACTGGGTTTTTTTTAATACCCGTATTTGGGTATATATTCGGGTACTGGTATGACCGGGTTTTGACTTTCGGGTATTGGCCATACCCGGGTTGGGTTAGGGTATTGTCTAGAAAATCTATACACTGTGTACCCGGGTTCGGTATTCAATACCTGGGTATTAGAATACCCTATTTTCATGTCCGGGTAGGGTTCAGGTATTGGTCGGGTATGGTTCGGGTATTGGCCGGGTAGGGTTCGGGTATAGATCGGGTTTTTTGTTTCATTTTTTTGGCATAAAACATAGAAATATAATGGAAACATTTATTTATACATATTGTATGCCTTGAAATCTACCCAAAAAAGCCTGACACAAACTCTAAAAATTAAAAAAAAGCTGTTGTACACAACGGATCCGGGTATTACGAAAACCCGGGTAGTTCAAAAAAAAAATGTTGTACACAACGGATCCGGGTATTACGAAAACTCGGGTCCGGGTATTACGAAAACCAGGTTACGGGTATTACAAAATCTCGGGTACGGGTTTTATGGAAACCTGGGTACAAACCGGGTATGAAAAAACTCGGGTTAGGGTATTGAATAAAATATGCATACCCGGTCCCTACCCTACGGGTAGGGTCGGGTTCGGGTTTTTTGTGCACCTCTAGTTTGAACCGATTTTATTATACATTTATTAATCAAAGAGTTAGGTGTCATTTACGTCCCTATGGTTTGTCCACTTTTGTCATTTTAAACCAAATTTCAAAATTGTACCATTTTCCTCCCTGGCATTCTCGAAACGTGCCAATTCAGTCTAAAAAATCTAGAATAAAATGTCATTTTCGTCCCTGAGCTAATTGAGTTTTTTTAACTGAGGTTAGTTTTTTAGACTGAAATAGCACGTTTCGAGAAATGTCAGGGAGGAAAATGGTACAATTTTGAAATTTGGCCTGAAATGGCAAAGTGAATAAAACACAGGGACGTAAATGACACTTAACTCTTAATCAAAATCATTAGTTTTTGTTAAGATTATTTAAAATAGAGTAAACTGCCAAAATGGTCCCTGAGGATTGGCCAAATTTGTCACTTTAGTCAAAAACTCAAACCTTTTGAATCTGGTCTCTATAGTTTCAATTTTGTTGTCATTTTCACCCAAAAACAAAATCTGGTCAGATTTTTCAGTTAACATTCAACTTTTTGTCTTTTCTTCCCTTTTTAATGAAAGGCAAAATGGTCAGATTTTTTTAATTTGTTATACTAAAACGTTAAAAGACCATTTTGCCCTTCATTAAAAGGGAAGAAAAAGACAAAAATAGTTGGATTTTAACTCAAAAATCTTACCAGATTTTGATTTTGGATGAAAATGACAACATAATTGAAATCCACAGGGACCCAGATTTAAAAGGTTTGAGTTTTGTACTAAAATGGCAAGAGTAATCAAATCTCAGGGACTACTCTTTAAAATATAAAGGGCGGTTCATGATTATTAAACATGTATATTTCAAGAAAATGAAAAAAAAAACTAACAGAAATTACAACAGTGAACCATATTCACAAATTTCTTAAAAGTAAAAGAGCAAAACAGTAAAATAATCTAAACTGGTCATCAATTACGTAATACTTTGACCATTATCAGTCATAGTAATAAACCTATCTTTCAAGTCCAGATCAAAGAAACAGTTTTATATTATATATGATAAATAATACCTTCAGGTTACAAAAAGTTGCTAGTTCAATGATATCACCTACAAACCACTTTCTCTATAATTATACCATATCTGTCTTCTCTCTTGTATAATGTACCATTTACTATTTCTCTGTAAATAATCGCCACGGTTATAATAAACTTATTAATAATGCAGAGCGCGCTCCGAATGATCGACACAAATGTACACTTGATTTGTCGACCAAAATCAAAACAATTCTGTAAGATCGTCCATTGGTATATCAAGTCCGGCTGTAAAATCCACCTCTGGATCTTGTTCATCAAAGTTGAGAAAAGAATTGAGGTCATGCGGAACCCCAAGATCAGTTCCGACCCCCATTTCTTCCAACGGGTCTAAATCATTAACCATGTTATTGTTTCTGTTTGATGTTGATAGCCATGAAGGGCCCGTAGGATGTGTGGTCCCCGTGTGTTTAATGTCGGATCTGTTCTTGGGTGTCGGTGTTTGACTTTGACTTCGACTTTGACCCGTCTTTTGTCTTGGTTTTGCTTTTTGTTTCCTGGTGGTGCTGATGTCATCGAGCGACACTTCTTTCTTTTTGCCTCTGTTTGATAATGGCCTGTTTATGGCGAAAGCTTCATCTGAAAGATGATTAATATTTTCAATTCTTTTCTATTAAAATAGGACCAAAAAGTATAATAATTGAGAAAATGGCATACCTGGTGAGAGCTTTGCTGAAAGGATGTCGTGAAATGGAGGCTCGTTGAAGCAACTCGTACCCGAAATTTCGAACTTATGACATCGAGCAAGAGTCCTCTTTCCGAAAGCCAACGCGGCTTGTTTCGGCACCTTTTGAACCCCAGATCTTGAGCTTCTTCTAGTAGACTATTATTGGAAAAAAAAAGTTTAAGCGTTAGCTGAGGGCAAAAACGTCATCTGACACGCATACTAAAGTTACAAGTAAAAGAGCTCACCAAAAGTTTTCGGTATGCCTGTTCAACCAATCTATCCATGGCACGTGTTTCGAGGTCTCTGCGTATAACAAACAAATGACGCTTAAATTTTTAAAAGTCAGATATCTATCTATAGGGCCAACCAAAAGACGTTAGGTATGAAACTTTTACCGCGCTCTAGAATTGCTATCGATATTATTATTAATTTTCTCCAGGTATGCCTTCTTTTTAACCTCCTATTATATAAAACAAAAAAAAATGAACACATATCAACACCAAAGATAGTTGCAAAAAAAAGGAAAACTAATGTTCAATTAAAGCTTTCATTGAATAACCTGTTGATGAAGTCTTGTGTTCAGTTTATCAAGTTCATCCTGAATCATGTCGTTTTCGTCGTCTTCCAAGACAGGCTGTCATAGAAAAACGCACGAGTGGTTAAAGAATGTTCTAGAAACTTCTCCATCAAAATAGTTATAATTTCACGAGCCTACCAGCATCTCTGGACACAAGCCGATGCTCTTGAGCTCCAGTAGAAGTTTGTCAACTACACCCGCGTTTTCATACGTAGAATCGTTAATGTTATGTGTATCGTATGTTGAAACGCAAATAGGGTTCGGAAATTGCATGTTTCCTGCATCTCCTTCATGGGTATCGACGTCCTCTTCTATAATAAGTGCTGATAATACTCTTTGTAACAACGGTATCGACTCGTTAGATGGTCTATCCACGTCATGTTTCCTAGAGAAAGATCCGTTTTCAGAAAGTGGATCAGAGACGGAATCCACCTGGATCAGCAAACAGTTAGAATGCAAATAATTAAATAATGATGATGATTCTCATATAGAGAAATAATAAACATATTGTTAAATATAGTTCAACCTGCTGGGATATAAAAGATTTATCGTCAGAATCAACATGCGCGAACACCGGTTCCATTTTCTTCCAGAATGGACTTGAACATGCTAAATCTAGACATGCAAGCAAATAATAATCACATTAATATAAAATATACATCCGTATATTTAAAAAAAAGAAGCACCAGCATAAAGACTTACAAGTCGCAGTACGAGCATGATTTGCAGCTGCTAACAATTCTTCCCTATCATCATCAGATGCCCCTACAACAATACAATTATTAACAAAAATGAGCACTCCCTCACTCGAATAGAGTTGACTAGCAGGATTCCGGATTCCCAGCGATACGCGACGGGGAATTCGGTTGGTACCGGTTTAATTCGATGCAGCACCAGCACTCGCTATAGCAACCAAAAAGGAATTAATATAAAAAAAATAAAGTTGTGATATGCCCAAAAGGATATCGGCCCGTGTTACATAAGTTGAAAACAACGAGAACGAATATCGATACCAATACCGGTATCGTTGTTTTTCAGTCGGAATAGGTTAGGTTCGTCACAGTATCAGCATAGCATCGACACTCAATAAAAATTTACAACGGAACGTCAAGAAAAAAAAATTAAACACAATTGGTTTTTTTAAATGTAACCAAACATAAGTTATTAAGGGAAAATCAAATTAAATAAAACTAAAAAGGCTAAAAGTGTATGTTATTTAATATATAAAATGTGAAATTATAAATATTAATATTTCATTTATGTTTTAGTGTTCACACTCTTATCTTTTTTAAATTCTAATATAATATATGGGTTTATTATATAATAAATAAATTATTTAAAACCAATACACTAAAAGACAAATATGTACTGTAGCTACCATTTGTTTTTTAGTGTATATATATATATATAATATTTAAAAAATTAAATATGTAAATATTTAATATTTAATATTTAATATTAAATTAAAAATGTACCTGGACAATCAGGAGAGCTAACGTTTTGCAACGGAGAATGATGGGAAAACCCCTTACGGTCTGAAAGCTTTTTCAACCTACGTCCGGGCTTACTGGAAAAGAACAGCATTATCGTATGAATAATAACTAAAGCATATGAAAAGGGAAATAAAATACTTTTTATCGTCAAAGAGTTCCGTACCTTCCGTTCTTCTTACAACCTGTCTTACGACTTTGATAGGGCCTTGGAGCGGCTGAACTGATAAGAGGGTTCTGCTTATATTCAGTTGCATTTGTTACGCTACACACAACTTCTTTGTCAGTTAATCGGGTTTGACCACCAACAGATTCATGACTTTCAAGCTTAACATTCAACTTCTTGGGACCGTTGGTTGCAAGTTTGGAAATAGGTGAGCTATCAAGAGGTGAACAGCTCTCAAAAGATATCCTTTTCTCATCTTGATTTGAGACAAGAGACACCAGAAATGGTCTCCTGGCTCGAGCCATTTTCTGAGGTCTCTGACCAACCCATTGAGCTGCCATTGGAGGAGACGATGAACCTAACGGTATAGGACGTTTGCGGCTGTTTACGAAGTCATCACGAGTATTTAACCTGAAAATATGAGAAGCCCTAATAGTTTACATATGGGCCATGGGCCATAATTACAATATCTCTAAAACATTATTTACTCAAAATAGATAAGTACCATTTATAAATCTTAATCTATGCAGTTAATATCGGTGATATATCACGGATATATCGGTTATTAGTCCCCATGTAACATATCGGTGTCAAATATCGGTACCGATATTATCGGCGATATTGACTGATATTGGACCGATCTATCTCTGATTTTCCCGATATCAGTACCTTTCTTCTTAGTTCTACCATTCGTCTTTCTTCTTATTGCTGCTATTAGTGTTTTAAGTCTTAATTGTTAATTGTTAGTGTCAAATGTTGGTGTTTTAAGTCTTAAATCAGTTCCTACTTGCTACAATTGTTAGTGTTTTGCAAGTTGCAAAAGGTTAATTTGTTAATGGTAGGAGGGTATACTGAATCATTAGTGTTAAATTGTTATATAAACTCTGCATGATATTAAAATTACCGATATCCCACCGCGATAACGGATATCTCAAATATCGGTCCTTGACCGAGATCCGATTTTTTACCGCATTAACTGCATAGATCTTTACAAAACCAAATGATCGCATAACGGAGTGTAACAAGACAGGGTTGACAACAATTTTGTTTTTCATTTCTAAAAAGCAAAAACTATATAGAAGATAATCCAGTAAAAGGGTGATTTAGCACCTGTAGATGTGAGCATCACGTGGTTGTGAACCGTTTTCAACAACCACCTTGTTTTGTACAGCTCTTTTAGGCACTCCATCATCGTCTATAGGTCTAGTAGAAACCGGGCCAGTTGACCGTTTTCTTTTGCCCTTTTTATCCCACCCATCACCTCCTGCAGCCAGCCTGCGAATCTTTTCAAACACGGATTCTCCAGCATTATCGTCGTGTAAGTTTCCATCTTTTGCCTGCAATGAAGACAGAAAACACCAAATAATGAGTTGGCATACAAAGAAACATACTTGATGGGCAATAGCCAAAAGCAAGTAATACAATTTGTTACCAAATGAAATAAATTATTAAATTATATTATATGCGTACACGGGATTCAGCCACAGAAGTTCTAACACGCTTGTTGAGAAGAATGTTCTTAGGTCGATCTTCTACTCGCTGATTCATACTGTAGATTTGGGTACCCATCTTCAGGCTCAAAGCACCTGATCTGTCAATACTCGTTAAATCATTCCTCTTTTGTTTCTTTGAGGTTATATCTTCATAATACTTATCCAATTTACGCAAGCGTTCATCCATCCTATTTGCTCTGACCCTATTAACAATAAGAAAACACCAAACATCATCTAATGATCAAGATACCGTACTGAAACAGTAAGTATCTAAGCAAATTCAAAATTTTAGATAGCAATTCTATGTAGTTCAATTATTATTTCATCAACCATCTTAAAAAATGGTAACAAGAAAATCAGTTACAAGAATCCACCTACCCTAACATTATATACAATAAACTAAACAAACAAAAAAAAGTACCTAGCTTTGACACAAGCATCCTCAACACTCAATCTGAAACGCTTTAGATCCTTCAAATCCGCCATTGGAGAGATGGGCTTCTTGTAAGAATTCTCTTCTGCAGTGCTTCCAACAGAAACCCCCAAAACCCTCCTTAACTCATCATACCATTCAACTTGGTGCCGAACCATAATCGGCTCCAACGATATACTCTGTAACAAGGTGTGGATATCATCCGACGCTACCACTGAACTACTTCCACCGCGCAGCGGTGCCGGTGGCACCGCAAACCCCGAACCGAGCATCCTGCTCTCAGAACCCTCTCTATAACTCCCAGACCTGTCCACACTACCCCCCCTCTGCCCATTCATATAAGTTCCGGAAAACACTTGCTCAGATGAACTAGTCGAAGCCGACTCAAACGCAGCATTTCCAGCCATCAATCAACATTCAACACAACACAACACAACACAACACACCAGTACCATCACACTCATAAACTGAAGAAGCATATAATACTGTATTCTGAATCAATTACCTATCATATTCAAATCAGAAGCTTAATCAATCATGTTAATCGAGTTATGATCCTACTAAAAGCAACCGATCCACTGCAAAATTGACTCTTAAAACGCTCACATTATCCGTACAGATTACTAAAACATGCTAATTATATTAACGAAACAGCAAATTGATAAGCTACATTGTGTAATTTAAGGTTAAGGATCATGATGAATGATTGTGTGCCCTAGGTTTGACTAGATCGAATTTGACGGGAATTGAAAGGGGGAAACAATGAGGAAGTGGAATTGGAGATGAAATACCTTCGCCGGTGAAGTTCCGTCGAAGAACAACCGTGAAATTCCGGTGACCGGTGGTGGTGGTTTTTACTGTGTGTTCCTGTGGTTGCTTTCTCTACACGGTCGCTTTGGTTTCAGAAGTCACCTGATAAAAGAGGGCTTGGACTTTTTGTATGTTTGGGCTTAGACTATGGTCTAAAAGTTGTCATTTTAAATTTATTTTCTTAACAAGTCAACTTATTTTACTACTTGTAATAAGAGATGAACACAAAAACCGGTTCCTCGACCTGACATTACCCGAAACTGATACAGGCCAAATCGGTCGGCTTTGTAATCCAAACCGTAGGTTCACATCGTTTCTCTTTCCTCACATCAAAAATCGAACTGGTTTTTACATAAACCGGTTTCAAACTGGTAAAAAACCCGGTATTTATATAAAAAAATATAATTTGATATAAAGAATATATATAACAAAAAGTTGTACAAATTGGTTTCTACACGTACAAATACATACACGTATACTATACTGTAATAAAATTGTAAAAATTAATAAAAGTTTGATTTTATATAAAACTTCAACAAAAATTGTCTTAAAAGAATAAAATGTACGCGCAAGAACGGGTTTACGAACAGAAATCCGGTCTTTCAAACCGGTTGTAAATACTGACCAAACCGGGACGGAACAAACCGGTTTGACATGGAACCGGTCAAAGTCAAAATCAGTTCCAAATTGGTTTGACTTTGGAAAAAAATCCGTTTTGTTCACCTCTAAGGGTGAAGGGGGTGCATGCCTAAGTCCATCTGTAATGGAGCGGCACATCACGGGGAAAGTGGGCATGGCGCCCCATAGCGCCGCGGAACACCGCTACACGCGGCACTATGGGGGTGTGAAATGTTGCTGTTGTTATGTACATCGCGGCGTGAAGGAGGAGATTTTCAAAATTTTGACCGTTACAACGGTCATATTTTAATAAAAAAAAATCCTAATTAATCTATATATATGTATCATTTATCATTGGGTTATTGGATTTTATCACCGTTAACTATTGGCCATTGGCCGCTGCCACCCCCAACTATCACTTTGACGTCCACCACCTCCAACTTAACACGTAGTGTGTTCTGTCATCGGATCACTAACTTTTATCCCGTTACTATACTTTTGGGGGTGTCCTAGGATCCCCAAAATCTTTCCAAGATCCCTATGACACCCCCAAAAGTGTAGTAACAGGGTCAAAAGTTAGTAATCAATTAACGACGTGGTGACAGAACACACTAAGTGTTAAGTTGGGGGTGACAGGCGTCAAAGTGATAGTTGGGGGTGGCAACGGCTAATAGTCAATAGTTGGGGATGATAAAATCTAATAACCCTTTATCATTCATCAAAATTACTCCCACCTCAACAACACTCTCATTCATTAAAATTACTCCCACTTTCTTCTAAAAAATAACGGGTTCCCCATCGGAAGATTCGTTCACCGAAGATTCTTTTCACCCGAAGAAATCGCGGAGGAGAAAGAAGCGGTTAGGAGTGCATGTGCTCTCGCGATACAAGCCATGGAACACGTTAGGCGTTCTCCTCCACGGCCCATTTTGAGGCGCACCTTTGTCTTGCGAGACCGTGAAGCCGCAAACGAGCGTTTGATGAAAGACTATTTTGATCCCACAACGATTCACAGACCTAATGTTTTTAGATGACGATTTAGGATGAGCTAAGGTTATTTTTGCGCATTGTTAGAGGGCTACATTTTTGGAATGATACCAAAGGCCGGTTTTCATGCAAACGGGAATGACTACGAACATGGCTACTATTTGGGCGATGGTATTTACCTAGAGTATTCGAATATTGTTAAAACGTTTTCTGAAACGCTTGATGTGAAAAGACAATATTTTAAAAAACTACAAGAGTCTTCTCGAAAGGACATCGAGAGGTGTTTTGGGGTTCTTCAACAACGATGGCATTTTATCAGAAATCCTTGTCGTATGTGGCATAAGGATAGAATTCAAATGGTCATGTATGCTTGCATCATTATGCATAATATGATCATAGAGGATGATGGAAAAGCGATATGCCAAAACTATTTTCCGAAAGATGTAGTTGAAGGAACCCAAGCAAAAATGGAAGGGAGAATCTTGAATGCTCAACTATTTCGATCTAATGATATACATAATGCGTTAAAGGCAGATTTGGTCGAGCATGCTTGGGTGATTCGCCCAATTCGACACGATGGTGACGTCGAAGAAGATTCCGAGGAAGAAGAAGTTGAGGAATTTGAAGCCGGGAACTTTGCAGACAGAGGTTTGGATGATGGAGAAAACGAAGAGGAAGAAGGAGAGAACGAC
Organism: Helianthus tuberosus; assembly: GCA_030545235.1. Taxonomy (NCBI): domain Eukaryota; kingdom Viridiplantae; phylum Streptophyta; class Magnoliopsida; order Asterales; family Asteraceae; genus Helianthus; species Helianthus tuberosus. The sequence continues at coordinate 47,281,453 of CM060394.1, forward strand.
GATGAAGACGAAGAATAAATGTATTGGTTTTTTTATTGTAATGTTTTTTTAAATTTAATAAAAGTGTTTTTTATATAATTTAGAGATTAAATCAAAAAAATAGAAAATGGTTTTTTAAATAATTAATAAAAATGAAAATTAATAATTAGATAATGATGGGTAGGGGCTTTATGACTACGCGCTTGTTAAGCCAAATATTTAATTGTCATAAGTTAGAGGGTTATTATTGTACTTAGTAGAATATATATAAACCTCTTTGTATTCAATATTGAATTATGAATGAAATTATGAGTTGATATGGTATCAGAGCCTATCAACTTGTAAACCCTAAACAACCGGCAATCAACCTGCGATCGACAAGAGTTGGACAGAGGGCATAGGCGGCAATCATATAGCAATTGTTAATATTATATTCAAAACATCATTAGTGGGTAATTCCCATTATTATTTTCGATAAACATCAAAAGGGATTTGGCAATTATAACATTCAGTCAACATTGAATTACTACTGCCGAACCATCAGTGACGAACCATCAGTCATGAACCCTCAGTCAACGTACAATCATCCTCACTTTCGAGTTTTTCAACATATTGTTAAAACATTTTCTTTACATGTTTCTCACAAACTTTGTTCATCTTTGTGTACTTCTTGTCAATTGGGAAAAATGTCCAAACTTACTTTGCCTATTTCATCTTTTCGTAGTAAAAACATACTTGATTTGGTTTATTGTGATGTTTGGGGCCATACTACCACGTCCTTTGACGGTTATCGTTATTTTTTGTTATGTGTTGACCATCATACCCGCTATATGTGGTATTTCCCGCTCATGCAAAAATCCGACGTTTTTAACACCTTTACAAATTTCGTTCGCCTAGTTGAACGCCAATTTAACACCAAACTAAAAAGTGTTCAAACTGATTGGGGTGGCGAGTTTCGGAACCTTACTCAGTTTTTTACATCCCATGGTATTTTACATCGTCGCTCGTGTCCTCATACGAGTGAACAGAATGGCATTGTCGAGCGTCGCCACCGCCACGTCGTGGAAACCGGTCTCACTTTACTATCCCAATCCAAACTACCTCAAACTTTTTGGTCATTTGCATTTCAAACCGCCGTCTACCTCATCAATCGTCTACCTTCTCGTCTTTCCTCAAACAAATCTCCATATCAACTAGTTTTCCAACGTCCTCCCGATTACTCATTTCTTCGAGTGTTCGGATGTCTCTGTTTTCCTTATTTACGTCCATATAACCAACACAAAATTGATTTTCGTTCTACTCCTTGTATATTTCTCGTTATAGCCCATCTAATCATGGATATCAATGCCTTGATCAAACTACTCAACGAATCTACATTGCTCGCCATGCCCGATTTAACGAGCATGTTTTTCCCTCCCTTACTGAACCCTCCATCGACCCTCCTTCATCCTCCACAGCCGCTACTTCCTTTTCTACAATTCCTAATCCACCATTAACCATTTTCGATAACCCATCCATTCCTACAACCGGCCCATCGCCACCCACCCCTCCTATTTTCGAACTTGTCCAAACCGCCCCTATTCCTCAGACAAACACCACCCAACCTACTTCCTCTCCTTCGCAACCAACCACGCCCCGTTACCGACCTCCTCACCTTCGGCCACATCCTAAACCCCGAAATTTTTTTGACCCTTCAGCCAATATCGCCACCACCGCTACCATTCCTTTTGAACCGACTTCCTTTACTGTTGCCAACGAATCAGCGGAGTGGCGTCAAGCGATGGCAGCCGAGTTGCATGCACTACACAGAAACAGAACATGGTCGTTAGTTCCTCCTGTTCCAAATTCTAAGGTTATTGATTGCAAGTGGGTTTACAGGTTGAAAACTGATCAGCATGAGAAACTGACTAGACACAAGGCTCGATTGGTAGCAAAGGGTTTTTTACAGCAGTCTGGCATTGATTATCATGAGACGTTCAGCCCTGTGGTCAAACCAGTCACCATCCGCACGGTTCTTTCTCTTGTCGTCTCTAACAATTGGTCTCTCAAACAACTTGATGTGCAAAATGCGTTTTTACACGGTGATCTACATGAAACGGTCTACATGCGTCAACCACCGGGCTTCGAGGATCCTAAACATCCTAATCATGTTTGCAAGTTGCACAAATCCCTTTATGGCTTAAAACAGTCGCCCAGGGCATGGTTCACCAAACTCTCAAACGTCTTACAACATCTTGGTTTTCATGGTTCCAAAACTGATCCATCATTATTTATTCTTAACCGCTCGGGTACGCAGGTTTACCTACTAGTTTACGTGGACGACATCATTATTATAGGCAACGATCCCAACACAGTTAATCGCATTATTGCCTCACTTGGTCAGCAGGTATCTCTCATTGACATGGGTCGTCTCACTTACTTTCTTGGTATTGAAGTTCTCCACACCTCTTCGGGTCTTATCCTATCTCAACGGAAGTATATTCAAGAACTTATTGATCGAGCCGGGTTAAAAGAATCGAAACCGCTTGCAACACCTACAAATGCCAAACCAGATACGATAACCAAGGACGACCCACTTATGTCTGATCCCACAAGATATCGCCATTGTGTTGGAGCACTTCAGTATGCCACTTTATCTAGGCCCGACATTGCCTACGATGTCAACAGGGTATGTCAGTTCATGCATGAACCTCACGAATCCCATTGGACGGCTGTCAAACGTATAATTCGCTATCTCAAGGGAACGTCTCAACTGGGCCTTCGTTTTACATCGAACTCAACATCTACATTACATGCCTTTGCTGATTCACATTGGGGTGAGCGGTTGGTTCCTATTACAACATATTCGGATTCCGATTGGGCTGGTTGCCCGTTCGACCGTCAATCCACGGGGGCTATGCTATCTTCTTGGGTTCGAATTTAGTATCATGGTCAGCTCGTAAGCAGAAAAATGTCTCTAGGTCATCTACTGAATCCGAATACAAGGCTATTGCTAATACGGTTGCTGAACTAATCTGGTTAAAGTCTCTTCTACAAGAACTGGGAGTTAAGTTGAATAAACCCACTCTTTGGTGTGATAATCTTGGAGCTACGTATCTTTCAGCAAACCCGGTGTTTCATGCTAGAACTAAACATGTGGAGGTAGATTTCCATTTTGTTCGTGAGCAAGTCAGCCAAGGAAATCTGAAGATTCAATTTATTAAAACAGATGATCAAATTACTGACATCTTCACGAAGCCGTTATCAACTCAAAGATTTGAATTTTTAAGATCCATGTTGCAGGTCGTTACCCGCCCCCAACTTACGGGGGAATGTTAAGACAAATATTTAATTGTCATAAGTTAGAGGGTTATTATTGTAACTAGTAGAATATATATAAACCTCTTTGTATTCAATATTGAATTATGAATGAAATTATGAGTTGATAGCGCTCTAGTGATATAACGCCCCATAAAGCCACTGTACGACGTGGCATGCCACTTGTCGCATAACGCCCCTAAATGGGCTTTATGACTACACATGGCATAATCTCTTTAGGCAAAATTTCCCTCCACCCAATTGAATTGTGTCGTGTAATTTGCCTTTAACTTTTGCCTATTACCCAAAAAAACACAAGGGGTGTATGCCTAAATTAAGATTAGGCAAACCATTACAAAAAGGGATGATTGGTTGATATAACTATAGGCCCCACACTTAACCCTTCCCTCTACTTTGCCTCAAGCGGCAAGCATTCGCCGATTTCTCCTTCTTCTTTGCCTGCTCGGCATCATCACCTTGGCGGTGGTCTTTGCCGTGCAGCAAGGGGTTACCGCAGTGGCGAAGCTTGAAAATTTCCACCGGTGGGTCGGAAGTCACCGGACCTAAAAATTCTATATAAGTAAATTTTATTTTTATAAATCGGGGAGTCGAAAACGTATATACCTAAAAAATTCTATACGAAACGTACATACATAACACTACTGAACGAAAAGTTCAAGGGGTCGGGCGCCCCTCCCGGCCCCTTGAAAGCTACGCCCTTGGGTTGCCGAATCCCCTTGTCTAACCCACCCCGTACACCCTAATTACCAGTGGTCATAAACTGTTATTTATATGAGTCATTTCATCGTTTGGAAAACCAATCTTAGCACTTCGGATGGCAATTTGAACACGAAATGGTTGTTTCACTATCATTGTTTATTTCATTTTTTAGAATACGTAATTATATGCATAGGCTTTATAACCAACAAATAATCTTTTATCATTTTTTTTTTGAAAGGTGAACTTCATTAACAGAGAACCGACCCAAACCGGGCCGGCACAAAACACAAAAACGTTACATATTTACAGCTTTACACCAATTCTCCCAAGAACAAGACCTCTGTTTCGACCTAAACGAATACCACAAAAAACCTAACACCTTGATATCGTTAATAATCTTATCAATTCTAGCAGGGATAGACTCGAAAACAAGGGCATTCCTAGCCTTCCAAATGCACCAACACCCAATCAAGATCAAGCCTTGAACGATATCTTTCTTGCTAGACGGAACACAGCGATCATTATGAAACTCAAGAAGATCCCGGAAAGAAAAAATAAAGAAGCTGGGTAAGTTACACCACGTCAGAACCTGCTGCCAAACAGAAGAGGCAATCGCACAGCTGGTGAAAAGGTGCTCAGCAGATTCAACTCCGAAGTCGCAAAAAGAACACCGATCATTATCAATGCTGATATTCCTGGACCGAAGGGCGGCTCTCGACGGAATCCTTTCCTGTTCACAACGCCAAGCAAAGATATTAACCTTTATGGGAACCCACTTACACCATTCCATAACGTAGAAGTTACTCGGAGAAAGCCCAGACTCGATGAAGCGCCGAACGCTCTTGACAGAAAAATCACCAGATTTTCCACCAATCCAAGACCACCTATCGTCCGCCGACGTGGTGCCGACGTTTGATAAAAGAGCACAGAGCTGGGAAAACTCGGGAAGAAAAGGAGCCGGCACTTCAGATTTCCAATTCCACAGCAGGCTCTGATCAGAACCGGAACCCCGAACACGATCGAGAACCGAGCATTTTTTATTGACTTCAAGCTTAAAAAGGTCCGGGAATTTACACTTGAGTGGCTCATTAATAATCCAGGGGTCAAGCTAGAACGCGATGCTATCCCCTTTTCCAACCACCCCCTTGAAACAATTTCTAATGGGGGTGTCGTCAACCACCGTCTTTGTGATAACCTTAATAATATTACTCCAGACTCCATTAAGGGATTTTTTGAAATGAAAGCATTCCCACCCAACACGACTTAAGTGCAAAGACTCAATAATCTTCCGTCATAGGCTGGATTTTTCGGTCTTAAAACGCCAACCCCATTTGGTTAATAGGGCCACGTTAATATCAAGTAAATTACTGAGACCTAAACCACCCTTGGACTTTGGCAACGAAACCCGCTCCCAAGCTACCCAATGCATTTTAGACACGTCGGGAGAGCCACCCCACAAAAACCTCCTTATAAACTTTTCTAGATCACTGATAACTTTTTTCGGAACTTTATAAATAGAAAAATAATACAACGGTAAGCTTTCGAGAACCGATTTGATTAAAGTAACATGACCTCCGATAGAGAGAAGACGGGATTTCCAAACCGCGAGTCTATTTTGAAACACATCATAAACGGGCAGCCAATTATTAATGCGATTCATGTTTGCTCCCACTAAAACACCAAGATAAATAAACGGAGGGGAATCCGGTATACAGCCGACCACAGAGGCGACATTTTTAACTTCATTCCAACTCACACCGATGCCATAGAGATTAGACTTATTTATGTTGATTTTGAGCCCGGAGCTAATATGAAAACAACGGAGAATTCTGAGAAAATTTCCGATCTCCACTAAAGACCACTCACCGAAAAGAATAGCGTCATCTGCAAAAAGGAGGTGGGTAATGACCGGCCCGTTGCACGGAGTAGAGATACCTTTCAAAAAACCTGCTTCCTTAGCTTTGGAGATCATACAAGAGAGGGCCTCCATTACCGTTAGAAAAAGGAAAGGAGAAAGGGGGTCTCCCTGTCTCAATCCCTTCCCACAACAGAACTGGAAGGTGGGCGAACCATTCACAAGGACGGAGGACCTAGCCGAATGTAAGATACCTTGAATCCAGAGGCGCCATTTATTAGGAAAACCCATTTGAAGAAGAATGCAATCCGCAAACTTCCAGTTAACATTGTCGAATGCTTTTTCGAAATCAATCTTGAAAAACGCTGCCTTTTGCTTTTTTTTATTGATCCAATTCAAAACTTCATTAACGACTAAAGGCCCATCTAGAATAAATTTCCCTTTTTGAAAAGCCGACTGTGAATCAGAAATAACACTACTAATCACCTTTTGCATTCTGATAGAAATCACCTTTGAGACGACTTTGCTGATAACACCAACCAAATTTATGGGTCTAAAGTTAGAAAGATGAACCGGGTCCTTAACCTTAGGAATCAACGTGATGAAAGACGAGGAACTATCCCGACTCAGAGACCCAACATCGTGGAAATGATTAAAAATGTTCGAGAAGTCGTCCTCAAATAAAGGCCAGAAATGTTTAATAAACTTGAAGTTAAGCCCATCCGGGCCGGGATAATAGTCTAATACAAACTAATGATTTATTAAATGGTTCAAACCATCGAATCAGCAGGTCCAATTGGCCCAACCAATCTGGATAGTTTAGTTTTATTTTCTTAAAATCGTAGTTAGTGATTTGACCTATAAATTTTACCAAAAGTAGTCGAACTCACTGGAACAGGACCAAGAACATTCCTATTTTTAGAAAGAAAAAGAATTCTAATTTGATGATTTCATTTATGAATTATGATTGAATGGGTGATTAATTTTTTTTTTACTTTTCAAAAAAATAAAAATAAAAAAAACACGCCAATTTAGTATTTATAATGTAGAATCATTGTTAAATAGAATGTCACACCCCGACTTTCCACGTTTGACCGGTGGGCCCGGTGGGGAGTATCGTGACGTAGTTGATATAATCATAGTCAAACAACACAATATATAAATGCACAGCGGAAGCAAAAGATAAATATATTACAATCCGAATATAACGTAATATCAAGGTATTACAACGGAAAGTAAAGGATCCACAGGTGGATCTTAAAACATAACATTGTTCAACAGACTTTAGGCGCCTAGAACTTGCAAGATTCCTTATTAACGCCCTGAGCAGCTTCCAGCCTATTACGTACTTGTACCTGTCACTTAGACTTTGGAAAATACGTCAGTTTTCACTGGTAAATACACTCAACTGACTCATTTGAAAAGAGTTTAAGAAAATTGGTTTAGGTGCACAAGGCACGAAAATATGTTGACACTTTGATTAAAATGCTCAAGGCAAAATTAATCTTTTATACTTGGGACAAACTATATCTCATGTTATCAGTTTTACATAACTTGCTCTACATACGGGACCCGGTACTATGCCGGTTCAAGATTAACCGACACACCACTATTCCCTTATTGGGAATCCCTTATTGGATATAATTAATTAATAAGTATATAGCATCTGTCAGGTGTATGCCTACACCCCGTGCTTAGGTCGTGGCCATTGCATTTAATGAGTCAAGGATATCCAGGACACGGTCGCATTAACCCCCAATGTTTCAGTCAAGCAATACGAATTAAAACAGGTTATTTGGATTTCCCGACTCATTGGTCTTTGAATCCCATACCTGACCATGCGGTATTTATATTACCGTATCCCAAGCCCGTAATAGGGAAAATAAGTTAAGAGTATTTACCTGAGCTAGCTCCTGTCTTAAATAGCAAGATTTAAAATAACTCAGCCGTATTCACTTAAGTAAGCGTAGGAACAATTTACCGGAAGGCTCTAGTATGGAATGATGGTATAAATAACCAATTAGAATACTAACGGGTCTTTAATTAAGCCTAAACTTAGACCGGTTAGTTTTAAGGAAATATACGGTTCAGACGCATGATTAAGCGAAGACCGGAATAGAATGTGTTTTAGACCCAACAAGTATGACGACTTGTATAAAATGGGTAAACTAAATACATTCTGGATTTTGAAATGAAAATGATAAGGTTTGACCCGTTTCGGCTAATTTATGCAAACTAGTTACATAAACCGAACCGAACGCGCAAGAGGCGTAACGGCTAACCATATGGGTTCTATACAGGTTTCCTAAGTTAATATGCCTTAAACATGTTGTGATATCAGTAGGATACCTTCCATTTTGCCCAAAACGAGTTTAATCACAATATAAGCCCCGTAGGGGTATTTTGGTCATTTAAGAGATTATAAAAGAGATTAAATGAAGTTCTGAGATTCGGGTCCGAATACATCAGTAAAATAACTTATTTTAATAGGTCATATCAGTTGGTAATAGGTCTTATATGACAAAATGGTTTTAAACCCAAACTATGCGTTTAACACGCGTAAAAAGCCATTTTAAGCGATTTCCGGGTTATACCGGAAATCTGAGTTTTCTGATCAGGTTATAAAGTTCAAAATACTTTATTTACTATATAAAATCAGTAGCAATTGGATTGGTGTCAAAATACTATGTAAAACTCATTTTATGACCGAAAAGGGTATATTCGGTATTTACCGAATTAATGCCATAACCTTAGGTTATGAGCTGGTTAAAAATAATTAAAAATCTTTAAAAATCCCAAAATATTATATTACATCAGTGGGTAAAAGGTTTGGTGTCTAAAATTAGGTTTAGATAGGTTTTATGCTAATTGCGCCGTTTAATTAACAAAAAGCTTCTTAATCGCGCTTTTTAGCATAACTCCTATTATAGACCTCCAACTGATGTGAAACTTTAGGGACATGTTTATAATTCAGTAACAAAGATTTTTGTCCTTTAACATATCTAAAATTCTCGTTTTATGGTTAAAAGGGCATATTGGTCAACATTAGGCATTTAACGGAAACGAGTAAATGAATCGGACAATCGACGATCCAACCACAGAGGGTTATGCTAACAGGTAGCCTGGTCCTAAGGAAGCTCTAAGGCATTTCCAAATCATATTAAATCGGGTCAGAACTGAAGTCAAAGCAAAAGTCAAAGTTTTGCAACTTTCGGTTCCGAACCGGGTCTAAACAGGAAATTGTCGGATCAAACAAGCTTAGACTAGTTCTTATACTTATTAACAAGTTATATGAGTGATAAAATAGGTTACATGCCTTCTACATTGCTAATTATGTTTTAATTTGAAAATTAGCATTCTGTTGACTTTTTCTAATCAACTTTGACCCGACATTTGATCTAGTTAGAACGAGAATCAGTGGGTGCCCTTTTAAGGGTTTATTGCCCACATAATTACCAACTTATAACTACCTTCAATTCGACTAATCACTGGACCATTAATGATTAATCGCTAAGTCAACCGTTAATTACGACGGTTTGACTTTTAAGCTTAAACTAAGTAAAAACTCAACTAAGAAAGGTTAAGCATACTTACCAAAGTCCTATGAACGATTTGGGATGCTTAGGGTCTACTCTTATGCTCCAGGAAGCTCCAAGAAAGCAGATGGAAAGGTGTGATCAAATGTTGCAACTAATGGCCCTTTTTATAGTGAATTTGATCCATTAGATTGTTGACAACTCATGCTACCATGGATCCCAGATCATTTACAAGTGCCCCTAAGGCCTAGGAACATGTAGGGGGCGCCCATGAAGTGTTAAAGGGCAATACATGACGTTTACATGGGCTGAACAGGCAACAGAAACGAGTTGCTGCATCTGGGACCTGCTTGCGCACCGTAAGGTCCATAGTGTTGAGGTGCGCAAGCCTTTGCCAGCACAATGAATCTTTCAAATGTTGACAGTTTTGACCCCTGGACTTCCAAACTTGATTTTTACCTTTATTTCTTGCACTTTGGGCCCTCTAATTTGAATTCTAAGGGCTTCAAGACTTATACCAACTTTGTTAAGTCCTTGGTTAACTTTTGATTACCCGAAAAGTCATAGATTTCAACGTTGACGCTTTTAACCCCTCGCACACGAATTTTATCATAACTTTCTCATACGATAACGAAACTTTATGAAATTTTTATCACACATTCTAGTGAGCATAATTAATTGTTACAAAGCTTCGGGTTTGCTAAAAGGTCACTCAGAGGTATACTTTAAACATGTTGACACATTTAACCCTTGTAGTTTGTAATCTCTCACTTTCTTTCATATTTAGCTTCGTATGATCCATGATTTATTTGTTTAAGGGTGTAAACATCATGTAGGGTTATTGTAAAGTATATTTATCTATTGTTGACATTTTGAACCCTTATACTCATATACTTTCCTTGTTTGTCAACTTTAGTCCCTCTAGAGTATTCTTTCACACGTTCAAGCTTATGACACGTGTCAATACATTATAGGACATGAAATTTCGAGGTGTTACATAGAATTAAAAAGCTTTAGTTACTGGATGTAGTTATGAAATAGGAGAAATACAAAACTCTAATTAATTCCCAAACCATTCAATTTTTGTTTAGTTGCACTTGATTATTTTTGTTTAATGATATTTGACTATTACATTTATATGTAAAGAGTTATGAAATGCAATACGCATGCTTTTTTCTTTGGCAGTAATTGAAGGACTTTAATCAAATTTTTAAAGGGTGATTGAAATTTTTACCTAAAATTAACACTAAATTATACTCACCTTTATATTGAAACACACAACTTGTTTGATTTATGGATTGAACCTAATAGTAATGACTAAAACAAGTATAATAACAAATAATAAATAAAGTTTAATGCTAATAAATAGTTATAATGGGACTTTTAATATAATACGTAATGATATGGCATAACGTAATATAATATAAAAATGTAGTTAAATGTATGTTATATAATACAATGGTTAAAATTAAAAATAAATTTATAGGGGAAACGTTTTATAAAACTAAAAAAAGTCAGACTATGAAAAAGAAGGGTGTTGTTTAGAGATTTGTAGTTGGTTGTGGATGAGTCGTTAAGGGTCTTTCGTCGAGCCCACTTAAACTCCAAACTTCTAAGTCATTAAGTAATATCGACCACTTAAAACATGTTATGTTTAATTTTAGAAGAGTGATCATAGAGTTACACAAAAAGAAAGCAAGCACAAGGTTGGTCTAATCATCTCAAGTCAGCGTATGATTATTTGAAACAAAAAATTCCATTGGAAATATTCTTGATGATTTATAAAACCCCTAAGATTTTATAAAAGAGTTTTTACAAGAACAACGAGTCAAATAAAATAATAAAATTTTCTCAAAGGATATGTTTTCAAATCAAATATAAGTAAAAAAGAGACTGGCTTATATAGATGGGTATATTGAGTATCCAAAGAGACAAATCCTAACTACAATTTTTAACGACAAATCCTAAGTACATGTGATATAGAAGATGCTTAGCATAACAAGCCTCTGCCCCTTTCGGTAAGACAAAAGCATGATCATCATCAATAGAAGAATAACCTATTTGGATGGGTGTCACATAACACCCATAACTTATTTACATACATTATATATTTTGAAACCCGAGCTACACCCTGACATCGACATGTATGTAGTATCTGATATACCGCATATATGTAGTATGATATAAGCATATGAGTTTGTAGTTTAATATCAAAAAAATAATTTTCTCATGATCATGTCCCTGTATATAACTTTTATTAAAAACTTTTACTTTTCTAAATAAATAAATAAAATACCAGTTACATTTAAGTTAACAAATTAAATTAACTTTTTCTTCGAACGGCAAACATATATAGTTAATTAACTATTAAATCGGTTACTCACTTACCCTTACCCATAACCCAATTACCCAGTTGTTTTAAGCCCACCCCATGTTAGAGTCCAATACTGATTACCATCATCTAAGGGTGTGCAGAAAACCGAATTAACCAACCCCTTATTGCATTAACCGATGAAACCGAACCAATATAACTAAATTAAACCACAATTGTGTAATAAGAATTTATTTCATGGTAAAAAAGAATCAAGTACAAAACTTTAAGCCTAACTAATTAGAGCTATTTCTAGCAAAGTTTTGTTCAAAGTAAGTGCCATTACTCTCTTTTCGTGAAACCATATGACTTTGGAGAGTTATACGCAAACTGGTGCGTAAACGTAATCAGTTTAATGCGACAAATACTCCGGAACATCAACATATACTTAACATACCTTAAATAACCCTTACATAACTTAGAAATAAGTTTTGAAGGCTTTGGTATGGCAAAAACAAGTTAATTCACTTACAGGGACTAAACTTGACAAACTGCGAAAGTATGCCAATTTGAACAGTAACGAACATTCCGGAACATGACCATAAGTTAAACATGCCATAAATATCCTCTACATAGCTTAAAAACAGGCTTTGAGGTGTTCGGTGTGCTAAAATAAACTTTTGGGACATTCAGGGACTAAAAGCGTCAAAAAGTGCACAAGTTTACACTTTCGCGCATAACTTACGTTCTGAATACATCCGGACATCCAAAAATTTATGTAAGCACTAAAATATTTTATTTTAGTGTTTAGGCTTGAGAAAAATCCATTCGTCGCGTCATTTGGATCGTTTTTCGCGCTTATGCGCATTCCGTCGTAATTAAGCGAACATCGCGATCGTACGGCCAAACGAACCGACATCTGAGATATTTTTGAGCACATTTTAAGTTCCCTATACTTTAACTTCATTTTAGAGCTTTGAAATGGGGTTAACGGGGCTTAAACGTGTGAAAAAAAACGCATCGAAAACCAAGTTTTGAGGTTGCAGGGACTGAAACTGTAAATCTGCCAAACTAGGTCCGTAAACAGGGGCCAGATGCAGCAAAACGTTTTTTTTAGCTGTTAACAGCCCTTAACACTCTCCAAAGGCCAAGTGCCAAGTGTCAAACTCTTATGGTGGATGGCAAATGAGTTACCACAACTTTCCAACCAGTGTACGGCTTAGATCGTGCCCCCTTTTCCAAGAAATGATCCTAACGGTGAACCGAAAACTATAAATACCCACCTCCACCCTTCACTTTTCCTCACAAGAATCTGATCTAATGTGCTCTAAGTTGAAACCTTTGTTTCATACCTGGGCTATTTTGATCTAGATTAGCATTCGGGGACCCTTCGTAAGTGTTCCTTCGTTCTTTTATTTCTTTTTAAGTCCGAAAGTCAAACTTTGTTTGACTTTCTGCATTGACCAGTTTATGGTCAATGCGAAGTTCGTTTGAACTTCGCAACGTGATTGTAATCACGATGGTTATAGTCCCTTGTGACTATGCCTACTGATTACCACGTTGTCTAGGGTCGTAAGGGTAAGCGATCTGATAAATCGCTTATACCTACGAACCCGACCCATTTGGTCGATCATTAGGATCCGACCAAACACATTAGGTGACCATAGTATATAGGGAATAACCTTCCGAGGTTATACCTTATGGTCGCTTCGTTTAAGTAGTTGTATGATAGGTAGTTTATATGCCTTAGGTAAATTACCAAAATGCCCTTTTGACGCCAAAATTCATTTTAAGCATATGTAACATAAATTTTGGTATCTAAACTGTTTTGGTAACAATATTAGATATGTTAAGGCATATTTTACTTGTCATAGGACTAGTTAGGCGGTCCGAACGCGTTTCACGCGAGCGACGCGTTAAAGTATCATAAGCTACCTAAACGGGTCGTAATGGGTCGTAAGCACTTATGTTAGGTTTCATTTAGTATGTAGGCTTTGTTAAACCATATTACACGAGTCTCCATACTTGTTTGGTTTACGAACCCGCATTCTATCCGATCTTCCGATTTAGGTCCGGTTTATTAACATAGTTACCTATATTAGGTGCCGTTTGATTCCGTGATCTCTAGCATTGCTTGGTGGTTATCTTAGGACTTCTGAGCAATCTCAAGTGAGTACATAGACCCCTCTTTTACTGTTTTCCAAACTGTTTTGGGGTGGAACACATGTGCCTACTTGTTACTTTCATGCTTTCCATGTTTTCACATCATATACCTGCTATGTTCGTTAGTACATTATAGTACATTGTTTTACATTACATTTCATGCTATGTATGCCCATTGTGTGCGTACTTAGTACATTGCTTTACATTACATTTCATGCTATGTATGCCCATTGTGTGTGTACTTAGTACATTGCTTTACATTACATTTTATGCTATGTATGCCCATTGTGTGCGTACTTAGTACATTGTTTCACATTACATTTCATGCTATGTATGCCCATTGTGTGCATACTTAGTACATTTGTTTCACGTCACATGCTATGTATGTCCATTTGTTACATACTTAGTACAGTTGTTTTCATCACATGCTTACATTTTGGTATGACATTTGGTTTGTTTCAATGGAACAATACATTCATTAACATTAGCTACGCCGTTCGTTAGTAGGTAGTGGTACCATAGGAATTGACAACTCCCGTTCCTGAAATCCTGGGTTTGTTTGGATTGGAAGGAATGACCGAATTCGATATACATAACTTAGATAAACCTTTAATTTGTTTAAGGGTTTATCGCCACAGTCTCAAGGCTTGGATGTATGCATTTTCACAATACCGCATAGTTGTTTATATCAGTATAGCATGCATTTGTTCCACAAAACATAACTTTGATTTAAACCATGTTTTACTTCAATACCTTGTTTTTGTGCATTTTACATATGGTTAGTTGATATATTTCACATACCATACATGACATTTTTGGATACACATCACATGATTTACATTAGACATAAACATTTTGACATTGATATACACAATTCATGATTAACATTAATCACGGATATTTGATATGGTTTACACAATAACATTTTGACATTTGATTATACATAAACAATTTACATTGGTGATTTGGTTTGAGTAAGTGATTTAAGTAACGAGGCGTGTGTAATATGATACAAGCATGGTGGATACGCCGCTGGTACTTCCTATATATAAGTGTTTGTATGGTGTTACATATCGTAGCGTTATTTAAATCATTTCAATTTATGACACATGACATTTTATACAAATAACATACTTTTTACAAGACATTGCTTACAAGCAACTTATCTTACACAAACTCATTTTTACATGGTTATTCATTTAATCTTACATTTATTTATACATATCATCTGATCTTATCGTTTTTCAAATAATTTATAAGACAAAGCAAATTACAAGGTTCATGACTAAACATTTTCTTAAACACAAGTCATGAATCATATTTTTACAAAACCTATGTATCTCACAGGCATTTTTATGCTGACGTACCTATTTTCACATGTGTTTTCAGGAGCTTTTCCATAGGATGATGATCGTGACACTAGGGCGGACCTGTGCCTTAGAGACTAAAAATGAAGACAAACTAGTTTAATTATGTTATGAACACTTTGTTTCCTGTTTAAGACAATATAACACTCTTGTTTAATAAATAAAATATAACTTTGTATGCCATGGTTGTGAAACAATAATTCTGTTACAACACTCCCCGACGTTTTCCGCCACGTTTTGTATGTTATACGTGGTCGGGGTGTGACATTTCCCTTCGAAGATTGGCCATGTTCAACAAGATTGGCCTTCACAGTTTCAGGACCATCAATCTTTTTTAGGGCCACTTTGTTATCTTCTTCAATTCGAAGACGCATAACAAGATCTTCAATGGTCATCTCCTTTCGCTTATGCTTGAGATAGTTCTTGAAATCAACCCAACTTGGTGGCAGTTTTTCAATCATTGCAGCAACTTGGAATGTCTCGCTGAGCATCATTCCTTCCGCATGAATATCATGAAGGATAATCTGCAATTCTTGGACTTGGCTCATGACAGTTTTGGAGTCTATCATTTTAAAGTCCAAGAACTTAGCCACCACGAATTTCTTAGTGCCCGCATCTTCTGTTTTGTATTTGTGATCCAAAGACTCCCACAATTCTTTGGTAGTCTTGGCTTTGCAATACACATTATACAATGTGTCCACCAAACCATTCAAAATAAAGTTGCGGCACAGGAAATCCGAATGATTCCAAGCATGCATCGCGCTCACAGATTGAGCATTCATATCCCCTTCATCCACTTGGGGTTTAGGTTCAGTCAGGAACCTTGCAAGATTCAGCGTGGTCAGATAAAAGAACATCTTTTGCTGCCACTGTTTGAAATTAACACCACTGAATTTCTCTGGTTTCTCAGCATGCGACACTGCATTAGGCAGTGGTGTCACCAAACCGGTAGTGACTGTAACAGCCTCAGTCATGACAGCAGTGACGACTGTAGAAACAGCAGTGGTCATTGGTTGGGATACCATTCTGAAACGAAACAGAATGCGGGAACAATTAATAATCGAATCTGTTTAAGTTTGTTACAAAACTGCTACTGAAATAGAATTATTACAGATAGCTTATCTCGTAAAAATGGGAATATAAACAAGAAAACAGAAACAAATAACGTATTAATACAATAACAGTGAACCGGGCTTGTGTTTGACACAATTCCCTTAAACAGATTCGCGGTCTGTTCCCAGGGTACGCCGGTTCGAAGCAGCAACAGCGCACTGCCGGACTTGAACACTTGCCTGAAACGAAACTGGAATAAGTTGCAAAGAGATTGCTAATTCCTGTTGTTGGTGTATGCTGGTAACTCCAGTGTCTCATAACTGAAACGAATGCACTCCTTTTATAGGCTTCATAATTGAGATAGTGCATCAAATAATGCAGGTAGTGCAACACTGAAGAGATAATGCAGAATTTAGGTAGATAATAAGTGCAGTACCAAAGTGCGCCATCAAAACGCCACATTACGCCCATGAGCCCGAGCCCGGTCCCGGTCCCGTGCCCGGGCGCGGGCGCGTTCGGGCCCTTACGGGCCCTCAGGCTTGCCACTGGGTGTGTCCACTTGTATAGAAGATATCATCTTCCTTACACTCCTTATTATATACCACTCTCCTATTCTTCATCCCACCGATGTGGGACAAGGAGTTTTAACAACTTGAGACATTCATTCACATACCTAATTTCAACACGAAGTTATGTGACTGTTAAATGTTTTAAAAGAATTAGGTGTTGCAGTTAGTTTACCTATTTTTTTATTTTGTGATAACATTGCAGCGTTGTCAGTTGTTGCTAATCCTATCTTTCATGATAGGACAAAGCAATTTGAGTTAGATTTGTTCTCTTTGTGAGAACATATATATAAAAAAAGTGTTGTTTGTACTTCCGGAATCGAGTATGGGAAACAAGTAGTAGGCATTTTGACTAAAGGGCTGCTTTTTGGCCAACATGATTAGTTATGCAATAAACCCAAATGTTTACCCGTTTGGATATTAAATTGTGGGGTAGGGGTATTAGAAGGACAATTCAATATGTTATATTATTATGGGCTTATTGTAAAGACTCTAAAAAATGTCCTAAATTGACCGGCAAGTGAGAACCCGGACCCCTGAAATCATATTGTGCATGAAAAATCAAGAAATCCAAATTTATGGTCTTCAGGTGGGCCGCGTAAAGGATGACCAGACCCTTACGCGGGCCGCGTCAACTTGAAATTCGACCGGATAAGCATCCGGGCCACGTATAACCCATCTGGCAACCCTAACTTGTGACCCAGCAAACCTACGCGTAGACCCAGCAAACCCCGCGTAAGGGTGAGCCTATGGCTCACGCGGGCCGCGACAACCCCATATTTCACCTATAAATAACCTAGCTCAGGAGCTTTCATTCTGTGTCGACGAAAACTCTCAAAAACGAATTCTCACTACTCTGAAGTCGAAATTAACTTTCAATTATAGCGAGGCGCTGCTACGATACCGGGTATTAACCCGATCGCTGCTACGATTCAATGTCCGATCGATTGAAACTATCCAATGGATGTTTAAGTACTGCCCACATTAGGGTTATGCTTTGTCATTCGTCGTAAATTCGATGGATGTTTAAGTATCGCACTTTGTCATTCGTTGTGAGGGTTTAATCTCGTAAGTTATCGTAAATGCTGTATTAGTTACTGACCTAGTTCATGTGCATGTTATTTAAATCTAGGTTACAAGGCTAATCAGTAGGCTAAACTCTGCCCGTATAAATTTGCAATGTGAGTCATTCTCTTTTTATCAAAAGTATTTTACAATACTCCATTTTTCAAATGTTATAATTACAGGGAGTAAGTCGTGGTTATCTTGAATCACTGGCTAAGTGGGGTATTGTGCACATTACTAATTTCTCACAGTTAGGCTAATAAATCCTAACAGTGATAACCGTCACTACTTGGGGAAAGACCCAATAGTGGTATGACCATCGTCACCAGGTGACAAGGCACCAGATAAAAATAAGATATAAGCCATTGTAATCGCTCTTATGCTGTAATTGATAACTAAATGTGTCGTTTTACATACTTGAATGACTCGCCAGCATTTCCCCGCTGATAAAATATTTTTAAAACATGTTTCAGGCGACCTGCTGTAAATCAAGGAAAACGTGCTATGGAGCACTAGCTAGCTTGAAGAGGTGGCTCATTTAAAAATGAATAAACATGTTTTAATAAATCAGGGAATTTCCTAGTTAAATTCCTCTGTTGTAAATTACGGGGTTTATCCCGAATTATGAAATAAAATAATCGGGCATTTTCGAGTTTTTAAAGATCCTGTTAAAAATCTTCCGCTGTCGCATCATAGATACCACGGGTTCCTGTCCCGCGGCTCCTGACCGGGTCAAACCGGGGCTGGGGCCGTGACAGGAAAAGGTGGTATCAGAGCACTGAAAGAGCCACTGATTTAAGCCTATTAAGTATTTACAAATACTTAATTTTCCTGAGTAGCATTCTGTGATTATGTGATTTTATCTTAACTATCTGTTAATTTACAGTATGGGTAAGCAAAGACTTTCGGACATCTATCATAAATTAGATAGTTAACCGAAAGATAAGGGAACTTCGTCCCAATCAAATTCCTCCAGATACTCAGCAAATACTGAGGAGGGAATATTTGTTCGTAAGACACAGTATGAGAAACCACTTACCCCTAATAAAAGAAGTTTGATTCTTAGAAAAAGTCAAGAGAAAATGATGAAATCACAACAAAAAGGAATGATGAGGAATAAGGAAACCCAGGAGATAGACAATAAACCACCATGGGAAGATAAATTAGACGAAAAATGGACAAATCTTTATATGTTAGCCACTATAGCAGTAAATGTTAACCTTTAGACTACCAACACCCCGACTCAGTATTAGCACCCATATTATCTATAAATCAGAACTTTGAAATAAATAACCATTAGTATATTTCAAAAGTTTAGTTGTACCACAAATAAATAATTTGTTTTAATAAAATGGCTTATTAAATAGTTGTCATTAATATTAAATTTCTGATTCCATTTTGTGATTCTGTGAAAATTTAATTTACAAACTTTTAACCTAAAATTTTGTGTGTTTCTTCATAAATGCTCAACAGCATGAATGAATTATCTGAAGCCCTTGAAAATCTCAATCTCTATCCTGTGAAAATAGAAGTTTCCAAAGATTTTACTGGTTACTTGGCCGATGTGGAAGAACCTATGGAATTTCAAGCTCCACCTCTAGAAAAATCAAAACCTAAGAAAAGAAGAAGATTTGTGGGCTGGAGGCGTGTACGCAGAAGGAAACCAACAACTAGGAGAATTCCCAAGATAGAGAATCCTATGGATAAAGGAAAAGGGATTGAGATTGAGGAAGATTTAAGGCAAGTAGGGATGGAAATTGGGGAAAGTTCTAGGCAAACTGAGGAATTGCCATTGCAGGAGGAACTGGATCAAATACTAGCAAGTTGTGATATCCTTAGGCCTATCAATACAAATCTTTTCCCTTATCCTGCTGAAACTCAACTTCCAATAAACATGGAACCAGCCATTCCAGAACCATTAATTCACACCCAAACTCAAGGAGAAATGGACGAATGGTGGACCAACGATTGGCAGTTCCAAAACCTCTTAAATAATCATTGTACCTTTTTCCCTCAGTTCGACCCAGAACCTGCACCAAACCCACCAATGAGTAATGAAAACTTAGCTGAACTCCGCCATTTTGGCGAGGAGTTGATGGATGCAGGGAATAGGATCCGGGAGATAGGAGAACAAATCTCCTGGAAATACGATGAAAGGGAACATCGCTTTTAATATGCTAACTGACGAGGGAGAAGTGTGATTGTGAAGCTGTGTTTGTATAATAATAATAGTAATAAAAATATAAGTATGTCGAATAACCTAAAAATAAAACTTTTGTAAGATAACAGTGTGTACGGATGCATAAGATAATATATAAAAATAGAAGTCGATAAATCGATAACTTTTGGCTATACGTGTTAATATGATTATGTGCGATTATTTTGATTATGTTTAATTATTAAATATTCTATGCTAATTACTTATATAAATTAATTACCAGATGGCAAACGCTGGTAACGAACCTGTTAATGAAGTAAATCAATCTGAGCAAAATCAGGAAGAGCAATTGCTGAATAGGCAAGATATCGAGGATATCGTTGCTCAAGGAATAGCCAATGCTATTCCAGCAATACTTGCTGCTGCTCGAAATCCAGTTGAACCTCAAATTATTCCTAGTAAACGTACTTATGAGGACAACTTCAGTAATAGTGTAAACGGAGGCGACAACAACAATAATAACAATAACGATAATGTATTGCAAGCCCCAATTCTCAAAAGAATGAAAGCTGCAACGCCTGGTTGCACTTACAAGGAATTTCTTGCCTGTAAACCAGCTGAGTTTGCAGGTAATGAAGGAGCGACTGCAGCACTACGTTGGTTAGAGAAAACCGAGGCAGTAATTTCCATAAGTAAATGTGCCGAGGAAGACAAGGTCATGTACTCGTCGCATCCTTTTAAAGAAGGGGCGTTAGAATGGTGGAATACAGTTCTACAAGCTAAAGGAAGAACTGTGGCGTATGCTATAAACTGGGAAGAATTTAAGAATCTTGTGGAAAGAAAATTCTGTCCCGAGTATGAAAATGAACAAATGACAAATAAGTTCCTAAATCACCAAATGATAGGTGTTGATTGTAGAGGGTATACTTCGACATTCTTCGAGTATGCTAGAGTGGTACCAACCCTGGCTTCGCCAGAATCGGTACTTATTTCTCGTTACATTTGGGGATTGATTGGCGAGATCCGTAATATTGTCAAGGCCGTGAAACCCCGCACAATTGATGATACGGTGGATTTAGCCAATACGTTGACTGACGAACTGGTACAAACGCAAGAAGAAAATAGAAAGAAGGAAGTGGCCCAAAAGATTACCCAGGGATTCCGTATGGGTAACCGTAACAATTTCAAGAGAAGAGGAACTGGGCAATCTTCCACTGTTCCATTTTGCAATTCTTGCAAAATGAAGAGATGCAAAGGATATTGCAATTTTTGCAAGATTCTGGGACACCAAGAGGAAGATTGCAGGAAGAAGAAATTCACAGTCTGTTACAACTGTGGAGAAGCTGGACATATTAGGCCAGACTGCCCAAAACTGGTCAAACCAGCTGATAACAAAGCCAAACCTGCAGAAGGAACTAACAAGAAGAACGTAAGAGCCTTCCAACAGACTATTCAGGAAGCAGAGCTAATCCCGGATGTGATAGCTGGTACGTTCCTAGTTCACAACGTTTATGCAAAAGTATTATTTGACTCTGGTGCAAACCAAAGTTTTATAAATACTTCATTCTGCCAAGCACTTAATTTACCCTTAACCCAACTTAGACAGATTTTTACACTCGAAACGGCAGACGGAAATTCTGTCAACATAGATAAGGTTTTGCGGGAAGGAAAGATAGAACTTGTAGGCCATAAATTTTTTGCAAACCTGTTACCTATGAATTTAGCTGGATTCGATGTTGTGTTAGGAATGGATTGGTTAGTAGCCAACCATGCTCGAATTCTTTGTGATAAGAATTCCATAGAAATTTATACACCCACAGGAGAATTAGTGGTGATTACAGGAGATAAGCCACGTAAGCCACTAAAATTCATTTCAATAATGAAGTTGTCCAGCTATTCAAGAAAACAAGAAATGGTATATATGATTTCAGTAATCATTAACACTAAGAGTAAGGAACTTGTAACACCCATATAATTACTATTTGGATTTAATCAAAATTAATACGATTTTATATATATAAAGTGCGTCTAGATTAAAACATAAATTCCAAAGTGACAAAACATTAGTCAACTACCAACTAATTCCAAACATACATAAGTTGTTTAGCAAATTGTTTACATTAAACAAAAACATTGTTTATTAAAGTTATATATATCGAGGAAGCTTCTAAGTGTGTTCGGTTCTTCAAAAACTTGCTTAACCGCCATCCGAAAGATCCCCTTTGTCACCTAGGGTCAAAACCACTTTAAAAGTTAGTACTGACATGATTATAAAGCATATAAACAAGTTCTAGTATCAAACCATCAAAAATAAAATAAAATTTCTGATTTTCACCTGTCGCGTGGCGCGACAGGTCTTCGCGTGGCGCGAGGACTTCTCGCGTGTCGCGACAGTTTCAAGTGGTCCCCTCGCGTGGCGCGGGGGAGATGGTTTTCCAGCAGGTTTGTTTTTAAGAGCTGCACTTGCTGCCAGCTTCGGAAATTCAGAATTTTGACTTCGTTTGGCCATAACTTTTGACTCGTAAGTCCGTTTTATGTGGTTCTTTTTCCTATACGTCCATAAATTCGTTACCAACGTGCCTATTACAATTATCACACTAAAAGTGTAACTTACGGGCCGAACAACTAAAAGACACTTATCCATTTATTCGACCCATTCCAACTTCACACAATTAACTACCATTAGCTAGTAAATTTATGGCACTTTTACCCAACATCCGAGGCTTATTATCACCTGCATTTCTTTACCAATCTCATGGCTTAATGCTCTTGTGATTGTCGTCACCATTTTAACTCTCTAAAACACTAGTACAATAATTTACACAACTAATCGACCCGTTTGGCTCATCTTGTGGAATCCTCCAATATGATGACTACCAAACAATTTCTTGTCACTCTTAGCCTATTACTTCGAGTAACAATCATGGTCGCTATAATCGACACCATAACTAATCTACAATGAGGATTCGCATAATTTAACAACAATTCGTTTAATGTAATGGATCAAGTTACATACCTTCAAAGTAAGCCTTTTAAACGCGATTCGCCACCTGCTTGTCCGCTTGACGCTCCTGCGTCCTTTCCTTGTAACCCCCTTGTGATGAGGATCACTAATCTATGTTCGGATTTTGATTTGGAACAGAAATTAGCCTTCAATTGATCAATTTTATGCTGAACTAGGGTTTTGAGGAGGAGCTTGGGTCGCCCCTGTCTCCTGGTCGATCTCCACAAAACACAGACAAGGGTGTTTGTGTTTTATTTATTTTATTTTATTAATATTAGTTTTCATTTTAACACCTTTGGCCCTCTAACTTCCATTCTTTATTTGTTTTAACCCTTAACTACTCTTAAGTCTTTAACTAACTAGGTTAGTGTCATTCCTAGTTAGTTTATTTTACTAGTTTAATTGCAACCAAATTGCAAATTTATGAACTCGCATTTTCGGGATGTTACAAGTCCACCCCCCTTAAAAAGGGTTTCATCCCCGAAACCAATGTACGTACCAAATAAAGTAGGGTAGAGACGTCGCATCTCCTCTTCGGACTCCCACGTAGTGTCCGAGCCTTTCCTGTGCTCCCACTTGATCTTGACTTGATCAATTTATTTGTTTCTTAAGTGCTTGACCTTTCGATCTAAAATCTCCACTGGTCTCACCGCATAATTCAGGCTATTATCCACTTCGATATCATCGTAATGGATATAAGTTGTCTCGTCTGCTAGACACTTCCGCAATTGCGACACGTGAAACGTGCTATGTATTCCAGTCAATTCTTCTGGTAGCTCGAGGCGATAAGCCACCTTGCCAATCCGCTCAATGATTTTAAATGACCCAATAAATCTTGGGCTAAACTTTCCTCTTTTTCTGAACCGTATTATTCCCTTCCACGGTGATACCTTCAGCATTACCTTATCGCCCACTTGAAATTCAATCGGCCTCCTTCGTTTATTCGCGTACGACTTTTGTCGATCCTGAGCCGCTTTTAGGTGAGTTCGGACCATGTCGATCTTCTCATTCGTAGTTCGGATTATATCAGTAGGGGCTGGTCCTCGTGGACCCACTTCTCCCCAACATACCGGGGTTCGACACTTTCTACCATACAACATTTCATACGGGGCCATTCTAATGCTTGCGTGATAGCTATTATTATATGAAAATTCGACCAAGGGTAGATAGACATCCCAACTACCCCCGAAGTCAATAATGCAAGCCCGCAGCATATCTTCCAACGTTTGTATTGTTCTTTCACTCTGCCCATCCGTTTGTGGATGGTAAGCGGTGCTAATGAACAGTTTAGTTCCCATTTGTTCTTGGAATTCACGCCAAAAATTCGAAGTAAACCGAGTATCTCTGTCTGACACAATGGATATCGGTACCCCATGACGTGCTATGATTTCATTGGTGTACACCTCCGATATCTTCTCGGATGTATAAGTCTAACGAATCGGAATGAAGTGAGCACTTTTCGTCAATCTATCCATGACTACCCATATAGCATCAAACCCACGGTTGGTTTTGGGCAATTTGGTCAACAAATCCATGGTGATTTGTTCCCATTTCCAAACTGGGATGTCCAATGGTTGCAACTTACCATATGGCTTCTGGTCCTCCGCTTTGACTTGCAAGCAGGTCAAACACTTCTCCACATATTTCACAATATCTCTTTTCATCCCGGGCCACCAATAGTTTTGTTTTAAATCATTATACATCTTGTTCGCCCCCGGATGGATGGAATAACGGGACTTGTGAGCTTCGTCTAGTAGAAGCTTTTTAACTCCACATGTGTTAGGAATCCAAATTCTATTGAAACGTGTTTTCAAACCATGATCGCCTACTTCGAGATCTTTAACTTGGCCAACAATCATTTCCTTTCTCCAGTTTTCCGTCTTTACCGCTTCATCTTGTGCTTCTCGGATTCGTTCAAGTAAGCCCGAGGTCACAATGAGCTGCAATGATTGTACTCGTATCGGGACATAATCTGCTTTTCTACTTAGGGCATCCGCCACTACATTTGCCCTTCCGGGGTGATAATGTATTTCACAGTCGAAATCTTTCACCATTTCTAACCATCGCCTTTGACGCATATTTAACTCCTTCTGATCGAAGAAGTATTTTAAGCTCTTGTGATCGGTGAATATGGTGCACTTTACCCCATATAGATAGTGCCTCCATATTTTTAATGCAAATACCACCGCAGCCAATTCAAGATCGTGTGTCGGATATTTCTTCTCATGTATCTTCAATTGCCTCGAGGCATAAGCTATCACTTCGCCTCATTGCATCAGAACACATCCGAGCCCCGATAGTGAGGCGTCCGAATAAACCACAAAGTCTTCGACCCCGTCCGGCAATGTTAGTACCAGAGCTTGAGTTAACTTTTCTTTTAGCGTTTGAAACGCTCTTTCTTGATCGACACCCCAAATGAACCTTTCTTCCTTCCGGGTTAGTTTTGTTAGTGGCGACGCAATCTTGGAAAAGTCTTGAATGAATCTCCGATAGTATCCCGCAAGCCCCAAAAAGCTTCTAATTTCCGAAGGGTTCTTCGGGGGATTCCATTTCGACACGGCCTCGATCTTTGACGGATCCACCAATACTCCATCGGCACTTATGATGTGGCCGAGAAATTGCACCTCTCGTAACCAGAAGGCACACTTAGAAAATTTCGCATACAACCTCTCTCGTCTAAGTGTCTCTAACACCTCTTGTAAGTGGTGTGCATGTTCAGCTTCACTTTTTGAATACACCAAAATATCATCGATAAACACGATGACTGACTTATCCAACATTGGTTTGCAAACCCGGTTCATGAGGTCCATGAAAGCCGCGGGTGCATTTGTTAGCCCAAATGACATCACGAGGAATTCGTAATGTCCATAGCGCGTGCGGAAAGCCGTCTTCGGCATGTCTTCCTCCTTGACCTTTAATTGGTGGTATCTCGATCTAAGGTCAATTTTTGAAAACCAGTTCGCACCTTGTAGTTGGTCGAATAAATCATCTATCCTTGGAAGCGGGTATCGATTCTTTACCGTGAGTTTGTTTAACTCCCGATAATCGATACACATGTGCATACTTCCGTCTTTCTTTTTCACGAATAGTACCGGTGCGCCCCAAGGAGATACACTCGGCCTTATGAATCCTTTGTCAAGCAGGTCTTGAATCTGGGACATCAAATCTTGTAATTCCGACGGTGCGAGTCGGTACGGTGCTTTAGCTACGGGTTTTGCGCCTGGAATCAATTCGATCCCAAACTCTACTTCCCGTTCAGGCGGTATCCCCGGTAAATCCTCCGGAAACACATCTTCATAGTCTCGTACTACCGGTACATCTTCAATCTTCAGTGATTCTTTCTCGGGCTCATTTGCGTATATCATGAATGCCTTGCATCCTTGCTTCATAAGCTTGTGAGCTTTCAACATTGAGCATATTATGGGGTTACCTCCTTTTTCGCCATAGATAGTAACGTGTTTCCCGCTCGGAGATATTAGCTTTATCTCTTTACGAAAACACACGACCTTCGCGTGGTGCTGAGATAGCCAATCCATCCCAACGACTACTTAAAATTCCCCCATTGACATCGGGATTAGGTCTATCAAGTATTCCTCATCATCGATGCTTAATTTGCAGCCTCGACAAATATCACAAACTATAAAACTTTTGTTGTCCCCATATTTCAACTTCTAAGGGCATAGATAATTTCGTCAATACAAATGAAGGATGTCGAATAAATCCATGCGAAATGAAGGATTTATTCGCACCCGTATCAAACAATACACGTGCTGGAATTGAGTTAATTGTGAATATACCTGAGACCACATCGGGTTCTGTTTTTGCTTCAGCCGCGGTAAGTTGGAAGGACCTAGCCTTTGCCTTAGGAGCTTCTGTTGGAGATTGCCACACCCCGACTTTCCACATATTACCGGTGGGCCCGGTGGGGAGTATCGTGACGTAGTTGATATCATCATAGTCAAACAACACAATATTTAAATGCACAGCGGAAGCAAAAGATAAATTATATTACAATCCGAATATAACGTAATATCAGAGTATTACAACGGAAAGTAAAGGATCCACAGGCGGATCTTAAAACATAAACATTATTCAACAGACTTTAGGCGCCTAGAACTTGCAAGATTCCTTATAAACGCCCTGAGCTTCCAGCCAATTACGTTCAGTACCTGTCACTTAACCCTTTTGGAAAATACGTCAGTTTTCACTGGTAAATACACTCAACCGACTCATTTTGAAAAGGTTTAATAAAAATTAATTTGAATGCACGTGGCACAAACTCTTTATAACTTGGGAAAATTATATTTATAATCTTGTATACAGATTTACATGTTTGTCATACATTCAGGGCCCGATGTAGAAACCGAGTCAGATTAACAGACACGCCACAAGTATAGGCCCACAAGAGAGTGAGATACCGTTTTCCTTAAACAACTGTCAGGTGTATGCCTACAGCCCGTGTATAAGGCGTGGCCATTTTATAACACAATGATGTCAAGGATATCCGGGACATGGTCATTAACCCCTAAAGGTCTTTATTTCAAACAATACAGATTAAACCGGGTTACCTCAATAATTTAATCATAATACGACTAAATATTCAATACCCGACCAAGCGGTATTATTATAATACCGTATCCCAAGCCCGTATAGGGAAAATAAGCTAAGAGTATTTACCTGAGCTAGCTCCTGACTTAAATAGCAAGAATTTAATAACTCAGCCGTATTCACTTAAGTAAGTGTAGGTACCATTTACCGGAAGGCTCTAGTCTGGAATGATGGTATAAATAACCAATTAGAATGCTAACGGGTCTTTAATTAAGCCTAAGCTTAGACCGGTTAGTCTTACAGAAAGATATGGTTCAAACGCATGATAAGGCGAAGACCGGATTAGAAAGTGGTTTTGACCCGACAAGTTTGAATACTTGTATAATATGGGTAGTCTAAACACATTCTGGATTTTGAGACAAAAAATGATATGGTTTGACCCGTTTCGGCTAATATATGCAAACTAGTTACATACGCCGATCCGAACGCGAAAAGTGCGTAACGAGTAACCAAATGAGTCATATGTAAGTTTCCTAAGTTATTATGCTTTAATTATGTTGTGACATCAGAAAGATATCTTATATTATGCCCAAAACGGATTTAGACTCACATTACGCCCCGTAGGGGTATTTTGGTCATTAAAAAGGTTATAAAAGAGTTTAAATATGAACCTGAGTTTCGGGTCTGATGAAATCAGTAAAATTACTCAATTTACTAGGTTATATTAGTAGGGTATCATATATATGTGAAATCTATCCTTTATAACCAAACTATGCCTCTTAAGGGCATTTTGGTAATTTCACATAGGCTTAAAAGGTCAAAACTGGAAACCTGAGTGTAAGACTTTTGCTTACTATTAAAATATAATAATTTACTTAAAATATCAATAGGTATCAAACCTTATGTGCTCAACATAATCTTAATACATACTATGCGTCAAAAATGCCTAAAAAGGCGATTTGGAGCCATTTCCGGGTTTTCAAAGGAAAGCTGATATTCTTATAATTCCAGAAAGCTCAAAATACTTTATTTATTATATTAGATCATTAGAAAAAGGTTTGGGGTCAAAAGGATTTGTAAAACTCATTTTATGGCTTAAAAGGGCAAAACCGGCAATTACCGAATCAAGCCTAGAACCCTGTGTTATGCTCAGCCTAAAAATAAATAAAAATCTTTAAAAATCTCAAAATATTATTTTATATCAGTAGGTAAAAAGTTTGGTATCAAAAATTGGGTTTAGATTGGATATACGCTAATTACGCCGTTTAATTAATAAAAGGCTTTCTAATTACGCTATTGAGCATAACTCCTAATCTAGACCTCAAACTGATGTCAAATTTTAGGGACAAGTTTATAAATCAGTAATAAAGATTATTGTCCTCTCACATTTTCAAAATTCTCGTTTTAGGGTCAAAAGGGCATAATAGTCAACAATTAAGCGTTTAACGGAAACATGCATATGAATCGGATAACTAATGAACCAGGTTGTGTGACCTCAGGGGGTTGCACTAGTATGAAACCTGGTTCAATTAAGGCTCTAAGGCATTTCTAAACAATGCTCAAACAGGTCAGAACTGAAAGTCAAAGCAGAGGTCAAACTATGTGACTTTCGGTCCCGAACCGAGCCTAAACTGAAAATTGTCGAGTTGAACATGTTTAGACATGTTCTTACATTAATTACCAAGTTATATTAATGATAAAACAGGTTGCATAGCCTTTACATTGCTAGTTATGAATTTATTTGAAAATAGGCTTCCTGTTGACTTTTTATGATCAAGTTTGACTCGACAATTGACCTAGTTAGAGTGGGAATCAGAGGGTGCCCTTTTAAGGGTTTATTCCCCACATAATTACCAACTCATAGGTACTTTCAATTTGAATTTTGACTGAAGGGATTAATATTAATGACGAAGTCAAATCTTAATTACGACGGTTTGACTTTACGCTAATTAACTAAGCAAAACTGAATTAAAGGAGGTTAAGCATACTTACAATAGTCCTAAGCACGACTAATGATCACTAGGAATGATCCTTGAGCTCCAGGAACCTCCAAGAAGTGAGTTGTGGACTTCTAAGTGAATGAGCAAATGAAGAACCCAAGATCATGGCCTTTATATAGGTTTCTTGGATCAATTTGATCATGCCAAACAACTCTATAGATGTTATGGGATCAGTACAAGTGTCCCTAGGCCCCTTAAAACCATCAAACAAGCTCCAGGTATTGAAAACAACTCTCATAAGTCGGTTAACAGACCTGAAATGGCAGCTGCCATTTGTTTCTGTCACTGGGCAGGTCACGCGGGCCGCGTAAGGGGCCTTCGCGGGCCGCCTGGCCTTGTCTGACTTGCAAAACTTTTCATACTTTGATGTTTTGGTCCTTCTAAACGCGGTTTTAAATTATTTTCTTGCAATTTCATCCTCCTAAATTGATTTTTAAGGGCTCCAAGATGTATTTAAACATTGGCAAGTCCATGGTTAACTTTGTGATCACCCGAAAAGCCCTAATTTTCAACGTTGACGCTTTTAACCCTTACACACGAATTTTATCATAACTTTCTCATACGTTAACGAAACTTTGTGAAATTTCTATCACATATTCTCATGAGCATAATTAATCGTTACAAAGCTTCGGGTTCGCTAAAAAGTCACTCAGAGGTGTAACTTAAACATGTTGGCATATTTAACCCTTGTAGTTTGTAATCTCTCACTTTCTTTCATAATTGGCTTCGTATGATCCATGACTTATTCGTTTAAGAGTGTAAACATCATGTGGGGTTATTTAAGGATATAATTATCCATTGTTGACACTTTCAACCCTTGTGGTTCACCAGATCCTTGTTTTATGTATAAACGACTTTCTATGTTCGTAAATTTACTCGTTAATGAATACGAACGTCGTGTGAGGTCACTCAGAGGCACAAGTTGGGCATGTTGACACTTTGGATCCTTTTATTCACATACTTTCTTTGTTTGTCAACTTTAGTCCTTCGTAAGTAATCTTTCACACATTTAAATCTTATGACACGTGTCGATACCTTATTGGACATAAATTTTCGAGGTGTTACAGAGATTCTTTAACGTCTCTCTTTCCAACTAAGTCCGGGCACTCGGACTTTCTGTGGCCGGGTTGATAACATTTGTAGCAAACTGAGACTTTACCCGGGCATAGCGACGCCGTGTGCCCCGTCTTACTACATATGGGGCATGGTTTGTCTTTGAACCGACATTCTCCCTTGTGTCCTTTCCCGCACACTTTACAACTTGGCGACCCGCCTTTAGCATCAACCTTCTTTCCCGATTCCCCAGTTCGAGCTTTCTTTGTAGGGCTTGGATTCACATCCTGTGCCCTTCGCTCACCCCTTTCAACTTGCTTCTTCAACTCGATTTCACGTTCTCGAGCAACATTTATAATCTCGGTAAGGGTCTCGTATTTTGAAGGAGTCATAAACTCCCTATATTTAGCGCTCAACATGTTATAGTAGTAATATATCTTCTGTTATTCATTCGTCAACAATTAACTACTAAACTTCATCTTATCCATAAACATCGCCGTAATCTTGTCTATGGTTTCACCCTTGTGCCTAAGTTGCATGAACTCTTCCTTGATTTTATTAATGACCGCCTTGGGACTATGATGTTTAAGAAACGGCGTCTTAAACTCCTCCCATGTCATGGCTCTTGCCGCTTCGGCTCCAATTTCATTCTTTTTATTGTCCCACCAATCTTTGGCTTGACCTCTTAACTGACCCGTTCCGTAAGCAACAAAGTAACTTTCATCACAATGGGTCCTTTCAAACACCCCTTCAATGTCGCCCAACCATCTTTGGCAAATTATCGGGTCAACTTCCCCGTTATAGATTGGTGGTTTGCATGCCA
Source organism: Helianthus tuberosus (assembly GCA_030545235.1). Classification (NCBI taxonomy): domain Eukaryota; kingdom Viridiplantae; phylum Streptophyta; class Magnoliopsida; order Asterales; family Asteraceae; genus Helianthus; species Helianthus tuberosus. The sequence continues at coordinate 47,312,951 of CM060394.1, forward strand.
TAAATTCTTTGTATGAGCACCCTTTACGCTCTCCCGATTTCTCCTTCATAAGGTTGACACTATCCTCCAACCTTTTAACTCGCTCTTCGACAAGTGACAACAACGTGCTTTGAATTTTGTCTATAAACCCGGATAGACTACCTTCAATTGCCTTCCCTACTTCTTCGGCAATTATCTCTTTCATTTGTTCGGTGTTTGTCGGCACCGGATCATTATTGCTTCCTTTCGACATCTTGAAACTAAAATGTTTACATTAAATGTTAAACATTTCATTTATAGCCTTGCTTCATTTGTTTCGGTTTAGCCAGGTTCCCAACTTGCTTTAACCGTTCACATTTAATGCACTTTCCGGGTTTGAGTATGTAACACCCGTCTAATTTTACTTGAATTAATAATAATTCATACCATTTTAGATAAAAGACGTCTAGTTATAACATAGATTCCATAAGTAAAGTTCATAAGTAGCAAAACCTTAGTCAACTAACGACTAAGTTAAAACATTCAAAAGTTGTTTAACAATTTGTTTACATCCCATAAACATAGTCTATTAAAGGTTAAAATATTGCGGAAGCTTCAAAAGTCGTGTTCGGTTTTTCAACATTTGCTTGATCGCCATCCGTAAGTTCACCATAGTCACCTAAGGTCAAAACCACTTTAAAAGTTAGTATTGACATGATTATAAAGCATATAAACAAGTTCGAGTATCAAATCATCGAAAATAAAATAAAATTTTAGGTTTTCACCTGTCGCGTGGCACGACAGGTCTTCGCGTGGCGCGAGGACTTCTCGCGTGTCGCGACAGTTTCAGGTCGTCCCCTCGCGTGGCGCGGGGGAGACGGTTTTCCAGCAGGCTTGTTTTTAAGAGCTGCACTTGCTGCCAGCTCTGAAAATTCAAGTTTTTAACTTCATTTGGCCATAACTTTTGACTCGTAAGTCCGTTTTGGGTGATTCTTTTTCCTATACGTCTGTAAATTCATTACCAACGTAACTATTAAAATTTTGATACCGATAATTTATCTTGCGGACCGAACAACTAAATGTCGCTATGCATTTATTCGAACCATTCTAGCTCTACTTATTTTGCTACTATTTAACTAGTAAACCTAAGGCGCTTATTACCCAACTTCCGGGGCTTATTATCACCGTCACTTCATTTCCAAACCTATGGCTTCGTGCTCTTGTGACTATTTTCGCCATCACTATCTACTTATGATATTAATACTACAATGTACACCATTATTCGACCAGTTTGGTTCATCTACGGAATCCTCCATTTTGATGACTACCAAACGACTACAAACCAATTCTTAACCTACGGATTTAAGTAACGAACATGGTCGCTACAATCAACACAACTTTTAATCAACAACGCATAATTTAATAACAATTCATTGAATGTAACGGGTCAAGTTACATACCTTCAAAGTAGGCCTTTCAAACGTGATTCGCCACCTGCTTGTCCGCTTGACGCTCCTGCGTCCTTTCCTATAGAGTTCATTTATGACATGTTTAGAACTCTCTTTAAACCATAAATCGCATAATACACCGAAACATCATAATTATGCATTTCAACTTTGAATTTCAGTTTTAAGCCTTCTTTGAGGCATTTTCACAAACACTTTAAGGGCAGATTTTTACATGATTATATAGCAAGTCTCTAGCTTATTACTTAGTCCTAATTTCACATCAATCAACCCATTTTACATGATTGTTAGCTTCTAGATTTCTGAAGTCACTTCAAAATTGTCAAATTACACTAGAACAACACCCAATTTCCTAGTGTTCATCAAATTATACATAACCCACTAATCACCTACAATGGTGTTCATAGGTTTCACTAAAATTTCACATGATTTCAACTTGTATTTGTCTAGGGTTTGTCCCTAGACTCTATATTGTTCTTAATCCATCATAAAACAGACATGCAACCATAAATATTAGATTTTCCCAATTTCATGAGAATTTCGAGTTGAGAATTTTCATCAAATTTTACATACCTTGTAATCCTCTGTGATGAGAGTAATCTATGCTCGATTTTTGTTTTTGATCAGATTTGGACCTTCAATTTGGTTGTTTTGTGGATGTTTAGGGTTTTGATGAACTTGGTCGCCCCCTGCTTCTTGTCTGGTCGATCTCACACACGTATGTGTGTTTGAGATTTTTATTTTTCATGTTTTATTAAACTTAATTTTAGTTTAAGCACTTTTGGTCCCTTGCCTTTTGTTTTTATTTTATTTTAACCCCTAACTACTCATATGTCTTTGACTAACTAGGCTAGTGTTAATCCTAGTTAGTTTATCTTACTAATTTATTTGCAAACTAATTGCAATTTAAGAAATTTGCATTTTCGGGATGTTACAAGTCCATCCCCCTTAAAAGGGTTTCGTCCCCGAAACCAAAGTACGTACCAAATAAAGTAGGGTAGAGACGTCGCATCTCCTCCTCGGACTCCCACGTAGTGTCCGAGCCTTTTCTATGCTCCCACTTGATCTTGACTTGATCGATTTGTTTATTTTGTAAGTGCTTGACCTTTCAATCTAAAATCTCCACCGGTCTCACCGCATAATTCAGGCTATTATCCACATCGATATCATCATAGTGGATACGAGCGGTTTCGTCTGCTAAACATTTTCGGAGATGTGACACGTGGAATGTGCTATGAATCCCACTCAACTCCTCGGGTAGTTCGAGACGATATGCTACCTTACCAACCCATTCGGTGATTCTGAATGGCCCAATAAATCTTGGGCTCCACTTTCCTCTTTTTCTGAACCGTATTATTCCTTTCCATGGTGATACTTTCAGCATTACTTTATCGCCCACTTGAAATTCAATCGGCCTCTTTCGTTTATCCGCGTACGACTTTTGTCGATCCTGAGCCGCTTTTAGGTGAGTTCGGACCATGTCGATCTTCTCATTCGTAGTTTGGATTATATCAGTAGGTGCTAGTCCTCGTGGACCCACTTCTCCCCAACATACCGGGGTTCGACACTTTCTACCATATAACATTTCATACGGGGCCATCTTAATGCTCGCGTGATAGCTATTGTTATATGAAAATTCGACCAAGGGTAGATAGACATCCCAACTACCCCAGAAGTCAATAATGCAAGCCCGCAGCATATCCTCCAACGTTTGTATTATTCTTTCACTCTGCCCATCCGTTTGTGGATGGTAAGCGGTGCTAATGAACAGTTTAGTTCCCATTTGTTCTTGGAATTAACGCCAAAAATTCAAAGTAAACCGAGTATCTCTGTCTGACACAATGGATATCGGTACCCCGTGACATGCTATGATTTCATTGGTGTACACCTCCGACATCTTCTCGGATGTATAAGTCTCACGAATCGGAATGAAGTGAGCACTTTTCGTCAATCTATCCACGACTACCCATATAGTATCAAACCCGCGGTTGGTTTTGGGCAATTTGGTCAACAAATCCATGGTGATTTGTTCCCATTTCCAAACTGGGAAGTCCAATGGTTGCAACTTACCATATGGCTTCTGGTGCTCCGCTTTGACTTGCAAGCAGGTCAAACACTTCTCCACATGTTTCACAATATCTCTTTTCATCCCAGGCCATAGTTTTGTTTTAAATCATTATACATCTTAATCGCCCCCGGATGGATGGAATAACGGGACTTGTGAGCTTCATCTAGTAGAAGCTTTTTAACTCCACATCTGTTAGGAACCCAAATTCTATTGAAACGTGTTTTCAAACCGTGGTTGCCTACTTCGAGATCTTTAACTTGGCCGACAATCCTTTCCTTTCTCCAGTTTTCCGTTTTTACTGCTTCATCTTGTGCCTCTCTAATTCGTTCAAGTAAGCCCGAGGTCACCATGAGCTGCAATGATCATACTCGTATTGGGACATAATTTGCCTTTCTGCTTAGGGCATCCGCCACCACGTTTGCCCTTCCGGGGTGATAGTGTATTTCACAGTCGAAATCTTTCACCGTTTCTAACCATCGCCTTTGTCGCATATTTAACTCCTTCTGATCGAAGAAGTATTTCAAGCTCTTGTGATCGGTGAATATGGTGCACTTTACCCCATATAAGTAGTGCCTCCATATTTTTAATGCAAATACCACCGCAGCCAACTCGAGATCGTGCGTGGGATATTTCTTCTCGTGTATCTTCAATTGCCTCGAGGCATAAGCTATAACTTTGCCCCGTTGCATCAAAACGCATCCGAGCCCCGATAGTGAAGCATCCGAATAAACCACCAAGTCTTCGACCCCGTCCGGCAACGTCAATACTGGAGCTTGAGTTAACTTCTCTTTTAGCGTCTGAAACGCCCTTTCTTGTTCGGCACCCCAAATGAACTTTTCCTCTTTCCGAGTTAGCTTTGTTAGTGGCGACGCAATCTTGGAGAAATCTTGAATGAATCTCCTATAGTATCCCGCAAGCCCCAAAAAGCTTCTAATTTTCGAAGGGTTCTTCGGGGGATTCCATTTTGACACGGCCTCGATCTTTGACGGGTCTACTAACACTCCATCGGCACTTATGATGTGGCCAAGAAATTGCACCTCTCGTAACCAAAAGGCACACTTAGAGAATTTCACATACAACCTCTCTCGTCTAAGTGTCTCTAACACCTCTTGTAAGTGGTGTGCATGTTCAGCTTCACTTTTTGAGTACACCAAAATATCATCGATAAACACGATGACTGACTTATCCAACATCAGTTTGCAAACCCGGTTCATGAGGTCCATGAAAGCTGCGGGTGCATTTGTCAGCCCAAATCACATCACGAGGAATTCGTAATGTCCGTATCGCGTGCGGAAAGCCGTCTTTGGCACATCTTCCTCCTTGACCTTTAATTGGTGGTATCCCGATCTAAGGTCAATTTTCAAAAACCGGTTCGCACCTTGTAGTTGGTCGAATAGATCATCTATCCTTGGAAGCGGGTATCGGTTCTTTACCGTGAGTTTGTTTAACTCCCGGTAATCGATACACATGCGCATGCTTCCGTCTTTCTTTTTAACGAACAGTACCGGTGCGCCCCAAGGAGACACACTCGGCCTTGTGAATCCTTTGTCAAGCAGGTCTTGAATTTGGGACATCAACTCTTGTAATTCCGACGGTGCGAGTCGGTATGGTGCTTTAGCTATGGGTTTTGCGCCCGGAATCAATTCGATCCCGAACTCTACTTCCCGTTCTGGCGGTATCCCCGGTAAATCCTCCGGAAACACATCTTCATAGTCTCGTACTACCGGTACATCTTCAATCTTCAGTGATTCTTTCTCGGGCTCATTTGCGTATATCATGAATGCCTTGCATCCTTGCTTCATAAGCTTGTGAGCTTTCAACATTGAACATATTATGGGGTTGCCTCCTTTTTCGCCAAAGATAGTGACGTGTTTCCCGCTCGGAGATGTTAGCTTTATCTCTTTACGAAAACACACGACCTTTGCATGGTGCTGAGATAGCCAATCCATCCCAACGACTACTTGAAATTCCCCCATTGACATCGGGATTAGATCTATCAAGTATTCCTCATCGTCGTTGCTTAATTTGCAGCCTCGACAAACATCACAAACTATAAAACTTTTGTTGTCCCCTATTTCAACTTCTAAAGGCACAGATAATTTCGTCAATACAAATGAAGGATGTCGAATAAATCCATGCGAAATGAAGGATTTATTCGCACCCGTATCAAACAATACACGTGCTGGAATTGAGTTAATTGTGAATATACCTGAGACCACATCGGGTTCTGTTTTTGCTTCAGCCGCGGTAAGTTGGAAGGACCTAGCCTTTGCTTTGGGAGCTTCTGCTGAAGACTCTTTTGTGTCTCTCTTTCCAACCAACTCGGGGCATTCAGACTTTTTGTGGCCGGGTTGATAACATTTGTAACAAACAGAAACTTTTCCGGGACATAGCGATGCAGTGTGCCCCGTCTTCCCACATACCGGACACGGCTTGTCTTTGAAGCGGCACTCACCTTTGTGCCCCTTTCCACATACTTTGCAACGTGGCGATCCGCCTTTAGCCTCCACTTTCTTCCCTGATTCAACAGTTCTAGCTTTCTTTGTAGGGCTTGGATTCACATCCTGTGCCCTTCGCTCACCCCTTTCAACTTGTTTCTTTAACTCGATTTCCCGCTCCCGGGCGGTGTTGATGATTTCTGTGAGAGTTTCATATTTTGAGGGAGTCATAAACTCCCGGTATTCAGCACTCAGCATATTGTAATAGTAGTATATCTTCTGCTCTTCCGTGGTGACTAACTCGTCACAGAATCTCAGCTTATCCATGAAGATACCCGTGATTTTATCAATTGATTCTCCCTTTTGTGTTAACTGGATAAATTCCTCTTTGATCTTATTGATAACTGCTTTGGGACTATGGTGTTTAAGGAACGACACCTTAAACTCATCCCAAGTCATGACCCTTGCCGCTTCGGCTCCTATTTCCTTCTTTTTATTGTCCCACCAATCCTTGGCTTGGCCCCTCAATTGACACGTTCCGTAAGCAACAAAGTCGCCTACTTCACAATGGGTCCGTTCAAACACCCCTTCGACATCACTTAACCATCTTTGGCATATTATCGGATCGACCTCCCCGTTATAGATTGGCGGTTTACACGCCATGAATTCCTTGTTCGAACACCCTCTGCGTTCTCCCGATTTTTCTTTTATAAGGTTGACACTATCTTCCAACCTTTTGACTCGCTCTTCGACAAGCGACAACACCGTGCTTTGAATTTTGTCTATAAACCCGGATAGACTACCTTCAATTGCCTTCCCTACTTCTTCGGCAATTATCTCTTTCATTTGTTCGGTGCTTATTTGCACCGGATCATCATCGTTTCCACCAGACATCTTGAAACTGAAATGTTTACATTTAAACGTTAAACATTTCATTTATAACATTGCTTCATTTGTTTCGGTTTAGCCAAGTTCCCAACTTGCTTTAACCGTTCACATTTGGTGCACTTTCCGGGTTTGAGTGTGTTAACACACTCTTCCCATGCATAACAATTCATTTCTCATTTCTTACACAAGGTATAATCTACTAACATAATAAGTTAATTCTTACCGGACGATCGATCAAGCTTGAACCGAACACTTCGTTGACAACCTTAAGCTCTGATTACCAACTTGTAACACCCGTCTAATTTTACTTGAATTAATAATAATTCATACCATTTTAGATAAAAGACGTCTAGTTATAACATAGATTCCATAAGTAAAGTTCATAAGTAGCAAAACCTTAGTCAACTAACGACTAAGTTAAAACATTCAAAAGTTGTTTAACAATTTGTTTACATCCCATAAACATAGTCTATTAAAGGTTAAAATATTGCGGAAGCTTCAAAAGTCGTGTTCGGTTCTTCGACATTTGCTTGATCGCCATCCGTAAGTTCACCATAGTCACCTAAGGTCAAAACCACTTTAAAAGTTAGTATTGACATGATTATAAAGCATATAAACAAGTTCGAGTATCAAATCATCGAAAATAAAATAAAATTTTATTTTTTCACCTGTCGCGTGTCGCGACAGTTTCAGGTCGTCCCCTCGCGTGGCGCGGGGGAGACGGTTTTCCAGCAGGCTTGTTTTTAAGAGCTGCACTTGCTGCCAGCTCTGAAAATTCAAGTTTTTAACTTCATTTGGCCATAACTTTTGACTCGTAAGTCCGTTTTGGGTGATTCTTTTTCCTATACGTCTGTAAATTCATTACCAACGTAACTATTAAAATTTTGATACCGAAAATTTATCTTGCGGACCGAACAACTAAATGTCGCTATGCATTTATTCGAACCATTCTAACTCTACTTATTTTGCTACTATTTAACTAGTAAACCTAAGGCGCTTATTACCCAACTTCCGAGGCTTATTATCACCGGCACTTCATTTCCAAACCTATGGCTTCGTGCTCTTGTGACTATTTTCACCATCACTATCTACTTATGATATTAATACTACAATGTACACCATTATTCGACCCATTTGGTTCATCTACGGAATCCTCCATTTTGATGACTACCAAACGACTATAAACCAATTCTTAACCTACGGATTTAAGTAACGAACATGGTCACTACAATCAACACAACTTTTAATCAACAACGCATAATTTAATAACAATTCATTGAATGTAACGGGTTAAGTTACATACCTTCAAAGTAGGCCTTTCAAACGTGATTCGCCACCCGCTTGTCCGCTTGACGCTCCTGCGTCGTTTCCTATAGAGTTCATTTATGACATGTTTAGAACTCTCTTTAAACCATAAATCGTATAATACACCGAAACATCATAATTATGCATTTCAACTTTGAATTTCAGTTTTAAGCCTTCTTTGAGGCATATTCACAAACACTTTAAGGGCAGATTTTTACATGATTATATAGCAAGTCTCTAGCTTATTACTTAGCCCTAATTTCACATCAATCAACCCATTTTACATGATTGTTAGCTTCTAGATTTCTGAAGTCACTTCAAAATTGTCAAATTACACTAGAACAACACCCAATTTACTAGTGTTCATCAAATTATACATAACCCACTAATCACCTACAATGGTGTTCATAGGTTTCACTAAAATTTCACATGATTTCAACTTGTATTTGTCTAGGGTTTGTCCCTATACTCTATATTGTTCTTAATCCATCATAAAACAGACATGCAACCATAAATATCAGATTTTCCCAATTTCATGAGAATTTCGAGTTGAGAATTTTCATCAAATTTTACATACCTTGTAATCCTCTTGTGATGAGAGTAATCTATGCTCGATTTTTGTTTTTGATCAGATTTGGACCTTCAATTTGGTTGTTTTGTGGATGTTTAGGGTTTTGATGAACTTGGTCGCCCCCTGCTTCTTGTCTGGTCGATCTCACACACTATGTGTGTTTGAGATTTTTATTTTTCATGTTTTATTAAACTTAATTTTAGTTTAAGCACTTTTGGTCCCTTGCCTTTTGTTTTTATTTTATTTTAACCCCTAACTACTCATATGTCTTTGACTAACTAGGCTAGTGTTAATCCTAGTTAGTTTATCTTACTAATTTATTTGCAAACTAATTGCAATTTAAGAAATTTGCATTTTCGGGATGTTACAGAGTATTTTAACACACTCTTCCCATGCATATCAATTCATTTCTCATTTCTTACATAAGATATAATCTATTAAAATAATAAGTTAATATTTACCGGACGATCGATCAAGCTTGAACCGAACACTTTGTTTACAACCTTAAGCTCTGATTACCAACTTGTAACACCCATATAATTACTATTTGGATTTAATCAAAATTCATATGATTTTATATATATAAAGTGCGTCTTGATTAAAACATAAGTTCCAAAGTGACCAAACATTAGTCAACTACCAACTAATTCCAAACATACATAAGTTGTTTAGCAAATTGTTTACATTAAACAAAAACATTGTCTATTAAAGTTATATATATGGCGGAAGCTTCTAAGTGTGTTCGATTCTTCAAAAACTTGCTTGACCGCCATCCGAAAGATCCCCTTTGTCACCTAGGGTCAAAACCACTTTAAAAGTTAGTATTGACATGATTATAAAGCATATAAACAAGTTCTAGTATCAAACCATCAAAAATAAAATAAAATTTCAGATTTTCACCTGTCGCGTGGCGCGAGGACTTCTCGCGTGTCGCGACAGTTTCAAGTGGTCCCCTCGCGTGGCGCGGGGGAGATGGTTTTCCAGCAGGTTTGTTTTTAAGAGCTGCACTTGCTGCCAGCTCTGGAAATTCAGAATTTTGACTTCGTTTGGCCATAAATTTTGACTCGTAAGTCCGTTTTATGTGGTTCTTTTTCCTATACGTCTGTAAATTCGTTACCAACGTGCCTATTACAATTATCACACTAAAAGTGTAACTTACGGGCCGAACAACTAAAAGACACTTATGCATTTATTCGACCCTTTCCAACTTCACACAATTAACTACCATTAGCTAGTAAATTTATGGCACTTTTACCCAATATCCGAGGCTTATTATCACCTGCATTTCTTTACCAATCTCATGGCTTAATGCTCTTGTGATTGTCGTCACCATTTTAACTCTCTAAAACACTAGTACAATAATTTACACAACTAATCGACCCATTTGGCTCATCTTGTAGAATCCTCCAATATGATGACTACCAAACGATTTCTTGTCACTCTTATGGGTTGTTTGGTAGCCTCTGAATGGTCATTAAGAGGCTACCTCTTAATGGAACCATTAAGAATTTTACCAATGAGAAGGTAGAAGAATGTGACATGTGATGATTTAACATTCAGAGGTTACCTCTTAACCATTCAGACTTGAGGCTACCTCTTATTCATTCAGAGGTTTTAAACCATTAAGAGGTAGGATCTGAATGGTCATTAAGAGGCTACCAAACAGCCCCTTAGCCTATTACTTCGAGTAACAATCATGGTCGCTACAATCGACACCATAACTAATCTACAATGAGGATTCGCATAATTTAACAACAATTCGTTTAATGTAAAGGATCAAGTTACATACCTTCAAAGTAAGCCTTTTAAACGCGATTCGCCACATGCTTGTCCGCTTGACGCTCCTGCGTCCTTTCCTTGTAACCCCCTTGTGATGAGGATCACTAATCTATGTTCGGATTTTGATTTGGAACAGAAATTAGCCTTCAATTGATCAATTTTATGCTGAACTAGGGTTTTGAGGAGGAGCTTGGGTCGCCCCTGTCTCCTGGTCGTTCTCCACAAAACACAGACAAGGGTGTTTGTGTTTTATTTATTTTATTTTATTAATATTAGTTTTCATTTTAACACCTTTGGCCCTCTAACTTCCATTCTTTATTTGTTTTAACCCTTAACTACTCTTAAGTATTTAACTAACTAGGTTAGTGTCATTCCTAGTTAGTTTATTTTACTAGTTTAATTGCAACCAAATTGCAAATTTATGAACTCGCATTTTCGGGATGTTACAAGTTAAGGAAATTCCAGTAGTATTGGAATATCCCGATGTATTCCCAAAAGAACTACCTGGATTACCACCTGATAGGAAGGTAGAATTTAGAATTCATCTGATTCCTGGAACTACACCGATAGCTAAAGCACCTTATCGGAAGGTAGAATTTAGAATTCATCTAATTCCTGGAACTACACCGATAGCTAAAGCACCTTATCGGTTAGCACCCACCGAAATGCTAGAATTGAAAAAGCAGTTAGATGAATTTCTAAGCAAAGGATTTATACAACCTAGTTCATCCCCGTGGGGAGCGCCAGTGTTGTTTGTAAAGAAGAAGGATGGTTCAATGTGAATGTGTATCAATTATAGGGAATTGAATAAAGTTACCATTAAGAATCGATACCCATTACCTATAATTGATGATCTTTTGATCAACTTCAGGGAGCTAGATATTTTTCTAAGATCGACTTACGCTCCGGATATCATCAATTAAAGGTACATGAATAAGACATACCTAAGACTGCTTTCAGAACTAGGTATGGTCACTACGAGTTTACAGTCATGCCCTTTGGGTTAACAAATGCATCTGCAACATTTATGGACATGATGAATAGAATTTGTAAACCATACTTGGATAAATTTGTAATTGTCTTCATCGACGATATACTTATTTATTCCAAAAGTCAGGAGGAACATTGTAAGCACCTGCAATTACTCTTAACTTTGTTAAGAAAGGAGAAGCTTTACGCCAAATTCTTGAAATGTGAATTTTGGCTACAAGAAGTGCAATTCTTAGGACACATGGTGAATCACGAAGGCATTCACGTAGATCCTGCTAAAATAGAAGCAATCACCAAATGGAAGGTTCCGCAATCAGCTATGGAAATTAGAAGTTTTATAGGATTAGCCGGATATTATAGACGGTTTATTAAGGATTTTCTAAGATAGCCGTGCCATTAACTAAGCTAACCTGTAAATCAGTTAAATTTGAGTGGGGACCTAGACAAGAAGAAGCCTTTAAGATTTTAAAGCAGAAATTAACCAATGCTCCAATTCTAGCTTTACCCGAAGGAACTGAAGATTTTGAAGTATATTGTGATGCTTCAAAGCTAGGATTAGGATGTGTGCTTATGCAACGCAAGAAGGTAATTGCGTATGCATCAAGGCAATTGAAAAAGCATGAGGAAAACTATACGACTCATGACTTAGAGTTAGGAGCCATAATTTTTGCCCTTAAGATTTGGAGGCACTATCTGTACGGAAGTAAGTTTACTGTCTATACAGATCATAAGAGTTTAAGATATATATTTGGGCAAAAAGAATTAAACATGAGGCAAAGGAGATGGATGGAAATCCTAAGTGACTACGACTGTGATATTCAATGTCACGAAGGAAAAGCAAACGTAGTCGCAGATGCCTTAAGTCGTAAGTATCATGAGAAACAACGACGAGTTCGTGCTCTTAGATTAAGTTTACAAGTAGACTTAATGGATCAACTGAAAAGCATTCAAGAAACAGCAATCAAGGATGATGCTGAAGGAATGAAAGGAAGAATAAAAGAATTAGAACAAAGAAGTAATGGAATTTGGAGATTCCATAAGAAACGAATTTGGGTACCTAAGCAGAGAGAATTAAGAGATAAGATTTTAGAAGAAGCCCATAAATCCAGGTATACCATACATCCTGGTAATAATAAAATGTACCAAGATTTAAGAAATAACTTCTGGTGGATTGGTATGAAAAAGGACACAGCTAGATACGTCTCTAAGTGTCTTACTTGTTCGCAAGTTAAAGCAGAACACCAGAACTACAACAACTAGAAATGCCTGTATGGAAATGGGAACTCATAACAATGGATTTTGTTACTAAGTTACCCAAAACCAGAAAAGGTAATGATGCGATTTGGGTAATTGTGGATCGATTAACCAAATCTGCTCATTTCCTACCCATGAAAGAAACCTTTAGTATGGAAAGGTTAGCAAAGTTGTACGTAGATGAAGTAGTATCCTTACATGGAGTTCCACTCTCCATTGTATCGGATAGGGATAGTCGTTTCACTTCTCATTTCTGGACAAGTTTCCAAGAAGCAATGGGAACTCGATTAAATTTAAGCACTGCATACCATCCTCAAACCGACGGACAAAGTGAAAGGACGATCCAAACCCTGGAGGACATGCTTAGGGCATGTGTGATAGATTTTGGTGGGAACTAGGACAACCATTTACCTTTAATTGAATTCTCCTATAACAATAGTTATCATTCAAGCATTGAAGCTGCCCCATTCGAAGCACTATACGGACGGAAGTGTAGAACTCCCGTTTGTTGGGCAGAAATAGGAGAAAGTCAATTATCAGGTCCGGAGATTGTACAAGAAACTACCGACAAGATCACTCAAATCAAGGAAAGACTGAAGACAGCTAGAGATCGCCAGAAAAGTTATGCTGACAATCGACGCAAGCCACTTGAGTTTCAAGTTGGAGACAAGGTACTTTTGAAAGTATCCCCTTGGAAAGGAGTGGTTCGGTTCAGTAAGAAAGGAAAGCTGAGTCCAAGATACGTAGGACCATTTCCAGTAATCCAACGTATAGGACCAGTTGCTTATCGTTTACAACTACCAGAGGAGCTGGCAGGAGTACATGATGTATTGCATGTATCCAACCTCAAGAAATGTCTATCTGACGAATCACTGGTAGTACCTCTTCAAGATATAGAGGTAAACGAAAAGTTAAAATTTGTTGAGAAACCTCTTCAAATAGAAGACCGTAAAGTCAAGTTTCTCAAGCATAAGCGATTAGTACTTGTCAAATTCAAGTGGAATTCGAAAAGAGGACCCGAATATACATGGGAGCTGGAATCGGAGATGAAGCGAAAGTATCCTCACTTATTTCGGTAAATCTCGAGGACGAGATTTTTACTAAGGTGGGGAGGATGTAAGGACTCTCAAAAATGTCCTAAATTGACCCGCAAGTGAGAACCCGGACCCCTGAAATCATACTGTGCATGAAAAATCAAGAAATCCAAATTTATGGTCTTCAGGCGGGCCGCGTAAAGGATGACCAGACCCTTACGCGGGCTGCGTCAACTTGAAATTCGACCGGATAAGCATCCGGGCCACGTATAACCCATCTGGCAACCCTAACTCGTGACCCAGCAAACCTACGCGTAGACTAGGTGGCTAGGCGGGCCGCGTAAGGGTGAGCCTATGGCTCACGCGGGCTGCGACAACCCCATATTTCACCTATAAATAACCTAGCTCAGGAGCTTTCATTATGTGTCGACGAAAACTCTCAAAAACGAATTCTCACTACTCTGAAGTCGAAATTAACTTTCAATTATAGCGAGGCGCTGCTACGATACCGGGTATTAACTCGATCGCTGCTACGATTCAATGTCCGATCGATTGAAACTATCCGATGGATGTTTAAGTGCTGCCCACATTAGGGTTATACTTTGTCATTCATCGTAAATTCGATGGATGTTTAAGTATCGCACTTTGTCATTCGTTGTGAGGGTTTAATCTCGTGAGTTATCGTAAATGCTGTATTAGTTACTGACCTAGTTCGTGTGCATGTTATTTAAATTTAGGTTACAAGGCTAATCAGTAGGCTAAACTCTGCCCGTATAAATTTGCAATGTGAGTCATTCTCTTTTTATCAAAAGTATTTTACAATACTCCATTTTTCAAATGTTATAATTACAGGGAGTAAGTCGTGGTTATCTTGAATCACTGGCTAAGTGGGGTATTGTGCACATTACTAATTTCTCACAGTTAGGCTAATAAATCCTAACAGTGATAACCGTCACTACTTGGGGAAAGACCCAATAGTGGTATGACCATCGTCACCAGGTGACAAGGCGCCAGATAAAAATAAGATAGAAGCCATTGTAATCGCTCTTATGCTGTAATTGATAACTAAATGTGTCGTTTTACATACTTGAATGACTCGCCAGCATTTCCCCGCTGATAAAATATTTTTAAAACATGTTTCAGGCGACCTGCTGTAAATCAAGGAAAACGTGCTTGACGTGATGTCGTGGTCACAATCAAATTTAATCCAATTACTACTAAATAGCTAGTGGCAAGTGGGTATCGAACACAGGGAGTTTGTGGAATATGTGTTATTTAAAGGCTTATCTAAGTTAACTAAAATTAAACTAATTGCAATGAAAGTAAAGTTCAAGAGTTGGTTTGATTGATGTGATTTTTAAAACTGAGATTACTATTCTAATTGCAAAATAAAAGTGTTGGTTTGTAAACAATTTAGAGACAAATGGCCATCTTTAGTTTCCGGTTTGCTTTAACATTTATGTTATCATTCCACTAGAAAGAACTACATAGACATAGTTCATGTCTGAATACTTGTAGTGATAAAAAGGGAACTAAGTACTCAGATTTCTAGAACGTGAGGTTGTTACCCGATGATCAATTAACCCTTACCCAAGCCTAATTCTACCCATGATATCTCGATTGCCAACGGCACCAAGAACGTATGGTTTCAAACTAGATTAACATAAGAATCAATAATTTACTAGCAACCAATCACACACCATAACAAAAAAATCATAAAGATAAAGATTGTTATTCTAGAAATAAGGAAATCAAAGCATAATGTCTTACAAACCTTCAACTAAAGATAGTCATAGTAAGTTTAGCCACTCATGGCTCGAACAAACATCATAAACAAAGTCTTGATCTTCAAACAAGTTAAGAACATAAGAACAATGATTAAAGATAGTCTTCAAGCTCCAAGAACACCCAAAAATCGCCCCTAGAATGCTGGTAACCGAATGGGATTGATTGGACATGAAAAGACACCATAAATCCGCATTAAAAGGTGGAAGTTACAAATTTACGCAGGTCAGCGCCGTAAGCTACGGTGGCCACCGTAGCTTACGGTGGCTTGGAATGGCTTACGGTGGTTTTAAACTGTCATACGGTGACAAAAAGTGCCAGTCGGCGCCGTAAGCTACGGCCCTTGCCGTAGCCTACGGCAGGCTTCAACATGAAAACTTGTTTTCAGCATAACTTTTTCGTTTCAACTCCGTTTTCTTCACCGTTTTTGCCTACGTTCTCGTAATTTCATCCTCTATCATGCTATCCTCTTAATTATTCAATTCCAAAAATTAATTTTTTATTGATGCTCCAAATTCATTCCCTTTTAAGCTCCATTTGCACCTGCATGTCCAAACAACTAGTAGTTACCAAGTTCAAACAATTAAACGTGTAAAGCATGGGATTTTAATATTTTTAAGGTACTTAAGGGTTGTCCTACGGATCACCCGTCACATCCCCACACTTACCCGTTGCTTGTCCCAAGAAACCTATTCAAAAACCATTTCAAAACCACAAGCGATCAACATGCAAATCAAGCTAAAATGTATCGTCCTTTTACTAAATTTTTATCACACCACAAGACACACCCCTCACAACAACTCTTGGTGACAAGAAATATTAGCACATTATGCTAAAACACTCAATGCACGTGTGTGATTGTGCGACAATAAGCTTGTATACAAATCAAATCTCCTCCTATCAAATATTTAGCATGCTTATGAATCAAAAGAACATTCGGGTTGTAACGGGGCTATGTGTAAAGGTAGGAAATAGTGGGAATGTGAAAGTAGCTCATTGATTCGACCCGGTTTTTATTTCTACTACTAAACAAAGCAAACATCAACTATATACACAACTTCATCAATATTTTCAACTACTATTGCAACTAAATCCTTCTTTTTGTATTTTTCTCATATTTTTTTCTCTCTTTTTTTTTTCTTTCTTCTTTTTTTTTTTTTTTTGTTTTTTTTAAGCATAGAACTCAAGAATATATACAAGAACATCAACAATCACAAACTAAATTCCTAAACCGGGTTGTCTCAATAGGTAAAGTTTTTGTAAGAAGTAAGTTTAGGTCACAACCAAATGGTATAAGGCTCAAACATGGCTTTCTAAAGACCAAACCCCCACCCCTCACAATACCAAGCTCATATATGTAACGTATGAGGTCCAACCCCCAATTCCCACACTCTCACACATCTGGACGAGGCTACCTAAAAGTCCCCTATCATTTTCACAAGCATGCTAATCCTATGCTTCAATAAGAATTCGTACACAAGTTCTATTAACACAATACACACACCGCCACTCAAAACAAGGAAAACATCTTTAATAATCATATGTGGCTCAAAAACTCACCAAGAAATGACTAGAAAGGGGTGTCGGTGTGTCATGCGAAACAATGTCAAGTGTTCAAATTCCAACAACTTTTCGCTTGGTTTCACAAATTTTTCAAAAATTCTCAAAATTTTCCCCTCATCCCCACACTTGAGATACATTGTCCTAATGTATGGTTTTGAAGGGAAGATCGCTTTCAACAAAAAAACCAACACTTGCTTATACTCTCAAACCCCAAATTTCTTTTTTGTATTTTTTTTTTATTTTTTAAACAAAAGCAAACAAACTAACCACCAATATTTCAAAGCTAAAGAACATATCAAGACTAAGGAAAGAGTACATGACCTGGTGAAGTTTGACAAAACAGATGTTGTAGATAATCCGACTTTCTATCACCATCTTCACACAAATATTCGTACATCCTCCCCACACTTGAATGTTGCCACGGCCCTGAAACATAGAAAAATAACGAAATAGCAAGATCAGTGTAAAACCCCGGGTTGCCTCCCGAGCAGCGCTAAGTTTTCAGGTCTTCAGCCAGACCGTGCCACCCCCATTTAGGGTGGCTCAAAGAAACGGTTCCTGCCATCTCCATCACTTCCTCGTGCCATTGAGCAAAATGCATCCGTCTCGTTTCGACTCGGTGGGTAATCAAATACACTCTTGCTTGAACCCATATGCTTTTCTTCACGATTCGGTGGGTGATTTATTTTCATTCTTTGACACACAATTTTCATACAAACACTAGACTCACCACCCTTCCTTTCAATGGACTCATAACTAATCACTCTAGTTTGAACATCAAAGGACAACTTACGGTTCTTTTCGGTCATGGTAATAATCCCATCTCTACAATTGATTTGAGCATTTGCTGTGTATAGAAATGGTCGACCTAAGATTACCCTTTGTTGTGCTGCCATTTTAGTAGAAGCATAGTCTAGAACTAGAAAATCCACCAGGTATTCAAACTCTCCCAACTGAATCTTAACATTCCTAACCATTCCTCGTGGATGCCTCCAACTTTCATCCGCCAAGCTCACCATGGTGTCTACATCTTGCAGCGGGCCAAAGTCATACATGTCATACAACTCGCCTGGTAGCATGCTCATGCCCGCCCCATAGTCCAACAATGCATGAGGAATTTTTAGTTTTCCCACTCGGATAGGCACGGTGGTGCTCCATGCTCTTTGTCATTCTCGACTTTGGCATCCCTTCCTATACCTGCACTCACTTGACAAGAAGATGTTAGAAATGTTTCATTAAATTCACTATTAGGAACGGTACTTACCACATTGATATTAACACTTTTAATGTTTTTGGGATTTGTCACCATGTCACTTTGTAGTTGGCCTTTTGCTTTCTTCAATATCGCCACATCACTTGCAAGTTGACTCATTTGGGTAGTCAACGACTGAATTGCTTTATCACGGATTTCGTCTTTTTGAATGCGAGCATCATCAAGCTGATTCCTTCGTTGCATCTCAATTTGCATCGCCTTCAACATCTCCATTACTTCATTTCCACCCGAAGAGCTTTGACCCGTTTGATATTGCCTTTGAAATCCTTGGTTTCCTTGGAAGTTCGGGTTGGCTTGATTTGACGGATTCCTGTATCTAAAGTTCAGGTGATTTCGTAAACCGGGGTGGTAAGTATTGGAATTCATGTTGTAATTTCTACCACCCCCGCCTTGCCCTTGCAATGCATTCACCTCCTCATATTGCCCTTCCACTCCTTGGCAATTTTCAGCCGCATGCCCTATCTCATTACAAAGCACACAAACATTATAAATTTGATTAGAAATTTGAACATTACCATCGTCTACCGCATGCACTTGAGTTCGGGTAATGGCCGGTCGTGCTCTCCTTGATGCTTGAGCCTTTCTCTTTGATGTGACCGCCATTTGTTCCAAAAATTCCCAGTCGTCATGCTCGTAGTTCGTACCAAAAGTACCATTTGTGATTGACATTAAATCGCGAGCATCTTCGGCACTTAACCCCTCATGGAAAGCATTCATCAATTCCCAAAGCTCAATCCCATGATGAGGACAATTCTTTATCATCATATTAAATCGGTCAAATGCCTCATGAAACATCTCACCTTGTAGTTGTTGAAAACTTCTCAAACTTTTTCTAGCATAATTCGTCTTTTGAGCGGTGAAAAATTCATCCAAGAAGATTTGTTGCATTTCTGCCCATGTATAGATAGATGCCGAAGGTAATGTATAAAACCACTTTTTCGCCTTGTCTTCTAAGGAAAACTGGAATAGCACCAGTTTGACATCATCGGCTGAAAATCCTTGACCCCCAATAGTGTTGCAAATCGAATCATAAGCCTCCAAATGAAAATAAGGCTCCTCTGTTGCTAGACCCTTATACTTTGGCAAACTTTGTAACGAATTGGTTCGAACTTCAAAAGTCCTTCCTTGATCATTTTGAGGCATAACTATTGGTGAAGGATTATGAGTGATCACCGGTCTAAAATGTGCTTCTATGCCTCTCGTGTGTTCTCGAAGATGTCTTCTTGGTACACCCAACCGGACTCTTGGACGTATAGGACCCATTGGTCTTTGAACTTGCATTCGTGGAGGCCAAAATTGTTGTAAAGGTGGTGGTTGAAATCTAGGCCCCACATGAGGTTGTTGAACCTGTCTTTGCACTGGTGGACCTTGTGGTGGCAATTGTTGAGTTATGATTTGTTGTTGAGTTATGATTTGTTGTTGAGGAATCCTACCAACACTTGGCATTCTTTGATTTTGACCTTGAACATAGGTATACTCCCATTGATCTCCATCACCCCCATACATGTATCCTTCTTCATCATATCCCCCAAAATCGTCATCATACTCGTCATCGAACCCATCTTGTCTTACTCCCGAAGTATGTTGAAATTGCACTCCCGGTTGGAATGGAGTAGAATGTATAATTGATGGACCGGTTTAGTATAAGTTAGGTGGTGGTATTTGTGATGATGAAGGTTGGCCAGATGTTGGGAAAAATGTTGAATAAGCTGGAACTGCGGATGATGTAGCTTGATAGCTAAAAGAGTATTCGGATTGAGTGTTCTCGGGTAATGTAGTGTTGGTTGGTTTGATTTCTGGTGTGGTTATAGGAATGGTAGTATTTGGTGAAGGTTGTGTTGAAGATGGTGTAAAGGATGATGTAAGTTGACCCGTAGTGGGTGGTAATTGTGATTGATCCATGTATCTGATTGGTGTAATTGGTGTAGTAGGTGTTGTTGGTGAACCGCTAATTCTGTTTTCCCTTAACAAAATTATGTTTCCACTTAAAGACCGTTCAATCTCTGGATCAAATGCCAATGGTGATAGCTTGTGAGAGCTTCTAGTACGCATGCACCTGTAAATCCCTGCACACTAACACACCCAGCGTAAACCAGAAAAATAACAAACCTAAAAAGGATCAAAAATAACACACGTTGCGCACTACTCCCCAGCAA
Source organism: Helianthus tuberosus (assembly GCA_030545235.1). Classification (NCBI taxonomy): domain Eukaryota; kingdom Viridiplantae; phylum Streptophyta; class Magnoliopsida; order Asterales; family Asteraceae; genus Helianthus; species Helianthus tuberosus. The sequence continues at coordinate 47,333,479 of CM060394.1, forward strand.
CGGCGCCAAAATTTGACGTGATGTCGTGGTCACAATCAAATTTAATCCAATTACTACTAAATAGCTAGTGGCAAGTGGGTATCGAACACAGGGAGTTTGTGGAATATGTGTTATTTAAAGGCTTATCTAAGTTAACTAAAATTAAACTAATTGAAATGAAAGTAAAGTTCAAGAGTTGGTTTGATTGATGTGATTTTTAAAATTGAGATTACTATTCTAATTGCAAAATAAAAGTGTTGGTTTGTAAACACTTTAGAGACAAATGGCCATCTTTAGTTTCCGGTTTGCTTTAACATTTATGCTATCATTCCACTAGAAAGAACTACATAGACATAGTTCATGTGTGAATACTTGTAGTGATAAAAGGGAACTAAGTACTCAGATTCCTAGAACGTGAGGTTGTTACCCGATGATCAATTAACCCTTACCCAAGCCTAATTCTACCCATGATATCTCGATTGCCAACGGCACCAAGAACGTATGGTTTCAAACTAGCTTAACATAAGAATCAATAATTTACTAACAACCAATCACACACCATAACAAACAAATCATAAAGATAAAGATTGTTATTCTAGAAATAAGGAAATCAAAGCATAATGTCTTACAAACCTTCAACTAAAGATAGTCATAGTAAGTTTAGCCACTCATGGCTCGAACAAACATCATAAACAAAGTCTTGATCTTCAAACAAGTTAAGAACATAAGAACAATGATTAAAGATAGTCTTCAAGCTCCAAGAACACCCAAAAATCGCCCTTAGACTGCTGGTAACCGAATGGGATTGATTGGACATGAAAAGACACCATAAATCCGCATTAAAATGCGGAAGTTACACATTTACGCAGGTCAGCGCCGTAAGCTACGGTGGCCACCGTAGCTTACGGTGGCTTGGAATGGCTTACGGTGGCTTTAAACTGTCATACGGTGACAAAAAGTGCCAGTCGGTGCCGTAAGCTACGGCCCTTGCCGTAGCCTACGGCAGGCTTCAACATGAAAACTTGTTTTCAGCATAACTTTTTCGTTTCAACTCCGTTTTCTTCACCGTTTTCGCCTACGTTCTCGTAATTTCATCCTCTATCATGCTATCCTCTTAATTCTTCAATTCCAAAAATTGATTTTTTATTGATGCTCCAAATTCATTCCCTTTTAAGCTTCATTTGCACCTGCACGTCCAAACAACTAGTAGTTACCAAGTTCAAACAATTAAACGTGTAAAGCATGGGATTTTAATCTTTTTAAGGTACTTAAGGGTTGTCCTACGGACCACCCGTCAGTGCTATGGAGCACTAACCAGCTTGAAGAGGTGGCTCAGTTAAAAATGAATAAACATGTTTTAATAAATCAGGGCATTTCCTAGTTAAATTCCTCTGTTGTAAATTACGGGGTTTATCCCGAATTATAAAATAAAATAATCGGGCATTTTCGAGTTTTTAAAGATCCTGTTAAAAATCTTCCGCTGTCGCATCATAGATACCACGGGTTCCTGTGCCGCGGCTCCTGACCGGGTCAAACCGGGGCTAGGGCCGTGACACTTATTATTGCTAGAGTGATTTTGCAAGATCAGACTGCTACTTAGACTAGTCACTATGGTGATCAAACTTTACAAACGGTTGCCATGTGGATAACGAGACAAAAAAAACAATCAATTTTTTAATTTAATAATTCATTATATCTCACAACCAGGTTGTGTACACAACCCAAGTTTGCAACCACTTATATTAATATTTAATTGTTTTTTTGTCTTTTTCCTTATAAACAATAACTATAAATCATTTTTATTTAATAAAATATTAATTTAGGTGGGTTGTGAATGTGAGTGAAAAATTGAACTGGATTGGGTTGTGTAGGTGGAAAAAAGAGAAATTAGTATTTTAATGAAAAATTGAGTTGGGTTATGATAGTAGATTGTCTTTAGGGATAACTAGTGGAAACCCGCGCGCGTTGCGGCGCGTTAAATCGCAAAAAAGAAAAAAATAGCATGCCCAAAAGTTTATAGAGAAAACAAAACAAAACCTTTACGTGTTTTTTTAAGTTCAATTCGCTTTGCTTCTTCCTCTTCCACATTTCTTCCTAAACGTTCTTGTTCAAATTACAGATCAGAAAAAATAGGCAAACCCTATTTCAAAATATATACAATAAACCATTATAACTCTTTATTTTTGTTTCCATTATAATTCTTAATTTTTCCTTACATATAAAAGCACTTGAAGATCGAAACAACTTACAATTTCACAATATATTTTCACTTACCCATAAATATAATGCAATAATACAACACTGGCACCCCATTCTTCAAAGTGCTTATGAACACTTGTAATAACATTCCAACCATACATCATACATTGATGAGCTCTTTATTATCCCTTAAAAAATCATGTGCTGCCCAACTAAAATAAAATAAACAACACTTCAAATATACAAAAGACCATATTTAGGAATCAAACAGCAAGATGAAGAGAAGTAAGAAAAAACTAAGTGACTATAAAACAACTGAACTTAACTTCGTAAGATAAGAACTGAGATAAAAAAAATACCGTTCTGAAGTGTAGCTATGGCGTCCCAAAAGAAACCAAACTTTTAAGTTGTCTTCTCCCCCTCCACAATAGCACCCAATTCCTCAAAAGCATTAGTACAGGTCACAAGTTATCAATATTTCAAGCTCACTCAGTTTTATGTGTTATGGTCTAATATCACGATTTCCTTGTTGTCGTTGACTGTGTGGTTCAGTCACTCTAGCCTGCAAAACACAAATTTGTCTGTTAATTATTCGTTTGTTTGAATAATCTAATTGTGATTGTACAATTTTTTATTATAGAATGATAATATATCCTATCTTTGGTATTTTACTTATCATGCAAAAGTCTTCGATCGAGTAACTGTTGCTTGGTACATAGCAAAACATAAGTAAACAAATCATAAGTCCATAAGGATCGAGTTACATAAGTGGAAAAACTGAAAAGGGTTGATTCGTCGGATCGATAATATAGTGGGAGACCCGCGCATTGTTATGAATATATGACCAAGTCGAGAGGGTGAAGGTTAAAAGGGTTGTGGGAGTTTTACGAAAGTTTCGCATAAGTCACCTGGGTTAGCGAGTTGGCCAGAGACAGGCATGTAATCATCTCCTGTAATGGTTGTATTGAACGCAACATCTTTTTTTTCTAACCCTTTTGACCCCCTAAAAGTAAATGGATGGGGTTAGTGTTAGGGGCCAAAAGTGTTAGAAAAAAGAACTTGAGTGACTTTAATTTTAAAAAAAAGAACTTGATTACTATTGAACATGAAAACTCATAAAACTACTTTAATTGCTGCAAACACAATTTGTTTACTTATGTTAATCTATTTACAATCACACCACCACCACAAGATGTAAGAAAAAAATTGATAAAATTTACAAGAATACGTTTTTAGTTTTAAAAAAGTGCATTAAGGATCTGCAGTATACGAAAGTTGAAACAAATTTATCCGGGGATGTAAGCGTTTGATCCGTTTCGTCATTCTTCATTATATTTTGACCCAATTAACATGACCCACGTTATATGATGAGATCAACCTTAACACAAAAAGTTTAAGAAACGAATTCAAACTAAAACGGCCAATTTAATAGATGGGTTAATAATATTATCCAACAGTATAGGAAGTAGTCATACACTATTTATATTTTAAACTCCCACAACCCTTTTAACCTTCACCCTCTCGACTTGGTCATATATTCATGCCCGATATTATCGACTCCGCCGCAACGCGCGGGTCTCCCACTATATATTGTAGCGAGTTACCAAAATATGTCCATAATGTAATGTCAAAATTAAACATAAGTAAACAAATCATAAGTCCATAAGGATCGAGTTACCAAAATATGTTGTAGCGAATTTACATTTTCATGACTCGTTAGGTGGAAGATTATGAGCTGATTCATAATTAAGAGTTGCTCACCAGTGCAGCCTTGATCCGAATTGTTATGAACGTAGTGGACGGTTTGAATCTGCGATCCTGCACGATGAACAAGAATGTTTTAACCACCAATGCAGCATGCATCCTCTGTTTATATAAGATTTTTTTTTGTAAAAGTATCCAAAGATTAGCCTTTTCAAGTCAAATCCTCTGTTTATATAGTTTGTAATTAAGTAATCACAACCTGAACATATGTAATTAAAACGCAACTATCAATAACGAAATCCCAAAACCTTAATACCCACGCACCAAATTCAGTTTTGTAACTCGAACACACATACAATAATCAAAACAAATTATTACATGGCTAAATCGAGGTACGATGGCGAAGGGAACCCAAAAATCATATCAAAACAGGTCAGCCTGTAGAAACTGTGCAGAGTTCGAACCATTGTATCGATCCACAAAACATCATAGGCAACCTTGCCTTCTGCCGCATAGCTCTTCTCTAATGCCGCGATGCGCCCTTGGGCCAAAACATCAACCACTCTCAGCTCACTAACTTTGTATAAAAGAAGATACTTAGTAAACACATTGTGATTAATCTGATCACAGTAACATCTTTTAGTTTTAATTAATGCAAAAGCAATTAATTAACAAGTACTTGTAATGAGAAATCTATCACCTTTCCCCTAAATAAAGTATATATATATATATATAATTACCTGCCTACCAGCTTCTATGGTATTGAGATCATTACCAAATGAACCAGAAATGACCCATAATTGTGACAGACTAAACTCAGATGCATCTGTAACCTCAGGTGTCCATACATTCATGCTAGCCTTTGCTAGTTACTTCTGAAACCCTGTCCTATAAAACACATTATAAAACGAAAATTCAGGTGAAAATATGAACACCAATGAGTTCATGTTTAATTTTCTAAGGGTCAAACAGTCAACTTCAAAAGAGTACTAAGTTGGACTTTCATTGGTCAAAGCTAACCTTACTTTCTCACTTGATGCAATTGAAGACCGGATCGTCTTTGCGTCAACTTCTGTACCATGCCATTTTACTTTATAAACTTCACCATATGCACCCTACGGACATAAAGTGGTTTCTTGAATGTAAAATTCATTTTGAAATATAATTTTCTTTTAGTGGTTAGATGATTGGAACCTGCAGAATACAAACTTAAACCAAATACATAAAATAATTATAAAAGAAGTGAAGTGTCTAAAACAAAGACATTAACATAAGAGTCATTGTGATTCAAATATAACAAACAGTCTAACAAATAAGATGAAAACCTTTTTTCCGTACATAACAAATATATATATAAACTCTTAATAGAAAATACCTATATTATTGAATCTTACCATTCGTTACCATTTGAAATTTTGAAGCCGACCAACCGGAAGTTCTAGAAAAAAATCGGTCGTGAACGGTCCAGTGGTAGCGATCGGTACAGTCCTACTATTCTTCAAAAGATTCAGTTGCACTACTTTAATTTATATTACCATTTCTATACCAGCTTGTAATGTTCATATAAAAGAGATAGATGATACCTGCTTCTTGTTGTGTTCATCGACGGCGAATCGAGCGAGATTGTCGATCACAAGGCTGTTTGAGATTTTGCTCATAGTTTCTGTTAATCATTAGTTTCAATTACACACACATCTATCTTACAATTGACAGATCACATGGGTAAAACCTCATATGATCATATTAAGAAACATGAAAAAAGTTGGGAGAGAGATGAGGGATGAAAGACTCACACCTGCTCCTATATGTGTGTTTGTGATAAATAGTTAGCAGAGACGGAGGGGTTTAAACAATAACAAAATTTGTTTCTTTTCATCTCAGTACCCAAGCCCTAAACCATGTAAACCCATAGGTAATCATCAGGGTAGAATAAAAAACCAAAAAAATCAAAAGAAGAAAAAAAAAACAACATATATAACTTAAAATAACAACAAAAACAAAAAATTAAGCATAAAACAAAGAAACACAATCTATGTAAAAGTCTGATGGGGCCAAATTGGAGTAAACAAATACCTTTTTCGCTGACTCAGGTTTAACCATCAACAAAGCACGCTGAGCACCTGCAGTGAAGAACAAAATCAATCTACAATACAACTCATCAAGCAAAAAAGCTACCGGAAGATATGGTACGATTTGGGTACCGTATAAGAATTGGATAGGCGATTATAAACAAATCGGTTTTGAAACTCACCACATTCAATTGGGGATTGCTAAGAGTCAGGCGAATTGAATGGAGACTGGATTCGATTAGAACATAAAGACCGATTGTATAACAAGTTGAATCGTTGTAACAATTAAATGCAAACCAATGTCAGATGTCTGTTAGGTTTCTTGAGGGCAGGGAAGGAAAATATTTTGAGTGTGTGAGTGTAGGGTGTAGGTTTGATTTACCATTATACCCTTTCAGGTGTCTTAAAATGTGTACTCTTTACAGTTTTACCCTTATAAAATAGGCTTTCATTAGTTGTACACATTGCTTCAAAAGTTGGACGCCATGTAAAATTACATTTGTGTACGTCACTTCTCCTTTTTATAATAGTATAGATGGGGTTATGCCGATTGTGATTGCTGGGCATAGGGTTGTGTTACGGGTATAAAGTAGCTTTTAAGGGCTCATTTGTGGCCACTCTCTAAAAAAATGTGGACAAAAAATTGTTAATATTGATTTTTTGCCGATGTTTTATGTTGTATAATCTAATCAAATTGATTTAAAAAAAAATAACATAACTAATACAATAACGTATGTATCCTTGTAAGATAATTGAGTTAGCACTTGACTTGATTTATTTAATTCATCCATATTCTAAATCTTCACTGATTCAACTAGTCTCAAAGGTTGATCGATCCATAAAAAGAGAAGGTTATCATGTAACTATAGGGGGCATGAAAGAGTGACGTTATTCGACATGTTGGTGCCACTTCAGCACGCGTCAAAAAAGTGACGTGATGCAAAAAAGGGAGAAATGGAAGCGGCATGTTTAGTGACATTTTTATAAAAAAATAATAAAAATAAACAAGAACAAATCAAAACCAACCAAAATCCACCAACCTACAAAAAGCCTCCACATCACAAAATCTAAGCGCCTCACGCCAGTGAAGAATCTCTCGCCCCCACGGGCCCCACCACCACGCTGCCCTCCACGCCATGTCCAGGGTGGTGCTCCCAGCGTGGAGGATCCTCCACGCCACTTATTCACGCCCACTCTGTGTGATCCAACAATTTTTTTACAGTTTTTGACCGAGTCACATAAACCAGACCTGTTTAGACACGAACGGATAATTACATTTCCTAGTGTTACACATAAACTGAGGGATCCATATGTACTTTCACAATACTCAGCGGACCAGACGAAACATATTTATATTTGGCGGCAGTTATCAAAACGGTAAGATGTTCATCCCGCGAAAAAAAATCTCAACAATTTCAATCAAGTAATCAGAATTCAGACACCATGAATGCATGATTTTAGATCCAATCAACTTCACAAACGATTTCGCTTCGTTGATCATTAATCAGATTTAGTTATTGAATGTAAGTGCATCTTCTTCCACATATTATCATCATATGATCATACAAAAATCGCTTTTGATGCTCACCGATTCATCCTCTCACTGAATTTGCGTTATTTTATTCGATTCAATTTTGGAATAATACTTGCAATTGCATAGATTTTGGAATAGCACTTGTAATTCATAGATTTTAGAACATGTTACTGTATGTTATCATTCATTTAGCCCTAATTTACGCCGGTGATCAGATTGCGTGTAATGCGATGACATTTGAACGAATGCGTGCCGAAATCGGAACCTGTTATGCAATTTTTGTGTAATATTAGCAACGTTGAGTAGAAATAGTTGCGTTATATAGATAGATCGATTAATAGTAGGAATTTCGGTTATTTTATGCAGAATTTTAGTGAGATATGATGGATCCAGAGGACCTACAATCAGACCTACTTGCTTTGAGAAGATTATATATGCTTCTTGTACAAGATGAACACTATATAGAAGATGCAGCCTCTGAAAATGTAAGTCTATTTCATATGAATATATGATGTTATTGAATATAACAATGAGCATTTTTAGTTTTGATCAAACCACTAGAGAATAAGTCCTATTTGCATATAGATTTTCTTGCAATATATTATCATTATTATTGTTGTTGTTTTTGTTGTTGTAGTTGTACCATTAAATCTGTGTTCATATGGTAATTAACGCCTTCTTGTTTCTTTAGATGCAGTTGGACGATAACGCAAGACGTTTATTAATAAATTTACTTGATGCTGCTGCGAATAAAGCTTTCGATGCTCATGCAAAGGTATGCAATAGCTTTTGCTTCTAGATGTGAAATTTTGTTCGATTTGTTTGCAATATTTTGACGGGAATTGTAATACGGTTTTATCAGATTTTAGATGCTCAAATTAGAGCAACGAATAGCTTGTGGTCAACGCCGCAAGGGCAATCTAGAGACGGGCTAAATCTGCGATCATTTTCAATGAGAAAAGCACCAACTGATGCTGCTTATGTTGACCTTTTAACTGGCGATTGGAATTTCAGTGAGTCAACAGATCAAGCAGACCTTGCAGGTGATCCTGGCATGAAACGATGCCGGGTATGCCAGAAAACAAAAGTCAAACAGTTGACTAAAGAGATTAGTTTTAGGGATAGCAAAGCTTTGACTCCAATTAACGGTCAGTTTTCGATTAATCTAACTGACCAAGAGGATCAAATATCTAGAGAAGCTTCTACTAAGATCCTACAGTTAGAATCGTGTATTTCTTCTTTGCAAGTAGCAGCCAAACACACAAATTTTCTAATAAACGAACCCGAGAATGAACCAAAGCAGACTGGAATCGTTTCTGTAAGTAGAAGCGACCCAAACAGTAGCACAAGTCAAATGATTTGGAAGCCTATAGATACGGGTCAACAATGCGATGACCAGACAACACGGTTGATTAATGAGTTAGCCCTGCAAGGTCCACTGGTCAACACGACGCTTCCTAGTGGTCAAACAGTAAGTCAACAGATAGAGGAACCTGTGGTCAACAAAATTGAAACGTTCAATCCGATAACAAATCAGTATAATCATATACCAGAGGAACCTTATTATCTTTTTCCTAGCGGTGGGATCTCTTCCAATACGGATAAAATGGCCAACAAGAATCGGTTTTTACATAGGAGTTTGTCAAGTCAGATAAACAGACAACCGTTGGATCAGTTACAGATGGGTAGAAAGGAGGCAATGAGGACTTCAGAGATGACAGAATGGCGGGACCCTGTTGAATTCGTAGGGCGAAAGCAACCTGGTGAAACATATGATGATCAAATGGATCGTTACAGAGGGAAACATGAGGTCGTTGACACCAAGAGATTGGTTTCAGAGAGTCCAGTTTCAAGTTCAAACTATGCAACTTGGAATCAAAGTCCAAGTCAAAGCTATAACAGTTTCAGTGTCAGTGAAAAGAGTGAGAGCGAGATGAACTTGGTTTCAAGTCAGGATGAGAGTCCATACAAGAGTAGTTCATTTGAATCTTTAGGCTCAATGTCAAGGAGGACGGTTCCTAAAAGGGGTTACAAAGAGGGTGGTCCGAAAGAACCAAATAGGATAAGTGAGAGCAAGATGAAAATGGATTCGAGTCGGGATCTCTTTCCTTACATGAGTAGTGGCTCAGACGAATATTCAAGGTCAAGGAGGACGGTTCCGGAAAAGGGTAACAAAAAGGGTGATCAAGAAGAACCGAAAAGGAAAAGTGAGAGCAAGATGAACATGGTTTCAAGTCGGGTTCAGAGTCCTTACATGAGTAGTAGATCAAACGAATCTTCAGGGTGGTCAGGGTCAGGTTCAGGATCAGGGTCAAGGAGGACGGTTCCTAAAAAGGGACACCAAAAGGGTAATAAAAAAGAACCAAAGATGAGCACGGTTTTAAGCCTGGATCAGAGTTCTTACACGAGTAGTGGCTCAATCGAATCTTCAGGGTCAGGGTCAGGGTCAAGGAGGATGGTTCCTAGAAAGGGACACAAAAAGATGGACACGGTTTCAAGCCTGGATCAGAGTTCTTACACGAGTAGTGGCTCAAACGAATCTTCACGGTCAGCGTCCAGGTCAGGTTCATGGTCAGGATCTGGGTCAGGATCAGGGTCAGGGTCAATGATTCCTAAAAAGGGACACCAAAAGGGTAATCAGAAAGAATCAAAGAGGATAAGTGAGAGCAAGATGAGCACGGTTTCAAGCATGGATCAGAGTTCTTACACGGGTAGTAGCAAAAGCTCAACCGAACCGGAGGAAAGCCAAGTTGGGCGGTTGGGTAAACTTAAAGACAAGTTAGCAGTCATCTTCCATCACCACCATCATCATCACCATCACCACCACGGCAGTAGTGAGGAAGAGGATTACAAGAAAGTCTTATGGAGGAATGCTAAAAAGGTCATTGGTCAAGGAGGAAAAGCGGTCAAGAAGATTGAGAAAAATGCATTGCCGGCGATAAAGAAATACGAGGCTCATGGTGAAGTTATGGTCAAGAAGATGGAGAAAAAGGCCTTGCCGGCGATAAAGAAGTACGCGGCTCATGGTGAACACGCGGTCAAGAAGATTGAGAAAAAGGCCTTGCCGGCGATAAAGAAGTATGCGAGTCATGGTGAACACGCAGTCAAGAAGATTTATAAAAAGGCTCATGGTAAACACGCTGTTAAGAAGAATGATCATAATGCATTGGCGATAAAGGATGAAGCTCATAGTGAACACACGATCAAGAAGAATGAGAACAAGGCATTGGTGTTAATGAAGGATGAGGCTCATGGTGAACACGCGGTTAAGAAGAACGAGAATAAGGCGTTGGTATTAATGAAGGATGAAGCTCGCGGTGAGCATGCGGTCAAGAAGAATGAGAGCAAGGCATTGGTATTAGTGACGGACTATGGTGAGCACACGGTCAAGAAGAATGAGAACAAGGCGTTGGTATTAATGAAAAACGAAGCTCATGGTGAGCACACAGTCAAGAAGAATGAGAACAAGGCGTTGGTTTTAATGAAGAACGAGGCTCATGGTGAACACGCAGTCAAGAAGACAGAGAACAAAGCGTTGGTGATAAAGAAGGATGCGGCTCATGGCGAACACGCGGTCAAGAAGAGTGACAACATGGCGCTAGTGCTCCACAAAGCAGGCGGTGACAAAGATAGCAAGGCGTTGGTGCTCCGCAAACCAGGAGGTAAAAAGCAAACAAGTCAGATGCAGGCACTCATGGGCGGGTTGCTGAAAAACTCTCGTCGGTCCACTAAAAAAAGCAAGTCCAAAAGTGTTGAAAACACAGGAGGTAAAAAGCAAACAAGTCAGATGCAGGCATTCATGGGCGGGTTGCTGAAAAACTCTCGTCGGTCCACTAAAACAAGCAAGTCCAAAAGTGGTGAAAAGAGAACCCCGAGCGGTTCAAGTGGGCAAAAAAACGTTGGTGGTGTAAAGACAGGACAGAAAATGCAGTGGTTTCAAATGCTACGGCAGCAGCGAAAAGTGAAGAGGCTCGAGAAACTACGTAAGAAAGTCGACAATGACAAAGTGGCAGCAACCCTTAAACGCCCATAACAAGCCAGATATAAGAGCATGGCTGAACAAGATTATTTTTTTTAAATGTTGTTTACTTGTGACATGTATTAAGATCTCCATTTCATTCTGTGTGTATAGTATGTATTTTTATGAAAACGCCAAAGTATTATGAAGCATCTGAGCTGTGGAGTTCTAACCGGCCTAGTGGTATTGGGTCGCGTAAACCAACGCCAAACCATAAATCGTATTGACACATCAACCGAACACTATACGAGTATTCGTGGGTTGAAACAAAGCTACTATTCGGGTTTAAAATAATCAACTTGAAACAAGAATGTGTGATGATAATGATACCAAAACTATGAATATTCACCAATAAGAAGCGACTTTAAAATGGCTTCTTTGTTACCATTATAATTTGGTAGCAAATGACCAACACCAGGTAGTTCATGGTAGTGAATCCATGGTAGTTTTTTTGCTATGTATCTTTGCAAACTCACAGGTACGAGCCCGTCTTCATCACCGTGCCATAAATGAACACGACCCTCATTGTTTGGGAACGGGTTCTCTATCTCCATTGGATCGAATTCCCATTTACCAAACCCGACTTTCATGTCCCTAAAAATTGACTCAGCTAGTCCTTGTTGCTGCACGTAATCCTGTTCACAATGATCAGCTCAAGTTAACGATATGCATAAAAGTGGTGGAAGCGGTTGGGTATGCTAGGTTGATCAGCGCGGAGGTTATATGCATTAAAATAAACTTTTGACGACACATTATTTAGATGGGTTCAATTGACCCATCTTTTCTAATATTTATTGGGTTTTCTCCTGAATTGGTGTAGACATTAATGCTTAGTGGAGATGGAGATGGATATGATTGGGTGGTTCTGCTGGTAGCACGATAATACTCCAGTGGTCCGTTAGTGATCCAAATTTGACGTTAATAATTAAAAATTTGTATATATGTCGTCTTTATTTACCAAAAAAAATTAATATTGATTTGACTGAGAAAATCAAGCGTTGGACTATTTTGACTAATTTTTTGGTTGATCAGTTATTTGGCCAGTTAGGTGAGACTAATGTTTAACCAGCCAGATTTTGACACATAAGCTTAATATTTTTCTTCATTCAAGTTTTTCACATGTGATTGAATGCCTAATAGTTTTACCAGAAAATCATGCCTAATTTTTTTTTTATGGTTTTACCTTTAGCACTGATCGCGGTGTGGGTGACCCTTCGCCATAAAGCTTGGCTAGAATTTTCCAGTCAGAAGCTGAGAAATTAGGCTTTCCGGCTATAACACTAGAGCCGGGGAACCATTTTTGAGTGTTCCACCAATAGACGAGCCATGGCACGTAATGTGACACGCCAACCGCCCATTGATCTTGACGAGGTTGCAACTTGTAGGCCTCCATTGTTAAATTTCTTGGAAAACTAGACCACCAATAGTTCACAACTGGTGCAATCAGTGCCACCCCTGCTAACCTGTTTGTTACAAACACTTTTTATTATTGTTTTTTTTCCTAAAAATAAAAATATAACATGGTGTCTAGAAAAACCAGAAAATTACAGGTTCATCTTTACCCCGACCTGAATTAATCAGTTCTTAAAATCTAGAAAACCGTACATCTGTTATAGATTCGGTTTTAGCCCATAAAAATGTATTAAAGGGTTGTATGCTGGGTTGTCAATCGTGTCAGGTTAGCGTTAATTCCCAACATGACCCATATTTTTATCTGTTTCATAAAGTCAACCTTAACTAGTACACATTTAAAACAGTGTAACCAGACGACCTATTTAAAAACATTTTTCTAAACATGTCAAACGGGTAGGTAGTTAATAATCAAGTTGTAAACGTGTAGATCAGATTGGTATGTTTTAAAAAATGTGAATCTGCTCACGAATCAACTTCTTTAATTAAACGGATTAAACAAGTGAGTCGGAATAAATAGATTCAATTTTTTTCGATATTGACACCCTATGATACCATGATACAAGCATATTAATTATATGGTACAGTACAATCAAAAGTCTTACCGATGAGGGATGTACTTTAAACTGCCCCAAGCTCCTTGTTGACCCATGGAGTATCCAATTACATAAAACTTAGACCCGAGTTCTAGTCTATCAGCAAGATCTTCAATATCCAGAGCTGTGCTTCGGATTGTCCGATTTGGATCCGGATCACTCTCCCCATAACCCGGCCGATCAAACGTTACCATGTAGATCTTAAGTTCTTCAAACAATTCCTACAAATCGTTTACAAATTCACCGGTCAATCCATTGTTTCATCGATGCATGATCACACTACTAAACAAATGAGTATCACATAAAATCAGTTCTTCAAACAAATGAGTATCACATGTTACGTCGGAGAACCGAAAAAAAAAATGAAAACAATTTTAAATATAACACCTTTTTAAACATTCTCAAGAAATCATTTCTGATAAGATCATCCATAGTGGGGCGCGATGGAGGAGTTTCTGTGAGAGATGGCGCCAGCCACACCATAACAGGCGGCGCTATGGGGGTGGTTTTTGATGAAGGCGGTATGTGCATAGCGGCGTGATTGAGATTGCTTTCCAAAAAATGGAGGGTAGGGGCTTTATTTAATTTTATTAAAAAAATTGAAAATTAATAAATAGGTAATGATAGATAGGGGCTTTATGACTATGCGCTCTAGTGATATAACGCCTCATAAAGCCCCTGTATGACGTGATGTGCCACATATCGCATAACGCTCCCAAAGGGGCTTTATGACTACACATGTGACATGACCTAAATAGATAACGTCGTAGTTAATAATCAATTTTTTTGAATGTTCAATAAACTCCGGTGACGACTTGGGTACACCCATTAGTAAAAAACCATCTCGTAGGAAACCCACCGCTTGAAGGCCCACTATGTAAAACCTTAGAACAAGCATTGTCACGAACGAGACTCCAAACAACACCCCGTAGAAAAAATTACCGGGTTTTATCAATAATCAAATTACACATACTCGTATGTATTACCAACATACGGATACAGAAAAAACAATGGCAGTTAGGGTAGTTAATTACCGGATGGAAAACGGATTCGTCGTAGCGACATGAGCCGAAGCCATGAACGAAGACGATCTTATAATGGGCTACGTCTCTGGAGACACCGTATTCTTTATAGGCTAGATGTCTACCGTCTCTAAGGGTGAGACGAGGACCGGTAAGCGGTGGACCACCGGGTGAACCGCAGAGTTTTGGTGGTGGGGGGAGGGTGTTCTGGTATGCCCATGCTAAGAGTCCGATGAAGAATAACGCTGCAGTTGTGTTAGCAAACTGTCGGTGAGGCTTCATTGTGGTGCTTGCTCGGGTGGACGGATGAGGTGTAAAGCTGGAACAATATGAATATATAATAAGGGGAGGACTTGTTCTTTGATTGTTTCGTCAACATTAGTAGGTGGTTGGGTGTGGAATTTTAATTTATTTAAGACTATTGGGTATGGGGGAGGATAGTCTCCAAAGGACTATCCTCCACCTAAGCGCCACGTAGGCAAAGGAGAAGGACCCTCCCCTCGGAGACTATCCAAGGGTGTGGGGATGCTCCTCCTTTATTTTATTATTATTATTATTATTTTTTGTCATATTAATTAAAACGAAGTAAATAAAATTAAAAAAAGTTACATTTAAATAAAAACTTAAAATTACATTTAAAATAAAAATCCTAAAGCTACATTAAAAAAAAAACCTAAACTTAAATTAAAAAAAAAAGCCTAAAGTTACAAATAAAAAAAAACTACGCGTTGTTTTCTCCGAGACTCCAAATGTGATCGATCAAGTCCGATTGAAGATTGACATGTGTGAAATCGTTATGTAACGAGAACCTGTTCAAATCTTGCTGTTCTTCGCTAACCGGAACATTATTCTCCTCCACCGCGTTCTCGTCATACTCACAAATTGCATGTCCTTCGTCTTCGAGGATCATGTTATGCAGCAGAATACAAGCATACATACAGTATCGCAACGTTTTGGGTGTAAAAGCGCGTGCTGGGTTTTCAATGATATGCCATTTTTGTTGGAGAACCCCAAAACACCGTTCAATATCTTTTCTAGCCGCTTCTTGAAACTTGGCAAATTTCTTTCTTTTTTCATCCGCAGGATGCCTAACCGTTTTAACTATTGTAGAGTATTGTGGGTATATTCCATCGGCAAGATAATACCCGCGTCTGTACTCCACGCCCGAAACTGTAAAACTCGTATCAGGACCGACCCCTTTTATAACATCGTCAAAAACATCCGAATTTTGTAGAACGTTGATGTCGTTATTCGAACCAGGAATACCAAAGAAAGCATGCCAAATCCATAGGTCTTGAGATGCAACAGCTTCTAGAATTATTGTTGGATGTCCCTGATCGCCTCGCGTATACATTCCTCGCCAAGCGGTAGGACAATTCCGCCATGTCCAATGCATGCAATCAATGCTCCCGAGCATGCCTGGAAAACCGTGCCTTGCTTGGTGGTGTTGATACAAATTTTGAACGTCATTGTGATTCGGTTTTCGCAAATATTTTTGGCTGTAGAGCTTCACCACAAATTTGCAAAACTTGTATAAACATTCTCTAGCTTGTCTTTCGGACATCTTTAAGTATTCGTCCCAAGAATCGGCTGTCGTCCCATAAGCAAGTTGACGAATCGCCGCAGTACATTTCTGTAAGGTGGTGAAGCCCATTTTGCCTCTAGCATCGGGTCGCTGGGTAAAAAACGGGTGATAAGCGGCTAAATTGTCGGCGATACGTAAGAAAAGTTGACGACTCATTCTGAAACGGCGTCTAAAAATAGCCTCCGAGTACAGCGGCTCGTCCGCACAGTAATCAACGATTAATCTTTGGTTAGCATCTACGACATAACAAAATATATATATAACTTATAATTAAAAAAATAAGATTAAAAACATAAACTTAAAAAATTAAGAATAAATATATAAGAATATAAATATAAAAAAAATATCACTAACTTTCTCGGTCTCGCTCGATGTGTGGGTTCCTGTTTCGTGGTTGTGTCGAAACCTCCTCCTCCTCTTCTTCTTCCAAAATTATTTGTGTCGCCTCTACCACCTTGTTTATAAAAAAATTTACGGCTTCCATGGTGTCCGTCGAACCCGATGAAGAAGAAGATGACATGGTGTATTTTTTAGAGAAGATTATGTGGGTATTTTGTATAAAAATGTGGGAGTTGTTTGGAGAAAGTGGGTGAATTTTGGTATAAAAGTGGATAGATATGTGGGTATTTATAAAGGTTTGAAATTAATTTGAATTTTTTTTTTTTAAATAGCCAACGGATATATTGAATGGACCCCACCACAACAGCCCCGTCTCCACCGTCGGTATTCCGACGTATTTGCCGCGACGTGCCCCTTGGGGGCGGTGTTGGACGGTCCTATTGGGATGACGGGCCTGGAGCCGAAGCCCATACCCAACCGCCTAAGGGTCAAACTATCTACACACTTGTAGATAGTCATCTTTAAAATGTGTTTTTTGTCTTTATATGCACACCCTGCAGTGTCGAACTGTGGCCAAAACGTGGCGTTTTGGTCAGGTTAACCAGACAAAGACTGACGGGTGTCTGACAGGTCTGTTAACCGGACCAAAACGCCGAGCTTTGGCAGCGTTTTGGTCCTGTCAACCAGACCGGGTGTCAGTCTTTTGTCTGGTTGACAGGACCAAAACGCGGCCAAAGCTCGGCGTTTTGGTCCAGTCAACAGACCCGTCAGTCTTTTTCTGATTAACCGGACCAAAACGCCGCATTTTGGCCACAGTTCGACACTGCAGGGTGTGCATATAAAGACAAAAAACACCTTTTTAAGTGTATATATAGTGAAATGAGTGTGCCAATAGGTACACCCTTATTTAATAATGTTTAAGACTTGGATTGGTTTTTAACTTTTTATTAATAATAAGTTTTATATACGTGAGAAAGTGAAGGCGTGTCATTTTTATTTTTTAGACGTGAAACATAAAACGACAGAGTTTTGAATAAAAAAATCCCTAACCACCGAAATAAAATAAAAAAAAAAAGAGAAAATCACGAAATTAAATATTGATTCCTAAACGTTGAAATAAAAAATGAAAAATCATAAAAATAAATATTAACCTAACAGAAAAAGCGACAATAGACCCCGAAAAGAAATGGCTACACAATCTTCTCCAAAATTTGGGAAGGATGGCTCAGACGTGAGAACCTATAAAAGATTCACAATCTTTGCACGGTAAAACTAGCCCATTAAATTAGAGGTATTCTAAAAAATTATTTTATCGTGCAATCATACAATATTAAAAAAAAAGACAATAAATAAATAAAGTAAACAAATAACTAATAGAATTGGCCTCTTTTCTTTTTTCATAGATTGAAATCGTTCCATCACATCGTCGTCTTTTACTTTATGAAAAAAAATCATTTTCAACCATACAAACATGACATTGTTCAAAAATTACGGGCCCATTCGATTGCGTAAATCCGTCTTGATAATCTTCAATTCTCAAAAAACATCTTTCAACAGTTGCGGTTGCAACCGGTAAAACTAAAGCTAGTTTCACTACCCAATAAACCAAAGGACAAGAACTATGTGTTCTCATTTCAACCATAAGATGCACAAGATCACTTATTCTATTATGTGAGCTTTATTAGTTATTACCATTTGGGCTTAATTATCATAAAACTAATTATTTAGGCTTTGTTACTAAACATGTTTCGGGTTTAATGAATAATATCAAATTTCATAATTTTCTCTTAGGGATATCCTCATATATGTTTTTGGGTAGGATATGTATAAAATCGGGAAAAAAAATTACATTACAAATACGAGGTTGAGTCGTAGCCCGTGCTACGGCTCATTCTTAATTAGTTATGCCCCTGACGTAGCCTATACACCTAGTTGTTTAAGTCTCAAAATACACTAGTGTTGTCTAAAAAGCTTGCAGCTCGGAGCTCGCTCGGAAAAAGCTCGCTTGATATGTTTCGGTTTGAAAGTGAGACGAGCCAGCTCGGCTCGATTAGAAAGTGAGCCAGCTCGGCTCGGCTCGTAACGAGCCGAATTAGCTCGGTTTGGCTCGCTTGGTAGCTTAGCTCGGCTTAGTTCGGATTATTTTCTTTATAATATATTTATTTTTATATACATTATAATATATTACAAAAAAACTTATTATTATTTATATGTATTTAGGCTCGTAATTTGATATCCATGGCATATTTGAATCTTAATTACCTTGCTAATGAACTAATATTATCTTTCATTGAAATTGAAAACTCATTTTTCGTTGTTGAACATGATTTTGGCTTGTAATGTATTAGGATAAACTTATTTTGAATATGTTTTTTTGAAGTATTGAATAATGTTTTAAGCTACTAAATTTTGACGGTTATGTGTTATATTTTTCTTTTTAAAATCGAGTCAAACCAAGTCAGCTCGGTTTAAAACCAAGCCGAGCCTGAGCATAGATTTTCAGCTCGGTTTCAAATCTGAGTCGAGCCGAGTCAGCTCAGTTTAAAACCAAGCCGAGCCCGAGCTTAGATTTTTAGCTCGGTTTCAAATCTGAGCCGAGCCAGCTCGGTTTATAACCGAGCCGAGCCCGAGCTTACCTGGCTTGACTCGGCTCATGAACAACCCAAAAATAGACGTTTTAGAGTTGGAGGTTATCTTCAAGTGGAGGTTACATGGCCTCTATGTCAAAAAGTTTCCAACATGTAAAACGGCTACATGTTGATCAGTTCTGTTTAGACATAATGGAAAACATGAAAACATACCTTTGATTGCATCAGTACAGGCCAGCAGAGAATCCAGAAGGAGACGCAGCAACAGTGTTTGACATGATTGTCAGTTTGATCTGTTTCCTCCTTAGGGTGCAATCTAATGATGGTGATGAAGAAACCGAATAGGGTGTTCGGTTGAGGAGAGGAGGTCGATTGATGTTATGAGAGTAATTAGGTTAAGTGTCTAACTTTAGAACCTCTACATAAGTCTCCTTATATATGCACCCAAGAGAAAACCCTAATTAGTTAATAAGGGTAATTAGGCCCATCAACAATTACCAACTAATTATTTAATAGGTTGTTATATATTTTGATCTATATAATGTAAATGATTATAATGGCTACTAGATTAAATATAAAATAATATATATTTAATCTTACATTCTCCCACTTAGCCGAGTAATCATTTACTATGAGTATTAGATAAGCCTGGTCAGGAGTTAACACTTATTTTAGCCTTAAACAATAACTATAGCAGAGAAATACAGCCGTTGAATCATTATTCGACTCGGGACCCCCATTAGTCATACTATAGCCTTAATTTAAAACCTAATCGTTATGATCAAAATACGCATAAGCCCTTTGTTTGATTTGTAACTTTATTTGTCTATATGCCATTATGTCGGCTTGACATATTCTTAGAGACATACAAAAACAAACTGATGAGGAAAATTAACTAATAGTTAGTCATTCATAGTACGATATGAAATTGCGCACGACCATTAATTAATACCCGTCTATGAGCTCTCTTAATAAGACTTATGGGTAATAGCCCTTCAGTTATAGGATCCTTAAGCATATTATGAATGTATTCGATACAAATATTTAGTTTCCTCAATTCGTTCATAAACGAATAAGTAATTGCGTATCGAAACTTAATGCAGCACCTCTTGAACTGTTAATGTTCAAGAAGTCATGGTTGCTGATTTTATTACACTAAGTCTTCAAAATAATAATTATATGGAGTTAATAAACTTATGAGTCCACTGATAAATTTCCAACAACATTTAGTGACTATATTATGTCGTTATAACTTAGGTTGTTGATATCAGTCCATTATGACTCCTCCATGAGATAGGTTTTGTCTGCTGACATAAAGATATACCCGAAATTACATTTTGTCATCTTTGAATATTACAAAGTTAGAGTAATCAACCGGTTTGAGTTCTCACTTCTTCTTTAAAATATAGTCTCTCGTTTCTTTTGAAGATATTGTAATACTCTATTAAATGCTTCACGTTAATATAGACATATCTAGTGTGTTGCAATTGATGGGATTTTAACATGTTTATCAAAGCAATTTCATCCATATGAAATAAAAACGTAGCGGAAATAATATTTAAAACATGTTACTTTTAAGATATAAATTTCATTTATAAGCAAAATCCCAAAACCCGGATCCATATATGAACATGCATACTATCAACACAACCATAGGATGTTTAGAAAACTACCTTCTTGGAGTAAAGAACTTGAAATGGATGATGCTTCTTGAAATGGTTGCCTTCAAGAGTAGAAGACCTCAAGCTTGCATACCCCAAGCTTCCAACGAACACTCTAGTTTTAGCTAGGATTTGAACACTTGAATGAAACTTGAAAAACCCTTTGAACACTTGAATGTTGGCGAAATTTAGAGCAAAAATCACAAGTCTTTCTTTTGATTTTGTCATCTAAATGTTTTATAAATACAAGAGAGAATATCACCTCCTTTTTTGCCAATAACCATGCTTCTTACACATGCAAGGGCATGAGAGTTCATTGGACCAAAACATTTTTGTGAGTTCCCATGAGGGGGGCCTAGCTTTATTTTATAAAAAAAAATTCTTTTATAAAATTTAAGTCTTGGTTTATATATATATATATTTATAACTTTTATAAATATAACACTACATAAATGCAAGACTTTATACAACCTTTTAAAATGTTATTTAACCCATTAAATAACAAAATAAAATATTCTCTCCAAATAAATTATCCATATAATTTATTGGTTTCTCAAGTGTAATTATTTAGAAAACCAAAATCTAAATATTGTAAGTGTTAATATTTATTTGTTTGATCATATCACAAATAAATAGTATAAGTGTTTGTCTAGCTTGTATTTGGGTATGACTCGACTTGGATCATAACGTACTAGCCACATCAATTTAATATGTGTCTTGGGCATACAGAATCCAACAATCTCCCACTTGCACAAGATACATAGAAGATTGATGCAAGTAGTAAAGACCACCTAACTATAGTTTACTACCCCTAATACGTATAACTATATTTCCCATTCAATAACATCATCCCCTTCAAGTCCCTTACTTGAACATGATTTAGGTGAATCTATCATTTATCCTTTCGTTACAGATGTCATGTTAAATCCAGAGACATAGAGCGATCACTCTCTGTTGATTCAACTTTAGCAGGCCTTAGACATCTTACTCTCAACGAATAAGAGGAACAAATCCCTTCTTGACTACATACATCTCTCACAATCACCTTGTACCACACCTGAGTTTAGCCTTATGTACTGCCTTGCTACAGACAGCTAAGAACTAGGTCAAGGTATATAATACTTGGTGAATATCAAGACCCAATATGTATCTCAGGTCAGAGGATACTATGATATTCGCCTTTACTCAAATTTACTTATGATCAATCACAAATGATTCCATGCAGTAATATTTGAGAGCGAGTCAGTCCAATATTTGTATCCCACAAATATCTATGAACTTTGGCAGCAACACTTTGCTCTATATTCATATCTAATGAATATCCACCAATCCAAATTCATAATAGTCTTACATTCATATTTGTTCCCACAAGTATGATCGACTACGGACATTTAGAATAATTAACTTATTCATGGATTTAAACATGCTAATATGAAACGTAACTCAAAATACCATAAAGAGTTAAAATAACAATTGTTTCAATATCCAAATACAAAAAAGATCAAATCCAATCACTAGAATATCGAAGTCCTAAGGCACATGTATGACCCTCATGTTTTGCCCTGTTAAGGAGCTTCGTGAGTGGATCCGCAATGTTTTGATCGGTGTGAACTTGGCGGATACATATCTTTCCTTTTTCAACTTCATCCCTTATGTAGTTGAATCTTCGCTCGATATGTCTAGTCTTTTGGTGCGCACGAGGTTCGTTGATTTGAGCAATCGCACCCTCGTTATCACAAAAGATCTCTAGGGGGTCTTGAATGGTAGGGACCACCCCTAGGTCGGCTATGAATTTCTTTAACCATGCAGCTTCCTGGGCTGCCAATGAAGCGGCGATGTATTCTGATTCTGTAGTGGACAATGCTACCACGTCTTGTTTTGAGTTCTTCCAAGAGACTGCTCCTCCATTTAAAATGAAGACATACCCCGATTGTGATCGAGAATCACTTCGATCAGTTTGGAAACTCGCGTCCGTGTAACCCTTTACAATGAGTTCCTCCTCACCAGATCCATATATTAAAACCATGTCCTTAGTCCTTCTAAGGTATTTTAATATGCACTTAACAGCCTTCAAATGACTGTTACCTGGATTTTGCTGGTATCTGCTCGTCATGCTCAAGGCGCATGACACGTCCGGTCTAGTGCATATCATTACATACATGATGGATCCTATAGCAGACGCATATGGGACTCCTTTCATTTTCTCTTGCTCATCCTTTAAGCTTGGACATTGAGATGTATTCAATATTGTCCCCTTTTGAATAGGTACAAAACCTTTCTTAGAGTTATCCATTTGGAACCTATTCAAGACTTTGTCAATGTATGCACTTTGGTTTAAACCTATCAAGCACCTTGATATATCCCTATAGACCTTTATTCCCAGAATGTAGGCGACTTCACCAAGATCCTTAATGGAAAAACAACTTCCAAGCCAGGTTTTTACACCTTCCATGGTTGGAATGTCATTTCCAAATAGTAGAATGTCATCGACATACAGTACTAAGAAAGTGATGATGCTCCCACTAGCTTTCTTGTACACACAAGCTTCATCACCATTCTTGATGAATCCAAAATTCTTAATTTCTTCATCAAAACGGTGATTCCAACTTCTAGATGCTTGTTTCAATCCATAGATTGATTTCTTTAACTTGCATAATTTGTAAGGATGTTTTAGATCGACAAAACCTTCAGGCTGAACCATATAGACATCTTCATCAATATATCCATTAAGAAAAGCCGTTTTGACATCTAACTGCCAGATCTCATAGTCATAATATGCAGCTATGGCAAATAATATCCTGATTGACTTTAGCATCGCCACAGGCGAGAAGGTCTCATCATAATCAATCCCTTGAGTTTGAGTGAAACCTTTTGCTACAAGTCTTGCTTTATAAGTATCCAAGTTACCATGCATATCAGTTTTCTTCTTGAAAACCCACTTACTTCCAACTACTTTAGAGTTAAGTGGTGGCACAACCAATTCCCAAACTTGGTTGTCATACATGGATTGCATCTCTATGTTCATGGCTTCAAGCCATTTGTCACAATCGGATTTTGACATTGCATCATGGTATGTGGTTGGTTCATCTGAATCTACCATGTAGCATCCATCCATGAAAAATCCATATCTTTCAGGTGGACTACTAATTCTACCAGATCTGCGAACATTTTGTGTGTTCTGATCAACCTCTTGATCGTTTTCAACAACCTCTTGTTGAGTGCTAGTATCAACCAAACGTGTATCGTCTTGTGATTCTTGATCCTCCTCAAGTTCCACTGTTCTATCACTAGTTCCTTCCATAAGGAACTTAGCTTCTAAGAACTTACCCTTTCGAGCAACAAATACCTTTTGCTCGGTTGGGTCGTAGAAATAATATCCTATATCATTTTTAGGATATCCTACAAAGATACACTTAGTGGATCGAACTTCTAATTTATTTGGAGTGTATTGCTTAACATAAGCTTCACAACCCCAAACCCTTAAGAATGATAATGATGGAGGGTTTCCATGCCATATTTCAAAAGGTGTCTTTTCCACTTTCTTGGTTGGGGCCATATTTAGTATACGGACCGCGGAGAGCAAAGCGTAACCCCAAAATGATAGAGGTAATGTGCTTCTAGCCATCATAGATCGAACCATATCTAATAGAGTTCGATTTCTCCTTTCGGACACACCATTGTGTTGTGGTGTTCCAGGTGGAGTAAGTTGTGAGATAATCCCACAACTCCTAAGATGATCTTGAAAAGCACCACTAAGGTATTCACCTCCTCTATCAGTGCGAAGGACTTTGATTGTTTTCTTGAGTTGATTTTCTACTTCACTTTTGAAGTCTTTGAACATTTCAAATGCCTCATCTTTGTGTCTTAGTAAATACACATAACCATAACGACTATAGTCGTCGGTAAAGGTAATGAAGTATCTTTCACCGTTCCTAGTCATCGGCTTAAAAGGACCACATACATCTGAATGTATGATACCTAGTAAGTCTTTAGCCCTTTCAAAAGTTCCACTAAAGGGTGTCTTGGTCATTTTGCCTTGTAAACAAGATTCGCATACATCAAATGAATTATCTTCATTTGTATTCAAAAGACCATTTTTCTGAAGTATATGCATGCGATTCTTGCTTATATGTCCAAGGCGACAATGCCAAAGGTAGGAATCACTCAAATCTATTTTGAGTTTCTTGTTGGTTACTTGGTACATTGAGCTATCATATGATGCATTATCATGATCTAATTCATAAATGCCATTTAAAGACATAGCTTTAAAATAAAACACATCATTCATAGAAACATAAATGTCTTGGTTAACAAATTCGAAATTAAAACCACATTGTCTTAAAAGGGAAACAAAAAGTATGTTCCTAGTTAAACTAGGAGCATACAAAACATTCTTCAAAATAACTTCCAAACCACTTGGAAGTTCTAAAACGTAGTCTCCTTGAGCTTTGACTTCAACCTTTGCTCCGTTGCCTATGAAGAGACTAGCGTCTCCCTTCTTATAATGTTTATTTCTTTTGAACCCCTGCAACAAATTGCAAATGTGAGTTCCACATCCGGTATCTAGTACCCATGTGTTAGAAGAAATAACATTAAGCTCAACATGTATCATAAAGATAATACCTGAGGTTTGCCCTGCATCCCTCTTGTTTTTCAACTCTTTGAGATAGGTCGGACAATTTCTCTTCCAATGTCCTATCTCACCACATTCAAAACATGGGTCATTCGTAGCAACCTTTTTCTTCTTCTCTTTTGGTTTGGCAGGTTCTGCTTTAGCTTTTCCCTATCCCTTTCCCTTGACGTGTCCCTTTCTTTTAGCATAGTTTGCTTTAGAGTCGGGGTGGGGCCTCTTCTTATTGTTTCCTTCATTGATCGCTAGGACGGGTAAAGCCTTTTTGCCCATTCCTGCTTCGGCCGTTTTGAGAATTGCATGAAGCTCACCAATGCTCTTGTCCCATCCATTCATGTTGTAATTCATTACAAAGCTTTCAAATTTCTTTGTCAAAGAGTTGAGGATCAAATCCGTAGCCAACTCTTTAGAGACGGGACAATTTAGCCTTTCGAGGAGATCAATGTGGCTTTTCATCTTAAGGACATAAGATGATACCGATTGGGTTTCCTCCATTCGACATGCATGAAGCGCCCGAACAGTTTCAAAGCGTTCTACCCTTGCTTGTTGTAGGAACATTTCCTTTAACTGGGTAATCATGTCGTATGCCCCGTGATGTTCAAAATCCTTTTGAATTTCGGGAATCATAGTTCCCAACATGAGGCATGAGGCTTGCATGGAGTCCTCGGTATACTTAACCCAATCGTTGCAGGCTTCCACATCTTCCACGTTAGGTTCATCGGGAATAGGATCGTCCAACACATATGATATCTTCTCTTGCTTGAGAACGATTCTCAAGTTTCGAAACCAATCCATGAAGTTGTTATGGTTGAGACGATCCTTTTCAAGGATGGTTCTTAGTGATAGGTTTCAGACGGTTTGGTTAATCGGGTTTGCATTGTTAGCGGCCATCTACAAAATTTAACAAGTTCAATTTTAGTATTTTCGATATTATTATATTTTAATCATTAATACCCTTTTGTGTCTTAAAGACAATTAATAATTAAAATCTAGAATCCAACGTTACATTTAAATATTGGTTAGGTGACCTTTATCCCTCTATTTAAATTAACAAGGTAGTCAACGTTTGACAATTGCAACTCTTTGCAATTTCTAGCCATATGGGATCGGTTAAACATCTTTATGTTTTGTTGGCATGTTTAATCCCATCAACACCTTTGTTCCCCATGCTTCAGTGACCCTAAGTTCATGGTCTCCAAATCAAGTCGTCCAACTTACACACACATGTGAGTTTATACACATAAGTGGTTAGGTGACCTTTATCCCACAAACATGGTAAACCCACCTCAAACATACAAGTTCCCTCAAATGTGGTTAGGTGACCTTTATCACACAATAAGAGTTCCCAAGTGTTTTGAGTGTTGTATAAAAGGATGGTGTTTGACTTGTTTTATAAAAGGGTTTTTAATATTTCAAAATTCTAGTTTAGAAAATATTATGTACCATACATTTGCATGCATTCAAATCAATGGTACTTTAGTGAAAACTAATTTTCAAGGTTCCTTTTTAATAAAACCCATTTTATTATAAAATCATTAATTTAATAAAACCTTTATTAACCATTTTAATGATTTTGTTAAGAACCAATTTTACGCTTGTTGTTGATTATTAGTTTGTTAAGTCATGCATATCGACATATCATCTAAAACAACAAAGTAAGCAACCAAACAAGCATATCATACATAACAATAGATGCATAACCATAGCCAACTAATTTGACAACACTTGTTAGCCGAACAAGTGTGCCAAAAGGTCCTTCCTAAGGGGTGAAAAATGACACAAACGATGTGTCGTTGAACTCCCACTTGATCCCGCATCCAAATGCTTCAAGTATCCTTCTTGTTTTGTGATTTCTCCACTTTCTTTGAGCTTCCAAATGTCTTTTAAATTCAGCCCCAAACTCCTTTGGACTTCAAAAATGTGTTTTGGTTATCGGGTTAAAATCCCGTTGAGAACCATGAAGTTCTTTGGACCGGAAATTATGGTCCAAACCAAAACCGCATTTTTGTGTGCATCTTCTTTTACAAAATATATCCTAATACATTTTTTTCTAGTAAACTAAAATGCACCTAATCTATTTATTTTACATACCAAATGAAAATAAATAAATTACATATCTTACAAATGGAAGAACAAAAATAATAATTATTACAACCCATTGACTAATTAATAAAATAAATCATAACACAATCATTCAACACAAGGTCATGGCTAGGTTATATGCACCAAAATATATATATATATATAGGGAGGGGCTCATGCGAGAACCACCCTTATTGTGAGAACCATGAGAACCAATGTGAACACAACCTAAAATAGCTAAAAAAAACCTAAAAAAACCCTAAAAAACCCTAAAAAACCTAACCCCCACCCCCCCCCCCCCACCCAAAAACCTAAACCCCCCACCCCCCCCCCCCCCAAAAAAAAAAAACCTAACCCCCCCCCCCCCAAAAAACCTAAACCCCCCCCCCCCCAAGCTAAAAAAAACCTAAAAAAACCTAACCCCACCCCCCCCCCCAAAAAAAGCCTAAACCCCCCTCCCCCACCCCCCAAAAACCTAAACCCCCCCCACCCCCCCCCCCCCCCACCCCCCAAGCTAAAATGCTAAAAACTAAACCCCCAAAAAACCTAAAAAAATCTAAAAAAAATAAAAAAAAAATCCAAAATTTTTTTTTTGATTTTTTTAATATTTTTTAGGTTAAAATCGCTACTTTTCGAAGCAAAAAAAAAAAAAAAAAAATTTTAAAAAAAAAAAAAAAATTTTTTTTTTTTTTTTTGGGTTCGAAAAGTAGCGATTTTAACCTAAAAAATATTAAAAAAATCAAAAAAAAAATTTTTG
This sequence comes from Helianthus tuberosus, assembly GCA_030545235.1. NCBI lineage: Eukaryota > Viridiplantae > Streptophyta > Magnoliopsida > Asterales > Asteraceae > Helianthus > Helianthus tuberosus. The sequence continues at coordinate 47,361,652 of CM060394.1, forward strand.
TGTGATTTTTAGCTATTTTTATGCATTTTTGGTGTGTTCACATTGGTTCTCGCGGTTCTCGCAATAAGAGGTGGTTCTCGCATGATCTTCTCCCTATATATATATATATATATATATGAAAAAAAAATCAAGAAGCAAAAATGGTTTCCTTTTATGACCATTTTCGGTTATGTACTAAAAACCGAAAAGGTAAGTTTTGTCCAAACAAATAAATCATCCATATGAAATAATTTTTCAAGATTTCCTTATGCATGTAAGAAAATAATCTTGAAAAACAAAGGGATAACCATATTAAAATTTTCGGCCATAGGGTTTTATTCAAACCCGAAACCCGAAATTTTTAATCTATTGAAGCATGCACTCATATAAGCGGCTCTGATACCATTGAGGGGATTTTAACATGTTTATCAAAGCAATTTCATCCATATGAAATAAAAACGCAACGGAAATAATATTTAAAACATGTTACTTTTAAGATATAAATTTCATTTATAAGCAAAATCCCAAAACCCGGATCCATATATGAACATGCATACTATCAAACACAATCATAGGATGTTTAGAAAACTACCTTCTTGGAATAAAGAACTTGAAATGGATGATGCTTCTTGAAATGGTTGCCTTCAAGAGTAGAAGACCTCAAGCTTGCATACCCCAAGCTTCCAACGAACACTCTAGTTTTAGCTAAGATTTGAACACTTGAATGAAACTTGAAAAACCCTTTGAACACTTGAATGTTAGCCAAAATTTAGAGCAAAAATCACAAGTCTTTCTTTTGATTTTGTCATCTAAATGTTTTATAAATACAAGAGAGAATATCACCTCCTTTTTGGCCAATAACCATGCTTCTTACACATGCAAGTGCATAAGAGTTCATTGGACCAAAACATTTTTGTGAGTTCCCATGAGGGGGGGGGGGGGGCTAGCTTTATTTTATAAAAAAAAATTTCTTTTATAAAATTTAAGTCTTGATTTATATATATATATATATATATATATATATATATATATTTATAACTTTTATAAATATAACACTACATAAATGCAAGACTTTATACAACCTTTTAAAATGTTATTTAACCCATTAAATAACAAAATAAAATATTCTCTCCAAATAAATTATCCATATAATTTATTGGTTTCTCAAGTGTAATTATTTAGAAAACCAAAATCTAAATATTGTAAGTGTTAATATTTATTTGTTTGATCATATCACAAATAAATAGTATAAGTGTTTGTCTTGCTTGTATTTGGGTATGACTCGACTTGGATCATAACGTACTAGCCACGTCAATTTAATATGTGTCTTGGGCATACAAAATCCAACAGCAATGTGAGTTATATCTAAACGAGTATAGACTTGAACTTACATAAGGCTTCCAATTAATGAAGCGTAAGGAAATAATCTCATTTATCCTATTATCCTCTAAAGAAGAGCAGTATTGTTTGTTACATATGTAAGGACCCATTTAAGGTTAAACTTATGGAACGAAACTAATATCCCATTGGGTCTATCTCGGTATGTTATGATATCTATCACGTTAGAGATATCTCTGAGATCTATTATATAAAAGTTTATGTTAACAATGCTTTGACTTATTTAACATATACTTGTCAAAAGAATATCACCTATATAGACAAGTTTATCTTAGTTGCTCCCACTCATTTTGAGGTATGTACATTAATCCACTTGGTTGTTAATGAAAATAATTACTCTAAGTTTTCATCGCATTATGATGTTTGCATTAACCCATATATGGATTTTATTGGCTTAAAAATATTGTTTTCTTTAACCTTCAGTTTGGAACTTTCAGGTTGTTTTATGAACATGTAAATATGTTAGCCATTTGTTAGGGAAAATTGTTTTTAATATTCATTGAATATAGCTTTAAATTGTTATACGCTATTAGAACAGTGATGATTCTCAAAGAAATCTTTTAATAATTTATCTCTTCCTAAGTATAACCTTTGAAAATCAATCATGCCTCTTCGTGTCTTAATGCTTATATCAGGATTTGGTTTAGTTATGAACACTCTTAGGTAATTCTATCAAATCCCATACGTTATACGAACACATAAAATTAGTTTTACTAGAAAACTGTTTTATTCCATTTAGAAGATTGATTGACACTAATGGCTAAATTTGAAGAGATAGGATCGGTAAACTTTTCCAAAATCCATTTCAACTTCAGTTAGGGAGGTTATGTAATCATCAAAGTTAGTAGGTTTTTAAACCTAGATGACCTCCTGTGTTGATTATTGGGTTTGTTAGAAGTTTCAGTTTTATGGATTAGCTCTTGGTTAGGTTGCTATCATTTTCAGGATTTTAAGTTTGTAAGAGTTGGTGCAGTATGGTGTACAAGAGGTGTAATCGGAGTTAAATTCGGAGTGAAATTTAATGACACTCTTCCCCCCGCCTCTTGTATTCCTTGTAAGTCATGATAAGGACTTTGACTGCTCCCACTGACCTTAGAAATCTTTAGGAACTCAGCATGCTTAGGGTCAATATTTAACGACCAACAAATTCTAATAGAGAAACAAGTTAATGATGTTAGTCATTGTGATTTCTCTTGTTGAGAATTATGTTAGTTTAGGTAAGAAATCTAAGTGTGCCCACAATTAAGCAACAATGAAACTTTTGTAAGAGTAGCATTAGATTTTAAGGAGACAAGTTATGATGAAACAGTGTCGTGATGGAGCGGTGTCTTGTACAAGAGGTGTAACTTGAAGTAATATATTTTTTTCTCTCCCCCACCTCTTGCAACTATTGCAAGTTATTATTAAGACACTTAATGCTCCCACTGATCTTTAATATCTCTAGAATGCTACAAGAGAAGTTTCAATGAGCTACGTGACGTGGGAACCTATCACATATACGTTAGACTTTATTTGATTTCTTTAATGTCCAGATATCATAAGAAACTTTAGGGACATATTTAATAGAAATCTTATTAAGTATATATATATATGAATAGATTTCTTCTAAGACCGTGGGTCATATGCGACAAAATTTAGATACAAGTTGATAGTCTTTTAAATGATAAATGAATTATGTCTGAATATTCCATTTGGAATAAGTTCCATGAATGTCAATGAATGACTTATGATGGACCCATACTTATTCCTTAAGCCAAGTAATATTTAGGGTTGTAACGTCATGATTTAAAATCAATTAGAATGAGATTATATAAAAAAATCATCCTCATTAACCATGTCATGATTTGTCACACCCCGATATTTCCACGTATTTCCGGTGGGCCCGGTGGGGAGTATCGTGACGTAGTTGATATCATCATAGTCAAACAACACAATATTTAAATGCACAACGGAAGCAAAAGATAGATTTTATTTCAACCAAATAAAATTGTAATATTAAGTATCACAATAATAGTTGAAACAGATCCACAGGCGGATCAAAATAAAAGGAAAACTGTTCAACAGACTTCGACATCTAGAGCTTGCAAGACTTGATTATTGATGCCTGGAGTATCCAGCCTATTACGTATAGTACCTGCACTTAGCCTTTTTGGAAAATACGTCAGTTTACACTGGTAAATACAACTTAACTGACTCATTTTGAAAAGAGTTTGAAAATTGGTTTGAATGCACTTCGGCAAAAATATCTTTTATAACTTGGGACAATTATTTAAAAATAATCTTGTATACAGTTTTACTTATTTGTCGTCCGTTAGGGCCGGTTTGTAGGGCCGGTCGAGATTAATTGACACGCCACAGGTATAATGCCCACAAGGATTATTTCCTTTAAGTGGATTACCAGTTTTGACATAATGCATCTGTCAGGTATATGCCTACACCCCGTGCTTAGGTCGTGGCCATTTCTTTGAATGATGCCAAGGATATCCGGGACATGGTCATTTAAGGGGCTGTTTGGTAGCCTCTGAATGGTCATTAAGAGGCTACCTCTTAATGGAACCATTAAGAATTTTACCAATGAGAAGGTAGAAGAATGTGACATGTGATGATTTACCATTCAGGGGTTACCTCTTAACCATTCAGACTTGAGGTTACCTCTTATTCATTCAGAGGTTTTAAACCATTAAGAGGTAGCATCTGAATGGTCATTAAGAGGCTACCAAACAGCCCCTAACCCCCAAAGGCCATACACCAAATAATACGGAATAAAACGAGTTATGTAATTACATTAATCACAATCCAATTTAAATGACTACATACACGACCAAGCGGTATTATTATAATACCGTATCCCAAGCCCGTATAGGGAAAATAAGTTAAGAGTATTTACCTGAGCAAAGTATAAATCAAATACAGCAAGCGCACGTAGCTTTTGCTGGGCTCCTAATCTAGAACGAAGGTTTTTAATAACCTATTAGAATCCTAACGGGTCTTTAATTAAGCTTAGACTTAGACCGGTTAGTTTTCAAAAGGAATACACGGTTCAGTCGCATGATAAAGCGAAAACCGGTTTAGAATGTGGTTTTGACCCGACGAGCTTGTATGCTTGTTTAATATGGGTAACTTAAACACATTCTGGATTTTGAGACAAAATTGATATGGTTTGACCCGTTTCGGCTAATATATGCAAACTAGTTACAAAAGCCAATCCGAACGCGAAAAGTGCGTAACGAGTAATCAAGAGAGTCATATGCAAGTTTCCTAATTTAATATGCCTAAAATATGTTGTGACATCAGGAAGATATCTTCTATTATGCCCCAAATGAATTTAAACTCAAATTATGCCCCGTAGGGGTACTTTGGTCATTTAAAAGGTTATAAAAGAGTTTAAATAATAATCTGAGTTACAGGTCTGATATAATTAGTAAAAATACTCATTTTTATAATTCATAACAGTAGGGTACTAAATATATGTGAAATTTATCTATTATAACCAAACTATGCACCGTAGGGGCATTTTGGTAATTTCACATAGCCTTTAAAGGTCAAATCTGGAATTCTGAGTTTAAAACTTTATCTTACTGTTAATGTATAAAAATATACTTAAAATATCAGTAGGTATCAACCTTATATGTGTAAAATAGTTTTTGATGCATACTATGCGTTAAAATGCTTAAAAGGGCGATTTGGAGCCATTTCCGGGTTCTATATAGAAAGCTGGTATTTTCATTATTCCAGAAGGTTTAAAATAATTTATTTATCATATAAAATCAGTAGCAAAAGGTTTGGGGTCAAAAGGATTTGTAAAACTCATTTTATAGCCCAAAAGGGCAAAACCGACAATTACCGAATCAAGCTTAGAACTCTAAGTTATGCTCAGCCTAAAAATAAATAAAAATCTCCAAAAATCCTAAAACATTATTTTATATCAGTAGGTAAAAAGTTTTACACCAAAAATTGGGTTTAGATAGGCTATATGCTAATTATGCCATTTAATTACTAAAAACTTTCTAATTACGCTAATGAGCATAACTCCTAATCTAGATCTCAAATTGATGTCAAATTTTCGGGACAACCTTATAAATCAGTAACTAAGGTTTCTACTCTTTTACATTTTCAAAAATCCTGTTTTAAGGTCATATGGGCATAATAGTCAACATTTAGGCATTTAACGGTACATTGCATATGAATCGGATAACTAATGAACCAAGTTGTATAATCACAGAGGGTTATACTAACATGAAACCTGGTCCAAATAAGGCTCTAAGGCATTTCTAAAACATGCTTAAACGGGTCAGAACTGAAAGTCAAATCAAAAGTCAAATTATGCGACTTTCGGTTCCGAACCGGGTCTCTACTGAAAATTGTCGGGTTGAACATGTTTAGACATGTTCTTACATTAATTACCAAGTTATATTAATGATAAAACAGGTTGCATAGCTTCTACATTGCTAATTATGTGTTAATTTGAAATTAAACTTTCTGTTGACTTTTTAATATCAAGTTTGACCCGACAATTGACCTAGTTAGAGTGGGAATCAGAGAGTACCCCTTTAAGGGTTTATTACCCACATAATTACCTACTTATAGGTACTTTTAATTTGAGTTTTGACTGAACAAATTTTAATTAATCTCGAAGTCAAACCTTAACTACGACGGTTTGACTTTTAGCTAATTAACTAAGCTAAACTGAATTAGGAAGGGTTACGGACACTTACAAGGGTCCTAAGCACAACTAGGAATCACTAGAAAGCTTGTTGCTGATCAGAGGAGCTCCAGAAATGAATTTGTGAATGTTTGCAAATGAATGGCAAAATGTTGCAAACTTGGGAGTCCTTATATATGCATTTTGATGCAACAAGAGCACTCCAAATCAGTCTACAAAGGTTGTAAGATGTTCCCAGGTGTCCCTATGATGCTAAAAACCAGTTATAGGGCCCCTGATTTTCGAATACCACTCTTATAAGGCGGTGTAACTTGTTTAACAGGTATCTGTCCAAAATTCTGCCCAGATACATGGCTTACGGACCGTAAGCTTTAGGCTTTGCGGTCCGTAACCGACTTTCAGAAACCATCGCCCAGGTCTGCTACCTTACGGACCGTAAGGGTCTATCTTTGCGGTCCGTAAGCCCTTATCAGAAGACAAAAATTTGTAAATTTTGAAGTTTTGACCTTGCATTTCTTACAAATCCGAATCTTATGCTTTCCTTTTCAGTAGAGGGACCAAGTGTTCAGACTTTGCATGTACTTACACATTTTGGATCGTGTGGGAGGTTTTAAAAATGTTGAAAATACCGAGAATTCACATTGGATCCATGATTTAGGTTATAATCAATTTATTATTTAGGACAACCAGATTTATTTACATCTTTTAGATGTTGTTTAGGTATATCATGGTTAGGGATTTATTTATAGGTCGTTCAGAGGTATAAATTAACATATCGACGCTTTTAAATCCTACCATACATCTTTATCTGGATCCGTTTTTCATAACACATTTGCATACATGACACGTGTCTTTATTTTATTAGGTACGAATTTACGAGGTGTTTCATCCTCACCCCCTTAAAAGAAATCTCGACCTCGAGATTTACTGAAACAATTGAGGGTATTTTTCTTTCATTGTGGACTCTACCTCCCACGTTTACTCGGGACCTCTGCGAGCATCCCATTTAACCTTGACAATTGGCACGTGCTTCCCCCGAAGCTTCTTAACCCGTCGATCCTCAATCGACAAAGGTTTTTCCACAAATTTCAAGCTCTCATCTATATGCACATCTGTATGTGGTATGACTAGCGATTCATCTGCTAGACATTTCTTCAGATTGCAGATGTGGAATACATTGTGAATACCACTGAGCTCTTCAGGTAAGTTTAACTTATAAGCCACTGACCCTACACATTCGATAATCTCGAATGGTCCTATATACCTTGGGCTTAACTTACCTTTCTTACCAAATCGCATCACCCCCTTCCAGGGTGATACCTTAAGCAAAACTTTATCACCAACCTCAAACTTGAGAGGTTTTCGCCTTTTATTAGCATAACTTTTCTGCCTATCCCTGGCAGCTTTCAGGCGGTCGCGAATCTGGGCAATCTTGTCCGTCGTTTCAAAGACTATGTCAGGTCCTGATAACTGAACTTCTCCTACTTCCGCCCAACAAATAGGCGTTCTGCATTTCCTATCATATAATGCCTCAAAAGGCGCAGCCTTAATACTCGTATGGTAGCTATTGTTATAGGAGAACTCGATCAATGGCAGGTGGTTATCCCAACTACCACCTAAATTAATCACACATGCGCGAAGCATGTCTTCCAAAGTTTGGATTATACGCTCACTCTGCCCGTCAGTCTGTGGATGGTAAGCCGCACTAAAATTTAAACTCGTGCCCAAAGACTGTTGGAAACTTTTCCAAAAATGTGATGTGTATCTGGTATCTCTGTCAGAGATAATAGACACCGGTACGCCATGCAGAGATACAATCTTATCTACGTACAATTGAGCTAACAAGTCGGAGCTATAAGTCTCCTTAATGGGTAGGAAATGTGCTGACTTAGTCAGTCTATCTACTATTACCCATATAGTATCATTTCCTTTCCTTGTCTTTGGCAACTTGGTGATGAAATCCATTGTCACCATCTCCCACTTCCATGTGGGAAGTTCAGGTTGCTGTAGCAAACCTGACGGCTTTTGGTGTTCAGCTTTGACTTGCGCGCACGTCAAACATTTAGCTACACAGGCAGCTATAGACTTCTTCAAGCCTATCCACCAATAGTTTGCCTTCAGATCCTGGTACATCTTATCAGCTCCCGGATGAATGCAGTATTTAGAACTGTGGGCTTCCTGGAGGATAACATCCCGAAGTCCTCCATAAACTGGAACCCAAATTCGTCCATTTAATCTCAAGATTCCGTCCTTACCATAGGATAAATGTTCTTCAGTTACTCCTAGTTTTTCATCAGGGTAGTTAGTTTCCAAGACAGCTTCCTTCTGTGCAGCCAATAATCTTTCATTCAAACTATTCTTTATCTCAATGCTCTTGGCATTGATCCTTATAGGCTTCACTCTTTCCTTTCTACTTAAGGCATCAGCAACCACATTTGCCTTGCCTGGATGGTATCTTATTTCACAGTCATAATCATTCAAAGTTTCCATCCAACGTCGCTGCCTCATGTTTAAATCCTTCTGATTAAACAAGTGTTGAAGGCTTTTGTGATCAGAATAGATCACACACTTGGTTCCATACAAGTAATATCTCCACAGTTTTAGTGCAAATACAACGGCACCCAGCTCCAAGTCATGGGTGGTGTAGTTCTTCTCGTGTACCTTCAACTGACGTGAAACATAGGCAATGACCTTGCCTTTCTGCATGAGCACACATCCCATACCAGTGTGGGATGCGTCACAATATACTACAAATTCATCAATTCCATCAGGCAACGTCAATACAGGAGCGTTGCTCATCTTTTGCTTCAAAATATTGAAGGATTCTTGCTGCTTAGGCCCCTAGTCAAACTTTTTATTCTTGCGGGTGAGTAGAGTTAGGGGTGCTGCAATTCTTGAGAAGTTTTCAATAAATCTCCTATAGTATCCTGCCAGTCCAAGAAAGCTGCGAATTTCCGTAGGCGTCTTTGGCTCTTGCCAGTTCATAATAGCTTCAATCTTAGCGGGATCCACTTGGATACCACGCTCACTAACAACATGTCCAAGGAATTGGACTTCTCGAAGCCAAAATTCACATTTGAAAATTTGGCATAGAGCTTTTCTTGTTGAAGTAGCTTAAGAATGCAACGGAGATGCTTCTCATGGTCAGCTTGGCTTTTCGAGTAAATGAGAATGTCGTCAATGAAAACGATGACAAATTTATCCAAGTAAGGCTTGCAGACACGATTCATGTGATCCATGAATGCGGCAGGTGCATTAGTGAGCCCAAAAGGCATCACTAGGAACTCGTAATGACCATACCGAGTCCTAAATGCGGTCTTGTGTACATCTTCTTCTTTAACCTTCAATTGATGATAGCCTGACCTCAAATCGATCTTCGAGAAGTAGCTTGCTCCTTGTAATTGATCGAACAGATCGTCGATCCTGGGCAAAGGATACCTATTCTTGATAGTAACCTTATTAAGCTCACGGTAATCGATGCACAGACGCATCGATCCATCCTTCTTCTTGACAAATAGAATTGGCGCTCCCCAAGGAGACGAACTAGGTCTAATAAAACCTTTAGCTAGCAAATCATCTAGTTGTGTCCTCAATTCCTTCATTTCCGTTGGTGCCAACCTATAAGGCGCTCTTGCGACAGGCGCTGCTCCAGGGATGATGTCAATTCTGAATTCTACTTGTCTATCTGGTGGTAAACCAGGTAGTTCTTCAGGGAAAACTTCGGGGTATTCAGAAATGACTTGAATATCTTCAATCTTGGGTTTCTGCTCATCAATAGTTACTTGTGCCATATAAATGACACAACCCTTCTTCAAACATCTAGATGCCTTGAGCATAGACACTTGCTCAGGCAGTCCATACTGGGTATCTCCCTGAATGGTGAGTAGCTCACCAGACGGAGTCTTGATCGCCACTTGCTTCTTGTTGCACACTATCTGGGCTTGGTTATGAGATAACCAATCCATACCTATAACTATATCAAAACCGGCTAACTTCAAAGGAAGTAGGGACAATGGGAAAGAGTGGTTCCTAATGGATATGCAGCATCCATCTAACACAGTTGACGCGGTTTCTAAGGTACCATCAGCTAATTCTACCTCATATTTCACACTTAAGGTTTTAACAGGTAAATTCAGCAATTTGCAAAACTTATCATCTACAAATGACTTATCAGCTCCTGAATCAAAAAGTACTCTTGCATAGACATCATTTATGAGGAAGGTACCTGTGATCACATTGTCGTCCTGGACAGCTTCCTTTGCATCCATTTGGAAGACCCGTGCATTGGTCTTCTTGACCTCTTCAGGCTTCTTGGCGTATTTAGGGAAATTGGTTTTAATGTGCCCTTTCTCATTGCAGTTGTAGCATGTGGCATCCTTAATCTTCTTGCAATCAACAGTCTTGTGCTCTTTAGATTTGCACAACCCACATGCAGGTGATCCCGACTTAGACTTGGACTCAAGTCTACACTTTCCAAAGTGGCGTTTTTGGCAAGTCTTGCACTTTGGCTTTTCCTCAGTTTGTTGGCTACCCTTGTTGGATCCAGACTTCTTCCTGAAGTCAGTGTTACCTTTATGCTTCTTTTCAGATCTTCGTGAGTTATCATCCTCACGCTTTCTCTTGCCCTCTTCCGAATTCCTGAGTGATCTTAGCCTGACCGCGTCCAAGGTAAGAGATAGAGATAGATCAGCTGCTGATCTGAAAGTAGCAGGTCTGGACGCCTTAACACTGGCTTTGATTTCTGGGGCTAAACCCCCAATGAAGCGAGCAATCCTTTTGGGTTCCGCGGTTACGAGATACGGAACTAGCCTAGACAGGGTATTGAAACTGGTGAGGTAAGCTTGACAATCTAAATTCTTCATTACCAACGATAAGAAATCTGATTTAATTATTTCAACCTCGTGCTGCGGGCAATAATTCTCCTTAATGAGAGCAACGAACTGATCCCATGACAAATTGTAGAGCGGGATCTTCCCAGCAGCTTGAATGAGAGACTTCCACCATGCCAGTGCCTCTCCCTTGAATGATTGGGATACATACTTTACTACATCCTTCTCAGCACAACCACATATGTCAACTACCGTGTCCATCTCATCCAACCAGGTCATACAATCTATTGCCCCTTTCTCCCTAGTGAAATCCCGGGGTTTGCAGGAAACAAAGTACTTATAGGTGCAAGACTTGGTACGTGGTTTATCATCAAACACTATCCTTTTTAATGGAACACTGTTTTGATTAGATGAATATCGATCATCATCTTTCTTTGGTTCCTCTTTCTTAGAGGGTGGCTTGCTATGAGCCTCCGATTGAGTCTTAGGTTTGGAGTGCGGTGTGGATAGGGTCCTACTTCGAGTCCCGCTAGATTCATCATACTGCCGTTCTATAGCTCTTGTAACAGCATTATCTACTAATGCTTGCAGCTCAGCACCGGTCATATGTATCTTAGTATTTTCATGGTTTTCCACCGGATGACTGTTTCCCTCTTCTGACCTAGTCATGTAGCTTTAATTGCTACATAAAGAAAATAAGGACAAGGTTTATTTAGAAGCCTAAACAGTACTATCGCTCTTGACGATTTATTAATCATGGTTTCAATAGCCATTTTAGTTAATATATAATTATTCAGGATCTTTATCATAATCCTAAATTATAAGTTAAATAATAGCACAAAAGGCCTAGTCACGTAGACACGTTTAATTTATAAGCCTAGATTTTATGGAATCAAGGCATTAAGGTTTGAATCAAAGTTCATTACCTTTTCTTGACAAGGAGTTGTAGGCTACCACTGTCCTTAGTCTCAGAGGACATTAATTATAGCCCGTGGGCACTTCATCTTTAGAGGGATGATTAAGTTAATAAGGAGAATTGGAGTAATCCAATTTAAGGATGACTGATGCGATTTTATTGAATCACTGCCACCCATGTTACATGCCTTCAGATGTTAACAAGGATTTGAATCTTTTGAATAGGTTTTACCATTTTGGTCATGTCTGCAACGACATATAGGCTAGGTTTACCTTTAAGATTCTTTTTAATATATAACGCAGAACAATCCTAAATTGAGAGGTTAATATGGATCTGAACGTAATTATGGAACTACCATCTTGGCCCTGTATTAAGATGACACATGGCTAGGTCTGGTCCCTTTTTAGGTTTTGCCATTTTATTATAATGGTAGATCTTTTTAGTAGGAATGTTGTTTTATTTATTTCACATTTTAGGTTTATGCATATAATTAATAAAATGAAAAATTTAAACTAACCATTCCATCACCAAATTTTAAAATTACGAGTCTGCCCTAAATGGGACTTCTACTGAAATAACATGCCCACGCAGGGGCTTAAATAAACAAACATACCCACGCAGGGGTCAACAGAAAACATGCCCACGCAGGGGCAGAATACAAAAGGCATACCCACGCAGGGGTTAAACAAAAGACATGCCCACGCAGGGGCATAATTGAAAATAAGGAAATATAACCAACAATATGAAGGATTCAATGGTCCTTCTTGCTCTTTCCTTTTATTAAATTTGACAATCCCTTAAAGAAGCCTTGTCGTTCCCTGTGATCTCTGTGAACCTCCCGCTCAACATGATCCAACCTTTGGAGAATTTCCTAATGTTCTGGCGGGGAAAACCGAGGTATCTGCGGCTGCGGCTGATGTGGAGGTCGAAGAGGCGGCTGTTGTTGGTATCCATAAGCTGGGTAACCAACTCCCCAAGGAGTTCCGTAGGGCCCTTCGGGGTTGTGAGCGTTGTAGTTCCATGCTGCCAAGTATGGGTCGACCTCAGCATAATTGAAGCTAGTGTGAGCCAGCTGCTCAAAGAGATTATATGTTGCTAGGCCAGTGTACGTGGGGATTGGGTTGTCAAAGCCCAATGGTGGTGGCACGACAGGTGCAGAGTTCACTTCCGGGTTGGGGTTTGAATGTCCCCCCATGAGTTGATCTTGTTGGAGCGGCGGGTCGTGGCTGCCACTCGATGGTTGCGGGGTGCTGATACGCACTCCTCTTCCTTGCACGGACATCTGTGCGTTTGTTCTCCTTCGCCTCGGTGGCTCAGGAGGCTGTTGCTGAACTGGTGGTGGTGGCGGGGTAAGTTCCACAAAGCGTGAATCCCCGAAAGGATCCTGTTGCTGCTACTGCTGGTGGTGAGGTGATGAATGGTAAGAAGGTGTAAAGTACCATTCATACTGGTTGAATCTCGTTTGGTAGCTGTCAGGACCACGGTAGGGTAATCCCTGAAAAGATGATCCATCAGAGATTTCAATAGGATGTGTGGGGGTACCGGTCGATGGTTCAGTGGGGTCGGTATCCTCATCCATATCCATGGCGTGATCTCCAGAAAAGTTATCTTCCGGTCCCAATGGGTTAACACCCACTGGTTCTTCGAGGTAGTTGGCCGGGTTGAACCGGATACGAAAGATACGTGACGGGTTATCAAAGGAGTGATGAGAGTTGGACCTCTGAAGAGGGATAAATGAAGGCTGAGGGTTTTCGGGCTCATTTTCTGAATGGGGTCCAAAAGAGTGAAGGTAAGACGGTGACGAGCTTAACGAGACAGACCGCCTCGCTGGCTGTAGATGTGCCCTCCAGTCCCCCTGGGGACTTGTACGTATGTTGACGGGTGAGGTTCGTCTTTGAGACGGCCCGGCCTCATGGTCGTGGCCTGCTACCGGTCCTTTTCCTTTCCCCCTAAAGAATCTTGGCGGGATATTTAAACCTGTCAACATAAACAAAGATAACAACAAAGAATAATATAAAAGACAAAAATAAAACAAAATCAGGATTTGTCCTATGTTCTTTGTCTAGACTCGAAAATTTGAGGAATGTGCAATTGTGTAACTGAGATTAAACACAAAAGGCTAGTGTTTAATTCACTCAGTGTTGGCTCTGATACCAACCAGTCACACCCCGATATTTCCACGTATTTCCAGTGGGCCCGGTGGGGAAAATCGTGACGTAGTTGATATCATCATAGTCAAACAACACAATATTTAAATGCACAGCGGAAGCAAAAGATAGATTTTATTTCAACCAAATAAAATTGTAATATTAAGTATCACAATAATAGTTGAAACAGATCCACAGGCGGATCAAAATAAAAGGAAAACTGTTCAACAGACTTCGACATCTAGAGCTTGCAAGACTTGATTATTGATGCCTGGAGTATCCAGCCTATTACGTATAGTACCTGCACTTAGCCTTTTTGGAAAATACGTCAGTTTACACTGGTAAATACAACTTAACTGACTCATTTTGAAAAGAGTTTGAAAATTGGTTTGAATGCACTTCGGCAAAAATATCTTTTATAACTTGGGACAATTATTTAAAAATAATCTTGTATACAGTTTTACTTATTTGTCGTCCATTAGGGCCGGTTTGTAGGGCTTGTCTAGATTAATTGACACGCCACATGTATAATGCCCACAAGGATTATTTCCTTTAAGTGGATTACCAGTTTTTACATAATGCATCTGTCAGGTGTATGCCTACACCCCGTGCTTAGGTCGTGGCCATTTCTATGAATGATGTCAAGGATATCCAGGACATGGTCATTTAACCCCCAAAGGCCATACACCAAATAATACAGAATAAAACGAGTTATGTAATTACATTAATCACAATCCGATTTAAATGACTACATACCCGACCAAGCGGTATTATTATAATACCGTATCCCAAGCCCGTATAGGGAAAATAAGTTAAGAGTATTTACCTGAGCAAAGTATAAATCAAATACAGCAAGTGCACGTAGCTTTTGCTGGGCTCCTAATCTAGAACAAAGCTTTTTAATAACCTATTAGAATCCTAACGGGTCTTTAATTAAGCTTAGACTTAGACCGGTTAGTTTTCAAAAGGAATACACGGTTCAGTCGCATGATAAAGCGAAAACCGGTTTAGAATGTGGTTTTGACCCGAAGAGCTTGTATGCTTGTTTAATATGGGTAACTTAAACACATTCTGGATTTTGAGACAAAATTGATATGGTTTGACCCGTTTCGGCTAATATATGCAAACTAGTTACATAAGCCGATCCGAACGCGAAAAGTGTGTAACGAGTAATCAAGAGAGTCATATGCAAGTTTCCTAAGTTAATATACCTAAAATATGTTATGACATCAGGAAGATATCTTCTATTATGCCCCAAGTGAATTTAAACTCAAATTATGCCCCGTAGGGGTATTTTGGTCATTTAAAAGGTTATAAAAGAGTTAAAATAATAATCTGAGTTACAGGTCTGATATAATTAGTAAAAATACTCATTTTTATAATTCATAACAGTAGCGTACTAAATATATGTGAAATTTATCTATTATAACCAAACTATGCACCGTAGGGGCATTTTGGTAATTTCACATAGCCTTTAAAGGTCAAATCTGGAATTCTGAGTTTAAAACTTTATCTTACTGTTAATGTATAAAAATATACTTAAAAATATTAGTAGGTATCAATCTTATATGTGTAAAATAGTTTTTGATGCATACTATGCGTTAAAATGCTTAAAAAGGCGATTTGGAGCCATTTCCGGGTTCTATATAGAAAGCTGGTATTTTCATTATTCCAGAAGGTTTAAAATAATTTATTTATCATATAAAATCAGTAGCAAAAGGTTTGGGGTTAAAAGGATTTGTAAAACTCATTTTATAGCCCAAAAGGGCAAAACCGACAATTACCGAATCAAGCTTAGAACTCTAAGTTATGATCAGCCTAAAAATAAATAAAAAACTCCAAAAATCCCAAAATATTATTTTATATCAGTAGGTAAAAATTTTTATACCAAAAATTGGGTTTAGATAGGCTATATGCTAATTACGCCATTTAATTACTAAAAACTTTCTAATTACGCTAATGCGCATAACTCCTAATCTAGACCTCAAATTGTTCTCAAATTTTTGGGACAACCTTATAAATCAGTAACTAAGGTTTCTACTCTTTTACATTTTCAAAAATCCTGTTTTAAGGTCATATGGGCATAATAGTCAACATTTAGGCATTTAACGGTACATTGCATATGAATCGGATAACTAATGAACCAAGTTGTATAATCACAGAGGGTTATACTAACATGAAACCTGGTCCAAATAAGGCTCTAAGGCATTTCTAAAACATGCTTAAACGGGTCAGAACTGAAAGTCAAAGAAAAAGTCAAATTATGCGACTTTCGGTTCTGAACCGGGTCTCTACTGAAAATTGTCGGGTTGAACATGTTTAGACATGTTCTTACATTAATTACCAAGTTATATTAATGATAAAACAGGTTGCATAGCTTCTACATTGCTAATTATGTGTTAATTTGAAATTAAACTTTCTGTTGACTTTTTAATATCAAGTTTGACCCGACAATTGACCTAGTTAGAGTGGGAATCAGAGAGTACCCTTTTAAGGGTTTATTACCCACATAATTACCTACTTATAGGTACTTTTAATTCGAGTTTTGACTGAACAAATTTTAATTAATCTCGAAGTCAAACCTTAACTACGACAGTTTGACTTTTAGCTAATTAACTAAGCTAAACTGAATTAGGAAGGGTTAAGGACACTTACAAGGGTCCTAAGCACAACTAGGAATCACTAGGAAGCTTGTTGCTGATCAGAGGAGCTCCAGAAATGAACTTGTGAATGTTTGCAAATGAATGGCAAAATGTTGCAAACTTGGGAGTCCATATATATGCATTTTGATGCAACAAGATCACTCCAAATCAGTCTACAAAGGTTGTAAGATGTTCCCAGGTGTCCCTATGATGCTAAAAACCAGTTATAGGGCCCCTGATTTTCGAATACCACTCTTATAAGGCGGTGTAACTTGTTTAACAGGCATCTGTCCAAAATTCTGCCCAGATACATGGCTTACGGACCGTAAGCTTTAGGCTTTGCGGTCCGTAACCGACTTTCAGAAACCATCGCCCAGGTCTGCTACCTTACGGACCGTAAGGGTCTATCTTTGCGGTCCGTAAGCCTTTATCAGAAGACAAAAATTTGTAAATTTTGAAGTTTTGACCATGTATTTCTTACAAATCCAAATCTTTTGCTTTCCTTTTCAGTAGAGGGACCAAGTGTTCAGACTTTGCATGCTTTGCATGTACTTACACATTTTGGATCTTGTGGGAGGTTTTAAAAATGTCGAAAATACCGAGAATTCACATTGGATCCATGATTTAGGTTATAATCAATTTATTATTTAGGACAACCAGATTTATTTACATCTTTTAGATGTTGTTTAAGTATATCATGGTTAGGGATTTATTTATAGGTCGTTCAGAGGTATAAATTAACATATCGACGCTTTTAAATCCTACCGTACATCTTTATCTGGATCCGTTTTTCATAACACGTTTGCATACATGACACGTGTCTTTATTTTTTTAGGTACGAATTTACGAGGTGTTACATGATTTCTCATGAATTTTAGTTATAATGGATGAAATTTATAAGTCTCATTTTCCTTTTGTCAAATTCTCATTTGCATGATAACAAAAGTTGTGAAAATGTAAGGTATCATCTAGTTTCATCTTAGTAATGTTTCTATCCAGATATTTAGAACAAATAAAATGAGAGTTTAAGGTAAGTGTGACTTTATGTTGACTATGCAAACCTCACAACCTTCATAACATAACTTAATTATGATACTATATTCTGATTAATCTTCAGAATATATAAGGTATCGAAAAGCTTTGTTGGAAGACTGCTTATTATGGTTCTGATTAATCTAGCCTTTATGTCAAGTGTCACTCTCTAAATCACATTGGATTTTGAGAAGCCCCTGCACCTTAACCTTTGTTCATGTTTATTTTGTCTTAGGGTATACGGGGCACTATGCGGGGAGGCTAGCGGTGACCCCAGTCCCCGAGCGGGAACACCGCCGCCATCACCGCGGGGACCCAAATCGGGGAGGGGAATAGGTGTTTGTTCACCGCGTTGAAATTGCACAAGAATCGAGGAACGATCGATTTTTTAAACGTTGCCAATGGTCAAATTTAAAAAAAATCAATTTAAACTAATATAAATAACCAAATTCAATCTAATTTTTTACCACACCCACCATTCTCAAACTTTTATACTCTAAAAATCTATCAAATACAACAAAAGCCAAACCGAGCAATGGAGAACCAACCCCGCGAAGCCAAGAAAAAAACTAAGGGACGGGGCTCGCAACCGTCTCGTGGTGGTTCGAGCGGTGCAAGTGCACAACCACAACCCCCTTTCGGATATACTTCACAATCCCCGTTTTTTTACCAACACCCTTCACACCCCTCCTTTTACAACACCCAACCACAACCCACTTTCGGCTATTTTCAAAATTTGTTATCAATGGATCCTCCTCAAACCCCCGCCTTCGACCCGTATGGTTTTCGTTCCCCACAAGTTCCATCTCCACGAGAAAATTTTGAACGTCGTCTACCTATTCAGGAGGACGAGGACGAGGAAGTTGTGCCCGAAACTCAAAATTTGGGCGACTATGAAGATGACACCGGCGACAATGAATTTAATGTGGATGAAGACGCCGTCAACGAAGAAGATGACGCTCGGGAGAAAAAGGGAAAAATGAAGAGCCAAAAATAGACAAAGGTCCAAGAAGAGGCGTTGGCGAAGGCGTGGGTACATTTCTCTACCAACAAAAAGAAGGGCAATCAACAAAACCGCGATAGTTTTTGGCGTAAAATTTTAGATCATTTTAACAACACCGTTGGTGGAAGTAACCGGACCGTGCATCAAGTACGGTCTAAATGGACCCCGATAATGACGAAAGTAAACTTTTTCAACGGCCTATACCAACAAGCGGTAAAAATTATATTTTTTAACGTTGTATATTTTTTAATTTTGTTTACTAAGTTCATATGTTTTTAACACTTGTTATTTTATAATATGTAGGATCGCACACGAGGAAGCGGGTGTAGCGATATCAACGTGATGAAAGTCGCTTTAAAGGATTTTAAAGATAGATATCCGAGCGGTTTTCAACATGTCGAGGCATGGGAGGTTGTTTGAAAACACGACAAATGGGCCCAAGTCCCATTGTTGGGTGAGGAAGGGGAAGGTTCGGCACAAAAAAGAAAGCCCGTTGACGTGGACCCTTCCATACCCGATATGAACGAAGACCCCTCGCCACAAAGAACACAACGGCGAGACAAGCGTCACGCGACATCGTCCGAGGGCTCGGCCGAGTTGGCGGCACAATTCAAATAGTACACCGCCATGAAAGAAGCGAAGCACGCGATTGAATTGGAGGCGATTGAATTGAGGAAGAAAAGAGAGTCGGAGGCTCGCGAGCTCATAACGGAACAACGCGAGACGATGAGAAACTACACGCACGATCACGATATGAAAACATTCCTCAAGCCGCACGACGATGTTCCGCCGGAAATGTTGCCGTTCATCCTCGCCCGAAAGCCCGAGATCGCTAACAAGTACGGGTGGCCGTGCAATTTCTAAAATTTTTATGTAGTATTGCGATGTAATTTTTATTTTCTAGTTTGAATGTAATTTTTATTTTCTAGTTTGAATGTAATTTTTATTTTTAATTTAATGAAATGTCTTTTATTAAATTTTATTTAATTTTTATTAATATTTGTTTAATTTATAAACATGCATAATTACAACAAATAAAAAAAAAGCAAGTCCCCTAAGAGGGGAGTGCCGCCATCAAATTGAGGGTGTGAGGGGAGTTGACGTGACATAACCTGATTGGGTATGTGTAAGAGAGGGAACTCCCCTAAGAGGGGAGTGCCCCTCTCACCCTTAAAGGTTGGTCAACTGTCTATTATGTTGATTTTCCCAATAAAAACACATCTACTTAGAAGTCGATGTTTGTTCCTATAGTCGAATTCATTGCAAAACCAGCAACAACCCTAGGTCGTTTTAGTGTTCATCGTCCCATCGTCACGTTGCTCCCATTCGTCTTTCAATATCCTCAAATCAACCCTACATTAATATTAGATTCAATGCGAGTTCAACTTCCAATTGTGTAATTAATCATCATATATATGGGTTCGATTCTTGAGCCAAACATTTTTTATCGGTAATTTCACTGTCGTGCCTACGGGCGGTTGGGTTATCAGGTTTTCTCCGGAATTGGTGGAGGACTAGGGTTACTATCGAAATACTCCGTTTTCCCCAGTGAGTGTTCGGGATTGAATATGTTTGTCGTTCAAAAAAAATACATGTGGATGATATTCCTTGCATGTTTAATTTGTCAAATTACTATATAATTAGTTATCGATTACGTAGTAATTATAATTATGCACTACAAGTGTTCGATAAATGTCTTGATAGCAATAATTAATAATGTAAATTTGTTGGTGATTAATTAAAAAGTATTATTTATAAGATTATGTGTAGTGGTTTAGTGAATAATGCCCCTATCTTTGTGCGTTTTCCGTCATGTGGCAGTCCAGTCAGCAAGGGGCGTTATTGGGTGTTTTTCTAAAATGGGTGTAGTGGCTATTATGTTATAGAGGGGTGTACAAAATTAGAGTTAACTGCCATTTTCGTCCCTGTGGTTTGGTCACTTTGGCCATTTCAGTCCATTTTTCAAAAATGCGCCATTTTCCTCCCTGACGTTCTGGAAATGTGCCATTTCAGTCCAAAAATCATAACCCAGTTAAGTCGGTTTGTAAATAAGGACTGATTGTGTAAATTTGTTAATAAAAGGACCATTTAAGTAAAATGTATAAATATTTATATAATTTTAAAATCTATATTATACAAAATATACACACATTCAGTAACCTGTAACCACACCATCACCGCCACTCTCTCTCTTTCTACTCTCTCTCTCTCTAAACCACCACCACCACCATCACCTTCACCTCCACCGCCGCCGCCACACCAGACCCCACCCACATCCCCTTCCAACACCACCACCATCCACCAAAATCAAACCTGTTCTATCTCTACACTCTCCACCACCTGCATCACCAGTTCCCACCACCGCCACCACAGCCACTGCCACCACCACCACTCCGATCTGCCACCAACATCTCATACCACCATCTCCACCTCGTTCACCACTAACACACCACCACCACCACCACACATGCCGCCTCCCTTTCTCTCCCTACTCTATATAAAAACACCACCACCACTAGCCCTGGCCGCCATCAACATCTCAGGCCACCGTCACCGCCTCGTTCACCACCGTCACCATCCAATCCATAACCACCGTCCCACCACATTACCCTTTGTCTCTCTACTCTCTCTCTCTCTAACTCCAGTAACAACAACATCTCAGACAACCATCACCAATTCACCACCCTCATTCACCACAGTCAACATCCCATCCATAACCACCATCGCCATCACCAAAACAGCCAAACAAACCTAACACCTAAAACATTTCATTTCACACAGACATTTCATCAAACACCTTACCTGCATACTCACCACCGCCGCCGGAACCACCACCATCAACGTCATCATCGTCATCATTTGTTATCATCATCATCGATCATCATCGACCTTCATCATCATCATCATCGCGATCTTCATAATCATCATCAGACCTTCATCATCAGACCATCATCATCAGACCTTCATCATCAGACCTTCATCATCGACCTTCATCATCGACCTTTATCATCATCATCATCGCGATCTTCATCATCATCATCAGACCTTCATCACCACTGCCGCCACCTGCAACTCACCGGAAAAACGGCACCCCCACCGTCGCTGGTTCTCTCTCCCGCCTCCTTCTCTCTCGTCGTTATCTCTCTCTCTCTCTCTCCGACTTTCTCCCTCTCTCGTCTGATCTGTGAGATGTGGAGGGGTGTGTGGTTAGTTTGGTTTGTGGGGGTGTGGGGTGTCGGAAAGATGGCCGGATTTATTCCGGTCACCGGAGTAGAGAGGTAAAGGTGATGGTGGTAGTGATTGCAGAGCATAGAGAGAGAGAGAGAGAGAGTAGAGAGAGAGTGTGTGTGTGAACTGAATCACAGTGTGTATACATTATATATATATATATATTATATTCTTATAATTATATTAATATTTATACATTTTACTTAAATGGTCCTTTATGTTACAAATTTATACAATCAGTCCTTATTTACAAACCGACTTAACTAGGTTATGATTTTTGGACTGAAATGGCACCTTTCCAGAACGTCGGGAGGAAAATGGCGCATTTTTGAAAAATGGACTGAAATGACCAAAGTGACCAAACCACATGGACGAAAATGGCAGTTAACTCTTAAATAAAAAAATAACCAAAAAAAGGGATTGGCCAAGAAAAAGAGGGATGCATGTGATTGGCCAACAATTTGCCATTTTAGCGTGATTCAAAACACGCTGGAGGGGCTTTTTTGCGAAATCATCCTCAATCAGACAATCACGCCCAAGGGGGGGGGGGGGCTTTTTCGGCGTGTTTGGGGTTTTTTTTTTTTTTGAAAAAATCACGCCCACTATCACCTTTTAATAATAATAATAATAATAATGTCGCAACAAAAAGAAACACACAAACCATATAATACATACATGGAGATAAGTCGATAATCACACGTCTTCCCCACCAATCTAATCATAACTCACTTTTGTTGTGGGCCACTTATGAGTTGTGAGTGTTGTTTTTTCATGCATTTATGATTATGTTTTATATTCACATGTTTATAAGCTTATCAATATCCCATAACCCACTTTTGTTGTGGACCACCTTGTGTGTTTTCTTTATATCTAAAAAACCAAACAAATCGAGCAGAATAATCATTAAGAAGTGACTCGATGGATATATGTTTGTTGCCTACCCTCGTCAGCTCCATCAAAGTTGAGCCTAGCTCATGGAAAATTAGGCTACACGGTATGGGGTTGTCCCCCTACCGTCTTGGATCGGCGACGCCTGCTACACCGCGCCCCCCCCCCCCCCCATCCTGTCCTCAACGTCTGAATTCCGACGAACTCGACGCGCACAAAATGACAAAAACAAGTGGGGACCATCTGGCATATGACCGTTTACAAAAACAAAAAAAAATAATTAATTTCAGAATTTATATTAATTAAATAAACCCTATAATTAAAAAAATCTCTCAATTCACATTCATTTTTATAAATACTCACCTCTTTAACCATTTTTTTCACAACTTTTTACCCACTACCACCCAATCTCTCTCACATTTTATAACCACTCTTCCCTTTTTATAAAAACTCATCATTTTTTATACCATTTTTTACCCGCTACCACCCTATCTCTCGCTCAAAAATTATCATGGCTTCACTCATTTCTTCCATTTCTTCAATTTCTTCCATCTCTTCATCATCTTCGTCTACGAGGTATTCATCATCTTCGGAAGAGGATGCTATTATGCATAACATGATTATGAACGCGGCTCAGGTCTTCATGGCGGGTGATGAAGCGTCGTCCCAACGGCTAACTAGACGAGCAAAATATAACCGAGACCAAGAAGGTATTTTACTTTTTTTTCCTTATGTTTTATATAGATTTGAAAATGTATTTTATAATTAATTTCACTTATGTTTCGTTTTAAATTTATAGCCGGCCACGTTAAACTAGTAGCCGATTATTTTGCCGACGAACCCGTGTACCCAGCCGATATTTTTCGACGTCGTTTCCGCATGAGTCGTCCACTGTTTTTACGTATTGCAGGCGACATGGCCCAGTCTGATCCGTTTTTTACACTGCGAAACGACGCTAGGGGCAAAGGGGTTTCAGTAATTTACAAAAATGTATGTCGGCCATTCGCCAACTGGCATACGGTTACGCACCCGATGCATTAGACGAGTATATTAGGATGTCTGATAGAACCGCACGTCTATGTTTGCACAAGTTTTGCAAATGGGTTGTCAAATTGTATAGCAAGTGATACCTGCGGAAACCGAACGCAAACGACGTTCAAAAATTATATCAAGCACACGAACAGAGACATGGTTTCCCAGGAATGCTCGGGACCATTGATTGCATGCACTGACCGTGGCAGAACTGACCAGTTTCCTGGCAAGGTCAGTATACTAGGGGAGATCATGGACATCCGACTATTATTCTAGAGGCTGTTGCGTCACAGGATCTCTGGATCTGGCATGCTTTTTTTGGTCTACCTGGTTCGCTCAATGACCTTAACATCATATACCAGTCACAGATATTTGAGGATGTAGTGGCGGGTACAGGTCCAGACACAAGCTTTACAGTTTCGGGGGTGGAATACAGGCGAGGTTACTACCTAGCCGATGGGATATACCCAAAGTAGGGCTGTCCAAACTGCTCGACGATCGCTCGAAAAATGCTCGAAAAATGATCGTTCGATTCCCGCTCAGTTTGTAAATGAGCCGCTCGGATCGGTTTGATTCAACTTCAATCCAAGCATGAGCAAAGGTCCGCTCGCTCGTCGATCGCTCAGTTTCGCTCGAATTATTTTTGTTAATATATATATATATATATATATATATTATAGATATTAAATATTAGAGCCCAAAAAATATACTAACCCTAAATCCCTAATTCCTAAAACAATATTCATAAATTCATTGTTCGAACTTCGAAGATCTGCATATCGCCGCTGCCAGTTGCCTTGCCACACACCAAAATCTAACACCAGAAGTTTATGGCTTTTGAACTAAATGACAATTTGTATTTCGCACTTTATTTTGTGCTTCTTGATATTGTTAAGAACATTTTTAGAATCATGATTTTAGTTATGTATTGCTTTTGTTAGTAAAGTGTTGGACATTTTTAATTAAATTAAGATTTGTTTTTGTTGAATGCAGCCTCATAATTCAATTGAGCGAAACCGAGCGAAAACGATCCGCTCGATTTTAGTTAGGATTTGATAAAAACTGAGCGAAACCGAGCAAAAACGATCCGATCGATTCAAATTCAATCCGAGCATGAGCATCACTTTTGTGCTCGGTTTTGCAAATTCGATCCGATCGGATTGGATCGGTTGTAATTCAATCCGAGCATGAGCAGACCCTCGATCGGATCGGCTCATGAACACCCCTAACCCAAAGTACTCGACAATCGTTAAAACTATTCCGCACCCGACAGACGACAAAAGAAAAAAGTTTGCGAAGTATCAAGAGGGTGCGAGAAAAGATATTGAACGGGCTTTGGTGTTCTACAAAAAAAATGGCACATCATTGAACATCCAGCACGTTTGCAAACACCAAAGAGGTTACGACACATTATGTACGCTTGTATCATCCTTCATAACATGGTCATTGAAGACGAAGGTAGAGCGATATGCGAGTACGACGAAAACGCGTCTACTGGAAATTTTGTTCCAGTTAGTGGGGAACAACAAGATTTGAACATGTTCGCTCTACGTAACGAGTACACACATCATAACCTACAAGCGGACTTGGTGGAGTACATTTGGAACAACGCTCAAAACGAACCCGAACCCGACCACGACATGGAAGACGAAGACTAGTAGCTTATTTTAATATATTAGGATATTTTTAAGTTTATGTTTTTTTTAGTTTATGTTTTTTTTTAAATTTACTTTTTTTAAGTTTAATTTTTTTTAAGTTTATGTAATGTTTTTTAATATTAATGAAAATATTTTGCTACTTTATTTTTTAAATGTTAAAAAAAGTAGAAGATTAAAAAAAATAAAAAAAAACATAAAAGTGGTGGAGGTCTATGACTAGGACCATCCTCCCATACCCTCTAGTTTTGGAGGATGGACCATCCTTGGAAGGATTATGATGTGGCGCCTACGTGGCGGATCATCCTCCAAGGATGGACCATCACCATACCCACTAGCCTTAGGTTAGCTAACTCACAAAGTTCTTACTCAACTCCAAAGTAAAAAAAATTATATAAGTTGCACAATACCTCACAAAGGTCTTATTACTCAACTCCAAAGTAAAAAAAATATATAAGTTCTACAATACTATCAGAGCCATCCTTAAGAATTCGAAGGCCCTGAATGAGTAAAAAAACATGTCTTTAAAAAATAATTGCGCCTCTTGAAATTCGTCGCCCTCCCAGCTTCGTTGAATCGCTGATTTTGAATTAGTCATGCTTCAAGCCTTCAATCGTACAATCACACCCCTTATTTTTCAATTGGTCGTTCATCAGCCCTAGGCTTTTGTCCCCCACATCAAACCTTCAATCGTCAGTCGACTTTTTTTTTGTGTTGTCCTCACTCACCACTTTTATTTAAATGGGTTTAAAAATGTAATTTAAAAAATATTGGGCTGAATGATTTAGTTGGTTAAACTGGTTTAACTGAAATACGGGTTTAATTATTTGATAGGCCTAAACTGAATTAAAAATTAACGAGTTCAACAAACAAATTGGATTTAATAAATTAAGGGTTATTGGATTTTATCATCTCCAACTATTGGTTATTGGCCGCTGCCACCCCCAACGTAACACTTAGTGTGTTCTGTCACCACATCGTTAACTGATCACTAACTTTTGATCATGTTACTTTAGTTTTGGAGGTGTTATATGGATCTTAGGAAGGTTTTAGGGATCTTAAGACACCCCCAAAAGTATAGTAATAAGATCAAAAGTTAATGCTTAGTTTACGACGTGGTGACAGAACACACTAAGTGTTAAGTTGGAGGTGATGAGCGTCAAAGTGATAGTTGGAGGTGCCGGCGGCCAATAACCAAAAGTTAGGGGTGATAAAATCCAATAACCCATAAATTAATTATGGAGTTTTATAAACAAATTGGATGAGCCAGTGGCGAAGCTTGAAAAAAAATTTCGAGGGGTCGGAAGGCATTAGACCTAAAAAAGATTTCTATGTTCGGTCGAGCAACGGTGATTCGATTCGGGTCGGGTCGGGTCGGGTAGGGTGTCGGTGATGCGATTCGGGTCGGGTCAAACATTAATATCAAATTAAAAGCCGTTCTCAAACATTAAAACGTAAACATTGTTTAACAAACAATTGAATAAAGATACCAAAACATTAAAAAGAAGAGGAAGGTGGGTACCCGGTTTAGTTGGATGAAGAATTATAGTTCTGCTCGTCTTCCTTTAAGATTTTTGAATTCTTCAATTATGGACTCCGAATCAAAGTTCTCAGCAATCTCCTTTTCTATGTAAATCACCATACTGTTTGCTAGATACTGATCGGACATCTTATTGCGAAGGCGATTCTTAAATATTTTCATTGCTGAAAATCCTCTTTCCGTTGTTGCAGTCGAAACTGGAAGTGTTAAGATTAGCCGACACACTCTTTCAACTAATTTGTACATGTTATTTTTCTGACATTCCACAATAGTTTTGCAAAGTTCAGAAAGAGTTGATACCCCACTTAGCTTAGGATTATTTATCCTTTCAACTTGAAAATTATCCAACTGACCACGTAACTGCTCCCTCTCTTGCTCTGTAAAATCTTTAGGATAATATTTCTCAACAAGAAGAACAATCTGATCAATATTAATCTTTTTTGAACATAAAGTCTCACTAAGAGATAACAACTCTATCGCTTGCTCATTGAATCTACTATCCAGCTCATGTAGTTGTTTGTCCAATGTCTCTGTAAACAAATCTACCCGATAATAATGTTCGAATGTAATATGAAGATCTTTTTTACGAGGCCGATACCGAGTAGAAGTATATGGAGCACTCATATCAGGCATATCTATGTCATGCCTTTCACAAAAAAAAACGAACCTTTTCAAATAAAGAATCCCATCCGTTGTTTCTAAAATTAGTTAGACTAGCCTTTGTTGCAGAAACTAACTCCATTGCATTAAGGATGTCTTGGGATTTCTTTTGTAATGCTTGACAAAGTGTATCAGTTTTTGCCAATACTTCTTTCATCAAGTGAAGAACAAGCACAAACTCAAATGATTGCAAGTAACCGTAAGCTATATTAGCATCTCCACGTTGAGAACTAGTAGCATGAGCCGTGTCTTCAGTTATTCCTTTGAGAACAGCACGGGTGACATCAAACATGTTAACCAAACTACAAATAGATTTAAAATGGGAACCCCAACGTGTATCACCGGCCCTTCTTAATGTCCCTACCTGATTTTGTCCTTTTCCCGATTTGATTTCACCCAATTCTAGTAACTTTTTAATCTCATCCGCTTTCGCCATTTGTAACTCATCATGGCGCTTACTAGAAGCACAAACCACATTAATTATAAAAACTAGGTTTGAGAAGAATTGGTGTACTGGAGTCACATCTCTTGAGACACAAACCAAGACAAGTTGTAACCTGTGAGTAAAAAACAAAAAATGTAATAATCATAAAAGTATTGTAGTTAAACCGAATAAAGAAAGTTAAAAAAGAACAAGTATAAACCTGTGAGCAAAGCAGTGAACATAATACGCATAAGGACTACAGTAGAAACTCGATAAATTAATACTCGATTATTTAATAAACTCTCTAAGATAATATTTTTTGCCGGTCCCGACTCGGGGATAGGGTGCTAAATTAATAATTTGCTAACATTATAAGATAATACATTTTTGATAATTTCTTTAGACCCCATATAAAATATAAATTAATAATTCCTTATATATAGCATATTACATGAATGATTTATGAAGGTTTCTTGAAAAATGACTCAATTGTCTTTTGTTTTTTGTTGAAATCAATTTCCCCTTGAATCTCGTCTCTAATTTTCCTTAGCATGGTAAGAACTTCTGGTGTTGTTTTCTCATAGCTCAACAAGAAATTGTTCAATGTGATTGCCGCTTTAATAGCTTCGTTTCGCGAAGGGGGCTCCATTGTAGAACTTATAATTGGGCCGTTCATTTGATATACATGCATTGTATACAATAATTAAGTGGAAGCTTGAAAGGTGTTTGTAAACTAAGTATTCTACTATAAATTAATAAAATATTAATTAATATATAAATTAATAATTATTAATTTATCGATTAATTAATAACTCTTTTAATTAATAAATTTTGGTGGTCCCAAGTGTATTATTTTATAGAGTTTCTACTGTATATTCCCGAACAAGTGCTTGCAATCCGTTCCATTCTCCTTTCATAGCACCATCATAGCCTTGACCACGAATTTTACTAACATCAAAACCGTAATGCAATAGTGTATTCCACAAATTTACTTTTAAGGTCGCTGATAAAGTATCCGTAACATGAACTAAATCCAAGAACCTTTCCCGTATCACTCCTTCAGCATCAACAAATCTTAAAACTATCGCCATTTGCTCTTTTTTCGACTCATCCCGTGACTCGTCAACCATGACACAAAACCATGAATCCCCCACTTCACTTCGTATATGCTTACGAACTTTATTAGCCATAATGCTATGAATTTCTTGTTGAATATCAGAAGACGTATACTTGCAATTATATGGAGCATTTTGGAAAAGAACCTTTGCAACATCATCATTATAATGGGCTAAAAGTTTTAGCAATTCATGAAAGTTACCTTGATTCTTAGATGGGGAAGATTCATCATGTCCTCGTAAGGCACAAGCTTGGTAAGTCAACCAACGAACTACATCAATTGTGGTTTTTAATCTTAACCGGTTCTTCCTAATTTTCCCTTCACTTTTCCTTTCTATGAAATTGTCAAGGTGTGCTTCTTGATTCAACAAGTTCGTATACAATAGAAAAGCTTTTTTATGATTTGAAGATTGAATTTGCTTCAACAATGGGCATTTATCCCTATCATTAACCTCTTTCCAATTGTCAAAGCCTTCTCTAGTAAACGCACTATGACCGTGGCTCTCATTCGGTTTATCATTACATAAATAACAAAGGAAACAATAAGCCTTGTGTTTCGTTGGAGAATACTCTAACCAATTAGGGAACATATCAAACCAAGCATATTTAAATCTACGAAGATTGTTCTTTGGACCCCTAGGCTTATACTCATCTAGCTTTATTTGATACGCTCCTAATGATATATAAGCTAGTCTTACTTGTTCCCGTATATTAACTGGATATTTCCACATTGGGAGTCGCTTAGCGGGATCTCTTTCTAGACTACTAACATCTACTTCATTGATGTTAGTCGGATTTTGAGGAATGTTTTGATTCGCCTCATTATTCACCTCATTATTCGCTTCATTAACTGGTGGAATGTTTTGATTCGCCTCATTATTCACTTCACTAACCGGTTCACTTGTTGAAGTTTTTTGACGTTTGTTATCATTGTTTCCATCAACAATGCCCTGATTTCCCTCTACTTGTTCTTCATTTTCATTCTTTCTTTTGAAAAAAGAGGTTATGCATTTATTCTTCCCCATGGCAATCTAATAACAAATGTGAACAAATCAACCTAAGTTTCAAAAATTCTAATAGCTAGAGAAAGATTCAACAAGTTTAGGGCTAAAACTCACACCTAATTTCAACCTAATTCATATAAATTGGAGCCCTAAATCAAACCTAAACATAAAAATTAACATACCTGAGGATGATTGAACAAGTGAAATCTTGAACTTGAAGTCTCGAAGTCGAACAGTCGAACAAGCAGCAGGCCAGCCGGTAGCTTTCCCCCCAGCCCCCTGCGTTTTTTCTTCTGTTTCTTCTGTCTGCGCCCCTGGTCGAACAAGCAACAAGTGAAATCAGCTGATTATTGGGTTTACTTTCATATTGGGTTTAATTTCTTAAATGGGCCATGAGTTTTGCTTTGGTTATTTTGGGCTTATGATAAAAATACATAACACACTCTTTTATTTGGGCTAATTTAGTATTTTATTTGGGTTATATAATTTATTTTTTAGAAAACCGGAGGGGTCGAACACGTATATACATAATTTTTTTGTTTAGAAAACCGGGGGGTCTAACACGTATATACATAAAAAAAAAATTTAAAACCGGGGGGTCTAACATGTATATCCCTAAAAATTTCTATACGAAAAACACATACGTAACACTACTAACCGAAAAGTTCGGAGGGTCGGGCGACCCCCCCGCCCCTCACATGTTGCGCCCATGGGATGAGCACGGTACCCGTTCGGTACTGAACCGGTATCGGTACCGAAAGTACCGATATCGAAAAACGAGAAAAGTGGGTACCGGTATCGGTACCGAATACACTGGTACCGATATGGTATTGTTATTTACCTGTGTTTTACCCGTAAATACGGTACTGAATAACAGGGAAAGTGGGTACCGGTACCGAATATACCCGGTACAGGTCGGTATCGGTACTCAGTATCAAATGCTCATCCCTAGGGCCATAGGCGGATCTTATAAGGGCTGTGGCAGGGCCACGGCCCAGGCAAGTTTTTCGGCCGTAGTGCTAATTTTCCGCATTTCGATCGAAATTTTTTATATATACTATGTTTGGCCCGGGCTTGCCCGGGCTTTCTTTAGTGCCCGTTTCTTTCGGCCCTGGCACGTTCAACGGGCAAGATCCGCCACTGCCTAGGGCCAACCATGACACTACGTGCATCTGTGCATCGACTATGAAAGGTCTTGTCAACTCTAAAAAAGGCAAACCTAAAGTACTTAGAGAAAAGAAGAGACAAAGATCAATGCATAAGCGATCGAATTTGCCATGTCTAGGATAGTGAACAAAACAAACTTTCAAATTTTCAAATCAATCTAACAACATTAACAAGAAAATCAAAGTTGACAATCAAGTATAATATGTTGGGTTGTAGACTTCTCGACACCTATGGGTGTGGCGCGATAGTTAGGGCAGTCGGCCCAAGTCGCGGCCCATTGGGCTTGAACCCCAATTGTGTAGTCTATATATTGATCTCTTGTACTTGTAATGTTTAACACCCTAAATAAAAATATCCTAGTTGTCACCCGTGGACGTAGGTCAGTTTAGACCGAACCACGTAAATCCTTGTGTTCGTTTATTGCTTTCGGTGTCGTGTTCGTGTGTGTGCTAGATCCTAACAACTGGTATCAGAGCTTGGCTCGTTACACGCGTGGAAAATAATCGGGAGAAGATAGTTGCGATCAAGGGTAGCAGCCGGCAGTTCCACCGCCCCACCAGCCGTTCGCCGTTCTCCATTCGCCAAAGACAGTCAACACCCTTTTTTTTAGTCTCGCCGTTAAAGTATACAAAAAAAGGTGCGCCGTTGTTTATTTTGTTGAGAAACAAAGCTGGTTTGCTTTCATTGTCACTTTGTGGGCTTATACAAAGAAAAGGGCACCAATGGTTTTTTGAAAGGAAAAAAGATAAGGTTGGTCAAAAGGGTAAGGTTGACCAAGGCTTTCTACTTTGACCGTGGCAGTAGCCAATTTTTGGGGTGAAGGATATAATTTTTTTTTGGCAGAAAGTTTAAAACGAGTATATTAGTGTTTAGAAAGTTAGGTTTTTTTTGAAGATCAGTCTTTTCACCAGATTGGCCAACAGGTGTTTAACCGTTTGTGTGAAGATCAAAGAAACTTGAATCAGGTGTTTTCTGTTTCTGTTTGTTTCAGTGTTGGTTTTCAGTTTATTTTTTCGATTTCAATTTCGTTTAGTCGTGTTTGTATTATCATGGCAGAAGACGGGAAAATTCAGATTGAAAAGTTTGACGGGAAGAAGTTTGGTTGGTGGAAGATGCAGGTTGAAGCACTACTTTGTCAGAAAGATTTAGATGTAGTGCTCGAGGATGAAAAACCAGAAAAAACATCTCAAGCAGATTGGGATAGGTTGGATAAGAAAGCCAGAGCAGTGATAACGCTTTCTCTATCGGAGAATGTTGCATTCAATATCCAGAAGGAGACCTCAGCTAGAGGAATGATGGCAGCATTAACGAACATGTATGAGAAGCCCTCTGCAGCGAACAAGGTTTATCTTATTCGAGAGGTTGTGAATACTAGGATGAGGGAAGGTGATTCAGTTACAGCGCACATCAATCACTTAAACTCGATCTTGTCTCGTTTGGTGTCTGTGAACATCAAGTTTGATGATGAGGTCCAAGCCCTACTGTTATTGTCCTCATTACCCGATAGTTGGTCCAGAACCGTAATTGTTGTTTCGAGCTCTTTAGATACGAGTAAGTTCACGTTTGCGAAGATGCGAGATCTTATTCTGGGCGAAGACGTCAGAAGAAGAAATTCAGGTGAGTCATCGGGTGAATTAATGCATGTTGGTAGGGGAAGAAAGAATAACAGAGGTAGTAGCAGTAAGAACAGAAAGATGAGCCAGTCTAGGGCTCGAAATGATGTAATCTGTTGGAACTGTAAAGAGGTTGGACATTTCAGGAATCAATGTCCAAATGAAAAGAAAGAAGTTAACGCTGCAGTAGACCATTCAAATGATGAAGCTTTGATTTGTAGTGTGGATAGCAGTGTTGATTCCTGGGTTATGGATTCGGGTGCTTCATTTCACGCTACCCACAGCAGTGAAGCACTACATAATCTTAAAATTGGGGATTTTAGTAAGGTACGACTTGCAAATGATGAAGTCCTAGATGTCATAGGCATGGGTGATATTGACTTAGTTACTTCGGTCGGATCTACTTGGACTTTGAGAGATGTGAGGGTTATTCCAGGCTTGAAGAAAATGCTTATTTCAGTCGGGCAGCTGGATGATCAGTGTCGCAACCCCCGCCCCCTATTTATCCCGGGAATGGGCGGCCGCGAGACCAGTTTTGGTGGTATCATTTGTTTATCATTTTGGCAGCGGAAATTTCATCAGGACCGTAGTTAGGAAATATTTATCAGAGTGAATACCACACTTTTATAATATTAAACATATTGGGATAAAACCCAAGTTTTCATTACAAACATTTTCATAGGGAAAATCCCCATTTTATTGAATAAAACATCTTCTTTTATTTAGTTAACTTTTATAGCCACTTTTTCCAAGCCTTCAGTGCTGTCCAGCTGGCTTCTAGTTGGCTTTCACATTTTGTTACCTGAAACGCGTTTAAAAACATTTTGTCAGTGGGAAATACTGGTGAGTGAATCCCAGTTTAATCAAGAAGAGTTTTATCCTTAAACAGTATTGAGAGCGATTACAATGTTTATGTCTACACAATTATTCATTCAGTACTGTCAATCCTGACTTGTGGGTCATATTACACATTGGCTAACTCTTTGTCCAATGGTAACGTATTACACATTTTGTATACAAAACCCCAACATACCGGCAGTAATTGAAGAACTACAAAGACTCAATCACTACTTAATTACATTGTAAAACATTTAAGGTTTTGTAAAAAGAATTTACAAAAACGAGATTACTCACATTGCTGTCTTAGGTTTTCTGTAAGGGTTTCCTGGTAATTATCTATAATTTACACAAATGCACATATGTTAGTAAAATAACCCATTATTTACATTAGTAATACCCTCCCCGAGACGGCATTCCAACGACTACGTCGGGGAGAACCTCGACAGCCGTTACGGAACCCTGGATCAATCGGGCAGCGTATCTAATACGTAACCGAGGTTATAATACTTATAACGGGGCAGAACTTCGTTAATTAGGGGGGTATTATACCCGAGCATAGTGCCTACTATATAGTAATTCGAGAGAGAAAGTAAGAATTGAGCGAGTTCGAATGTTCAGCCGATGCCTCCTTTATATAGGGCCAGATTTCAAGTCTCTCGCGGCCCGCGTAAGAGTAAGCTAAGGCTTACGCGGCCCGCATAGTAGGGGTGTAGCAGCTAGGGTTGCTGATTCGTCGAACTAGGGTTGACACGGAGCTGACACGTGTCGGCTCAGGGATGCGCCTCGTTGTAGGGCTGTCGCGCCACGCGTAGACCCAGGTGTGGTCTTTCGGGGCCCGCGAGCGATACAAAAACTTTGTTTTTATTTAATTTTTAATGTTATATCGTATTTTGGGCTTGGTTTTCACATACGGGGTATATTTTGAGACATATAGGGATATTTTAAAATATATTGGGGTGTCAGAAAATATTCAGGAGGGTTGTTATATCCTCCCCACCTTGTTTTAGAGCTCGTCCTCGAGATCTACTGGAACAGGTGTGGATATTTCCTTTGCATTTCTGATTCAAGCTCCCACGTGTATTCTGGTCCTCTTTTGGAGTCCCATTTCACTTTGACCAGAACTAATCTCTTGTGCTTAAGGTTCTTAACTTTCTTGTCTTCAATTTGTAGAGGCTTCTCTACAAACTTTAACTGTTCATTTACCTCTATGTCCTTAAGAGGCACTACTAGTGATTCATCAGCTAAACACTTCTTGAGATTAGATACATGAAATACATCATGTATTCCTGCCATTTCCTCTGGCAGTTGTAGCTGATAGGCTACAGGTCCTATTCTTCTAATAATCTCAAAGGGTCCAACATACCTGGGACTTAGCTTTCCCCTTTTGATGAATCTTACCACTCCTTTCCAAGGAGAGACTTTTAATAACACCTTATCTCCTACTTGAAATTCCAATGGTTTTCGTCTGTTATCTGCATAACTCTTTTGTCTAGCACGTGCTGCTTTCAGTCGTTCCTTGTACTATCTCAGGTCCAGATAGTTGCTTTTCTCCAATTTCTGCCCAACAGACTGGCGTTCGGCACTTTCGTCCATAAAGTGCTTCGAATGGTGCAACATTGATACTGGTGTGATAACTGTTACTATAAGAAAATTCTATCAATGGTAAATGATCGTCCCAATTACCTCCGAAATCAATTACACAAGCTCTAAGCATATCTTCCATTGTCTGAATTGTCCTTTCACTTTGTCCGTCCGTTTGAGAATGATAAGCGGTGCTTAGATTCAATTTGGTTCCCATTGCTTTTTGGAAACTTGTCCAAAAATGAGAGGTAAAACGACTATCTCTGTCAGAAACAATTGATAGAGGAATTCCATGTAATGAAACTATTTCATTTACATATAATTTAGCTAATTGTTCCATACTGAAAGTTTCTTTCATTGGTTGGAAATGAGCTGATTTGGTTAGCCTGTCTACAATCACCCAGATTGTATCATTACCTTTTCTTGTTTTGGGTAATTTGGTAACAAAATCCATTGTTATTAATTCCGATTTCCAAACAGGCATTTCTAACTGTTGCAACAAACCTGAGGGTTTTTGATGTTCAGCTTTGACTTGTGAACAGGTTAAGCATTTTGCAACATATGCTGCTATATCCTTTTTCATTCCTATCCACCAAAAATTATTCCTTAAATCCTGATACATCTTATCACTTCCAAGATGCATCGTATACTTAGACTTATGGGCTTATTCTAATATACGGTGATGTAGGTTTCCTAATTTAGGTATGCACATCCTTTGCTTATGGAATCTCCAAATTCCATCTGTTCCTTGTTCTAATTCCTTAATCATTCCTTTTAACTTTTCAGTATCATTTTTTATTACTGATTCTTGTGCTTTTCTAATCTGTTCATTTAAATCTACTTGCAGATTTAACTTAAGAGAACATACTCTTTTTGGCTTTTCATGATACTTTCGACTTAAAGCATCAGCTACTACATTTGCTTTTCCGGCATGATACAGGATATCACAATCATAATCACTAAGTATCTCCATCCAACGTCTTTGTCTCATATTCAATTATTTTTGCCCGAAAACATATCTTAAACTCTTATGGTCGGTGAATATGGTAAACTTACTACCGTAAAGGTAATGTCTCTAAATTTTAAGGGCAAAAATTATAGCTCCTAACTCTAGATCATGGGTTGAATAATTCTCTTCGTGATTCTTAAGTTATCTATGTCACACCCCAACCGATGGCGGAAACATCGGGGTGCGAGCACTAAGCGTTCAGATTGCTCACGATGTTCCATAACACTAGATATTTCGATAAAATTAAATAAATTTCATGATATAAATTGTCTAACAACCAAAAATCAAGTACCATCAAGTTTACATCACCAAATAGAATTTGCTCAAATTGTCCAAAAACCATATTAACTAGGCGAATTTCCTAGCTTGATTTCTGTGTTCCATTGCAACCTATCAGCCTGCAACATGTATTAAAATATCAATACAAAAGTATTGGCGAGTATACAAGTTAGATAATAGATTAAAAACAACTCATATCCGCAATGTAAGCAATAAAAATAGTTTCAGCCGTGCTAGTGTCGCAGTCCACGCAGTGATAACCCAAGTATCCTGATGCTTTAGTGTTTACCCAAGACTCAAGGTAAACTAGAATCCTCCTAACAATACCCCCTGAGAATAATGGGAGAGGTGCACCCCCTATAGCGCTACTATTGTTAAGGCGGAACTACACACCCTGGATTAAACGTCACATAGCACAAATAGAATACTAGAATGCACAAGTTTTCACATACACATAGAATAGAGTTTGATTGCAAAAGATTCAAGTTTATATAGAATACATGTTACACCCCAAAGTTTTTAAAAGTAAAAAGGGGATCGAGTATACTCAAAGTGATTGCTTAACAGTCGCTACCGTTATTGGATCAAAGGGAGCTCTTTTTAGAATTAGCCTGATTAGATTACAGTAGGATAAGAGTCGGGAAAATAACGAGATTGTATAAAGTGTTGGAAACTGTCACTGGATCGGATGGCTGTCCGAACGGATGGCTATCCTATCGGATTGCCAGTCGATTCGGGTGACTTAGTGTGAATGAAGGGCTGTCCGATCGGGTGGCTGAGGGTGAAACGAATGGTTGTCCAATCGGGTAGCTAAGGGTGAAACGAATGGCTGTCTGATTGGATTGTTGTCCGATCGGGTGGCCATCCGATTCAAGTGTCAAGTATATGGCTTAAGTGTTTTGGTTACCTTGATCGGGTGGCTGCTCGATCGGGCGGCTGTCCGATCGGGTTGCCACTCGATTGAGATCTCCAAAACTCCAAGTTTCTAAAAAGTTACCAGGTGTTGGAAAGTTTCAAAGTTCCAAGGTTGCAAAGCATATGTCACTCAATTGGGTGGTTGCCCGATCGGATTGCTGTCCGATCGGGTTGCCGCTCGATCGGGCGAACCTCGTTCCCTTGAACGTTTGTAAGATTTTTCTAAGTTTAACGATGACGGCATGGTACATGTTGTGACAATGGTAAACTCATCGTCGCACAACCGTTCTGATCGGGTGGGAACCACCCCAGTCCGATCAGTTACTGTTCGTGATAACGTTTATGTCAAACTCCGTATTCCGGCCATCATCCTCCGGTGGAAATCCATCCTTGAGCCGACTCTAGACTAATAATCAAGTCTATAGTCCGTTCAGGACCGGATCTCACCAATTAGAGTAAGAGATTGAAGAAAAGATGAAGAAACTTAAGTTTTATCATGAAAATACTTAGATTGAGCTTAGATTTAGTGATAAACACATGGAATCCCTTAGATCTTAGCTAGATCTCACCAAGAATGACCTCATATGACCGTTTGTACAAACCACCATGATGACATCATCCTTCAGATATCAGATCTGGGAGATTTCACGGTGAAAAGTGTGATTTCAAAGGTGAATCACGTAGGGGATGAAGTGTAGATCAAGAAAGTACAAGGATCTAGCTTGAAACGTACCGAAATTGCCAAGAAATGAAGAAAATGTAGTGTGCGTGCGTCTGGTCGAACAGGGCTGTCACATCAGGGAATAAAGTGATGTGACAGGCCTATTTATAGTGTGGAAGGGACTTGAGGCGGTGTAGCTTGTATAGGGTGGTGGCCCGTTCGGGTGGTCATCTAATCCGATAGGGTGGCAATCCGGTCGGGTGGCAATCCGATCGGGTGGCAATCCGATCGGGTTGCCACTCTTGCCAATCCAACCTTGCCGCGTTCCCGACTTTGATTCGTTTTGCGAGTTAGATTAAGCGTTGTGTATTATTGAGTAATAGAATAACTATATTATATCATAAGCATCAAATGTTCCAAATATTAATAGATTCCGCCAGTGACAGGGCTCCAGTATCTCGTTCAACCAAGAATCAAGTTTCACGAGTCTAAAGAGCCAAGCACCAAATAGATTTAGACATTCCAAATATAGATTTAGGCATTCCATCATAGATTTAGGCAGTCCAACATAGATTTAGACATTTCAAATATAGAGTTAGGCATTCCAAGCATATAGATATTGTCATTCCAAAGATATAGACATTCCATACGTAGATTTAGGCATTTCAAGTATATAACATAGACTTCCACATAGATTAGGTGCTAAATTGACAAATAGACAAACTTCAGGGACTAATCTTAACAAAATCCTAAAGTTTAGGGACGCTGGGCGTTACAGTCTAGAAGCGTAAGCTATAACCTTTTGACGTTGCATTAATACACATCCATAACCTAATTTAGAAGCGTCACAATAGATTACAAAATCTTCAGTTCCTTCTGGTAACGCTAGTATGGGTGCATGGGTTAATCTTTGCTTAAGAATTCTAAAGACTTCTTCTTGTTTTAATCCCCATTCAAACTTAACGGATTTACAGGTTAACTTAGTTAAGGGAATGGCTATTCTAGAAAAATCTCGAATAAATCTTCTATAATAACCAGCCAATCCTAAGAAACTTCTAACCTCGGTTGGTGACTCAGGGGTTTTCCATTTGGTAATTGCCTCGATCTTGGTGGGATCTACATGAATTCCTTCATGATTAACTAGATGTCCAAGAAATTGTACATGTTCTAACCAAAACTCACACTTCGAAAACTTAGCATAAAATTTTTCTTTTCTCAATAAACTTAGAAGTGCGTGCAGATGGGCTGCATGTTCCTCTTTGCTTTTGGAATAAATAAGAATATCATCCATAAAGACAATTATGAATTTATCCAAATATGGCTTACATATTCGGTTCATCATGTCCATGAATGCAGCTGGGGCATTGGTTAAACCAAATGGCATAACAATAAATTCATAATGGCTATACCTTGTTCTGAAAGCGGTCTTAGGAATGTCCTCTTCCTGTACCTTTAATTGATGATATCCTGACCTTAAATCGATTTTAGAGAAAAATCGTGCTCCTTGCAATTAATCGAACAGATCATCGATTCTTGGTAATGGATACCGATTCTTAATCGTGACTTTGTTCAATTCACGGTAGTCAATGCACATACGCATTGATCCGTCCTTCTTTTTAACGAATAAAATCGGTGCTCCCCATGGTGATGAGCTTGGCTGTATGAATCCCTTCTCCAACAATTCATCTAATTGTTTCTTCAGTTCCTGCATTTCTACGGGTGCCAAACGGTAAGGTGCTTTGGCAATTGGTGCAGTTCCTGGTATCAAATGGATTCTGAATTCAACTTCTCTGTCTAGAGGTTGTCCTGGTAATTCTTCTGGAAATACATCTGAAAACTGGGAAACTACTGGAATATCCTTTAATTCTTTTCCTTTAGTGTTAGTGATTACGGAAATCAAATACACTAATGATCATTTTCTTATATAACTTGCAGTTTTCATCATATAGATGAATTTTGTAGATTTAGAGAACTTATTTCCGTTAATTGTGATCTTTTCACCCCTTGGTGAATTTACTTGAATTAACTTTTGATCACATAAAATACTGGCTTTATTGGCTATTAACCAATCCATTCCAAATACAACATCAAATCCTACCAGATTCATTGGGTAAAGATTTGCAATGAATTTCTGATTTAAAATTTCTATTCTTGCTCCCTGCAAGATTTCAGAAATCTTAATTGTTTCCTCGTTTGCTGTCTCTACTAGACATTCTTGTGGAAGTTTAGTTAATGATTGATTAAGAAGTTTGCAAAATGAAGTATTAATAAAACTTTGGTTCGCACCAAAGTCAAATAATACTTTAGCAAAAACATCATTAACTAAAAACGTACCGGTGATCACATCCGGGATCATCTTTGCTTCTTCTGCAGTCAGAACAAATGCCCTAGCATTTTTAGTATTCTTGGTTTTCGTGGCTGGAGCTAGTTTTGGACAGTTAGGCTTGATATGACCTTGTTCTCCACAGTTGAAGCATATCCTGTTGTTAGGATTCTTCCTGCAATCTTCCTCCTTGTGTCCCGACATTTTGTAGAAATTACAGTATACGGAGCATCTTCCTGAATGCTTCCTTTTGCAATACTTACAGTAGGGTGCAGAGTTAGAACCTACATTTCTCACACGGTTAGAATTTCCAGAACGGAATTCCTGGGTAAGCTTCTGGGTTAGGTTTCTCCTCTGATCCTCTTCCTGTGTAAGGACTAATTCATCTGTCAAGGTGTTTGCTAGTTCTACAGCTTCTTCTATGGTTTGAGGTCTAGCTGCCTTGACTACATGCCTTATTTCTCCAATTAATCCCCAGATGTAACGGGAGATTAATACTGGTTCTGGAGATGCAAGGGTTGGTACTATTCTAGCATATTCAAAGAATAATGTAGTATAACCCTTACTATCTACTCCAGTCATCCTAAGGTTTAGGAATTTGTTGGTTATCTGTTCTTTTTCATTAGGAGGGCAGAATTTCCTTTCTACCATGTTTTTAAATTCCTCTCATTCCATATTGTAAGTTCTATCGCTTCCCCTTGACTGGAGGATAATGTTCTACCATTCTAGTGCTGAATTCTTAAACAGATTGGAAGCAAACATTATCTTATCCTCTTCCGCAAATTTACTTATTCTTAAGACTGCCTCAGTCTTTTCTATCCAACGTAGAGATGCAACGGCCCCTTCATTGCCCGAGAATTCCATTGGTTTACAAGACCAGAATTCTTTATAAGAACAACCGTAAGACACGGTTCTTCTTCTTTTGGGAATGGGCACTTGAAGTACGGGTCCATTGTTCACACTGTTTTCAGGTTCAGAGGGTCGTTTGCTATAATGTTTACTTTTATTTTCGGCTTCCCTAACTGTTTTGATAATATATGGCATCGCATCTATTATCCCTTGTGCCACTATATGTTGCATGGCACTGTTATCCATTTGGTTTCCATTATTGTTGTTGTTCGGGTTCTCATTATCCAAGTTATTGTTACTCTGGTTATTGTTATTCTGGTTTTCCTGGTTTACCTCGTCGTCCATCTGAATTTTAAACATTTACCAATTATTAATATCACAAAATAATTAATAATTTAGGCAATAATCACACAACACACATATTGGTCAAAAACGTCGAGCATATTACTCTTTCTTATATAGTATGCTTCTAATACAAACCGATACTAGAAACTAAAAATTACAATACAATACTACTATGCATCACTAACAACGAAGTGGTCTATACTACAACATACATTATTATTACATATATATATATATGATTATTTTTTCTTTCTTTTTTTTCATTATATATTATTATGTTATTATTATTACCAACTCCACCATCACCTTCACTGATATGGATTCATCCAGTAATCCATATGGCGCTCGTCGTACTTCCAGACGAGTCGCTCTCCTACCTGCCTCATCCTCTCACTACTCTCTAAAATTTCTTCTCTGAAAGTTCGGAGCTCATGCACATTTTCTGCACTCATTGGGGGTGCAGGTGCTGGTACTGGGTTTGGGTACTGGGGCATGGGCTCCTCCTGAGGGTACGGATTCTCTAAGATTTCCCTAATGTATTCATCGTTATTGTAGTAGGGATCTAGAGGGTCCAAAACTGGATAGGCTGCTAGATTCGGCATGGGTTCGTCGTTTAAGTGGTAGCGTGGCACATAATCCCTATGATCATCGAACCATGGATCATAATCTGGGTCTAAGGGATTAGGGGCTGGTATCCTAGGTATCTCCCCAGGGTTGAAATCATGCATTTGGACTTGACGGCTAAATGGGAAATAAAGGTAAGGGTTGTGGGGCTAATAGTTGCTCCAGGTTTGGGTCAGCAGCTGTGGTTGCTAGGATATGAAAATTGGCTAAGCTTCTATTAAGCATATCCTGTGTATGGGCATCTGACTCTCGCTTAGCAGCTGCTAGGACTCTCTGTTGTTGCAACTTTTGCATTATTTTCCTACACTCGTGCGCTCCCTTACTGAACCATCCTCTCTTTTTCTGAGAGAATGGCTCTTCAGACTGAGCCTTAAAGACAAACATCCCTTCTTCCTGGTCAGCTA
The DNA here is from genome assembly GCA_030545235.1 of Helianthus tuberosus. Taxonomy (NCBI): domain Eukaryota; kingdom Viridiplantae; phylum Streptophyta; class Magnoliopsida; order Asterales; family Asteraceae; genus Helianthus; species Helianthus tuberosus. Next base: position 47,404,418 of record CM060394.1, read on the forward strand.
CATACCCAGAGAGGGCAGGTTGTGAAGAAGTACCTTCACTCCTAAGTGAATTGGACAACTGACGATAAACGTATGAGGGTCCTTGATCACTTATACTGTAAACTAACAAATAGTCAAATAACACATAACAGTAAAATACAGATATGCACGTATTCCCATAATTAATTTCCTAACAATTTAAATAATATCTTGGTGTCAGCAGAACACTTCTGTGGCTGAATCAGTGGCTTAGCTCTGATACCACCTTCTGTCGCAACCCCGCCCCCTATTTATCCCGGGAACGGGCGGCCGCGAGACCAGTTTTGGTGGTATCATTTGTTTATCATTTTGGCAGCGGAAATTTCATCAGGACCCTAGTTAGGAAATATTTATCAGAGTGAATATCACACTTTTATAATATTAAACATATTGGGATAAAACCCAAGTTTTCATTACAAACATTTTCATAGGGAAAATCCCCATTTTATTGAATAAAACATCTTCTTTTATTTAGGTAACTTTTATAGCCACTTTTTCCAAGCCTTCAGTGCTGTCCAGCTGGCTTCTAGTTGGCTTTCACAGTTTGTTACCTGAAACGCGTTTAAAAACACTTTATCAGTGGGAAATACTGGTGAGTGAATCCCAGTTTAATCAAGAAGAGTTTTATCCTTAAACAGTATTGAGAGCGATTACAATGTTTATGTCTACACAATTATTCATTCAGTACTGTCAATCCTGACTTGTGGGTCATATTACACATTGGCTAACTCTTTGTCTAATGGTAACGTATTCCACATTTTGTATACAAAACCCCAACATACTGGCAGTAATTGAAGAACTACAAAGACTCAATCACTGCTTAATTGCATTGTAAAATATTTAAGGTTTTGTAAAAACAATTTACAAAAAGGAGATTACTCACATTGTTGTCTTAGGTTTTCTGTAAGGGTTTCCTGGTGATTATCTATAATTTACACAAATGCACATATGTTATTAAAATAACCCATTATTTACATTAGTAATACCCTCCCCGAGACGGCATTCCAACGACTACGTCGGCCAGAACCTCGACAGCCGTTACGGAACCCTGGATCAATCGGGCAGCGTATCTAATACGTAACCGGGGTTATAATACTTATAACGGGGCAGAACTTCTTTAATTAGGGGGGTATTATACCCGAGTATAGTGCCTACTATATAGTAATTCGTGAGAGAAAGTAAGAATTGAGCGAGTTCGAATGTTCAGCCGATGCCTCCTTTATATAGGGCCAGATTTCAAGTCTCTCACGACCCGCGTAAGAGTAAGCTAAGGCTTACGCGGCCCGCGTAGTAGGGGTGTAGTAGCTAGGGTTGCTGATTCGTTCGACTAGGGTTGACACGGAGCTGACACGTGTCGGCTCAGGGATGCGCCTCGTTGTAGGGCTGTCGCGCCCCGCGTAGACCCAGGTGTGGTCTTACGCGGCCTGCGAGCGACACAAAAACTTTGTTTTTATTTAATTTTTAATGTTATATCGTATTTTGGGCTTGGTTTTCACATACGGGGTATATTTTGAGACATATAGGGATATTTTAAAATATATTAGGGTGACAGAAAATATTCAGGAGGGTTGTTATAATCAAGGTCACGAGGTTAAGTTCGGTAGTGGACAGTGGAAGGTAATTAAGGGAAATCTAGTGGTTGCACGTGGCAAGAAGAGGGGCTCATTGTACATGGTTAGTGTACCGCCTGAGGGAGAGGCCATCCTAGTTCAGAAGAAGACCAAAATTCAGTTCACAGAATCTCGGGGGTAGAAGAAGGTTTGTTTTGCAGGAGATAAACCCAGAGTCACATGTCAGATTCAGGTTGAACGTGCTAGGAAAGGTTCAGAGAAGCCAGTCAAGGGTTTTCGTGGCAGTGGGAGCACATGTAGTGCTTCAGTCAGAGCTCCCAGACGACAGTGGGTTAAGAGAACTTGTATTCAAACGGTGAAAGTCTCTCCAGTGAATTACCTGCTTATGATGGAGAGTGTTAGTTCTCAGGTTTTCTCAAGGTCCGGCAGTTCGTTTAAGTGGGAGCCGGAAGGGACAAAGAATAAGTCACGGGTAGTGACTAATGAGTTGAAGCTCAGTGGGAGCTTCAACGCGCCTTCAGGTTAATTAATGAGAAGGTCGGTGGCAACTAGAGGTGGAGCATAGAGTTTCCGTTGACATATTACAGAAGTGCAGTGGAACGCAGTTGATCGTGTCTTTGAAGCCTCCAAGTGGGAGATTGTTGGGTTGTAGACTTCTCGACACCTATCGGTGTGGTGCGATAGTTGGGGCAGTCGGCCCAAGTCGCGGCCCATTGGGCTTGAACCCTAATTGTGTAGTCTATATATTGATCTCTTGTACTTGTAATGTTTAACACCCTAAATAAAAATATCCTAGTTGCCACCCGTGGACGTAGGTCAGTTTAGACCGAACCACGTAAATCCTTGTGTTCGTTTATTGCTTTCGGTGTCGTGTTTGTGTGTGTGCTAGATCCTAACATAATACACTTTGAACAATTAAAGATCGGGTATAATTTATAAAAGAGAAAATTACAAAAAAAATGTTGTTTGACCACTTGATTTATCAAAATATCATCCTTGTGCGTCCTTGGAATGTGGCTTCAACCATGGGGTGCGTCGACGGATGGTACAGCGACACGTGTCCAGAATATTTGATGAGTCGGCGACCGGCGCATCAAAGCCAAAATGGTGGCTGATACGTCCGTCTTATGGCTTTGCTTACTCCTCGTTGTGGCTAGGCTGATTCCTCGTTGTGGTTAGGCTGACCCCTCATTTACCTTGGGCTGACTACTCAATTTTTTTTTAATATTACTTTTTAATTTTATTAAACTTACATACCATGTTATTGTTTGGTGGTTTGAGATGTTTTCTTCCAACATGAACTGAAAAGTAGTCATTTTGTTTTTCAACGTAAATGAAAAATCCTTTATACTTACGTTTTTCTAAGCTTTAAAATTGCAAGTTCCATAAGCTTTAGAAGAAACGTCATATGAAAATAGAAGTATAAAGGATTTTTTATTTACGTCGAAAAATAAAACAACTATTTTTCCGTTCATGTTGAAAGAAAACGTCTCAAGCCACCAAACAACAAGGTTGCCTATTTATAGACTCGACAAAAATAATATGGTATGTATATTTAATAAAATTAAAAAGTCATATTGAAAATAATTATTGAGTAGTCAGCCCAAGGTAAACGAGGGGTCAGCTTAACCATAACGAGGAGTCAGCCAAGCCATAAAACAGACGCATCAACCACCTTTTTGGCTTTGATGCGCCGACCGCCGACTCATCAAATATTTTTGACACGTGCTGCTGTACCATTCATCGACACATCCCATAGTTGAAACAACATTTTGGTAACTTTCCCTTTATAAAATTGAATATCAAGATCATATATAAATAAAACTTTTCAGTGGGTCAGAAGAAGATCAATACAATAGACAAAATAAATGAAAACATAAGAACTGAAAAAAAAATATAGTATCACTAATATGTTTTTATTTAAATATGTATTTATATAAATATAGGAGATTCTAAATATTTTTGTTTTATACATTCAATTATTAATTTTTTATATAAGTTATTGAATTTATATTTTATAGACTTATTTTTTCTACTCATTCTGGTAGCCTCTGAATGGTCATTAAGAGGCTACCTCTTAATGGAACCATTAAGAATTTTACCAATAAGAAGCTAGAAGAATGTTACATGTGATGATTTACCATTCAGAGGTTACCTCTTAACCATTCAGACTTGAGGTTACCTCTTATTCATTCAGAGGTTTTAAACCATTAAGAGGTAGCATCTGAATGGTCATTAAGAGGCTACCAAACAGCCCGTAAATCTATACAATCATACGTACCTAGTACACTCCATGAATTTGTATTGCAATCGTTTTAGGACAAGAACGAAAACGAATTACATTCTTCGTAAAAACACGATACGCATTTTTTGGGTTAATTATAATGTCAACACTACATATTACATGTTACTATATATACATAATAAAAATTCTTTAAAGATGGATGATAATTAAATAAAATCTTCGGTCTGATCTGTAAGACCCGTATTCTGAAAAATAAAATAATTAATATGCATTTGACAATTTCGAAAGATCTTTTCTTCACCTAACATTATTTGGCCTTTCAAAAAAAAAAAGCCTTTAAAAAAAAACCTAACATTATTTTTTATTGAAATTTGTATAAAGGAAAACAAATATAAACTTGGGTGATGTAGTTAAAACATAAATAAGTTAAGGGTGGAGATACAGTAGGAAGTTTATTTGGCTAGGAAGGCTAGGAAGTGATCTTGATCATCCATTTAGTTAATCAAGGGCTAAGATTAAATCAGGGAAATTGAAAGGAAGAAAAGAGGCGCGTGAGTTTGTTTAGGGGCATTCTAGCCAATCTAAGCCAATAGTTTCTCTCTCCTCCAATTCCTCCCCATTTTTTAAACGTTAATAACTTTTTCATACGACATTATTTTTTTATAAAAATTGCACCAAAAAAACGAGCATTTTTTTATCTTTAAAACGAGTATACTATTGTTATATTTCCGAAAAAAAATTTCGAAAACCCAGTTGCGTAAAACGCAATAGAAAAAAACCCAGTTGCGTAAAACGCAATAGAAAAAAACGTAAAAAATGACTTTTTTCTAAAACGCAATGAACAAAAAATACAAAGAAATGTCTTATTTCTAAAACGCAATGGCCAGAAAACACAAAGAAGTGTCTTATTTATAAAACGCAATAGCCTAAAAACACAAAAAAATGTACTTTCTAAAACGCAATGGACTGAAACACATAAAAATGTGTTTTACCTAAAACGCAATGCACCAAAAACACAAAAGAAATGTGTTTTTCTAAAACGCAATGGACCAAAAACCACATAAAAATGTCTTTTTTTCTAAAACGCAATGACCTAAAAACACAAAAAAAATGTTCTTTCTAAAACGCAATGGACTAAAAATGCATAAAAATGTGTTTTACCTAAAACGCAATGGACTAAAAACACTTCAAAATTAGTTTTTCTAACCAAACTATATAAAACGCAATGTTTACTATCATTTAGTGGGTATGAGAAACAAAAAAAAAATTCAAACCAAATTCATTTCTAATTTATCAAAACCAAAACATAAACAGACAACAAATATATAAAACGCAATAAGAGACAAAATCTTATAATCATCATAAAGCATCAATTGAATAGGCTTAGGTGTCATTTCCAATACCAATATTAAAAGAATTGCTGTAAAAGTCTATACAAATAGTCTTTTCTCATAAAACGCATTCACTCAACCAACCTTTTTTAAAAAGGGGAGACATTATCTTCACACTCCAATGCCTTAATCACATGCAAAAATCGCTTCAAACGAACTGTAGCCTCTTCGTCACCAAAGCCCAAGCATGTGCAGACATCATGCACGTGTTCTTCGTCGAATATCAATGGTGTTGCGAGTGAGAGTGGTGAAAATGATGGGGAGGGTTGTGGTGGCGTTGGGCGATGGAGTCGTGGCGGTGGGCGGCGACGGCGGCGAAGACGGTGGTGGTGGTTGTGTGGGGGTGAGATGAACAGCAAAAGAGAAAACGCACTGGGTTTTTTTAGATTTAGGGTTTCATAAAGACTAATTTGTAGTTGACTAAAATACCCTCCTCATTATTTTTAAATTTTGCCACATGTCATGATTTTATTGCTTCCTATCCTTCCTAGCCAAATTAAACTTCCTATTTGATCCTTTCCCAATAAGTTAAATATAAATATAAATAGTTAGATGATTTATCACACGTTACTCTTAAAATTATTTAAATACTTAAAAGACGACAACAAGATTTTTTTTGAATGACAAATTTGGATCACTGACGGACCACTATAGTATCATCGTGTCACGAGCGGAACCACTCGATAATATCCAGCTCCACTAGGCATAATGTCTATACACCAATTCAGGAAGAAACCTAATAAATATGGGAAAAACCCCTTGTGAGAATCGAACCCAAAACTTAATGGTCCGAAAGCCTTATTACACCCTCAAGATGCCATAAGGCTATAAAGTCACTAGGCAACAAGAGCTTGTGTTTTGAGAATCGGTAATCCCATCTCATACCGTTTACACACTCTCTGTTTTTTTAAATACCAACAGACATCCTTTTTTCAATGAAAGGTCAGAGACAACTGAGGACCGTCATTCTTTTAGAGCAAAAGTTCCATTGTGTTTTGAGAATCGGTAATCCCATCTCATACCGTTTACACACTCTATAACGCCAACGTTACCAGGAACTTCTTTGAGTAAATGATTGTTTGCAAAGTTTTGTGGTATTATCTGTTGAGTTCAAGTATTTAAGTATTGACAAGTGTTATATGTGAATTAATTGTTAACAATAAAACTGTAGAAAATAGTTTTAATGTAATAATCTTACCAAGATTTTGGAATTAAGAGAATCCAAATATTTATAAAAAGACATCTTCCAAGATATGATGTTTCTGGTTAAAAATCAAAGAAAAAAAGAGACAATGTATTTTATCAGATACTTCATTATTTATAAAGACTGTGATAACAAATGTGAACCAACAATGGTTAACATATCTATGTCATTCAGATAACGCATTTAATATTTATCGATTTATCTTTGAGAATATCAATAAATAAAGATTACTCTAAAAACTGTAGAATCGAGTATCACTGTCAATAACTTTTTTTTTGCAAGTCTATAAATAAAAGATTTGTCATTTAATCATATTCTTTAATATCAAGTAAGAAAAACAACAAAATATAACTTATCGATTGCTTTCAAGAATCCAAATGTAACACCATATCAAACAAAACTTCAAATCGGAAACATTATAAAAAATAAAAAAGCTTGTAAAATTAAATTGATATATCATCTAAAACATGCAATACATTGAGAACAGTCTTCATAACAGTTGTTAATCATGTGCATATGAAACTAATGTATATACAAATTTTAATAAATATTATTATACCTTGATCGAAGTTGTTGATGATGTCAAAAGTAAGAAGAATTCAAGTGGGGTGATTCAATATTGAAATGGACATCAGTGATTAAAACTTGAAGCACTTTTTATGAGATCAGACAAACAATTTTGTAAAGGGGATTTGGAGAGTCGTTAAAAAGGTAAATTATGTTTCTATCTGGCTCTATGTAAAAAGGTAAACCGCCATTGGAATAATAAATTATATTTTACCGCCATTGAGATAAGGAACTTACATTTTACCCCCTAATAATATAGCTTTCTTTTTCAAATAATTCAAATCATTTTCAAATAATTCAAACCATTTTCAAATACTTTGAAAGTCTTTTTCTTGAGTGCTCAACAATCTTCTTCATTCAGATATTTGAAATTATGGATACAGATAATAGAATTTCATGTAAGTATGAACTGTTCTTTCAACCAAGTCAAAGTCAAGTCAGTGCTGAAGCAAGGAAAAAAAGGAAGCGTGTTTTGCAACAAAAGCGAAACAAGAGTGGTTTTCATCGTACATCCACATCCGATTCTGTTAAAAGGATTCCATTATTCAACACTCCAAGTGGTATGTCTTATAGGTTTGTAAACAAAATTTTACAAGAAATATATATTTACTCGTAATCTTTTGGGAATCCTTACACATGTTTCGTATTTTACAAGTTTCAACAACCAATGTTGAGAGAAGGAATGTGTATCATTTTCCTGCTTATGCTACTCCAAATATTAGCAGTAATTTGTTTAACTCATCTACAGAAGTAAAAGGTATACTTACTGCAGATATTTTTTTGGTAATTTCAAAAATTTTTCCCAATATTTTCAAAGTTCTTTCCTTGAGTGGTCAACAATCTTCTTCATTCGAGTATTTTAAATTATGGATACAGATAACACAATTTCAAGTAAGTATGAAGTTGACCTTCAAGCAAGTCAATGTCAAAGCTATGCTGAAGAAAGAGAAAAACTGAAGTATGTTCTTCAACAAAAGAGAAACAACAGAGGTTGTCATCCTGCATCAACATCTAATTCTGTTGAAAGGATTCCATTTTCAAATACTTCAAGTGGTATGTGTTATAGTTTTACAAACAAAATTTAAAAGAAATATGTATGTATATGTTATGTTTTTGGAATCCTTACATATGTTCTATTTTTCAACTACCAATGTTGAAAGAAGGAATGTGTACCATCTTCCTGCTTATGCTACTCCAAATATTAGTAGTAATTTGTTCACTTATCTACACAAGTAAAAGGGATACTTACTGCAGTTATTTTTTGGTAATTTCAAATAATTTTCACAATACTTTCAAAGTTCTTTTATCGAGTTGTCAACAATTTTTTTCATTCAAGTATTTTAAAATATGGATACAGATAACACAATTTCAAGTAAGTATGAAGTTGACCTTCAAGCAATTCAACGTCAAATGTGTGCTGAAGAAAGAGAAAAAAGGAAGTATGTTCTTCAACAAAAGAGAAACAACAGAGGTTGTCATTCTACATCAACATCTGATTCTGTTGAAAGGATTCTATTTTCAAATACTTCAAGTGGTATGTGTTATAGTTTTGCAAACAAAATTTAAAAGAAATATGTATGTATATGTTATGTTTTTGGAATCCTTACATATTTTCTATTTTACAAGCTTCAACCAACAATGTCGAAAGAAGGAATGTCCATCAAACTCCTATTGGAAGCACTAAGCAAAAATCCAATTTTGTTGAGAAGACTCCATTATCAGATATTACAAATTGTATGTTTTAACTTTTACGAAACAAAATATTTGTTTAATTTTATGTTTTATGAATTGTTATATATATCTTATTTTACAAGCTTCAATATAGGTGGAATATCTAAAATTGAATTACAAATGAGTGATGAGATGTTATCAGATTCTGTGGTTAAGAAGATTCATGGAATTTCTAAAGGTATAAGATACGAATATAAATTCCTGTTAAGTTTTCAATATGTAGAAAACTTATGTTGACTTATAAATTTGCTAAGTCTGTAGATTATATTGATCATGGAGATGCCATCTTTGTGTGTTCTAAATGTGATGCAATGGTATGGGAAGATGAAATACTTAGGGGAAATCCAAAACGTAAAAAAACGTTCTATTCTCTTTGTTGTTCAAATGGAGATGTTGAGCTACCACGACCGCCTACACCTCCTCCATTACTACGTCATTTATATAAAAGTCATACCTCACAGTCTCGCAATTTCATGGATAATATTCAAGCATATAACATGATGTTTTCTTTCACACCTCTTGGTGGGAAGGTTGACAAAAGTTATCAGAGAGGTAAAGGTCCGTATGTATTTAGACTACAAGGTCAGAAATATCATCGAATGAGTAGTCTACTTCCAGACGATGGGGAAGAACCCAAATTCTCCCAGCTTTACATATATGATTCACAAAACGAAGTTGTAAATCGTCAAAAAACAGTAAGGTAATTTATTTATGATAATTGTGGCATTTATGAATATATATTTTGCTTTTTAGTATATTTACATTCACCATTATTTGAAATGAATGTAAATTTTAACATTTTATATTTCTGGCAGTTCTCAGATAGAATGCAAAACTACAAGAAACAACCAGCTTGATAGTACAACCATAGAGGGTCTTAAAGATATGTTGGATTCTTGCAATCCTCTTGTCCAGTCCTTCAGAATGGTAAGAGATTGTTTTCAAGAAAATGAGTTTCAAGATGTAAGCTTGAAGCTTATTGGAACAAGAGATAAGGATGGAAGAGTTCACAATTTGCCAACATCATCAGAAATTGCTGCGTTAATACATGGTGATTTTGATGGAGCATTTGATAAACGGGACATTGTTGTCAGAAAGAAGTCTGGTGGTCTTCAAAGAATTAATGAGCTTCATCCCTCTTACCTTGCTTTGCAATATCCACTTATTTTCCCATATGCGGAAGATGGTTATAGAGTTGGTATTAAACATAAATGGGATTGCGATTGATAATGAGGTACTTAGAACCAATCTTACACTTAGAGAATTCTTTTGTTACAAAATTCAAGATAGACAGAATCAGTTTTCATTGTTAGTTAATGCGAAAAAACTATTTCAGCAGTTTTTGGTTGATGGATACACGATGATAGAATCTGCCAGGTTGAATTATATAAGGACACAACAACCTAAACTTAGAGTGCAAAATCTTAAGAACTTGAATGCTACTGTTGAAAGTGGAGAAAATAATGCGTCAAGTTGTGGTAAACCTATACTTTTACCTTCATCATTTATAGGTGGTTCTAGATATATGATGCAAAAGTACTTAGATGCTTTGGAAATTTGCAAGTCTGTTGGATATCCCGATTTATTCATAACGGTGACTTGTAATCCAAACTGGCCTGAGATTTACAGGTGTTTGCACGATAAAGCTCTTAATGCTGAAGACAGACCGGATATTATCTCTAGATTATTCAAGTGTAAATTGGATCATCTTATAAAAGATTTCAAGAAACATATATTCTTTGGTGATATACAAGCAGCTACCCTTTAGTTATATTTTTTACTTTAAACATCTAATTATATTAACTAGTAGCTCACTGTTCAAAAATTTCAGTTATGTATACAGTGGAATTTCAGAAGCGTGGACTCCCACATGCTCACCTATGTTTGTTCTTGGGTGCTGAAAGCAAATTTCCAAATGCATCTGATATTGATCGTGTTATTAGTGCTGAAATACCAGATAAAGAAAGAGATCCTGAATTATATGAGCTTGTCAAGCAATTTATGATTCATGGACCATGTGGTACAGACAACCCACTTTGTCCATGTATGGTTCAGCAAAAATGTTCTAAAAAGTTTCCCAAAAAATATGTAGATGAGACTTGTGTTGATTCTGAAGGATATTGTAAGCACCTGCAAAAATGCCCCAGAACGACCCGTAAGTAAAAACCCGGACCCCTGAAACCCTAATAAGCATGAAAAACCAAGAAAACATGAAATTTGGTCTTCTCGCGGGCCGCGTAAAATATAAGGGAACATTTACGCGGGCCTCGTCAACTTGAAAGTTGACCGGATAAGCGTCCAGGCCACGTGTTGTACGCGTGGCAACCCTACTCGTGACACATCAGGCCTACACGTAGGATAGGGGCCCTCGCGGGTCGCGTAAGAATCAAGAGAAGGTTTACGCGGGCCGCGTAAAACCTAAAAATTTGCTATAAGTAGCCTGTGCATGGGACTTTCATCTGTGTGCGAGAAATTTTCGAAAACACTCATATTCTGCTCGAAATTCACCTTCACAATAGCAAAACGATGCTACGATCAAGGGTAATAACTCGATCACTGCTACGATATAATGTCCGATCAATTGAAACTATCCGATGGATGTTTAAGTGCTGCCCGTAATTGGGCTATGCCTTTGTCATTCGTCGTGAGGGTATTGATCTCGTGAGTTATCGTAAATGTTGTATTAAGTTACTGACCTAGTTTCGTATGAATTGCTGTTTTAAATTAGGTTACAAGGCTTATCAGTAGGATAAATTCTGCCCGTTTAAACTTGCAAAGTGAGTCATTCTCTTTTTATTAAAGTTGTTTTACAATACCTCAAACTACTTTCAAAGTTATAATTACAGGGATTAAGTCGTGGTTGTCTTGAATCACAGGCAAGTGGGGTATTGTGCACATTACTAATATCTCACGGTTAGGTTCATTAACCTAACAGTGATAATCATCACTACTTGGGTGAAAGGACCCAATAGTGGTATGACCATCGTTACCAGGGTGTGACACGGCGCCATATAAAAATAAGATAGTAGCCATTGTAATCGCTCTTATGCTGTAATTTATAACTAATGTGTCATTTTATGTAAACTGAGTGACTCGCCAGTATTTCCCCGCTGACAAATTATTTTTAAAACATGTTTCAGGCGACCTACTGTGAATCAAGAAAAAGTGTTACGGAGCACTAACAAGCTTGAAGAGGTGGCTCAATAAAATTAATAAACATGTTTTGTAAAACAGGGAATTTCCTTGTGAAAATTCCTCTATTGTAAATTACGGGGTTGATCCCAATTTATGAAATAAAATAATTGGGCATGTTCAAGTTTTAAAAGATCCTGTTAAACTTCCGCTGTCAACTCAATTAATAAATACCACGGGATTTCTGTCCCGCGGCTCTTGGACCGGGTCACACCGGGACGAGGGCCATGACAAAAAAATGTGGTATCAGAGCCACTGATTTAAGCCAATTAAGTATTTAGAAATACTTAATTTTTCTAATTGCTATTCTGTGATTCTATTAAAAATTTAATTTACAAAATTTTAACTTAGAATTTTGTGTGTTTCTTCATGTATGCTAACAGCATGAATGAACTATCAGAAACACTTCAAAACTTTTCTATCCATACCACATATATGGATACCACCGGTACCTTCATTGGTTACCAGGCTGACACTGAAGAACAAATGGTGTTCCAAGCCCAACCTGAAGAGAAACCTAAGCCGAAAAAGAGAAGAAGACTTGTAGGCTGGAGGCGTGTGCGTAGGAAGAAACCAGCAACACAAAAAGTTATAAAGATTGAGGACCCGAAGGATAAAGGCAAAGGAATAGAGATCAGAGAAAGTTCGGGGCAAGCCCAGGAAATGCCACCTTGGGAGGAGCTGGACCGCCAACTGGCAAGTAACGACCTCATCGGACCTGCCGATGAAAACCTCTTCAATTACCCAGCGGAAGCGCAACTTCCAGTCAATCTGGAACCTGCTATCCCAGATCCTATTATCCACCCCAGACCTCTAGGAGAGCTGGGAGAATGGTGGACCACTGACTGGCAATTTAAAAACCTCCTGAATAACCTAATACCTTTTTCCCTCAATTTGACCCTGAGCCTCCACTACACCCACCTATAGAGGTGTACAAAAAAACTGGTTTTAGAACCGAAACCGGAAAAAAAACCGAAACTGGTTTTTTTTAACCGGTTTTTTTATAACCGGTTTGTTTAACTGGTTTTTTTTAACCGCCGGTTTTTATACCGGTTACTATTCTTGACTTCAAAAACCGGTTAAAAACCGGTCCCAACCGGTTATACCAGTTATTGTTTTGGACCTCAAAAACCGGTTAGTAACCGGAACCGGTTATAAAAAAAACCGGTTTTATTTTGGGTGAAAAAACCGGTTTTTTTTTTTAAACCGGTTTTTTAATAACCGATTTGTACACCTCTACCCACCTATGAGCTCTGAAAATTTGGCTGAACTCCGTCATTATGGCGAAGAGCTGATTGATGCAGGAAACCGAATTAGGGATGTGGGGGAAAGAATCTCATGGAAATACGACGAGAGGGAACGTCGTTTTTGAAATGCCAGCTGACTGTGGTTGTGTGGTTGTGGGAGTATGTGTTTAATAATAATATAATAATAAAAATATAATCATATAACATAACTAAAAATAAAACTTTTGTAATATATTTAGTGTGTACGAATGCATACTACAATATATAAAAATGGAAGTCGCAAAGTCGACAATTTTGGCTATACGTGTTGACATGCTTATGTGTGATCATGTTATTGTGACTAATTATTAAATAATTTTGTGCCAATAATTTATATATTTATATATTGGTAATTATCAGATGGAACACACCGACAATGAACCAGTTAATGAAGTTAATCAATCCGAACAAAACCATGAAGATCAATTTCTGAATAGGCAAGATATAGAAAACATCGTTGCCCAGGGAATAGCAAATGCTATTCCAGCAATCCTTGCTGCTGCCCGAAATCCAGTTGAACCTCAACCAATTATTCCCAGCAAACGTACTCACGGTGATAATTTCAGTAATAGTGTAAATGGAGGCGGCAACAATAATAATAACGATAATGATGGGATGCAAGCCCCATTCCTTAAGAGAATGAAAACTGCAACGCCTGGTTGCACTTACAAGGAATTTCTTGCCTGTAAACCGGTTGAATTTGCAGGTAACGAAGGGGCAACTGCTGCACTACGTTGGTTAGAGAAAACCGAAGCAGTAATTAAAATAAGTAAATGTGCCAAGGAAGACAAGGTCATGTATGCGTCAAATCTTTTTAAAGAAGAGGCACTAGAATGGTGGAACACGATACTTCAAGCCAAAGGAAGTGATGTGGCGTATGCCATGAATTGGGAAGAATTTAAAAGTCTGGTGGCAAGAAAATTTTGTCCCGAATATGAAAAGGAACAAATGACAAATAAGTTCCTGAACCACCGAATGGTGGATGTTGATTGTCGAGGATATACTTCGACATTCTTCGAGTATGCTAGAGTTGTACCAACCCTGGCTTCGCCAGAACCGGTACTTATTTCTCGCTATATTTGTGGTTTGATTGGCGAAATCCATGATATCGTTAAAGCTGCAAGACCTCGCACAATTACCGATGCAGTGGAATTAGCTAACACTTTGACAGACGGACTGGTGCGTACGCGAGAAGAAAACCAGAAGAAGGAAGTGGCCCAAAAGATTACCCAAGGATTCCGTGTGGGTAATAGTAGTAATATCAAGAAAAAGGGAACCGGGCCATCTCAAACTGCTCCATTCTGTGGTACCTGTAAAAGGAAGCATTTTGGAAGATGCAAAGGGTATTGCAATTTCTGCAAAATTCTGGGGCATCAAGAAGAAGATTGCAGGAGGAAGAAGTCAACAATCTGCTTCAACTGTAGAGAAGCTGGACATTTTAGACCAGACTGCCCTAAATTGGTCAAACCAGCTAACAACAAAGCCAAACCTGCAGAGAGAACTACCAAGAAAAACACAAGAGCCTTCCAGTTGACTACCCAGGAAGTAGAGCTAATCCCAGATGTGATAGCTGGTACGTTCCTAGTTCACGACGTTTATGCAAAAGTATTATTTGACTCTGGTGCAAACCAAAGTTTTATAAATACTTCATTTTGCCAAGCCCTTAATCTACCTTTAACCAACCTTAGACAAATTTTTACGGTAGAAACGACAGAAGGGAATTCTGTTAACATAAATAAGGTTTTGCAAGAAGGAAAGATAGAACTTGTAGGCCATAAATTTTCTGCAAACCTGTTTCTTATGAAATTAGCCGGATTCGATGTGGTGTTAGGAATGGATTGGTTAGTAGCCAACCATGCTCGAATCCTCTGTCATAAGAATTCCATAGAAATTCATACACCTACAGGAGAAATAGTGGTGATTACAGGAGATAAGCCACGTAAGCCAATGAAATTCATTTCAGTTATGAAAGTGCCAGTTATTCAAGAAAACAAGGAATAGTGTATATGATTTCGGTAATCATTAACACTAAAGGTAAGGAACTTAAGGAAATTACAATAGTATCAGAATACTCAGATGTATTTCCAGAAGAACTACCTGGATTACCACCCGATAGGGAAGTAGAATTTAGAATTCATCTAATTCCTGGAACTACACCGATAGCCAAGGCACCTTATCAGTTAGCACCCACCGAAATGTTAGAGTTGAAAAAGCAGTTAGATGAATTGTTAAGCAAAGGATTTATACAACCTAGTTCATCCCCGTGGGGAGCACCAGTGTTGTTCGTAAAAAAGAAAGATGGTTCAATGCGAATGTGTATTGATTATAGGGAATTGAATAAGGTTACAATTAAGAACCGATGCCCATTGCCTAGGATTGATGATCTTTTCGATCAACTTCAGGGAGCTAGATATTTTTCTAAGATAGATTTACGCTCCGGATATCAGCAGTTGAAAGTACAAGAAGAAGACATACCTAAAATTGCTTTCAGAACTAGGTATGGTCATTACGAGTTTACAGTCATGCCCTTTGGGGTAACAAATGCTCCTGCAGCATTTATGGACATGATGAATAGAATTTGTAAACTGTATTTGGATAAATTCGTAATTGTTTTCATCGACGATATACTTATTTATTCCAAAAGCCAAGACGAGCATTGTGAACGCCTACATGCACTCTTAACCTTGTTAAAAAAAGAGAAGCTTTACGCCAAATTCTCGAAGTGTGAATTTTGGCTACAGGAGGTACAATTTTTAGGACATATGGTGAATCATGAAGGTATGCACGTAGATCCCTCCAAAATAGAAGCGATCACCAAATGGAAGGTTCCGCAATCAGCTATGGAAGTTAGAAGTTTTCTAGGGTTAGCCGGATACTATAGACGATTTATTAAAGATTTTTCCAAAATAGTTGTACCATTAACTAAGCTAACCTGTAAAGCAGTGAAGTTCGAATGGGGACCTAGACAAGATGAGGCTTTTAAGACTTTAAAGCAAAGGTTAACAAACGCCCCAATTCTTGCCTTACCAGAAGAAACCGAAGATTTTGAAGTATATTGTGATGCTTCTAAGCTAGGATTAGGATGTGTGCTGATGCAACGCAAGAAAGTAATTGTGTACGCCTCAACGCAATTGAAGAAGCATGAAGAAAATTATATGACTCATGACTTAGAATTAGGAGCCGTAATTTTTGCCCTTAAGATTTGGAGACATTATCTGTACGGAAGTAAGTTTACTATCTATACAGATCATAAGAGTTTAAGATACATATTTGGGCCAAAGGAATTAAACATGAGGCAAAGAAGATGGATGGAGATTCTAAGTGACTACGACTGTGATATTCAATATCACGAAGGAAAGGCAAATGTAGTAGCAGATGCCTTAAGTCGTAAGTATCATGAGAAACAACGAAGAGTTCGTGCTCTTAGAATAAATTTACAATTAGACTTAATGGAACAACTGAAAAATGTTCAAGCCACGACAATCAAGGATGATGCTGAAGGAATGAAAGGAAGAATAAAGGAATTAGAGCAAGGAGCTGATGGAATTTGGAGATTCCACAAGAAGAGGATTTGGGTACCTAAGCAAGGAAATTTAAGAAATAAGATTTTAGAGGAAGCCCATAAATCTAGGTATACCGTGCATCCTGGAAATAATAAGATGTACCAAGATTTAAGAAATAACTTCTGGTGGATAGGAATGAAAAAGGATATAGCTAGATATGTATCTAAATGTCTAACTAGCTCACAAGTTAAAGCAGAACACCAGAAACCTTCAGGGTTACTCCAACAATTAGAAATGCCTGTATGGAAATGGGAACTCATAACAATGGATTTTGTTACTAAGTTACCTAAGACCAGAAAGGGTAATGATGCGATTTGGGTAATTGTGGATCGATTAACCAAATCAGCCCATTTTCTACCCATGAAAGAAACCTTTAGCATGGAAAGGTTAGCAAAGTTATACGTAGACGAGATAGTATCCTTACATGGAGTGCCACTCTCCATTGTATCGGATAGAGATAGTCGTTTCACTTCACATTTCTGGACAGTTTCCAGGAATCCATGGGGACACGATTAAACTTAAGTACAGCCTACCATCCCCAAACCGATGGACAAAGTGAAAGGACAATTCAAACCTTGGAAGACATGCTCAGGGCATGTGTTATAGATTTTGGTGGAAACTGGGATAACCACCTACCTTTAATTGAATTCTCCTATAACAATAGTTATCATTCAAGTATCGAAGCTGCCCCGTTCGAAGCACTATACGGACGTAAATGCAGAACTCCAGTCTGTTGGGCAGAAATAGGAGAAAGCCAATTATCAAGTCCTGAAATCATGCAAGAAACCACCGACAAGATCTCTCAAATCAAGGAAAGCCTGAAGACGGCTCGAGATCGCCTGAAAAGTTATGCAGACAATCGACGTAAGCCGTTAGAGTTTCAAGTTGGAGACAAGGTACTATTGAAAGTCTCTCCTTGGAAAGGAATAGTTCGGTTCGGTAAGAAGGGAAAACTAAGTCCAAGATACGTAGGACCATTCCCAGTAATCCAGAGAATAGGACCAGTCGCCTATCGCTTACAACTACCAGAAGAGCTAGCAGGAGTACATGATGTATTTCATGTATCTAACCTCAAGAAGTGTTTATCAGACGAATCGCTAGTATTCCCTCTTCAAGACATACAGGTGAATGAAAAGTTGAAGTTCGTTGAGAAACCACTTCAAATAGAAGACAGAAAGGTCAAGTTTCTCAAGCACAAACGATTGGTACTTGTCAAAGTCAAGTGGGATTCGAAAAGATGACCCGAATACACCTGGGAGCTGGAATCGGAAATGAAGCGAAAATATCCTCACTTATTTCAATAAATCTTGAGGACGAGATTTTAAATAAGGTGGGGAGGATGTAAGGACCTGCAAAAATGCCCCAGAACGACCCGTAAGTAAAAACCCGGACCCCTGAAACCCTAATACGCTTGAAAAACCAAAAAAAACATGAAATTTGGTCTTCTCGCGGGCCGCGTAAAATATAAGGGAACATTTACGCGGGCTGCGTCAACTTGAAAGTTGACCGGATAAGCGTCCAGGCCACGTGTTGTACGCGTGGCAACCCTACTCGTGACACATCAGGCCTACACGTAGGGTAGGGGCCCTCGCGGGCCACGTAAAAATCAAGAGAAGGTTTACGCGGGCCGCGTAAAACCTAAAAATTTGCTATAAGTAGCCTGTGCATGGGACTTTCATCTGTGTGCGAGAAATTTTCGAAAACACTCATATTCTGCTCGAAATTCACCTTCATAATAGCAAAACGCTGCTACGATCAAGGGTAATAACTCGATCACTGCTACGATATAATGTCCGATCGATTGAAACTATCCGATGGATGTTTAAGTGCTGCCCGTAATTGGGCTATGCCTTTGTCATTCGTCGTGAGGGTATTGATCTCGTGAGTTATCGTAAATGTTGTATTAAGTTACTGACCTAGTTTCGTATGCATTGCTGTTTTAAATTAGGTCACAAGGCTTATCAGTAGGATAAATTCTGCCCGTTTAAACTTGCAAAGTGAGTCATTCTCTTTTTATTAAAGTTGTTTTACAATACCTCAAACTACTTTCAAAGTTATAATTACAGGGATTAAGTCGTGGTTATCTTGAATCACTGGCAAGTGGGGTATTGTGCACATTACTAATCTCTCACAGTTAGGTTCATTAACCTAACAGTGATAATCATCACTACTTGGGTGAAAGGAGCCAATAGTGGTATGACCATCGTTACCAGGGTGTAACACGGCGCCATATAAAAATAAGATAGTAGCCATTGTAATCGCTCTTATGCTGTAATTTATAACTAATGTGTTCCAAGCCTAACCTCAAGAGAAACCTAAGCCGAAAAAGAGAAGAAGACTTGTAGGCTGGAGGCGTGTGCGTAGGAAGAAACCAGCAACACAGAAAGTTATAAAGACTGAGGACTCGAAGGATAAAGGCAAAGGAATAGAGATCGGAGAAAGTTCAGGGCAAGCCCAGGAAATGCCACCCTGGGAGGAGTTGGACCGCCAACTGGCAAATAGCGACCTCATCGGACCTGCCGATGAAAAGCTCTTCAATTACCCAGCGGAAGCGCAACTTCCAGTCAATCTGGAACCTGCTATCCCAGATCCTATTATCCACCCCCAACCTCTAGGAGAGCTAGAAGAATGGTGGACCACTGACTGGCCATTTCAAAACCTCCTGAATAACCCTAATACCTTTTTCCCTCAATTTGACCCTGAGCCTCCACTACACCCACCTATGAGCTCTGAAAATTTGGCTGAACTCCGTCATTATGGCGAAGAGCTGATTGGTGCAGGAAACCGAATTAGGGATGTGGGGGAAAGAATCTCATGGAAATACGACGAGAGGGAACGTCGTTTTTGAAATGCCAGCTGAATGTGGTTGTGTGGTTGTGGGAGTATGTGTTTAATAATAATATAATAATAAAAATATAATCATATAACATAACTAAAAATAAAACTTTTGTAATATATTTAGTGTGTACGAATGCATACTACAATATATAAAAATGGAAGTCGCAAAGTCGACAATTTTGGCTATACGTGTTGACATGCTTATGTGTGATTATGTTATTGTGACTAATTATTAAATAATTTTGTGCCAATAATTTATATATTTATATATTGGTAATTATCAGATGGAACACGCCAACGATGAACCAGTTAACGAAGTTAATCAATCCGAACAAAACCATGAAGATCAATTTCTGAATAGGCAAGATATAGAAAACATCGTTGCCCAGGAAATAGCAAATGCTATTCCAGCAATCCTTGTTGCTGCCCGAATTCCAGTTGAACCTCAACCAATTATTCCCAGCAAACGTACTCACGGCGATAATTTCAGTAATAGTGTAAATGGAGGCGGCAACAATAATAATAACGATAATGATGGGATGCAAGCCCCATTCCTTAAGAGAATGAAAACTGCAACGCCTGGTTGCACTTACAAGGAATTTCTTGCCTGTAAACCGGTTGAATTTGCAGGTAACGAAGGGGCAACTGCTGCACTACGTTGGTTAGAGAAAACCGAAGCAGTAATTAAAATAAGTAAATGTGCCAAGGAAGACAAGGTCATGTATGCGTCAAATCTTTTTAAAGAAGAGGCACTAGAATGGTGGAACACGATACTTCAAGCCAAAGGAAGTGATGTGGCGTATGCCATGAATTGGGAAGAATTTAAAAGTCTGGTGGCAAGAAAATTTTGTCCCGAATATGAAAAGGAACAAATGACAAATAAGTTCCTGAACCACCGAATGGTGGATGTTGATTGTCGAGGATATACTTCGACATTCTTCGAGTATGCTAGAGTTGTACCAACCCTGGCTTCGCCAGAACCGGTACTTATTTCTCGCTATATTTGTGGTTTGATTGGCGAAATCCATGATATCGTTAAAGCTGCAAGACCTCGCACAATTACCGATGCAGTGGAATTAGCTAACACTTTGACAGACGGACTGGTGCGTACGCGAGAAGAAAACCAGAAGAAGGAAGTGGCCCAAAAGATTACCCAAGGATTCCGTGTGGGTAATAGTAGTAATATCAAGAAAAAGGGAACCGGGC
Organism: Helianthus tuberosus; assembly: GCA_030545235.1. Classification (NCBI taxonomy): domain Eukaryota; kingdom Viridiplantae; phylum Streptophyta; class Magnoliopsida; order Asterales; family Asteraceae; genus Helianthus; species Helianthus tuberosus. The sequence goes on from CM060394.1 coordinate 47,425,230, forward strand.
CATCTCAAACTGCTCTATTCTGTGGTACCTGTAAAAGGAAGCATTTTGGAAGATGCAAAGGGTATTGCAATTTCTACAAAATTCTGGGGCATCAAGAAGAAGATTGCAGGAGGAAGAAGTCAACAATCTGCTTCAACTATGGAGAAGCTGGACATTTTAGACCAGACTGCCCTAAATTGGTCAAACCAGCTAACAACAAAGCCAAACCTGCAGAGGGAATTACCAAGAAAAACGCAAGAGCCTTCCAGTTGACTACCCAGGAAGTAGAGCTAATCCCAGATGTGATAGCTGGTACGTTCCTAGTTCACGACGTTTATGCAAAAGTATTATTTGACTCTAGTGCAAACCAAAGTTTTATAAATACTTCATTTTGCCAAGCTCTTAATCTACCTTTAACCAACCTTAGACAAATTTTTACGGTAGATACTGCAGAAGGGAATTTCTGTTAACATAAATAAGGTTTTGCAAGAAGGAAAGATAGAACTTGTTGGCCATAAATTTTCTGCAAACTTGTTACCTTTGAAATTAGCCGGATTCGATGTGGTGTTAGGAATGGATTGGTTAGTAGCCAACCATGCTCGAATCCTCTGTGATAAGAATTCCATAGAAATTCATGCACCTACAGGAGAAATAGTGATGATTACAGGAGATAAGCCACGTAAGCCAATGAAATTCATTTCAGTTATGAAAGTGGCCAGTTATTCAAGAAAACAAGGAATAGTGTATATGATTTCGGTAATCATTAACACTAAAGGTAAGGAACTTAAGGAAATTACAGTAGTATCAGAATACTCAGATGTATTTCCAGAAGAACTACCTGGATTACCACCCGATAGGGAAGTAGAATTTAGAATTCATCTAATTCCTGGAACTACACCGATAGCCAAGGCACCTTATCGGTTAGCACCCACCGAAATGTTAGAGTTGAAAAAGCAGTTAGATGAATTGTTAAGCAAAGGATTTATACAACCTAGTTCACCCCCGTGGGGAGCACCAGTGTTGTTCGTAAAAAAGAAAGATGGTTCAATGCGAATGTGTATTGATTATAGGGAATTGAATAAGGTTACAATTAAGAACCAATACCCATTGCCTAGGATTGATGATCTTTTTGATCAACTTCAGGGAGCTAGATATTTTTCTAAGATAGATTTACGCTCCGGATATCATCAGTTGAAAGTACAAGAAGAAGACATATCTAAAATTGCTTTCTGAACTAGGTATGGTCATTACGAGTTTACAGTCATGCCCTTTGGGTTAACAAATGCTCCTGCAGCATTTATGGACATGATGAATAGAATCTGTAAACCGTATTTGGATAAATTCGTAATTGTTTTCATCGACGATGTACTTATTTATTCCAAAAGCCAGGATGAGCATTGTGAACACCTACATGCACTCTTAACCTTGTTAAAAAAGGAGAAGCTTTACGCCAAATTCTCGAAGTGTGAATTTTGGCTACAGGAGGTACAATTTTTAGGACATATGGTGAATCATGAAGGTATGCACGTAGATCCCTCCAAAATAGAAGCGATCACCAAATGGAAGGTTCCGCAATCAGCTATGGAAGTTAGAAGTTTTCTAGGGTTAGCCGGATACTATAGACGATTTATTAAAGATTTTTCCAAATAGTTGTACCATTAACTAAGCTAACCTATAAAGCAGTGACGTTCGAATGGGGACCTAGACAAGATGAGGCTTTTAAGACTTTAAAGCAAAGGTTAACAAACGCCCCAATTCTTGCCTTACCAGAAGGAACAGAAGATTTTGAAGTATATTGTGATGCTTCTAAGCTAGGATTAGGATGTGTGCAGATGCAACGCAAGAAAGTAATTGTGTACGCCTCAAGGCAATTGAAGAAGCATGAAGAAAATTATACGACTCATGACTTAGAATTAGGAGCTGTAATTTTTGCCCTTAAGATTTGGAGACATTATCTGTACGGAAGTAAGTTTACTATCTATACAGATCATAAGAGTTTAAGATACATATTTGGGCAAAAGGAATTAAACATGAGGCAAAGAAGATGGATGGAGATTCTAAGTGACTACGACTGTGATATTCAATATCACGAAGGAAAGGCAAATGTAGTAGCAGATGCCTTAAGTCGTAAGTATCATGAGAAACAACGACGAGTTCTTGCTCTTAGAATAAGTTTACAATTAGACTTAATGGAACAACTGAAAAATGTTCAAGCCACGACAATCAAGGATGATGCTGAAGGAATGAAAGGAAGAATAAAGGAATTAGAGCAAGGAGCTGATGGAATTTGGAGATTCCACAAGAAGAGGATTTGGGTACCTAAGCAAGGAAATTTAAGAAATAAGATTTTAGAGGAAGCCCATAAATCTAGGTATACCGTGCATCCTGGAAATAATAAGATGTACCAAAATTTAAGAAATAACTTCTGGTGGATAGGAATGAAAAAGGATATAGCTAGATATGTATCTAAATGTCTAACTTGCTCACAAGTTAAAGCAGAACACCAGAAACCTTCAGGGTTACTCCAACAATTAGAAATGCCTATATGGAAATGGGAACTCATAACAATGGATTTTGTTACTAAGTTACCTAAGACCAGAAAGGGTAATGATGCGATTTGGGTAATTGTGGATCGATTAACCAAATCAGCCCATTTTCTACCCATGAAAGAAACCTTTAGCATGGAAAGGTTAGCAAAGTTATACGTAGACGAGATAGTATCCTTACATGGAGTGCCACTCTCCATTGTATCGGATAGAGATAGTCGTTTCACTTCACATTTCTGGACAGTTTCCAGGAAGCCATGGGGACACGATTAAACTTAAGTACAGCCTACCATCCCCAAACCGATGGACAAAGTGAAAGGACAATTCAAACCATGGAAGACATGCTCAGGGCATGTGTTATAGATTTTGGTGGAAACTGGGATAACCACCTACCTTTAATTGAATTCTCCTATAACAATAGTTATCATTCAAGTATCGAAGCTGCCCCGTTCGAAGCACTATACGGACGTAAATGCAGAACTCCAGTCTGTTGGGCAGAAATAGGAGAAAGCCAATTATCAGGTCATGAAATCGTGCAAGAAACCACCGACAAGATCCCTTAAATCAAGGAAAGCCTGAAGACGGCTCAAGATCACCAGAAAAGTTATGCAGACAATCGACGTAAGCCGTTAGAGTTTCAAGTTGGAGACAAGGTACTATTGAAAGTCTCTCCTTGGAAAGGAATAGTTTGGTTCGGTAAGAAGGGAAAATTAAGTCCAAGATACGTAGGACCATTCCCAGTAATCCAGAGAATAGGACCAGTCGCCTATCGCTTACAACTACCAGAAGAGCTAGCAAGAGTACATGATGTATTTCATGTATCTAACCTCAAGAAGTGTTTATCAGACGAATCGCTAGTAGTCCCTCTTCAAGACATACAAGTGAATGAAAAGTTGAAGTTCGTAGAGAAACCACTTCAAATAGAAGACAGAAAGGTCAAGTTTCTCAAGCACAAACGATTGGTACTTGTCAAAGTCAAGTGGGATTCGAAAAGAGGACCCGAATACACCTGGGAGCTGGAATCGGAAATGAAGCGAAAATATCCTCACTTATTTCAATAAATCTATAGGACGAGATTTTAAATAAGGTGGGGAAGATGTAAGGACCTGTAAAAATGCCCCAGAACGACCCGTAAGTAAAAACCTGGACCCCTGAAACCCTAATACGCATGAAAAACCAAGAAAACATGAAATTTGGTCTTCTCGCGGGCCGCGTAAAATATAAGGGAACATTTACGCGGGCCGCGTCAACTTGAAAGTTGACCGGATAAGCGTCCAGGCCACGTGTTGTACGCGTGGCAACCCTACTCGTGACACATCAGGCCTACACGTAGGATAGGGGCCCTCGCGGGCCGCGTAAGAATCAAGAGAAGGTTTACGCGGGCCGCGTAAAACCTAAAAATTTGCTATAAGTAGCCTGTGCATGGGACTTTCATCTGTGTGCGAGAAATTTTCGAAAACACTCATATTCTGCTCGAAATTCACCTTCACAATAGCAAAACGCTGCTACGATCAAGGGTAATAACTCGATCACTGCTACGATATAATGTCCGATCGATTGAAACTATCCGATGGATGTTTAAGTGCTGCCCGTAATTGGGCTATGCCTTTGTCATTCGTCGTGAGGGTATTGATCTCGTGAGTTATCGTAAATGTTGTATTAAGTTACTAACCTAGTTTCGTATGCATTGTTGTTTTAAATTAGGTTACAAGGCTTATCAGTAGGATAAATTCTGCCCATTTAAACTTGCAAAGTGAGTCATTCTCTTTTTATTAAAGTTGTTTTACAATACCTCAAACTACTTTCAAAGTTTTAATTACAGGGATTAAGTCGTGGTTATCTTGAATCACTGGCAAGTGGGGTATTATGCACATTACTAATATCTCACGGTTAGGTTCATTAACCTAACAGTGAAAATCGTCACTACTTGGGTGAAAGGACCCAATAGTGGTATGACCATCGTCACCACGGTGTGACACGGCGCCAGATAAAAATAAGATAGTAGCCATTGTAATCGCTCTTATGCTGTAATTTATAACTAATGTGTCATTTTATGTAAACTGAGTGATTCGCCAATATTTCCCTGCTGACAAATTATTTTTAAAACATGTTTCTGGCGACCTACTGTGAATCAAGAAAAAATGCTACGGAGCACTAATAAGCTTGAAGAGGTGGCTCAATAAAATGAAAAAACATGTTTTGTAAAACAGGGAATTTCCTTGTGAAAATTCCTCTATTGTAAATTACGGGGTTGATCCCAATTTATAAAATAAAATAATTGGGCATGTTCAAGTTTTAAAAGATCATGTTAAACTTCCGCTGTCAACTCAATTAATAAATACCACGGGATTTCTGTCCCGTGGCTCTTGGACCGGGTCACACCGGGACGGGGGCCGTGACAGATATCCTATCTATCGTCGCCGTCAAACAAGTAATACAGTAGTAAAGAATGGTGTGACACTTGATAATAGATTTGTAGTTCCTTACAATGCTCTCCTGCTTAGAAAGTATCAGTGCCACGTTAACGTTGAATGGTGCAACCAGTCAGGTTCTATCAAATATTTGTTTAAATATATTAATAAGGGGCCTGATAGAATTACTGCTTCTGTTTTTCAAGCCAATAGCAACAAGAATGATACGAAACAGAATGTAGCTGTAGATGAGATAAAAGCATACCTTGATTATTGATATATCTCTGCTTGTGAAGCTGCTTGGAGAATATTCATGTATGATATATATTATAGACATCCAGCTGTTGAAGTATTACCTTTTCATTGTGAAGATGGTCAGAGTATTGTGTATAATGATCATGATAATTTGTGTGATATTGTTACTGATCCAACCGTGAAAATGACAATGTTTACAGAGTGGATGAATTGTAATAAAATCGATGAATTTGCCAGGACATTGAGGTATGTTCAGTTTCCGGGATATTATGTATGGAATGCTAAAAATCACAAATGGAATCGAAGAAAGCATCCGTATGGATCAATTGGGAGTATACATTATGTCCCACCATCACTTGGTGATTGCTATTACCTAAGGATTTTACTGCATCATATTAACAGACCAACCTGTTTTGAAGATATAAAAACAGTTGATGGGCAGGTTTTTCAAACATTTAAAGATGCATGTTTTGCACGGGGGCTATTGGATGATGATAAAGAATATGTTAATGCTGTCAAAGAAGCTAGCACATGGTCAACCGGAGATTTCTCGAGGACCTTTTTTGTAATGTTGTTGCTGTCAAATTCGATATCTCGTCCTGGTGTTTTTTGGACGGAAACGAAGTCCCTGTTATGTGAAGACATTCTGTATCAGCAACGAAAGATAACTGGTATTGCAGGTAATGTTATTATTTTATTAAAGTTATATATAACTACATTAAAATTATGCAATAGCTCTGTTATTGGGAAAAAACTAATACTTTTTTCAACATTTGTTTTAGATTTGGATCTTCAACAAGAAGAACTTGAAAATATATGTCTATCTGAAATTGAAAAGTTGCTACTTACCAATGGAAGTACAGTGAGGAATTTTGATGATATGCCAAGTGTTCCGGACAATTATGTTTCATCGTCGAACAATCGATTGATAATGAAAGAATTATCGTATGACAGACTAGCTCTTCAAAGGGAACATGATGCTTATGTAAAGTGTTTAACTGCCGAACAGGAAAGGATATATAAAATTGTTATGGAAGCGATTGAAAAATGTGATGGAGGTGTGTTTTTTGTATATGGTTATGGTGGAACTGGAAAGACGTTTCTTTGGAAGACATCTGCATTACGATCAAAAGGTGAAGTTGTATTGAATGTTGCATCCAGTGGAATTGCTTCACTTTTGCTGGATGGTGGTAGAACTGCTCATTCAAGGTTTGTAATTCCAATCAACATTAATGAGAATTCAATATGTTCGATAGAGCCTAATACTGAGTTAGGTGATTTAATTAAAAGAGCAACATTGATTATTTGGGATGAAGCACCTATGACTCACAAGCATTGTTTCGAGGCTCTTGATAGAACAATGAGAGACATATCACGTTCCAGTCAATCGAACATGCAATCCAAGCCGTTTGGGGGAAAGGTCATTCTATTTGGTGGTGATTTTAGACAAATTCTTTCGGTCATCCCTAAAGGTACCAGAACAATGATAGTCAATGCTTCTTTGAATTCTTCTTATATATGGCGGCACTGTCAAGTACTAAAGCTAACCGAGAATATGAGATTAAGAGTTGGTTGTCAGGAAGCAGATTTGAAAGAAATAAAGGAATTTGGAGAATGGATTTTAAAGCTTGGTGATGGTCTGCTTGGTGAAGAAAATGATGGTGAGATTGATATTGAAATACCAGATGATTTACTTATTCATGACCAAGTCAATCATATTTCTTCTCTCATTTCATTTATATATCCGGACATGAATAACTTTTTGTGGGATTTAACGTATTTCCAACAAAGAGCGATTCTTGCTCCAACTAATGAAGTAGTGGATTCAATAAATAAAGAGTTGTTAGAGAGTCTGCCCGGTGAAGAAAAGGTTTATTTTAGTTCAGATAGTTTATGCCAATCGGAGGAAGAATCAGAGCTTAATATGGCATTGTTTCCTCCTGATGTGTTAAACAATCTTCGTTTATCTGGTTTACCTAACCATAAATTAGTACTGAAACTTGGTGCTCCGGTGATGTTACTCAGAAACATTGATCAGGCAAATGGATTGTGTAATGGTACACGTTTACAAGTCAAGAAGCTCAGAAAAGTTGTGATTGAAGCAAAAATTATCACAGGGACTAATATAGATCATCATACTTTGATTTCAAGACTGAAGATGACACCTTCAGATAAAAGAATACCAGTGAAGATTTCTCGAAGACAATTCCCACTTTCACTGTGTTTTGCTATGACAATAAATAAAAGTCAAGGACAATCATTGGAGCGTGTTGGTTTATATCTTCCACGTCCAGTGTTTAGTCATGGCCAGCTCTATGTTGCTGTATCTAGAGTAAAAAGTAGGAATGGGTTGAAAAATTTGATTTGTGATAAAGAGAAACGAGTCTGTACAACCACTACTAATGTGGTTTACAAAGAAGTTTTACAAAATCTATGATGATACTAAACATCTGTCAATCTGGTAATGTCTGTTGGGTATAATGGAGGAACTGTTGTTAGGAAATGTTTGTTGGAAAGCAATACAACTTTTTGAAAGCATCTGATACTTGCTCTGCATTAAGCTTATCCTGAGAACACATGTTGTTAATAATTATTCTCTTAACATCTGTTTACTAACCTTTGTAATTTCTGTTGACTGACCTTTTTAACATGGGTTGATTAACATCAGATAGTTACTATCTATCCATCTGGCAATCTCTGTCGGAGATAATGGATGACAGTTTTTAATAAAGTTTGTTGGAAAGCAACAGAAGTTTTTAACAGTTAATAGACAACAGTGGTTTCCTATCAACATAATGGAATTGATGTTGAATAAACCTATTGATCATTAATTTATATCAATTTTGTAAGTCTGCAGTAATTATTTTTTTACTCTCTGTCAATATGTGTTATGCATGGTTTTCTAAAAAACGATCTTACCGCTAGTTTTTATTAAGAATATAAAATCTAAGCTTCCAGCAAGAAGCTAGCTAGAAGTCTAAAGAACAATCCAAGGTGAAGTACAATAATCTCATAAAAATTAAAATTACACCATAAAGACACTAGGGAAGAAATATTCACCTTGTTTTTAAACGTAGAAACGAGTTCAGCTTGGTCTCTTCTCTACCGTCTTAGGCTGGACGGTATGGGGTTAGTCCCCGGTTCGTCCAGGTCTGGCGCCGGGTCAAACACCACGTCGACCCCTCCCGGCTTCGTCCTCCCAGTCCTCTGTCAGACGTTTGCGACGGTCCACAAAAGGACAAAAACTATCCCTCCCTCTCTCTCACACACCTATATATACAATATATACATATAATTTTTAGGTCTATCCTCTCATTTCCATACCTCCATCCTCTTTGCTCCATCCTCATGCCAATCCTACGTGGCGCTTAAGTGACGGACCATCCTCCAAGGGAGGGTCATCACCATACCGTGTAGCCTTATGTAACGAATACTTTTTCGTTTCTAGCTTGTCATACTGTTCATAAATTTTAATTTCATTAAATTAAATTAAGAGTTAATTGCCATTTTAGTCCCTGTGGTTTGGGCAATTTTGCCAGTTTAGTCCAAAGGTTTCATTTTTAACATCTGGATCCAAAAAGGTTTCGTCGTTGCCATTTTGATCCAACTGACTTAACTCCATCCATATGTGTTAAGTCTGCCAAGGGCATTTTAGTCATTTCATTTTTCTTTTAATTAACCATTTATTCTTTATTGATTATTTCTATATAAAAAACATGTCTCCCTCTAATAATCTTCATCATCAGTCATCTTCATCATCAGCAACATACCTGCGAATTAGCAGCGAATGTCTGTGAATTCTGATCAAAACAAATTGCAGCGAATGTTCTTTAATTATATGCGAATCAGTTCTGTAGATGAAGGTTTGCGGAGGTAATTCTGCTGATATACTGTTCTGCGGCAGCAATACAGTTCTGCAGCGAATGTACCAAACTAGTCGATTCAAATAACTTTGCGTAAATACCAAACTGACTTGTTTTTAATGAATAAACTGCAGCAAATAAACTGCTACCTGCTGTTATCCGAAACACCTTACATCACCATCTTAATCGGACACCATCCGTTCATCATCATCTCGCCGCCGGTCATCACCACCAGAAACATTGTTCTTCCAAATCACTGTTCTTCGCCGGAAACCATGTAACATGCAACCCGTAAGTTTTCGTATGCACCTTTCTGTTCGGTTTCTATCGGGGATCAAAAGCCCCATCACAATTTCTTTGTGTGATACCCTTACCGTGTGAAATTTTGAGTTTAAAAAGTTAGGGTTTCGTTTACTCCAATCGATTAAGTTAAACCGCCTTCAATCCCATATCATCAATCACTCAAATTCATCACTCCAATGGATTAAATCAAAGATGTGTGTAGATCTGGAATGTGAAGGTGCAGATCGGAGAGAGGTGTGTGTGTGTGTGTTTGATGGCTGAAGGTGCAGGTGGGTTATCACCCCAAAATGGGTGATGGAGCTCGGTGGTGGTGGCTGGTATGGGATGTGGTGGCAGTGGCGGTGGTTGTCGCCGGTGTAGCGTGTGGGATTTATTGGCAGTGGCGGTGATGGAGCTCGGCGAATCAGTGGCGGTGGTTAGCAGCGAATGTCTTTGAATTCTGATCAAAACAAGATGGAGAGAGAGAGGGTGTTATTGTAGAGAAGAAGAAGAAGGCAGTGGTTATGTTGCAGATGATGAAGATGACTGATGATGAAGATGATTGGATGGAGACATGTTTTTTATATAGGAATAATCAATAAAGAATAAATGGTTAATTAAAAGAAAAATAAAATGACTAAAATGCCCTTGGCAGACTTAACACATATGGATGGAGTTAAGTCAGTTGGATCAAAATGGCAACGACGAAACCTTTTTGGATCCAGATGTTAAAAATGAAACCTTTGGACTAAACTGGCAAAATGGCCCAAACCACAGGGACTAAAATGGCAATTAACTCTTAAATTAAAAGTTGAATAAAAGTCAAAGCGTGTTCTGATGGTAAAAAGGATCGTTCAATTTAATGAGAGGAAGACGACATATGAACTTTCAAAGTTGGTTGTCAGTTTACATCTTCACCAACCCCCGGCTTGGAATCCCGTTGAAGCTAATTATAATACAAAAAAATTAAAGAATGTATAGATTCGTATCAACGGAAAACTCCTACTAGCTGTAAGAATTTAGAGAATTCGGTCTTTTCGTGCGAGTTTCGCCTCCATTCTTTTCACACCCGTAGATTAATGTTACAAAGACGGCCTTAAAAAAATTCAAAGTAGCGTTTTCAGCCCCTTACTTCTGCTGTAAAAAGTTGATGACGTTATCTTTTTTACAGCATTTACGGTTGCTGTAAATGAAGAAACAACTACGTTTTTTTTTGAAAAGTTATTTTTTTTTAAAGATTTTTGTTAAATTTTTTTTTTAAAAACCTTTCATAAGTCCGAGTCCTCTAAATTCTCACAACTCGTATGAGTTTTCATTTTACCCTAAATATTGTATTAGAGAGAAGACCTAGTAAACTCTTCTTCAACTATTGATCAACTTGATCCTATGGTTTAATAAAAAAATGTTAATTTCATTTAAATTTGTTGTGCTTTTTATATTAACAAATACTGAGTGTATTATAGGTAAACATAACGATAAATAATTATTTATAAGATTGTTTTTAATAAAGTAGGGGTATTTGACATTTTAGCTATTTTGTAAGGGCATATATGATATTTTTAGTTTTGGTTTGGTATATATGAAAGTTTTCAAGTTTGTAAGAGTATATATGAAATTAATTCTAGATATAAAAGAGGTGCGTTGCAATGGTATATAATATGCTCTAATTTCTAATTTATAAATATATATACAAAATATTCCCTATACTTTTAAGTAGAATGAAGGTTATTTCATTTTTTTACTCGTAATTGGTTCATATACAAAGTTTGATGAATCTAAATAAAAACGAGCTAAAACGATCAAATCTCATGATATTCGTATATTTTTTATTATGTGGTTTTAATTGAATTAAATACGAATAAGTAGGAGAAAACAATAATAAAGAAACATTAAAGAATTTCGAAATATACATATGAATCAATTTGAAAGTTCTTGAATTAATTTAATGATGGAGTTTGGAGTTAATTGTATAATAAATGAAGCATTAATTGTTTTATTATTCTCATCATTTTATTATTCTCATCCGTAGGTGACTAAAAAATCAAAAGCAGCTCATCAATATTTTACATTAAGAATGAATAAAGAGGATGGCATGGATGAACTAAATGGGCCCCACACATCTAAATAAAGAAAACGATTTTTTTAACGGTGAAGTTCATGTATAATATTACCACACTCTCTAAATCGAAGAGCTCTATAGTGCCTTATTTTGGCTAGACTATGTTGTCTTAACCGGACACACGCTGACTTCAAAGTTTGGCTTTTTTGGGCGTTCCCTCGGGAAACCATACCGCCTGCTGCCACTTGACATTGTGCCACCACAAGAGCAGAACTCTCTGGCGTGACACACGGTGGGACAAAAACCCGGTTGGGCTTCGGAATCGAACTGACAACCTCACACAAGGCCTAGTCCAAATCCTTCATTGTCTATATCCACCCTAATATGACACAAGTATGAATTAAACTTGAGTCTCCATTAAAAAGCTTAAGCCTCCTATCACTAGGCAAGATGTGACACCCTAAAGAAAACTGTTTTGGACGACATTTTAGAGATTGTTCAAACATGCAATTTGACCATACATTGAAATCGAACATTTTAGAGATTGTTCAAACATTTTAGAGATTGTTCAAACATGCAATTTGACCATACATTTTAAAGATTGTTCAAACATGCAATTTGACCATACATTGAAATCGAACATTTTAGAGATTGTTCAAACATGCAATTTGACCATACATTTTAGAGATTGTTCAAACATGCCACTAATGAAATCGAAGAACTACACATACATTGCCATCGCCATTTTCTTTTCTGATTTATTTCATTAATGAATCAAGAGAGCAGGCCCAATATTACCTTAGAGCCCATTGTTGTTTTTAGTGACCCACATGATGAGTCCAGATCATGGAAACATGGAATTCTTGTCCAATAACAATACCATAGACACGATAATCTATATATATATATATATATATATATATATATATATATATATATATATATATATATATATATATATATATATAAATGAGATGGATTTGGGCTAGGTGGCATTTGTATTTGGCCATTTTTGCTGATGTGGCAACTTATTGTGTTGAGTTTAGGAGGGAAATCACATTTGGGTTCTACAATCACGATTTCAAGAAAAAAGAGGCGGGATCCGAATTGTTTAGGGTAGGGTTTTTTGTTTCCGAATACACCTTAACAAAAATATTCGGATCATTTAAAACCTACTTCATTTTCTTTTCTCTCATTCATACCTACCTCAACTTTACCCTCTTCTCTCTTCCTTTTGTTCTACAATCGGTTATCTTCTCACCAAGTTTACAAAAATTAGGTCAACATCAAAGGTAAATACACTAAATTGAAGCTAAGTATTTTGTTATTATATGTTCTGAATCAAGATCGGAGTTTGATTTTATGTTATTCCTTTCTATATAAAGTTAAATTTATAAACATTGTTTGTACTTCTATTAACTTCTTCTTTGGTCTGATTTTTGTAGATCCGACCATAAATCTTGAAGGTATGTTGTTTTACTTTGTTGTTTATGTAGTATTCATCTTTAATCTAATCGATTCAACATGTTTACTTTTTCTAAAAAACAAAATCTAGACCAGAGGTTTTTGTTGATTTTTGTTTCAAACAAAATCAAGTTTTTGATTTTTCTTGATTTCTGTAGATCCGACCATATTTATCGCAGTTACTGATTTTTCTTGATTTGTTTTTTCACGTGAATCCCTAACTCCGTCATAACAATTGGAATCCCACCATTCGTCAAGCAACAAAGGTTAGCTAAATCTTATACTTTTTTTTTTTTTTATCTTTTTTAACTTTATCATATATAATTTCATGTTTTCTGTTCAGTTTTTTTAATTAATAGTATAATCTGAATGTTTTATGGATTATCGTTTTTTTAATTAATAATATATTTAATTGAATTTAATTTATATTGTTTGTTTTTTGATATATATAGTCTGCCTTATGCCTTATTCTTATTAAATTAACAGTGTTTTGAAAATATTATAATTTGATTTTTCAGTTATCATTTTTTCAAATTTGCTTTAAAGATATCTTTAATTTATTTTTAGAAATGTTTTTTTTTCTATAAACATAGTAATGTTTTTAAGCTTAATTTATGAATTTGAAATTATAAGTCTGTTTCTGTAATTAGACATTGTTTCTATAATTAGGTTGCCGTTATATTTTAAAAAAAATTTACTTACTTCCTTTGCAGTTATGGTTCCAATCAACTCTTCAACTTCCCTCCAATCTTCTTCCAAGAATACCATCGGTTTCCATATAAAAATGAATTTCTTCAGTGGATCTACATGTATAGATGGTTTTACATTCTTCACCGTCTTCATCTACATCTACTTTTTCTTGAATCGATATCTGAATTTGACATATCGCTCTATAAATCTGTAAGTTGTTTTTGTTAAATTCCTTCTTTAATCATTATTCATGTGTTCTTCCTTTTATTTAATGTGTTTAAACTATGTTTATGTTTATTGAACCCTAAATCCGATTGGGATTGAAAAATATGTTCAAAAGCATAAATCCTCTTGGCATTGTAAAATATGTTGATTTAGGGGTTTTAAGATTATGGTTTTGTTATAGAATATGATGTTTATACAAAACCCTAAAACCGATTTTGATGCAGAATGTGATGTTTATAGGAAACCCCGAATCCGATTGTTATTGAATATAGTTTTTTTATGAATTTTATTTTTTTATTTGGTATGATTCTGTTTATATGATTTTTTCAGTCTGGTGTATTGTTTAAGTTTATGTTATACAAACCCTGATTCTGATTGTCATGGAAATTCTTATGATTTTGTTTTTATTTCACACGTTTATGTAATCTATCAATTTTTGAGGTCACTTTATCTGTATTTGATGATAGGATAATATGATTGTATATTTTAAGGTGATTTAAATTTTGTTAATTGTCACTGTAAATCATTTGGTTACAAGTTTTTTTATTATGATGTATCATAATGGTTATATCATCGGTTGCCTCCATTTGTTCTAGATTTTGGAATAAAAGATACTTTTGATGATGTTTGTTACATACTGAATGTTATTATAACATGTCATTCACATTGTTTTTTTTTGTTGTTATTTATATTTTTTTTAATAATTCATCTGACGTGGTTTGTTTATGTAACCTGTTTTTGTAGGTATTTGATATGGCTGAAAATTCATCAAGGTATTTTTTGTTCATTTTGTTAGTTTATGTAACATTTCATTTGTAGAATCTGTGTTTTTTTTTTCATTTATTTGTTTTTTTTCTCACACTAACCTTAACATGTTACACTTTATTAAGATCGTAATTTTTAAATCAGTTTCAGAGGACCCTGGTTCTGTAGGCTAATGAATGTAGCAGACGAACTTATTCTGGTAAATGATAAATTATTACATAAGTTATTTTTGTTCTTTTGTTTTTCTTATTATTAAATACATTTTATTATTATTGTATTTTTTATATCTTTTCACTATAATTATAATTCATTTTGCATTTGTTTGTTTTATTAGTCCATTCCAGATGACGCTGCGTGCAAACTATGGGGTGTAGATAAAGGCCCTACAAATGTTATGATACACACCGAAGATGACCGATTATTTAAAGTTTCTTTAAGCTCTTCTAAAGGAAAGTTATTCTTTTTCCATGGTTGGTCTAATGTTGTAGAACATTTGCGACTAACCAAAGGCTGTTTGGTAGTATTTAATCCTATAGATTCTACTACGCTTAAATTAACATATTTCGTTGATGGGGTTAGTCGTGGCTCTTTCTGGACGTATCTACTCCCTCCATCATCTCATTTTTATGTAAGATAAATTCTATTTTTATTTTCGTATTGTATTGATGTATTACTTTACTTATATTAAGACTATTTTTTTTCTTTTGTTATCATTCCCACAGGTTATTCATGAATGTATCCTGCCAAAAGTTTATGATTATTCCTCAAATGATGTAATATCTACTGTAATTATAAATAACAATACGTTTAAAGTTGCCATTGAAACGTCTGACGTTAAGTCGGTTTTACCGTTGGTATTGACGTAATTGTTAGTCAGTTACAGTTGAAGGCTGGTTGTTTTTTGTTATTTACAAAAGGTTTTGGTAATTTTTTCCCTTTAAATTTTTTTGGAAAAAACGGTGTTGAAATAAATTTTCCTGATGTAGATGTCGATGAGGTAAGTTAAATTTTGGTAGTTAATTATATATTTTATATATGTTAATGTAATACATGTTATATATTTAATTTGCAGGCTGAAGTTGCACCTATCGATGCTGAAAATGAAGTTGATGAACAAATACATGGTGGTGTTCGTCGTTTTATTCGTATGGCTGGTGAACGTTATTTTGTAAGTTTTAATATCATTTTACAAACCGCTAAAAAACAAGTGTTCTACTTCTTTTGTTACTTAATAAATATCGTTCTTTTAGTTTCATATTTATTATTAATTTTATTTTTACAACAATACAGAGGATTCTTGATCCTGTTTCACGGATGGCTAGACTTGATGAAGGTTTAAAGGATATTACCGTTAGGCTTATGCATCTGGATCCGCCACAGCAGGTTACCAACGGTACCAGACGTGAAAAAAAAGCGACGGAGGTTGGCGATACGCGTTAACCAGTTGGAAGAAGTTCATGAAAGCTGCTAGAATTAAGGTCTGTGACACGGTTCACTATTATTTTGATGAAAATGACCAGGTGTTGAGTGTTGAACGAGTTGTACCTTACGTTAAGCGTAGTCATTAGTTATATCACATTTAGGGCATGTTTTTTGCCTTTCATATGTTAGATATTAAATTTTGATATGTTTTTTTTGGTTTTTGACATTCGTAATGGTTTTGAATTTCAAGTTATTACATTTTTTTCATATCTTAACTTTGCTTTTAACCACTCATTTGTTATGTCTTGAAAGTTTAATCTATGTGTTAAGTAGTCATTTCTTAAATTTTATAAATCGTTAACTGATGCTAACGATGTTACTAATTTCTTCAAAAAGTATATCAAACACAATTTTATGTTAATCAATTAAGCATTTAACATTATTTAAAATAATCCGGATCCGGTTCTTTCTTTTATCTTTCTTATTTCTGCACAGAGAGTATAGTGTTGTTATTATTATAAGATAATATTATGAACCTTTAGTACTACATATAGAATAGATAGATAACACTATGATTGTCATTTTTAAACCTTGCATTATAGGTTTGAGATGTTACATTATAAGGTTTTTATATAAGATTTAACATAAATAACCCATTTTATATTCATTTTAATTATAGAAAGTCAACTGTCACTTAGTATGTTGCAATTTCAAAATTTCGTTCTTACTTTGCATAACATTAATCATAAAATTTCGTACTTACTTTGCAATTTCAAGCTTATAATTATGGAAACTAATTATTCATAAAAATGTTAAAAAATCTATTTTTATATTTTAGTAAAGGTTGTCAATTATAGAAAATATGTTACAAATATAAAATTTTACGTTAATATTTG
The DNA here is from genome assembly GCA_030545235.1 of Helianthus tuberosus. Lineage (NCBI taxonomy): Eukaryota > Viridiplantae > Streptophyta > Magnoliopsida > Asterales > Asteraceae > Helianthus > Helianthus tuberosus. The sequence goes on from CM060394.1 coordinate 47,442,087, forward strand.
TAAATAATTTTTAAATTCGTAAAGTGATCCCGAAGTTATATAATTTATATGTACAGTTTCCGTTTTTACAAATTTGAATTTATGTTAATTCGTTTTATCTAATCATAAATTATACCGTTTCCTTATTTATTGTATTTTAAAAAGGAGGATTATTTTGATTAGAAATATTGATAATATATTACTAAAAAATATTAACTTTATTAATTTCATATAAATAGATCATTTGTTTTCTTTTTAAGCCAAACTAATATTTTTGCAACAGTCCATTCATTTATTTGATTTCTTCTTAGCTATAATGGAAGACGAAGGTCAGATCACCTTGCTGAACGATATCGATGCTCTTAGCACAAACTACACTATCAAGGTTAAAATTGTTAGTTTGTGGAGGAAGAAGATGAGAGATAATGAAAGAGAGACATATCGTATATATATGATACTGATGGATGAAATTGTAAATTAATGATTTAATCTTTTTTGTTTTAATTATACTGATTTTGATTGCATTTTAACATACCCTTTGCATGTTATTCTGTATTTACACACAGGGTACCAAGATTCAAGCTTCTTGCTTGCATAAGCTATTTTCAAAGTTTGAGAGGCATCTTAATATTGATGAATGCTTTATCATAAAACGGCCATCTCTTGCTGCGAACACTGCATCTTTCAAGATTGTTCCTAACAATCATAAGCTATCTTTTTACTATCATACGTTTGTGGAAAAGTGCAATAAATGGGAAGGTCCGCAGTACGTTTTCAATTTTGTTGAGTTTAATGATGTTCTTTCCCAGAAAATAAAAGAGGGTACGACAGTAGGTATGTTTAGTTTTTATTTACAATCTTTATATACCATAATATTTGTTTGCGGATTTTATAGATTTTTTTATGTTCTTATATATGCTGACATCTATTTTATATTTTTGTTAGATTTCATTGGTTATGTTGGTGTTTGTTATAACATCGAGGAGACTAACAAAAAGGATGGTAGTAAAGGGAAACGCCTTAATCTTAAGCTTCAAGATCTTGAGTAATACATTTTATAAATTGTGTTTAATTTTTTTTTTCCATTTTATGCTTTCAACTTTACAAAATGTTTTTAAACTTATATTTTTTTCTTATATTCTATTGTAGAGATGTTCAGATCGATTTAACTCTTTGGGATGATTACGCTAAGGACATGTATTCTTACATGCTTAGTGAAAAGCGTGAAGCACATGTTGTCGTTGTTGTCCATTTTGGTGCTGTTAAGACATACAAAGGTATTTAACTCATAGTGCATTTTATACTAAACAATGTATCTACATGTTGTTACTTTGTATATATTTTTTTTATTGTTTAAATTATTTTTACCTAACAATAGGCAAATGGGGATTTTCTAATAACTTTGATGGTTCACGACTTTTCATTAACGACAATTTTGATGACATGCTATCGTTCAAGCAAAAGTAAGTGTTATTATTTAAACATATTTTTTAAATTTTGTCAACTGAACGTATTGTTTGTATTTTTTTATTAATTAAACATTTATGTTTATTCAAACTGTTTTGTAGGTTTCTTGCAAAACTTGCTGCTTCAACTGAGTCAAGTAGCCATGCTGGGTCATATATGATGTGTTCTGTCGAAGATGAATTTTTAAAGAATGATATTTTTTTCACCAATTGCTTATCTTGCATCAATCTTAGAGGTTTTCCTTAACATTTCATGTTTTATATTTTTTTTTTAACAAAATTTTAATGAATTTTTTTTGTTTTATTATATTAAACAGCCAAAGAAAGTTGTTGTTGTTGGAACTATTGTAGCAATCGTTTCAGATAAGATGTGGTATTATGATGGGTGTAACTATTGCAAGTCCAAAGTTGAGCAAAAGTTTGAAACCTATGATAAGGATGATGGAACAAGTGATGTTAGAGATGAGAAGTTGTATCAATGTTCTAACAAGGATTGTAATGGAAAAGAAGTTTTCCCGCTTTCCAGGTAAAGTGTTTGTTAGTCATACTTCTAATTATTGTTCATATTACAACAACAACGTAGGTCGTCTATATTATCTATTCATATATGTTTGTTAATTATTTAAATACCATTTTTAAGGTTTAAAATACCGGTTCGTGTTCAAGATTCAACCGGTACTGTGACACTTACATTATTTGACCCTGAGGCGTTGAAGTTTGTTGGGAAAACTGCAAAGGAACTTATACAAATTCAGGACGAGGTTATATTTAGTTATACTTTATATTTATTTAAATTAAATTGTTATACATTTATTCTAATGACACATTATCTTTTTTTAATATAGTTATTGAAGACAAATGATATTCCAAGAGAATATCCAGTTGAATTTGAATCATTGATTAACCTAAAGTGTGCTTTCGTGATTAAAGTAACTGACTTTAATATTGTCAATGTTGTTGAGAATTATGGAATATCAGTTGTTACGACTGATGATGACATCTTGGATATGCTCAACAAAAAATTTAAAATTGACCAAGTAAGCGATTGTTTTATTAATATATATTTGCACTTTCAAAACCGTTTAAAATATGTTGAACTATTTGTCGTTTGCTTTTCATGCTTTCACAGCTTGATGTTTCTGATTCTTTTGGTATGAGTCAGTCTGAGTTCCAAACTTCTGGTGGTGAATGTTTGAAGGTATAACTTAAAAAATAAACTTATATATAAGTTTAATAGTTGTGTTATTAAAATTTGTTTATTTATTTAAGGATGCTGATTCTTACACTGGGGATAACGCCACACCTGTTTCAAAGGATTATGTGGGTGACTTGAAACAATCATCTTCTGATATGAAGCGTAACCTTGATGATGTTTATTTGAATGAAGAGGGATTGGCGTTGTCAGCAAGTAAGCCTCGCATGTGTGTTGAGAAGAATTGATAAAGGAGATATGGCAAATGGTGGTTTTAATAAAAAACAATTTATTTGGAATTTGAATATTGGAATTTTGTTTTGTTCGTATGACTTTTTGATGTTTCAAGACATTTTATGGTTTGCCTATATATTGTGACTTTTTGAGTTATCGTATAATATTTTTGGTTGAGAATTATGTTTGGTTATATTCTTTATTTTATGAGACTACGTTAATTAATTTTTTATTTTTGTAATGTAATTGTGCTATAATATAAATACTGAAAAAATTAAAAAAATTGGTGTATTAGTTTTCACCTTACTTAATTACTTTTCATGAACTGAACATTAATCATTTGTGTGTATATATTATTTACTATTCAGTTACAATTATAAAGTTATTTTAAGAAATATGCTAATCATGTCAATTTTTACTATTCAGTTACATTTCTAAACTTATTTTTAGAAGTTTCGTAATTTTAGCAATTCTATTTTACGAAATGACACACTATCTTCTAATTTCGAAACTAATAAATATAGAACTGTTTTCATATTTATGATCATTAATTTGGTTACAATTTATTTTTGTAATGTATATTATTAATTCCATAAATAACTTATACCGTAGGTCTATAAATTCAGATACTTCACAGACTTTTTAAACATCTTCATGGTTATCTGAATTTGCATTCTTAGCTTCCTTCTACGGTGGAATAATTTTTTTTCATCATTCTTTACATTTCCAGTAAGTTTTTATGTAGTTCGTTATAATTTTATTTATTCATGCGCTTGGTTTTCATTGTAAAGCTATTAGTTTTTTTTGTTGTAGTTCTTTGTGTTCGTTAAAACATGCATAATAGGTTTGAACAACTTACGTCGTATTCTCCTGAACGTCCACATATTGGCTTTGATAATAACTGTAAGTGTTTTACTTCTTTTATCTCAAACATTTTAAATAGTATTCAATTTCTTTTTTCGAAAACGTTTACATAACATAAATTCTATATTTCTTTCTTCTTATTTAGTTTTTTTTTTTTTTTGCATTTTAGATGACGAAGCTAAATATACACGTTGGTTAAGAAAACTATATCTTGATAATAAGAAATCAAAATCAACAGCATTTCCGGATTATTTTGTTAGAGGTAAAATTTCTATCATTTTTCTATGCATATATGTTTTGAATATATTTAATCATATTTAAGTTGTATATATCACATTTTTGTCATTAAAGAAACTAATTTGTTTACTATTGTATTATTTTTAATGTTTACTGTTACATATGTCAAATTTTATTCGTTATTCTATTTTTATATTATAGCTGTTCAGGCTAAACGCAGGCGCAAGTTAAGAAAACTATACCTTGATAGTAAGAGATCAAAGATTACTAAAAAATTCATTTCTAGAGGTGGTGCTTCAACGTCGTCATCATCAACACGAATCCTTTTAAATAACAAAGAGAATTTAACTCCCAATTTTTCAATCACAACCTTTCCTACCGAATCTTCATCTATTATAGGGACAAGTAAGTTTAGTTTTATGTTAGATAATGTTACAAATTTCACATTACTAATTTAGTTCCTCAACTCCAGTTCGGTTATATTACATATTATATAATGATTGTTTATATCTTATTAGGTAATCATTTAAATTCATCCGTTAATGTAAGATCTTCCATTATTACACATTCTACTTTGAAGAAGAAAGGAAATGTACTACAAGATCAGTTTACAACACCTAACTGTACACCGTTTGCAAACATAGAAAACATAATCCCAGGTTTGTAAATCAAATACAAATAGTTACTACTTGGTGATGTTTCACATTTTGTTAGTTTTTACTACATATAATATTTGAACAAATTATTTTTTAAATACTTATTTGTATTATCTTTTTTTTGTTTAGGAAATAATTCTAATTCTTCGAGAAATGTAGCTTATTCATCTGGAGCATTTTCAAATCAGAATAGAAAGACAAATGTTTTGCAAGATTCTTCTACCTCAACACGACGAATGACGAGGTCAAACAAAGAAAACATAACACCAGCTTCGTGTATTACAAACATACGTTCTCAAGTTCCAAGTGTACCACATTTTTCTAATGCTATGTCTTCTTTGAATCGTATATCACCTGGTAAATTTTATAATTATATTGTTACATACATTTTTAATTGTATAATTCATATAGTTAACGAAAAATTATTTTTTCTTTTTTATTCAGATAATATTGCAAGCTCATCAACTTTACCATTGAATGACTGCTATTCTCTTAATCCCAGAATAACGAATAAACGTAACACATCATCTTCGACCTCGGAATTTAGCTCGCTAAAAAAGATGTCTTCTGGAAAGCATAGACTTATTCATAAACCAATTGAAATAGAACCCATACCAATGGCTGCTCTTGATTCTGATGATGAAAATCATGTTCACGAGGTTGTGTTAGACGCCACCAAAGGCGTATCTAATGGTAACTGATTAATGTTATTCATTGTTGTTTCATATTTTATTTTACCTACTTAATTATTCAATTTATGTTAAATGTTCAGATTATGTTGACCATGGTGACCAATCTCTTACGTGTGGTTTATGCTTTGCAAAGTTATGGCCAACCGAAGGTGGAAAGGGTCGTATTACACTTCAAAAGCAAACATATGGCTTATGTTGTGGATATGGTAAAGTTGACTTGCCTGAATATAAAGATTCTGATCCATCTTATCAGATGCTTTTTCGCTGTTTAGATCAGGAAAGCAAGTTTTTCTTAAAGAACATAAGACGTTACAATTCTATGTTTTCCTTTACTTCAATGGGAGGAAAAGTAGATACTAAAATAAACAAAGGTAATGCTCCATTTGTTTATAGAATCAGCGGTCAGAATGCACATAGTATGGGTAGTCTTCTTCCTAAGCACGGAGACCAGCCAAAATTTTCACAGCTTTATATCTATGATACTGAGAATGAGCTTGCTAATATAGAGTTGTTATTCGGGTATGTATTTTTTTTACTTATCAGTATCTTAATATTACGTTACAACGTAGAATACTATTTTTTCCATTTCAATGTTTGAAACTGTAATTTAAAACGTATCATTTTTTTTACAGTGATTCTTCAAGCAAAGCATCTTTAAGGGCAAAGGAACTTGATGTTAAATTTATAAAGTTTCTTACGAACATGTTAGATTCTACAAATATGTTGGTAAAAACTTACAGGATGGTACGAGACCATCTCCATGAGAATCCTAATGTTTCCCTTAAGCTTCGTATAATCTCACAGAGAGATCGGGACGGTAGGACTTACAATTTACCTACGTGTTCTGAAGTTGCTGCTTTAATAGTTGATGAACCTGATCTCAAGATAGAAAGTCGTGATATTATTTTCGAAAAGCGTTCGGGAGTTCTTAAGCGTATTAGCGAGTTACATCCTTCTTATCTTGCTCTACAGTATCCAATTCTTTTTCCGTACGGAGACGATGGCTATAGGATTAACATTCCTCATAGGGATTTTGGTCCTAACACAAAGAAGACAAGACCAACTTGTACTATGAGGGAGTTTTTTTCTAATAGAATTCAAGATAGGCATAACAAGTTTTCTCTAATTCTTAATGCAAGAAGGTTGTTTCAGCAGTTTTTAGTCGATGCCTACACAATGATTGAAAGTGAGAGGCTAAACTACATACGTTTTCAGCAAATCAAACTGAGATCTGATTCGCTTAACAGTCTTAAAAATGTTCAAGAGGTTGGTCAGAGTGATTTGAGTCATACAGGACAACCTGTTATATTACCGTCATCGTTTACTGGTGGTTCTCGCTACATGATGCAAAATTACTTGGATGCTATGGCGTTATGTAGGACGTATGGGTATCCTGATTTCTTTATCACAATCACATGAAATCTGAAATGGCCTGAGATTGTAAGATTTATTGGTGACTCTTCAATTAAGCCAGAAGACAGACCTGACATACTTTGTCGATTGCTTAAGATGAAACTTGATGAATTGATAAAAGATATGAAGCAAAAATTTTTTTTTGGCGATATTAATGCAGGTATGTCAATGCTACACTGACTTTCAATTTATACAATTTTTTTGTCTTTCCATAAATTTTATTTACTATCTTTTACTCATCGTTAGTATATTTTTTTTGTGTAGTTGTTTACACAATTGAGTTTCAGAAGCGTGGTTTGTCACATGCGTATATTTGCTTATTTATGAAAGCTGATCATAAGCTTCCTATGGTTGAACACATCGATCCGTTTATCTCAGCTGAAATTCCTGATAAAAACGAGGATCCTGAATTGTATTCTCTTGTGAGTGACTTTATGATTCATGGTCCTTGCGGACATGCCAACATGAAATGTCCATGCATGGTTGGGAACCGTTGTTCTAAGAATTTTCCAAAGAGGTTTTTGGAATCCACTTCCATTGATTCTGATGGATTTCCCGTTTATAAGAGAAGAGATTCTGGTCACACGGTTGTGAAGAAGGGTGTTACTTTGGACAATAGGAGTGTAGTTCCATACAACAAAAAGCTTCTTAAAAGATATCAGGCGCACATCAACGTGGAGTGGTGCAATCAGGCTGGTTCAATTAAGTTTTTGTTTAAATACATTAATAAAGGACCTGATCGAGCCACTGTTGATGTTTTTGATTCAGACAGAGGCCCCGATGAGGAGATCCCAAAAGATGAAATTAAAGAATATTACGAAGCTAGATATGTTTCCGCATGTGAAGCCACCTGGAGAATATTTGCCAATGATGTTCATTATAGGTATCCTTCTGTTATGAGATTACCCTTTCATCTTCCAGGACAACAAAATGTTGTATTTAGTTGTGACGACGATATTGAGGATGTCCTAAACAAACCTCAAGTAAATTCCTCAATTTTCTTAGAATGGATGAAGATGAACAATTCTAAGCCTGAAGCAAGAGAACTTACTTATGTTGAGTTTCCTTCAAAATATGTGTGGAAGTTAAAAGATCGTTGCTGGCAGCAACGCCAAAATTATGTTGTTATTGGGAGAATTTATTCTGCGTCTCCTTCTCTTGGTGAGGCTTATTACCTAAGAATTCTTCTTACTAAGGTTAAAGGACCACGATCATTTGAAGAAATCAGAACATATGATGGTGTTGTTTATCCTACTTTTAGGGACGCGTGTTATGCACGTGGCCTGTTAGATGATGACAATGAATATATCGAGTGTATTAAAGAATCCAGTTTCACTGGAAACAGTCATTATCTTCGTTCTTTGTTTGGAACACTTCTATTGTCTAATACCCTTTCAAGACCTGAAGTTGTTTGGGAGAAAACGTGGGAGCTATTGTCCGAGGACATTTTATACAATATGCGGAAAGATTCTGGCATGAGCGGTATGTTTTTCAGCCTTTTGTTATATTTTGTGATGTTATATTAACAAGTTGTTTCGTTATATTAAATAATTTTCGTTTTCATTGTAGGATTCGTTGTTTCTGACGAACGTTTAAAGAATACAACGTTGTCCAAAATCGAAAAATTCCTTCTTCGTAATGGATCCAGCTTGCACAGGTTCTCACCAATGCCTTATCCTGATGATGACTATCTAATGTCCGAGAGCAACCGTCTGATAAACGAGGAGCTTTCTTTTGACACGGATGAAGTTAGGGCTGAGTTCAATAATCTTCACAGGTCTCTAAACGACGATCAAAGAGCAGTGTATAATGAAATTATGGATGATGTTCAAAGTGGGAAGGGTGGTGTGTTTTTTGTGTACGGTTATGGTGGTACGGGCAAGACTTTTCTGTGGAAAACTTTAGGTGCTTCCATTAGATGCAATGGACAGATTGTTATTAATGTTGCTTCAAGTGGTATTGCATCTTTGTTGTTATCACGAGGTCGTACTGCTCACTCTCGATTTCATATTCCAATTAATCTCAATGAAGATTCGGTATGCCATATCAAGCCTAATACTGAAGTCACGAATCTTCTATACGAAGCCAAGTTGATTATTTGGGATGAGGCACCGATGGTACACAAACATGCTTTCGAGGCTCTTGATCGTACAATGAAGGATGTTTTGAGTGTGTTTGATTCACGAAATTCAGAACTTCATTTGGTGGAAAAGCTATCGTCTTTGGTGGTGACTTTAGACAAATCCTACCTGTTGTACAAAATGGAAGCAGGCAAGAAATCGTAAACGCCTCTTTATGTTCATCCCACATCTGGTCCAGTTGCAAGGTGTTAAAATTGACAACCAACATGCGTTTGTCGGTTGGATCCAGTAGCTCAAACATCGAGGAGATAAACAAATTTGGTAAATGGCTTCTTGAGATCGGCGAATGTCACACCCCGGATTTCCACGTGTCACTGGTGGGCCCGGTGGGGGAGTATCGTGACGTGGTTGGCAACATAATAGTCAAACAACACAATATTTAAATGCACAGCGGAAGCAAAGTATAGATTTATTTCAACCAAACAATATTGTAATATTAAGTATCACAAATAGTTGAATATAAATCCACAGGTAGATCAAGATAAAAGGAAACAATGTTCAACAGTCTATGACATCCAAGCTTGCGAGACTTATTGTGGATGCTAGGAGAAAAGCCAGCCTATTACGCGTAGTACCTGCACTTAACCTTTTTGAGAAAATACGTCAGTTTACACTGGTAAATACAATCAACCGACTCATTTTGAAAAGAGTTTAAGAAAATGCATTTAAGGCACAAGGCACAAATAATATTTTATAACTTGGGATAATTATTTGAATATAATACTTGTAAAGGATTTACATGTTTCTTATGCGTTCAGTAGCCCGGGTCGAGCCGGGTTAAAGATCAATAGACACACCACATTATTTAAATGAGACACCGACGAGCGTACGCCTACGCCCCGTGCTTAGGTCGTGGCCATTTCGTAAAATGATGCCAGGGATATCCGGGACATGGTCATTAACCCCCCAAAGGCTTTAAGCAAACAAAACAATTTAAACGAGACATCTCAATACTTTAACCATCATACAATTAAAGATTCAATGCCCGACCAAGCGGTATTTTATATACCGTACCCCAAGGCCGTATAGGGAAAATAAGTTAAAAGTATTTACCTGAGCAAGTATAAATCAAAATCAGTGAGTGCAAGTATCTTTTACCGGGTCTCCTATTCTGGAACGAAGGTTTATAATAACCTATTAGAATCCTAACGGGTCTTTAGTTAAGCTTAAGCTTAGACCGGTTAGTTTTAAAGATACGGTTCGTACGCACGATAAAGCGAAGACCGGATAGAATGTGATTTAGACCCGACAAGTTTGAAGACTTGTTTAATATGGGTATATTATACACATTCTGGATTTTGAGATAAAACCGATAAGGTTTGACCTGTTTCGGCTAATTTATGTAAACTAGTTACATAAACCGAACCGAACGCGCATGAAGCGTAACGGGTAACCATAAGAGTCCTAAATAGGTTTCCTAAGTTAACATGCCTTAAATATGTTGTGATATCAGTAGGATACCTTCCATTATGCCCAAAACGAGTTTAACCTATAATTAAGCCCCGTAGGGGTATTTTGGTCATTTTAAAGATTATAAAAGGGATTAATTAATCTTCTGTGATCCGGGTCTGAATAAATAAGTAAAATAGCTCATTTTAACAGGTTATAACATTTGGTGATAAGTCTTATATGCCAAAATAGTTTTAAACTCAAACTATGCGTTTAATACGCGTATAACGTCGTTTTAAGCGATTTACTGGTTAATATAGGATTCTGAGTTTTCTGATCAGTTCAACAGGTTCAAAACACTCCATTTATTATTTAAAATCAGTAGCAATTGGATTGGTGTCAAAAGGATTTGTAAAACTCATTTTATGGCTTAAAAGGGTATATTCGGTATTTACCAAATCAAGGCACTAATCCTAGCTTATGATCAGTTTAAAAATAATTAAAAATCTTCAAAAATCCCAAAATATTATATTACATCAGTGGGTAAAAGGTTTGGTGTCAAAAATTGGGTTTAGATAGGCTTTACGCTAATGACGCCGTTTTATTATTAAGAAGCGTTCTAATTACGTCATTAAGCATATATCCTAATCTAGACATCCAATTGATGTGAAAATTTAGGGACATGTTTAATAATCAGTAACAAAGATTATTGTACTTTTACATTTCAAAAATTCTCGTTTTATGGTCATAAGGGCATTATGGTCAATATTTAAGAACTTAACGGAAACGTCGGACAATTAAGGATTTAAGTGGTATAAACGCAGAGGGTTATACAAACATGTAACTAGGTCCTAATGGAACTTTAAGGCATGTCTAAACCTATCTAAACCGGGTCAGAACTGAAGTCAAAGCAAAAGTCAAACTTTTGCTTCTTTCGGTTCCGAATCGGTTCAAAACAGAAAGTTGTCGAATCAAACAAGCTTAGACAAGTTCTTATGCTTATTATCAGGTTATATGAATGATAAAATAGGTGATACGCCTTTTACATCGTTAATCATGCGTTAAATCGAATATTACATTTCTGTTGACTTTTTCTAAACATCTTTGACTCGACAAATGACCTAGTTAGGATGGGAATAAGTGGGTGCCCTTTTAAGGGTTTAAAGCCCACATAATTACCAAGTTATAACTACCTTAAGTTTGCCTAATCACTGGAACATTAGCGATTAATCGCTAAGTCAAACCGTAATTACGACGGTTTGACTTCTAGGCTATTAACTATGCAAGACTTAATTAAGAAGGGTTAAAAATACTTACAAGAGTCTAATGAACGATTTATGATGCTTGAAGATGATCCTTGTGCTCCAGAAAAACTCAGATGATGAAGGGAATGGATGAACACAAAGTTGCAACTTTGTGTGACTTTATAAATTGATCAAAACCCATTTGATTGTTGACATGTAAGTCTATAAATGTTCATGGATACTTACAAGTGCCCCCTATAGCCTCAAAACCAGTTTAGGAAGCCCATGGTATAACACAAAGGCATTTGAAGTCGGTTAAAGGGCTGAACATGCAGCTGCCTGTTGTTTCTGCATCTGGCAGTCGTAGGCGGCACGCGTAAGATATTTTCAAGTCTTACGCGGCCCGCATGGGCCTTGTGTTCAGGTTACAAACTTTTCAAATATTGCACTTTTAGTCCCCGGTCCTCCTAAACATCGCTTTCTCCTTGTTTCTTGCATTTTGAGGCTTTAATATTGACATAAAGGGGCTTCGAAACTTATACCCACTTTGTGAAGTCCTTGGCCACTTTGTGTTTACCCGAAAAGTCATAAATTTCCATGTTGACGCTTCTAACCCCTCGCACACGAATTTTATCATAACTTTCTCATACGGTAACGAAACTTGGTGAAATTTTTATGGTGCATTCTAGTGAGCATAATTAATCGTTACAAGGCTTTGGGTTTGCTAAAAGGTCACTCAGAGGTATATCTTAACATGTTGACACATTTAACCCCTGTAGTTTGTAATCTCTCACTTTCTTTCACTATTCGCTTCGTATGATCCATGATCCATTCGTTTAAGGTTATAAACATCATGTAGGGTTATTGTAAAGTATATGTATTCATTGTTGACACTTTGAACCCTTATATTTACATAGTTTCATTGTTTGTCAACTTTAGTCCCTCGAAAGTATTCTTTCACACGTTTAAAGGTTATGACACGGGTCAAGACATTATAGGATGTAAATTTTCGAGGTGTTACAGCGAAGGTAATGTTGGTGATTCTAACGATGGTGATGCAAATATTGAAATACCTGATCATCTTTTAATAACTGATGAAAATGATCCAATTCAAGGTTTGATTGACTTTGTATATCCTTCAGTTCTTCATCGTTATAAAGACCGTGACTACTTTTCTGAGAGAGCTATACTCGCTCCTAAGAATGAAGTTGTTCATGAGATAAATGATCTTTTGCTTGCTTTGTTTCCCGGTGAAGAAGTAGAGTATCTTAGCTCTGATAGTTTATGTCCGACTGAGGAAATTAACGATCCGTTACATCAAGATTTATATAATCCAGATGTGTTAAACAGTGTGAAAGTATCAGGGTTACCAAATCATAGATTGGTATTAAAATTGGGCGTTCCGGTTATGCTTTTGAGGAATATTGATCAGCAAAACGGTTTGTGTAATGGTACGCGTCTTCAAATCACACGTCTTGGTAAACGTGTTATCGAGGCTGAGATATTATCGGGAAGTAATGTTGGTTCAAGAACTTACATCCCAAGAATTAGCATGATACCATCTGACAAGAAAATACCCTTCAAATTTCAATGAAGGCAATTTCCAATAACCGTATGTTTTGCGATGACTATTAACAAAAGTCAAGGACAATCTCTATCGAGAATTGGTTTATACCTGAGAGACCCCGTGTTCTCATATGGTCAGCTTTATGTTGCGTTGTCGAGAGTAAAGACTAAAGATGGCGTTAAGGTTTTAATATTCGACAAAGATGGGAGGCCAACAAATAAAACTGCAAACGTTGTTTACAAAGAAATATTCGGGAAATTGTAGTTTAAACTTTTGTTATGAGGTTTATTCGGGAAATATGGTGGGTTTTTTTCTATGCTATTATTGTATGTTGGGTTTTTTCTATGCCATGTGTTGAAGTTACTTTTTTATTGACTATGTATTTTGTTTTATTTTTATTGTGGTTTTTCATTGTTATATCAATAGAAGATGATATTACTATGTATTAAATATAACATATAAACAAAAAGTAGAACAGGTAGATATTTATAGACACGGTTACATAATAGAAGTCCAAACTACATAAGTATCGTAACTATTAAACATGTTAGCCTACTAGAAAACAACTTTTAACACTACATAACTTACTGTAGCTTTCTTCGTTAGCCAAAATTACTATATATTATGGTTCAACCCTGTTTCAAAGTTTCAAACATCACAACTAGCGGAAAACACCGGTAAGGAAGAAAACACAAATATCTGGAAAGTACTGGAACTTGCAATGATCACCTTCTTTTATGTTGTTATCTTTAAGCCATTTCGCCCAGCCTTTCACCACATACTTGATACTGTTTTTATTTGGCTCTGCCCTAACATCATGTTTTGTCTCCACATTCTTCCTGTTGGCGATCTTAACTTTCAAGGTTTCGTCAATTCCTGTGATCCGTGCTACTTCAACTGGTATGCGCTATAAGTTACAAAACATAATAATAATTTCCATTAATGATGTTGACGTATTTTAAAAATACAAAACTTAACCAAATTATGTAAACATACTTGACGCGTATTAACATATTTTTGTTGTCGAAACTTACAAAGTGTTTCGTGTATGGCACAAAAAATATCAGCGGACCAATATCATCATCATCATCATCAAACTCCTCTGATTCAGCCGAAGAGTCTTCAGAATCCGATATGACGACAACATCGTTTTCAGCTCCAGCTATTCTAAGAAACATATAAAACGTTAACCCGTTTAAAATAAAATATCAAGTCATAACAAATAATGCAATCTTTTTGTTGTACTTTAAAGGAATGACATACATACGTTAAATACGGTAATTTCTTTTGATGTTTCATTTATATTCTATTTGACTTACTTTAAAGGAATGACATACATATCCTATATTATTAATCATTTTTAATCAATCTAAATTACACAAACGCATTTGTCATTACATACAAAAACAAAATTACGTTAAACATCTTTGTTGTTACATCTTTTATTACCCAATAAGTCAATAGACGAGAACAAGTTAACTTTACACCCTAATCGTATAAGACAACTCATTATTGTTTCGTTTAAGATAATGATAGTTTCGTTAACTACAACATTTTTCATACAATCATTTGTTCCAACATCTGGTGTTCATACATATTTGTTCATAGCAATTTAAAAATTACGTGTTAAGTAATATTAGACAAACATTTTTGATAACTATGACTTTATGATTGTTATATCTATAAAATTTAAACTGATATAATGTCATTAATATTTTCATTATTTATAATCTACATATAAACAATACTAAAGGAACTGTTATCACATGAATGTATTTGATTACAAATAAAGAATGATTCATTGTTGAATATTATGCTATACACATATTGTAATTCATGAGCAAAAATATAAATACATAACTTTAATAAAATCGTATGTTAGTTATAGATGAAAAGAGAATAATGTAAATCATAATTTTTTTTTTTGCAACAACCAAAACCATTTAATCATCCAAATCAAACTATAAACCAAGAAAATCAAATTTTTAATAAGATTTTCAACAGAATATTTAAACGAAATCACAGTATTAACCCAAAAAACTAAAGTTCCAAGAACATGCAATACATATAATCCCTTTTAAATTTACATAACATATTAATAATTGATTTTCTTAACAAATACTTAAACTCCGATTTCACATCTACTTACTCATTAATCGGTTCAAAAGAAATATCCTATGGGTTATTTGGAATAATAAAGACAACTTGCAGTTGAGGTTAACAAGATAACAATCGTCGTAGAAGTGATCGGAGATGAAATCGGAAACTTACCTTTACTAATTTCTTCAACCTCCTTTTGGATACTTCTTGAGCTATGTGAAGGAAAGTGAAGTGAAGTTGCAGTAGATATTTAGGTGATATGATTTGATGATTGTCATAGATATTGTAAAAGAGATAAGTATTGTTAATTTTAAATTCGTTTATTTTATAATTTACATTTAACTTTGTTTTCTGTTTCCAATATTTACTCTAATAATTTACATAAATACTTAATCCATAAATATTTGGTGAAGTTGCAGTAGATTGTAGATGATATCATTGTGTTATTAATTCGGTTATTTCATAATGAACATTTACCTTTATTTATTTTGTTTTATATTTCCAATATTTAGTCTAATAACTTACATAAATACTTAATCCATAAATATTTGGTAAATTTATTTTTAAATCAATTTACCATTAATTTGCATTGGATCCAACCATTTATTCACAATTTTGGATTTATAATAATGAAATATAAATGATGTATTAATAAATGACATATATTTCGTGATATAGTATTTTAGTAATATATAACTTGAAAATCATATAAACTTTATATATATATATTCAAAGTATCTAATATCTAATTATGTAATTAACAATACGAAATATATATTCAAAGTATCTAATATCTAATTATTTAATTTTTATAAATTTTACTAATTTTTTTAGACAACCAATGCTACTTTATCGTTTCTTTGGTTTTTCATTTTAATACAGTTTTAACTCCAGCAGTTACACAAGACGAGTGCAATGAGAGGCGTAAGGTACGGAAATTGTATTTGGATGGCAAAAGATGTAATGTACTACATGGCTTACCTGTTTCTAATAAGACTTCAATGTAGTTTACAAAGACATATTATCAAATTTATAGTTTGATTTAAATAATTATTATTTTTATATTAACAACCAACTTTATAAGTCTTATTGAAATTGATTTTTCTAAAAAAAAATTAAATTTTACTTCAGGTTCTTTGATTAGTTACCAATTATGTAAACAATCTGAATGACCTATAAATAATCACAACTTAATTTGTAAATATATATATTTCAACATTGATATATAATCCACAACCATTTATAAAAGATACCAACGTTACGTACATTTCAAAATATGGTATCACATATAAACATCAACAATGTAAATATATCTACTTAAACATTGATAATCAACAACCGTTTATAGACAATACCAACGTTACTTACATACAAAAATATGGTTTCTGGGTTGATGATATAACACTAATTGTCTTTAAACTTAAACTACCAAGTAACAAAATAAAACATCATAACCACTGCTTACGTGTCCAAAACAAAATTAACATAAAATAAGTAGCATAAAAGAGTCATGATTTGTTCTACACTAACACCTTCATCATTAGAGTAGTTGTTAACCTGCATTAACCCCATCCACGTGTGATAAGATTAGGAGATTTCCTGCACTTACAAATGTGAAATGCATTATGTCACCTAAACGAAGGCCATTCTCCTTCATGAACATCGGCCAACCTTCGATTGCATACCTTACACCATCTCCATTCTTCTGTCGCCTAAGATTCATATCAATGGTTTTTCCATTCATGTTTATCACTTTTAACTCATGCACTTTATTTCTGAATCCGGCAAATCTTACAACATTAGCAGGCATTCTCTGCATGAATGCCATAATTAACAAGTAAATTAGGCTTATGCATGTTATATTATTTCTGTTTATTATTGACTAAGTTAAAAAAGACATACCATGCGGTTTTCTCCTTTTGTTGTGAATTTATATTTACCACTTCCCTCAACAGTATTTTTCCTTGCAACAACTTTTCGTTCAACATCCAGTTTCTTCAAAGCCTTATCATTTCGCTTTCTTTTTTTGTTTACCTTATTTTTTAAGACATACATTATATTTAGACTAATATCTTAATTTATAATAAATATTGATAAATCAATATTGTTATCTTATCATATACTTACCAACCGGTTCCGAGTTCTCTGTCCAACTGTTGAGACTTTTGGCATTTCAACTTCTGTCCCGCATATCAGCTCCTTACTGTCCTCTGCATGACAATATTCCTCAACCTGTTTTCCTTTCTTCTTAAGCTGTTAAGAGAAACACTAACTTTAGATAACAATAAGCAATGATTATTAACTAAATATGTCTACATATATTAATGAAACAAATCATCTATTATTATGTTTGAAATAATTACATCATCTTTTGTTGGTTGGTTTGTCTCTTCTCTCATCGAAATCTTTGTTTCTTCCTTCCACTTTTCTTTTCCAGCAATGTTTCTATTCACCTCCTCTTTGTTACTACCTTCATGATTCTGTGTATGATAGTTAATAATATTACAAAATCTGATTGTAATGTATTTTATTCTACATAAATGTAAAGTTAGTACCTCAGAAATCAACTGATCTATCGAGTCATCATCATCACATAATGTCTGTTATATAATAACATACGTAAATAAGTCGTATTTATTAGTAAACCGTTATAGTTTAGTTGAAAATACTTACAAACTGAACGTTTTTGTAGTATGTGTCTTTAGGTGTTTCCAGCACAGAATCATCGTCACTTTCTTCTTTGTTGGTCAAAACAACCTCAACTCCTCGACGATAAATTTTTAACTCAAATGTGTTGCTGTCCGTCTTCATCAACAACAGTATATCATCATCTTCTATCCCAAGATCATGAAATAACTTCGGACAACCTTTTGTAAAAACATAAATATCATTTATTTTGCCCGTCTCAACTTTCCAAATCTGACCTGCTGCATATATGTTATAAGAATCGTTGACTGGCGTGTAAGAGTAATATTTTGTGACATACGCTTTTGGAATCACCTGAAAAGTAATGTAGCATTTTATTGTTAAATATATATGTATACCATTCATTTTACAACTATAAAAAAAGTGATTCATACATATTAGTATACTTACTATTATCTTTAAAATGCCGTAACGGTTTACTGTTAAAAAAGATTCACCACACATGTTATCGACGAAACAATCCATTTGCATATTTTTATCTTCGATTATCCTTAAGCGCAATAACGTCTGCTTTGTCAACTGAAGATCCCTTACCACGTCACGCCATCCGTCAGTGATAACAGATTCCCCGCTTACACTTCTCAAAGAAACTGGCCAACTTCTTTGACTTTCATGATGTATCATTAATTTTCTTCTTTGCCAATAATCACCATATACAGTCTTAACAAAATCAGTTGGCAGCACCTGTGTTTAAATTTATGTCTTAGATCGTATGTAACACAATTTATATATACTTTTTTCTAACATTTGTAGCATACCACTTTTAACGAGGAATCCTCATCTAACACAGCTACGCATGATGAACTCATTTTTATATACCTGTAACATAGCAACAACTGTTATAAACATTTAGTATTCAACTTGAATTCATACATATAAGTTTATATGAATAACAAAATTACATCTTAAGCAATACTAGATAGACACGTTTTTATAAATATGCCTTTATTATTCTTATATTTCTAAAATGTATACTGATATAATGTAACCAATATTTTCATTATTCATAATCCTAATTTATAATCTACATAAAATCTGTCTATGTAGATTTTCAATAATACAATATACATATAAAAAATAACAAAGGAACTGTTATCGGATCAATGTATTTGATTACAACTAAATAAATACTCTATTTAGTCGATCAATTTATAACAAGATACCTCTTTTTTTAGTGTTGAATCTTAGTGTATAAATATATTTTCATATATAATGAAAAATAAAAGTATATGCCATCAATGTAATCCTATTTCAATATAAGTAAAAAAAAAATATTCTCAATATTAAATTTTATGTGATCCTGATAAACTATTCAATCATCCAAATAACAATGTTAACAAAAAAAAAAACATAATTTTCTTCACAAGAAGATCCACAAAATATATCAACCAAATAACTTTATTAACCTAAATTCTATAATTTGAAAGACATACAATACAATCTAATCCCTCTTAGATACACATAACATACACAACATTAAATTTTATAAAAACCTAAATCAAATTTCACGTCTAAATTTTAAATAGCCGGATACAAACACCTTTTGAGTCAAGAAAAAATATTTCAATCTTAAATTTTATGTTATAACCTATTCAATCATCCAAATAACAATGTTAATCAAGAAATTTTAAATTTCACAACAAGATCCACAAAATATATCAACCAAATCATCTAATTAACCGAAATTCTATACTTTGAAACACATGCAATAGAATCTAATCTCTTTTAGATACACATAAGATACACAACATTTAATTTCATAAAGAGTTAACTGCCATTTTCGTCCCTCTGGTTTAGTCACTTTGGCCATTTCAGTCCATTTTTAAAAAATGCGCCATTTTCCTCCCCGATGTTCTGGAAAGGTGCCATTTCAGTCCAAAAATCATAACCCAGTTAAGTCAGTTTGTAAATAAGGACTGATTGTGTAAATTTGTTAACATAAAGGACCATTTAAGTAAAATGTAAAAATATTTATATAATTATAAAATCTATAATATATAAACACACAAATCACTGCTCTCTCTCTCTCTACTCTCTCTCTAAACCACCACCACCATCACCTTCACCTCCACTGCCGGTCAACCACCGCTACAGAACACCACCACCGTCATCATCCGCCGCCGTCATCATCAACCACCATCCCAAAAACACCACCGCCGTCATCATCACCTTCACCGCCACAGATGATGACCAGCAGCAGAAGCCCTAACGTTCGCCTCTGTTTCAGGTAGTTGAACTCTCCGATCACCGTTCTGCTCAGATCCGTATGATTGAACAAGCCCTAACGTTCGCCTCTGTTTCAGGTAGTTATCAGTTGATTTATTCTATGTTTGTTATCGGTTGTTATAAGATTTGTAATTGTTAATTAGGTTTTTGAGAATTAAGTTTGACTTATAGCTGATCACCTCTGCAAGTCTCGCCGGAAAAACCATCTGAGTCTAAGTTATACTTTTCGTCTCTTCGAAGTTTTGTTTAATATAAATAGATGATGTATGCCACTATGGCTATGTATTTTTGTGTGGTTTTCGATTAATAATAATACAGAGAAAAGAGTCTGTGACAAAAGTTAGCCACAAAACCGGTTGTTTGTGGTGTGCTCGATTTAGTAAATTCTAACATACACCTGTAGGTTTGAATTCAAAGCTCCTGTACTTTAAAATTTGAACTGTTTCTTTCTTTAATTATGTACCCAATTTCACTCCAAACTTCTGAATTGAAGCTAACCTACCCTATGCACACTAACATACGGTGGTATTTGGAGGTTGAATCATAGTTATCAAACGTGCATAGCCGGAAAAACCATCGCCGGAGCTTAGTCGAGCCGCCATTCCAAACGATACCGGATCGGTTTTACTTGTTAAATCAGTATGTTATTACTTATATTATGTTTCCGCAAGTTTAATTACATTATAATCATGTTTTGAATCGAAATCGGATCGGGTTTGACTTTCGTTGACTGTTTTGGGGAAGACGATGAACAGTAACATGTTCAGATATTTGAATTTTCATTGACTGTTTTGATGGTGGTGGTGATTGCAGACCATTCATTTTCATCTCCGTATTCTCTGATTCACTCCCACCGGCGACCAAACCTGCAACTATCATCATCTCCATTTGAATTTTCAAGTTCAGATTTCGAGTGCCGGTTTTGAGTTCATAGCCTCACAGCCGATCATCATCATCACAGAGTTGAAAGAGGTTTTCACATCTTCCATTAATCTTCTTCATCATCGTTGAACCACCCTGTTCACCGTGACATCCTCTTCTCCGATCAAACTACATCTCCAGCATAGAGAGAGAGAGAGTAGAGAGAGAGTGGTGGCAGTGGCTGTGGTGGCGGTGGTGGCTGTGGTGGCAGTGGCTGTGGTGGCGGTGGTGGCTGTGGTGGCGGTGGTGGTGGTGGTGGCAGTGGCTGTGGTGGCGGTGGTGGCAGCGGAGTGGTGGTGGTGGCAGGGCTAGTGGTGGTGGTGTTACAAATTTACACAATCAGTCCTTTATGTTACAAATTTACACAATCAGTCCTTATTTACAAACCGACTTAACTGGGTTATGATTTTTGGACTGAAATGGCACCTTTCCAGAACGTCGGGGAGGAAAATGACGCATTTTTGAAAAATGGACTGAAATGGCCAAAGTGGCCAAACCAGAGGGACGAAAATGGCAGCTAACTCTTTCATAAAAAACTAAAACCTGATTTCACGTGTAATTTTTCAATAATCGCCGGAAACAAGTCGGTAAAGTAACTCAAAGCGAAAATTGGCGTTCAACTGATTGGATAATAAGTGTGTAAATCAAAGCGAAGATTGCCGGTAAAATGATCGGAAAATAAGTCGGTAAAGTAACTTTACCAATTTCTTCTTCAACCGCCGTTTCCAAGTTTCTTCAGCCTTGTGATTTTTGATTGAAGATGTTATGCGTGTTGAAGCAGATTTCAGTTGATATGTGATGATTGTATTAGGTATTTTAATTTTAATATTTAAGTATTGATATTTTTATTTTGTATATATCCGTTTCTTTGATGATATTACATTAACGTTTTTTTTTTGCCATTATTTATTTGAATATTATACATAAATAGATATTGACTTTTTACTACCAAGATTTTATAAATCGGTTAAATTTTTTATTACTAGCAACATTTTATAAATCAGTTAAATTTTTATTACACATTTACATTAATTTGTATATTTTTTTCCCAATATTCAGTTGAATAATAATTTACATAAATAGTTACAATAACTTTTGATTCTATTGTATTTTTAATTATAATTTGGCAATTTTCTCTTATAAATACATACTCATAATTTTTTCTTTCATTCTATGTGCTGCAGTACTATTCGATTGTTAGTCTTCTTTCTGAACTTTCATGTTTGGGTTAACATGTATCGTCATGGTCCGTATTTTATCATAACTATACTTGATCCGCTATCCCTTCAACAGGTACATAACTTTCATTATTTTTTTTAAACTAATGATTCGTATTGTTTTATCTTTTATTCGAAATAAATTTTCCGTTTCTTTTTTTGGTTTTCAGGCAATACCTATATGTATGAGTAGATTTATATGGATGAATAAGTTAGAATCCTCAACTGTTAGTCTTAAATTTGATGAAACGCATTCATGGTGTGTTGTTATCAAATTAATAGAAGATATATTCTACTTTACGGATGGATGGTCTGAGGTTTTAAACTACTTTGTCCATGTATCTTTCTTCATTATTTTCAACTATATTGGTGAGCGTACTTTCAAGTTCAAGCTCTTCTGTCATGATCCAAATAAAGAGTTTGGAAAACCGTTTTGTAAAATTATTCAAAATCCTTTACAAAGTCCAATGGTACGTAATTTTATTATAGATTTTAATTTTTTTTATTTCGATTTATTAAAAAACATAATACGCATAAATTTGTAATAATTGATTTTTTTACAGGTTCTACCAGATACTTTTCTTGCAGAACATTATGATTATCCTTTACCGGATAACATGGTTATACTTAACGTATCCGAGAATCATAAATGGGAAGTCCGTATTAGAAAGATTGGTCGAAATTATTGTTTTGCTGATGGTTGGTTTAAATTTATTGAAGATCTAAGGTTAAATCCTGGGGATATTCTGTGTTTTAAAATAAAGGACGTGAAACATTTTAATATTACCATATTCAATAAACACGGTCGTCAAGTTTTGTTAAACAACACTCCTTTGATTGAGCAAGAATATGAACATATTAGCAATGTGGAAGGTTATCGACAAGTTAGTGACGATCCTAACTATTCTTTTTTCGCAATGACAGTAACTAATGAATTGGTATTATACTATGCTGTTTTATGTTTAATTTTTTTTAGTGTTTTTCATTTAATAACATTTACATATTTTTAGTGTTCTTTAAAATGTAGATCCTTCCCAAATTGATTACTGACTTAAGTGGTTTAAATGAGTTTTCTGAACTAAAGATCAAAGTTCTTAAAGGAAATACTTGGGTTAAGAATTTTCGTACACACAATATTGATGGTCAAAGAAGGTTTGTCAATCAATTTATTATCTTATTTATTATTTATCTTTTACCCTATTTCTATATGTATTACTAACAAATTTTTTCATATTTTATCTACCATAGGTACGGTGTTGTTGGATGGCATGATATACTTGAAGCTGAACATATTTCCTTAGGTGACGATTGTTTTTTCAACTGGTCTAAAATGAATTCCAAGTTATTGGTTACGAAACTCCAGCATGCAGAAGCGCTACAGTAATACGCTTTCAGTTTTTATTTAAAATCCCAAAAAACATATATCTTACATTTACTTTTCGATCCCCCTTTATTTATGTTTGTGGTACAATGCGTTTGTTTTTTTTATTATTTTAAATTCAGATTACCATTATAATTTTATCCGTACAGTCCGTTTATGATAACTAACATAAATCATTTATATCAGAAGTATAAACATGTCATTTATTCATACACCTTATTCATGATACAATGTTTTCGTTTATTAATATAAATGTATATATTTATTTGTTTAGAAAGATAGATTAACAACCCGTGAGTATTCACGGGTTATAACCTAGTCGTATTATATACATCATATAAGACCTACAATTTAAAAAGGAGAACCCATTGTTACCAATAAAGCAGAATCATACGAAACAGAAGGATTCAAGAATGTGAAAGCGGATTGGTTCGAGTTCAAGACTAAAGATCGAATAATTTAGTTGGGTTCGCACTTTATTAGTTTTTGATCTGTTTAACTTTGTGTTTTTAGATTTGAGAACTATGATTCGCATATTGTTTAAGACTTGTTGCGCGTTCTTGATTATGATTATTGACTAAAACTCTTGTCATTGCCTAGGTCATGATGATTGTATTAACACCACAAATTAAGTCAACATTAATTGCATATTATTCTCTCAATTCAATTGGTCAATCAAGTTGATTACCAAGATAATTGCAAATCAATCAAGTTGATTGACTGGAGTTTAGTCTCGCCCAAGAATTATGCTTCTGTAATTACTTTGTAATCTTTGCTTACCTTGTACCTTTATATATTATGTTGTAAGTATTATGTAAAATTATCTTAATCAATACAATTCATCTTCAAGTTCTATATGGTATCCAGAGCCCCTAAGCTCCTGTGAGCATTTTCGATCCACTGCAATCCTTTTTTTTCCGATCAGTACCCTTTTCTTTTCTTGCAGCCGATTACCCTCCAACATCCAATGGCCAAACCAACTGTCCATATTACCACTGCAACTCATTTCCCCCATCAAACTAACACCACAAAACTTTCCCTCATGGCGCACCCAAGTCACCGCCACCCTTATTGGTCTCGAACTAGACCACCACATCATTGGAACCGACCAAACTCCTGCTGAAACTATTCCTGACGGTCAAACCACCAAACCGAATCCCAACTTTCTTCGTTGGTTTCGCCAAGACCAAATGATAATAAGTGCCCTCCTTGGTAGCTATTCCGACCAAATCCAACCCATTGTTTCCTCCGCCAAAACAGCCCGCAAAGCTTGGGAACTACTAAACTCAAGCTATGCAAGTCGCTCACGTTCCCGCATCATCTCCCTCAAATCACAGCTAGCTAAAAACCCAAGAGGAAACCGCTCCATTTCTGACTACCTACACGAAATGAAATCCTTATTTGATGAACTTGCCATTGCCCAAAGCCCCATGTCCGAAGAGGACCTTATCGTCCACATTATGAATCAACTAGGAGATGACTATTCCAATTAGTCGCTTCCTTTCGCACCCGCGACACCACTATATCTTTTGCCGACTTGTTTGAAAAATTTTAGACCATGAGAGAACTCTAAAGGAAACTATCACCGAACCCCTCCTCACCACCGTGAACTACACCCACCGAACCAACCCACGCACCAATCAAAATCGGCAAACCAACACCTATGAGCAGCGCCCCACTCGACAACCAAACTCACCCACTACCGGCAACCAATACTCCTCTAGCAACAATTCTAACACCACTCGCCCAACCCGCAACAACAACGCCCATTGTTACTATTGTAACATACCCGGTCATGACATTAAAGATTGCCACAAACTAATTCGTTTCCTATGAGAACACAATGTTTCTCCATAAAATAACAACACCCCGGTGGTCAACCCCTCACCCATCGGCTATAACCCCATCATGGATGTGGGACACCGGTGCGTCCAACAAAACCGCGAACAACAACCAACAATTTCCCATTCTTTCCGAATACGCCGATGAGATCGTGCTAGGTGATGGTAAAACTCTTCCTATAACTCACATTGCTCAAACAACTCTTCCTACAAAATCTCGTCCACTTATTTTAAATAACATTTTTATTGCTCCTAATCTTCGAAATAATCTTATTTCCGTTGCTAAAGTTTGTCGTACTAATCGTGTTTCTGTTGAATTTTTTCCTATAACTCACATTGCTCAAACAACTCTTCCTACAAACTCTCGTCTTATGTGGCACCACATACTTGGACACCCATCGTTTCAAGTATTTAAGTCTTTAATTTCTAGATTAGGACTTCGTTGTAATAAGGTGACCCATGAGTCTTTTCATTGTACTTCGTGTTCGTTAAATAAAAGCCACAAACAACCCTTTGGCCAAAATTCTTTTGTTGCAACTCAACCCCTACAACTTATATATTCGGACGTACAATTCATCTTCAAGTTCTATAGATTGCACTTTATGTTTGACTAGTTTTTTATCGGTTTATGGATTTAATTATGGATTTAATATGTAAAGTAAACAACATTGGTTTTAATGATAAGATGTTTATACATAATTAATCTTGTATGAACTTTAACACATGTTTCACTTGCGTTTTTGTGGATGTCTTTCATATATATGAATGCGAATTAGGTCGTAGATTGTGTGTTAACCATTAGTTTATGGTTAACTGTGCACGATTTTTGTAGGAACTGTGATTGAAGTTTTGAATAGGATTGGATATTCTACCAACCTCAATAGCTCTGAGGTGAGAGGTAGTCAATCTATCTTTTGTATTAGATTTTATTTTAATTAACTTTTATTTTATCTAAACCTGTATTTAATGTTTATTTACTTATTTCATTAGGATCATGCAAGTAAGAATAACATTATGTTTTATTAGTAAATACATCTATAAATGTACATATATATAGATAATGATTATTTCTTTAATCTAAGCAAAACTAATACATATAAATGATTTCTTAAACAAACTTGAAATATATACTTTATATATGTGAACACAATCTTATGAAATATATGGACACGATGTAGGTTTATACGAACACGCTTAAACAAGACTATTATTTATAAGACAACAAATAAAGAAACAAGTTAAGGATCCTTAACCCCACTCCTTTTGTTATCTGGTTTGTTTGCTATAAACCCTTGTCGATATTATATATATTATTTTTTAAAACTCTAACGTCTTTGAGCAGTTCACGACGTCCTTAGATACAAGTGTGGTACATGGCGACTAGGATGCGTATGGATATATGTAGGAATGTTTCTGGAGATCGATGTCCCGTAGGCCAACCCGCACCGTCTCATGTGACAAACTTCATGGCTGTCACCCCTGTTTAGCTTATGGGTACATCCGTATGATATGGTCAGTTCAGATATATATTATGCTTTGCTTTGTTTTGCTTCTTATCAGTTTACATCACGAAATATAGTGATATCACTTTAGTTGGTTATTTATTTGCTACTTGAGCCTATTATTCCGTACTGGGCATTTGGCTCATTCCGTAAACTTTTTATACACCTTAGGTTCACAGGATATCTTGGTCGGGATCAAGAGAGAGAAGGCTGATGCTTAGAAACAATATGAATAATATGAAGATGCCCATTAACTTTATGTTTTTAGAATAATCTTTATTAGAAATTCGGGCTTACTCTAACTTTTGTTATGTATTTCCAACTTTGGTTTAATCAATGGAATTATGATTTTTGTTTTGATCCACTGTTGTGCAAACGAGCCGAGCCGAGCCCGAGCTCGAACAGGCTCGAGCTCGAGCTCGTTTAACATATGAGAGCTCGAGCTCGAGCTCGGCTCGATTCGAACTTTATTTTTAAAGCTCGAGCTCGGTTCGAAGGTAGTTTTTCAAGCTCGAGCTCGGCTCGGGCTCGACTCGTTTAGTATTTATTAATTAATTTATATTAATTATAATTATTATTATACATATAATTTAGTTATTTCTTTATATTTATATAAATGATAATTATTATTATATAAATATATGTTTAATATATTAATAAAAAATATATAAACAGAAAGCTCGTTTAGGCTCGTGAGCCGGCTCGAGCTCGATAAGCGAAGCTCGGGCTCGGTCTCGTTTACCAAATGAGCTTGTTTTTAGGCTCGGGCTCGAGCTCGTTTAAGCTCGGCTCGTTCGAGCTTTTTTTCGAGCCGAGTTCGAGTAGCTTGTGAGTAGCTTGACTCGTTTGCACCCCTAGTTATAGTGACACGTCAACCTATCCGGGTTGAGGTGTTACAAGTAGTCCCTAATGTATAATCTAATACATTTTGGTCTAATATCGTCATGCCCGAATTTGTCAATAAGAGCTCAATACCTAGCTCGAGTTCACAACTCTCTTACAAATTAGTTACCGGTTGTCTTATCTCGTCTCCAGGATATTAAAACTATATAAAAAGATCTAAATGGGTCAATTCGCTTTTGATACTTTTGGTTTACTTGTGTCAGAGGCTACGGACCTACTTAGTCGAGTTCAAAGGGTCATGCATAACAATGTTACGACCCCAAGATCTATGGACGTAGTTTATACAAGACTTAATTTTGCTATTGAAAAAGGGGTAGCGGCGTAGCTTGTTGCCTGGTCACCTTCTATTTCGGTGTAATTTCTATTTGGTTTTATTATAAAGATAACCCACAAAGAATCATTGGCCTACCTAACAAGAGAATTGGTAATAACATCAAATTACAAAGTGTTTTTGTTACTAGTCCTTTTGTTGAATCGAAAAAAAAAATCAATTGGTGAAAGCGCCCAAATTGCTACGATTATCACCACAATCAACAAATATGCTCCTTTTTTTGCATGTTACAAGTGTTGGGTTATGGAGGATTTGACTAGAGCAGAGGATTATTCCTCTAGTCTGATGATTATTCCTCTACGCAGAGGATTGTTCCTCAAGGAAGATGATTAGTCCTTTTGTCTGTCTGATGAAGATATATTATTATTATTAATATTATTATTATTGCTGAATGAGGATTGTTCCAGCGGCCGCCGCAGTCTAGGGTTCCATTGTTGCTGAATATCACATCTAGGGTTCCAAAATCGAAGACCTAGGGTTTCAATTCTTTACTTGAGTTGCTTGATTTTGTGGAGTTTGTGGGAGCAGGTCGCGCAGGAAGAAAAAGTGAACTGGCATTCTTTTTTTAAGAGAAAATTAAGTTTCCATTATTGACAAAGAAGCCCCTCAACTTTGACCAAAGAGATAAGCATTGAGATACGAGTGCTTAACCGTTTATTTGAAGATCAAAGAAACGTGAATCAGGTATTTTCTGTTTCTATTTGTTTCAGTGTTGATTTTTTCAATTTATATTTTGGTTTCAGTTTTTCGATTAGTGGTGTTATTGTGTGTATCATGCAGAAGACGGAAAAACTCAGATCGAAAAGTTTGACGGGAAGAAGTTTGGTTGGTGGAAGATGCAGATTGAAGCATTACTTTGTCAGAAAGACTTAGATATAGTGATGGAGGATGAAAAGCCAGAAAAAATGCCACAAGCAGTTTGGGATAGGATCGATAAGAAAGCCAGAGCAGTGACAACGCTTTCTCTATCGGAGAATGTTGCATTCAATATCCAGAAGGAGACCTCAGCTAGAGGAATGATTGCAGCATTATCGAATATGTATGAGAAGCCTTCTGCAGCGAACAAGGTTTATCTTATTCGAGAGCTTATGAATACTAGGATGAGGGAAGGTGATGCAGTTACAGCGTACATCAATAACTTAAACTCGATCTTGTCTCATTTGGTGTCTGTGAATATCAAGTTTGATGATGAGGTCTAAGCCCTATTGTTATTTTCCTCATTACCCGATAGTTGGTCCGGAACCATAACTGTTGTCACGAGCTCTTCAGATACAAGCAAGTTTACGTTTGAAAAGATGCGGGATCTTATTCTGGGCGAAGATGTCAGAAGAAGCAATTCAGGTGGATCATCGGGTGGTGAATTAATGCATGTTGGCAGAGGAAGGAAGAATAACAGAAGTTGTGGCAATAAGAACAGAAAGAGGAGTCAGTCCAGGGTTTTGAAATGATGTAACCTGTTGGAACTGTAAAGAGGTTGGACATTTCAGGAATCAATGTCCAGACGACAAGAAAGAAGTTAACGCTGCAGTAGACTACTCAGATGATGAAGTTTTGATCTGTAATGTGGAGAGTAGTGTGGATTCCTGGGTTATGGATTCAGGTGCTTCATTTCACGCTACCCACAATAGTGAAACACTATGGAATCCTAAAATTGTGGATTTTGGTAAGGTACAACTTGCAAATGATGAAGTCTTAGATGCCACAGGCATGGGTGATATTGACTTAGTTACTTCAGTCAGATCTACTTGGACTTTGAGAGATGTGAGAGTTATTCCAGGCTTGAAGAAAATGCTTATTTCAGTCGAGCAGCTGGACAGTGGAAGGTATTTAAGGGAAATTTAGTAGTTACATGTGGCAAGAAGAGGGGCTCACTGTACATGGTCAGTGTACCACCTGAGGGAGAGGTTATCCCAGTTCAGAAGAAGACCAAGATCCGGTTCACAGAATCTCAGGGGCAGAAGAAGGTTTGTTTTGCAGGAGATAAACCCAGAGTCACAGGTCAGATTCAGGTTGAGCATGCTAAGAAAGGTTCAAAGAAACCAGTCAAGGGTTTTCGTGGCAATGGGAGCACGGGTAGTGTTTCAGTCAGAGCTCCCACACGACAGTGGATTAAGAGAACTCATATTCTAGCGGTGAAAGTCTCTCCAATGAATTACCTGCTTATGACGGAGAGTGTTAGTTCTCAGGTTTTCTCAGAGTCCGACAGTTTGTTTAAGTGGGAGCCAAAAGGGACAGAGAACTGTAACATCCCAAAAAGATTTATTAGACACATGAGTTAAATAAATTAAAGATTTAATATAGTTAACGGAAAATGTTATAAGTACTAGTAATAAAATGAGTTGTGAGTAAGTTATATAAAAGAAGTAAACAAAAAGGGGCATTTGTGAAAATTTAAAGTAATGAGGGGATTAAAGAAATAAAAACCCAAAATTTCACCCCCTGGGGGTGCTGGGTTCGATCAGAGCAGAGGGGAACAAGGGGGAACCCTTGTTCTTGCTAAATTCAAACAATTGACAACGAAATTCAGTTGCATGTCTCAAAATTTTCGATCATCTAAGCATACATAGTGAAGTGGTAAGTCGAATTTCTTGATTTGGTGAATTGTAGAAAAAGGGTTTCAACCCAATCATGAGTTTGTGGTATGATTTGTGTAAATTGGATGTTAGGGTTGCTCCCTAGGGTAGAAATCATGTGTGATTTTAGGTCAATTGAAAGATAATTGTATAAAACCACTTGATGAAAAATTAGCATGAAAAGAATGATCAAGTAGAAGTAATTATGAGTAATCTTGATATATGATCTTGCTTGTAATACATGAATGCTAGATAAATTGATGTAGAATAAAAGAATTGTATGAACATGATTGATTATTGATGATATATAAGAGGAACTAGTAAAGTCATGCTTTGAATACTTGTACAATATGCTTTATTAATGTGACACACACCAAGTGTTTGATGAAATGCTTAAGAGAATAAATGTGTGAAATTCTGAAAATTAGTGATAATGTTCGTCACTTGAAAATGAGAAATTTATGTAAATAATGGAATGAAAGTGTTGGGCTAAATGAATGAATGCGTTTAATGTAGTGTCACACCCCGATTTCCACGTGTCACCGGTGGGCCCGGTGGGGGAGTATCGTGACGTCATGGTTGGTAACGTAATAGTCAAACAACACAATATCAATATGCACAGCGGAAGCAAATATAAACAGATATAATACAACCGAATTTATTATTGTAATATCAAGTATCACAACGTTCGATTGTTTAACCACAGAACGGATCGAAATAAAATAGAAACAATAGTTCAACAGACTTCAGGCATCCTAAGCTTGCGAGACTTTTTATTGATGCTAAGGAGACAATCCAGCCAATTTCGTTTAGTACCTGCATTCAGTCTTTTTGGGAAAATACGTCAGTTTACACTGGTAAATACAATCAACTGACTCATTTTGAAAATGATTAAAAATTGGTTTGGATGCACATGGCATAAGCATTTTTATAACTTGGGAGAATTATTTAATATTATAATCTTGTGAACGAATTATATATTACTTGTGCGTTCAGTAGCCCGGATCTTGTCCAGGTTAAAGATCAATAGACACACCACAATAATGAGTTATACACTGACAGGTGTACGCCTACACCCCGTGCTCAGGTCGTGGCCATCTCGTAAGATGATGCCAAGGATATCCGGGACATGGTCATTAACCCCCCAAAGGCTTTAAGTAACAAGACTGTTTAAACGAGCCGATCAAATTATTCAACTACCCACTTAATGGTGGAGATTTGATGCCCGATCAAGCGGTATGCTATATACCGTAACCCAAGCCTGTATAGGGAAAATAAGTTAAAAGTATTTACCTGAGCAAGTATTTATCACAATAAGCAAAATGCACGTAGCTTTTACTGGTTCTCCAAATCCGGAACGAAGGTTTAATATAACCTATTAGAATCCTAACGGGTCTTTAATTAAGCTTAAGCTTAGACCGGCTAGTTTTCAAGATACGGTTCGTACGCACGATTAAGCGAAGACCGGATAGAATGTGATTTAGACCCGACAAGTTCAGAGACTTGTTTAATATGGGTCCTTCATGCACATTCTGGATTTTGAGATTAAACCGATAAGGTTTGACCCGTTTCGGCCAATTTATGTAAACTTGTTACATAAACCGAACCGAACGCGAAATAAGCGTAACGGGTATCCGTAAGAGCCATATACAGGTTTCCTAAGTTAATATGCTTCAAATATGTTGTGACATCAGTAAGATGTCTTCCATTATGCCCGTAACGTGTTTAAACACAAACTAGGCCCCGTAGGGGTAGTTTGGTCATTTAAAAGTTTATAAAAAAGTTTAAATAACAACCTGAGTTACAGGTCTGATGTAATCAGCAATTATACTCAATTTGCTAAGTCATATTAGTGGGTTAAAGCATATATGTGAAATTTATCATTTCTAACCAAACTATGCCCCGTAGGGGTATTTTGGTAATTTCACATAAGCCGAAAAGCTCAAAACTGAAGTCTGAGTTTATCAACCTTTGCTTACTGTCAAAATATTATAATTTTCCTCATATATTAGTAGGTATCAACCCGGGTATGTCCAATATGATTTTAAAACATACTATGCGTTAAAAACGCTAAATAAGGCGATTAAAGGCCATTTCCGGGTTCGATACTTAAATCTGATATTTTTTATATTTCCAGAAGGCTTAAAATAATTTATTTATCATATGTGATCAGTAGCAAAAGGTTTGGAGTCGTTTAGATATGTAAAACTCTTTTTATGGCCCGTGAGGGCAACACCGACAATTACCGGATTAAGCCTACGACTACTAGTTATGCTCAGCCTAAAATTAATTAAAAATCCTTAAAATTCCCAAAATAATATATTACATCAGTGGGTATTAAGTTTGATGCCAAAAAGTAGGCTTAACTAGGCTATACGCTAATTACGCCGTTTTATTAACATAAAGCTTTAAATTTGCGATAATGAGCATAACTCCTAATCTATAAGTCAAACTGATGTCAAACTTTGTATACAAGTTTATATATCAGTAATCAAGGTATCTACACTTTTACATCTTCATAAATCACGTTTTAAGGTAATAAGGGCATAATGGTCAACATATGAGCAATTAACGGAAACATGCATATTAATTGGATAACTAATGAACCAAGGTGCATAATCACAGAGGGTTGTTCTAACATGTAACCTAGTCCAATTAAAGCTCTGAGGCATTTCTAAACCATGCCTAAACGGGTCAGAACTGAAAGTCAAAGTGAAAGTCAAACTATGCGACTTTCGGTTCCGAACCGGGTCTAAACAGGAAATTGTCGGGTTGAACATGTTTAGACATGTTCTTACACTTATTACTAAGTTATAACAATGATCAAACAGGTTGTATATGGTCTATAATGTTAATTATGCAAAAATGACATTTTAAGCTTCCTGTTGACTTTTTCTAAACTAGTTTGACCCGACTTTTGACCTGGTTAGAGTGGTGATCAGGGGAAACCCTTTTGAGGTTTTATTACCCACATAAATACCAAGATATAACTACTTTTAATTCGAGATATGACTGAGCCATTGTTGACTAATCTCGAAGTCAAACCGTAATTACGACAGTTTGACTTTTAGCTAATTAAACAAGCTAAACTCAAATAAAGAAGGACTAGCAGACTTACAAGAGTCCTATGCACGACTTATGATCAGTTGGACCTGCTTGAGAGCTCCAAAATTGATCAGCTTGCAAGAAAATGGTGTGAAGAGAAAGTGTTGCAACTAAGGCCTTATATAGTGGTTTAATCCACCATAACATGTTGACAACAAAGTCTAGGACACACCACAACCTCCCAACATGTGTCCTAGTGCTCTAAGACTGTTTAGGGGTCGCCCACATAGCATTAATGTCGTTAAAAGATCGGTTCTCCGCGTTTAAAGGCAACTGTCCCGCTTTTCTGCTTCTGGGCGCCTGACGCGGCCCGCCTCCCGATTTAAGATATCCAATGCGGGCCGCATGGCCCTAAAAATCAGATTTTAAATTTTTATTTGTTTTGCAACTTGACCTTTGGCTTCACGAAGGGGTAACTAAGGTTATTTCTTGCATTTTGACCCCCTTATATTTACCATCAAGGGCTCTAGGACTTATACCCACTTTGCCAAGTCCCCGAACACTTCCGGTTAACCCGAAAAGCCTTAACTTTCAATGTTTGCACTTTAACCCCTCGCACACGAATTTGGTCATAACTTTCTCATACGATAACGAAACTTTATGAAATTTTAATCGTGCATTCTAGTGAGCATAATTAACATTTACAAAGCTTCGGGTTTGTCAAGAGGTCACTCAGAGGTATATCTTTAAACATGTTGACGCATTTAACCCCTGTAGTTTGTAATTACTCACTTTTGCTTCGTATGATCCATGATTTATTCGTTTGAGGTTATAAACATCATGTAAGGTTATTATGAAGTATATTTATTCACTGTTGACATTTAGAACCTGTATAATCACGTACTTTCCATGTTTGTCAACTTTAGTCCTTTTATAACATTCTTTCACACGTTCAAAATGTTTATGACACGTGTCAACACATTATAGGACGTGAATTTTCGAGGTGTTACATCCTCACCCCCTTAAAATAAATCTCGACCTGAGATTTACTAAAATAAGTAAGGGTACTTTTCTTTCATCGTGGATTCAACCTCCCACGTGAATTCGGGACCTCTTCGGGCATCCCATTTGACCTTTACAATAGGTACATGCTTCATTCGAAGCTTCTTTACCTGTCGATCTTCAATCGACAAAGGTTTTTCAACAAATTTCAAGCTCTCGTCTATATGCACATCTGTGTGTGGTATAACCAGTGATTCGTCAGCGAAACACTTTTTCAGATTGCAGATGTGGAACACATCATGAATTCCACTGAGCTCTTCTGGTAAGTTCAACTTATAGGCAACTGACCCGACACGTTCAATAACCTCGAAAGGTCCTATGTATCTCGGGCTTAGCTTGCCTTTCTTACCAAACCGCATCACTCCCTTCTAGGGTGACACTTTAAGTAGGACTTTGTCACCTACTTCGAAGTGAAAATCTTTACGCTTAGGATCAGCGTAACTCTTCTGCCTATCCCGGGCAGCTTTGAGACGGTCTCGAATCTGGACAATCTTGTCCGTGGTTTCGAACACTATCTCTGGTCCTGATAATTGGACATCTCCAACTTCCGCCCAACAGATAGGCGATCTACACTTTCTACCGTATAATGCCTCAAAAGGCGCAGCCTTAATGCTGGTATGGTAGCTATTGTTGTAGGAGAATTCGATTAATGGTAGGTTCTTATCCCAACTACCACCCAAATCGATCGAACATGCACGTAGCATGTCTTCCAACGTTTGAATAGTACGCTCACTCTGACCGTCAGTCTGAGGATGATAAGCCGTACTAAAATTCAAACGTGTGCCCAAAGATTGTTGGAAACTCTTCCAAAAATGCGACGTGTACCTAGTATCTCGATCAGAGATAATAGCCACAGGTATGCCATGTAAGGCTACAATCTTATCAATGTATAACTGGGCTAACATATCGGAGCTATAAGTCTCCTTGATGGGTAAGAAATGAGCTGACTTAGTCAGTCTGTCAACTATAACCCATATTGTATCATTTCCTTTCCTTGTCTTTGGCAACTTGGTGATGAAATCCATCGTCACCATTTCCCACTTCCACGTAGGAAGTTCAGGCTGTTGTAGTAAACCGGACGGTTTCTGATGCTCGGCTTTGACTTGCGCACATGTCAAGCATTTTGCTACATGGGTGGCTACAGACTTTTTCAAGCCTATCCACCAATAATTTGCCTTTAGATCCTGGTACATCTTATCAGCTCCAGGATGAACGGAGTATTTGGAACTATGGGCTTCTTGGAGGATGACATCTCGAAGTCCTCCATAAATTGGAACCCATATTCGTCCATTTAATTGTAAAATTCCGTCCTTGCTAAGAGTTAACTGCTCCTCAGTTACTCCTAACTTTTCATTAGGATAGTTAGCTTCCAACACAGCTTCCTTCTGTGCAGCTAACAACCTTTCCATCAAATTATTCTTTATCTCCATACGCTTGGCATTGATTCGAATGGGTTTAACCCTTTCCTTTCTGCTCAAGGCATCAGCGACTACATTCGCCTTGCCGGGATGGTACTTGATTTCACAATCATAATCATTTAAAGTCTCCATCCAGCGGCGTTGCCTCATGTTTAGTTCCTTCTGATTAAACAGATGTTGGAGGCTTTTGTGATCAGAATAGATCACACATTTGACACCATAAAGATAGTGCCTCCAAAGCTTTAGTGCGAATACAACGGCACCCAACTCCAAGTCGTGGGTGGTGTAATTCTTTTCATGCACCTTTAACTGTCGTGATGCATAGGCAATAACCTTGCCTTTTTGCATAAGCACACACCCCATGCCAGTGTGCGAAGCATCACAATAAACCAAAAATTCTTCTATTCCATCTGGCAATGTCAGTACTGGGGCGTTGCTCAACTTTTGCTTCAGAATATCAAAGGATTCTTGCTGCTTAGGGCCCCAAACAAACTTAACCTTCTTCTTAGTTAAGGGGGTTAGGGGTGCAGCAATCCTTGAAAAATTCTCAATGAAACGCCTGTAATATCCTGCCAATCCCAGGAAGCTACGAATCTCCGTAGGCATCTTTGGCTCTTGCCAATTCATAACAGCTTCAACTTTAGCGGGATCCACCTGGATACCACGCTCACTAACCACGTGTCCAAGGAATTGGACTTCTTGAAGCCAAAATTCACACTTGGAGAACTTGGCATAGAGTTTCTCCTGATGCAAGAGCTTGAGAATACAACGAAGGTGTTTCTCATGGTCAGCCTTATTCTTCGAATAGATAAGAATGTCGTCGATGAAAACGATGACGAATTTATCCAAGTAATGTTTGCAAACGCGATTCATGAGATCCATGAACGCGGCTGGTGCATTAGTGAGCCCAAAAGGCATCACTAGGAACTCGTAGTGACCGTAACGAGTCCTAAATGCAGTCTTGTGAACGTTTTCATCTTTAACCTTCAACTGATGGTAGCCTGACCTCAAATCAATCTTCGAGAAGTAACTTACCCCTTGAAGCTGATCGAACAAATCGTCGATCCTGGGCAAAGGATACCTATTCTTGATCGTGACTTTATTAAGCTCGCGATAGTCGATGCACAGGCGCATCGATCCATCTTTCTTCTTGACAAATAAGATTGGCGCTCCCCAAGGAGATGAACTAGGTCTAATGAAACCTTTACCCAGCAATTCATCTAGCTGCGTCCTCAACTCCTTCATTTTTGTGGGTGCCAATCTGTATGGTGCTCTAGCAACAGGTGCTGCTCCGGGGATGATATCTATCCTGAATTCTACTTGTCTATCTGGTGGTAAACCAGGTAGATCTTCAGGAAACACTTCTGGGTATTCTGAAATGACAGGGATGTCTTCTATCCTCGGTTTAGGCTCATCAATAATCACTTGCGCCATGTAGATGACACATCCCTTCTTCAAACACTTGGAAGCCTTGAGCATAGTCACCTGTTCAGGCAGCCCATACTGGGTATCTCCCCGAATGGTAAGTGATTCACCAGACGGAGTCTTTATTACCACTTGTTTCTTGTTACAGACAATTTGGGCCTGGTTATGAGATAACCAGTCCATACCCAGCACTATGTCAAAATCGGCCAACTTAAAGGGAAGTAGAGATAGAGGAAAAGAATGGTTCTTAATGGATATAACACATCCATCTAACACGGTAGAGACGGTTTCTATGGTACCATCTGCTAACTCTACCTCATAGTTTACTTTTAAGGTTTTGACAGGTAAATTCAACAGTTTACTAAACTTATGATCTACGAAAGACTTATCTGCGCCTGAATCAAAAAGTACTCTTGCAAAGACATCATTTACAAGGAAAGTACCTGTTATGACATTATCGTCTTGCACAGCCTCTTTCGCATCCATTCTGAAGACTCTGGCATTAGTCTTCTTAGCCTCCTCAGGCTTCTTGTTGTATTTTGGGCAGTTGGTCTTAATGTGCCCCTTTTCATTGCAACGGTAGCACGTTGCATCTTTTATCTTCTTGCAATCCAAGGTTTTGTGTTCCTTGGACTTGCACAAACCACAAGCAAAATATTTTGACTCATTATTCGAGTTCGATCCGAGTCTGCACTTTCCAAAGTGCTGTTTCTGGCAAATGTTGCACTTGGGCTTCTCACCAGACCGGCGCCCATCTCTTTTTGACTCAGACCCCTTCTTGCTATCACCGTTCCCACGGTGCTTCTTGTTCGACTTTCGTGAACCATCATCTTCACGCTTCCTCTTCTCAGCCTCCTTATTCCTCAGCGATCTCTGCCTGACCGCATCCAGAGTGAGGGATAAGGAAATGTCAACTACTGATCTAAAAGTGGCTGGCCGAGAGGCTTTCACGCTTGCCTTGATTTCGGGGGCTAAACCACCGATAAAACGAGCTATTCACTTTGGTTCCGGGGTTACTAAATATGGAACCAATCGAGACATAGTGTTGAAGCTCGTTAGGTAAGCTTGACAGTCGATGTTTGTCATCACCAGGGATAGGAAATCAGATTCTATCTTTTCCACCTCATGCTGAGGGCAATAATTTTCCCTGATAAGGGCAACAAATTGATCCCACGACATATTGTACAATGGGATTTTTCCGGTGGCCTCAATCAGAGATCTCCACCATGCTAATGCTTCACCCTTAAAAGACTGTGATACAAACTTGACCACGTCTCTCTCAGCACATCCGCTGATGTCTACAATCGTATCCATCTCATCCAGCCATGTCATACAGTCAATGGCTCCCTTCTCCCCAGTGAAATCCCGGGGCTTGCAGGAAACAAAATATTTATACGTGCAACCCTTGTCACGGGGCCCTTGATTACGTATAACCTGCTGAGATGGAGCACTGTGGTTCGAGGAGCGTCGATCATCATCTTTCTTCGGGCCGTCCTTCTTGGGCGGTGGCTTCGAAGGCTGTGTAGATTGGGTCCTACTACGGGTCCCACTGTACTCTTCATACTGCCTTTCCAAAGCCTGTGTAACAGCGCCGTCTATGATCGCTTTTAATTCAGCACCCGTTAACGTAATCTGGGCGTTCTCATTCTGCTCCACTGGATGGCTATTTATTTCATTTGAGTCAGCCATACTAATTGAACTGTTGCAGAAAACAAGGACAATAGTTTATTTGGGAGTTTATTATAGAATTATCTTTTATGGCAATTCATTAACCATGGTACAGAGACCATATTTGGTTAATTTTTAAATCATATTTATTTAGGATTTCTATTATAATTTATCCCAAGTATAAAACAATAACAGTTTTATTTATGGCACAAAAGGCCTAGTCACGTGGACACTTTTAATTTAATCTATGATTTCAGAGAATCAAAACATTAAGGTATACTGGCACAATAGGCCTAGTCACAAGGACAATTATAAATTATATGCTAGGATTTCAGATAATCAAAGCATTTGAGGTTTGAACCTAGTTCATTATCTTTATTTGACAGGGAGGCATAGCTACGACTATCTTTTGGCTCATGTAGAAATGAGCAAGGCCCGTAGGCATTATATTACCAACGTATGGTAAAATATGATCATCTTAATTGATGATCTTAACCCATGATTCAGAGATCATATAATTGGGTTTGGAATCTTCTAAAGAATCCTTATACATATAAAATGACATGTGATTTTAACGAATCACATCTGCCAGGAGTGTTAACATGTTTTCAGATGTTAACTTAGATTTGAATCTTTTGAACAGGTCTTACCATCTTGGCCCGGTCTTATAATGACCAAAAGGCTAGGTTTCACTCTTTAAGATTCTTAATTAATAATTGCATAGGCAGATTATTTCAAAAGGAAAAATTTTCATTTATTTATTTCATTTGTAATTTATATATGCACATAATGGCAAACATGAAATTTATAAAACAAACATTCCATTAATTTATTCAAAATACTACATATTGCCCTAAACGGGTCTTTTTAAATAACAAACTTACCCTCGCAGGGGTTTAATAACACACATGCCCACGCAGGGGCTTTATAACAAACATAATAGTCCACGCAGGGACCTTAAACAACAAACTAGTCCACGC
Organism: Helianthus tuberosus; assembly: GCA_030545235.1. NCBI lineage: Eukaryota > Viridiplantae > Streptophyta > Magnoliopsida > Asterales > Asteraceae > Helianthus > Helianthus tuberosus. The sequence goes on from CM060394.1 coordinate 47,482,460, forward strand.
AGGGACTTTAAGCAAACATCATACCCACGCAGGGGTTGACGGAAAATAGACCCTCGCAGGGGTCAAAACAACACACATACATACCCACGCAGGGGTTTAAACAAATATAGGAAGTACAGGCCCACGCAGGGGCTCACAACGATTGGAAGGATTTAGTGATCCTTCTTGTTCTTCCCTTTGATCAAACTTGCTAATCCTTGGAAGAAAGTCTGTCTCTCCCTACGGTCCATGTGCACTTCCTGTTCAACCTGATCCATCCTCTGAAGAAGTTCTTCACGCTCAGGTGGGGAGAACCTAGGCGGCTGCGATTGAGCCCGTATAATAGGCCTAGGTGGTATCTGGTACCCATGTGTTGGGTACCCAACTCCCCATGGAGCTCCGTATGGTCCTTCTGGATGCAGGGCATTGTAGTTGGCTGCTACCAAGTAAGGGTCGGCCTCTGCGTACCCATAGTTGTTGTGGACCGGCGGCTCGAACGGGTTGTATGCCATGGAACCTGTATAAGCTGGGATTGGGTTGTCAAAACCCATTGGCGGCGGCTGCAGCATCACGGGGTTGGAAGGTCCACCCATTTGTGGGTCCTCCTGATGTGGCGGGTAGTGGCTGGCACTTGACTGACGTGGGGAGCTGAAATGAAAGTCTCCCGCACGTGATGACATACGTGCACCTGACCTCCTACGCCTCGGTGGTGGCGGAGGCACCTGATTAACTGGTGGTGGTGGAGGCGGTGGCGTAACTGCCACAAATCGGTGATCCTCAGAGGAATCTTGATGATGCTGCTGCTGCTGCGGCTGCTGCTGCTCATGAGGCGACGAGTGGTGAGAAGGTGTATAATACCACTCGTGCTGAGTGAACAAGGCTTGGAAGCTATCCGGACCAACATAGGGCGATCCGTGGAATGAAGATCCGTCGGAGATCTCTATCGGGTGGTTCAGAGTACCACTTGCCGGCATGACGGGGTCCGTATCCTTGTCCATGTCATCCGCATTATCACCGGAGAAGTGATCGTCTGGCCCTAGTGGGTTGAAACCCACGGGTTCTGGTATGAATCCTATTGGGTTAAACTGTCCCCGAAAAACAAGTGTAGGGTCTCCATAGGAATGATGGGACAAAGACCTCTGCAGCGGTATGAAGGAAGGCAGAGGGTTGTTGGGTTCGTCTTCCGAATGCGGTCAGTATGAATTTTGGACCGGAGGTGTAGAGCTGTGCGAAATGGATCGTCTCGCCGGCTCGAACAGGTTCCTCCTGTTCTGACGTGGATTGTCGCTCTCCGTAGCAGATGGAGCTCGTACATTGGACGGTCCCGCTTCATTGTCGTTGGGGGCGGTGATTGGCCCCTTTCCTCGTCTACGGAAAAATCTTGGAGGCATTTTGATATTCCTGTCAATAAAGCATGAGATAACAATAACAAATATAAAATTTTAAAGGACAAAACAAAAACCCGAATAAGGTGGAATTTGTCCTATGTTATAAGTCTAGACTCGAAGGTTTAGATATGTGCAATTGTGTTATTGAGATTAAACACAAAAAGGCTAGTGTTTAATTCACTCAATGTTGGCTCTGATACCAACCTGTCACACCCCGATTTCCACGTGTCACCGGTGGGCCCGGTGGGGGAGTATCGTGACGTCATGGTTGGTAACGTAATAGTCAAACAACACAATATCAATATGCACAGCGGAAGCAAATATAAACAGATATAATACAACCGAATTTATTATTGTAATATCAAGTATCACAACGTTCGATTGTTTAACCACAGAACGGATCGAAATAAAATAGAAACAATAGTTCAACAGACTTCAGGCATCCTAAGCTTGCGAGACTTTTTATTGATGCTAAGGAGACAATCCAGCCAATTTCGTTTAGTACCTGCATTCAGTCTTTTTGGGAAAATACGTCAGTTTACACTGGTAAATACAATCAACTGACTCATTTTGAAAATGATTTAAAATTGGTTTGGATGCACATGGCATAAGCATTTTTATAACTTGGGAGAATTATTTAATATTATAATCTTGTGAACGAATTACATATTACTTGTGCGTTCAGTAGCCCGGATCTTGTCCGGGTTAAAGATCAATAGACACACCACAATAATGAGTTATACACTGACAGGTGTACGCCTACACCCCGTGCTCAGGTCATGGCCATCTCGTAAGATGATGCCAAGGATATCCAGGACATGGTCATTAACCCCCCAAAGGCTTTAAGTAACAAGACTGTTTAAACGAGCCGATCAAATTATTCAACTACCCACTTAATGGTGGAGATTTGATGCCCGATCAAGCGGTATGCTATATACCGTAACCCAAGCCCGTATAGGGAAAATAAGTTAAAAGTATTTACCTGAGCAAGTATTTATCACAATAAGCAAAATGCACGTAGCTTTTACTGGTTCTCCTAATCTGGAACGAAGGTTTAATATAACCTATTAGAATCCTAACGGGTCTTTAATTAAGCTTAAGATTAGACCTGCTAGTTTTCAAGATACGGTTCGTACGCACGATTAAGCGAAGACCAGATAGAATGTGATTTAGACCCGACAAGTTCAGAGACTTGTTTAATATGGGTCCTTCATGCACATTCTGGATTTTGAGATTAAACCGATAAGGTTTGACACGTTTCGGCCAATTTATGTAAACTTGTTACATAAACCGAACCGAACGCGAAATAAGCGTAACAGGTATCCGTAAGAGCCATATACAGGTTTCCTAAGTTAATATGCTTCAAATATGTTGTGACATCAGTAAGATATCTTTCATTATGCCCGTAACGTGTTTAAACACAAACTAGGCCCCGTAGGGGTAGTTTGGTCATTTAAAAGTTTATAAAAGAGTTTAAATAACAACCTGAGTTACAGGTCTGATGTAATCAGCAATTATACTCAATTTGCTAAGTCATATCAGTGGGTTAAAGCATATATGTGAAATTTATCATTTCTAACCAAACTATGCCCCGTAGGGGTATTTTGGTAATTTCACATAAGCCGAAAAGCTCAAAACTGAAGTCTGAGTTTATCAACCTTTGCTTACTGTCAAAATATTATAATTTGCCTCATATATTAGTAGGTATCAACCCGGGTATGTCCAATATGATTTTAAAACATACTATGCGTTAAAAACGCTAAATAAGGCGATTAAAGGCCATTTCCGGGTTCGATACTTAAATCTGATATTTTTTATATTTCCAGAAGGCTTAAAATAATTTATTTATCATATGTGATCAGTAGCAAAAGGTTTGGAGTCGTTTAGATATGTAAAACTCTTTTTATGGCCCGTAAGGGCAAAACCGACAATTACCGGATTAAGCCTACGACTACTAGTTATGCTCAGCCTAAAATTAATTAAAAATCTTTAAAATTCCCAAAATAATATATTACATCAGTGGGTATTAAGTTTGATGCCAAAAAGTAGGCTTAACTAGGCTATACGCTAATTACGCCGTTTTATTAACATAAAGCTTTAAATTTGCGATAATGAGCATAACTCCTAATCTATAAGTCAAACTGATGTCAAACTTTGTATACAAGTTTATATATCAGTAATCAAGGTTTCTACACTTTTACATCTTCATAAATCACGTTTTAAGGTAATAAAGGGCATAATGGTCAACATATGAGCAATTAACGGAAACATGCATATTAAATGGATAACTAATGAACCAAGGTGCATAATCACAGAGGGTTGTTCTAACATGTAACCTAGTCCAATTAAAGCTCTGAGGCATTTCTAAACCATGCCTAAACGGGTCAGAACTGAAAGTCAAAGTGAAAGTCAAACTATGCGACTTTCGGTTCCGAACCGGGTCTAAACAGGAAATTGTCGGGTTGAACATGTTTAGACATGTTCTTACACTTATTACTAAGTTATAACAATGATCAAACAGGTTGTATATGGTCTATAATGTTAATTATGCAAAAATGACATTTTAAGCTTCCTGTTGACTTTTTCTAAACTAGTTTGACCCGACTTTTGACCTGGTTAGAGTGGTGATCAGGGGAAACCCTTTTGAGGTTTTATTACCCACATAAATACCAAGCTATAACTACTTTTAATTCGAGATATGACTGAGCCATTGTTGACTAATCTCGAAGTCAAACCGTAATTACGACAGTTTGACTTTTAGCTAATTAAACAAGCTAAACTCAAATAAAGAAGGACTAGCAGACTTACAAGAGTCCTATGCACGACTTATGATCAGTTGGACCTGCTTGAGAGCTCCAGAATTGATCAGCTTGCAAGAAAATGGTGTGAAGAGCAAGTGTTGCAACTAAGGCCTTATATAGTGGTTTAATCCACCATAACATGTTGACAACAAAGTCTAGGACACACCACAACCTCCCAACATGTGTCCTAGTGCTCTAAGACTGTTTAGGGGTCGCCCACATAGCATTAATGTCGTTAAAAGATCGGTTCTCCGCGTTTAAAGGCAACTGTCCCGCTTTTCTGCTTCTGGGCGCCTGACGCGGCCCGCCTCCCGATTTAAGATATCCAATGCGGGCCGCATGGCCCTTAAAATCAGATTTTAAATTTTTATTTGTTTTACAACTTGACCTTTGGCTTCACGAAGGGGTAACTAAGGTTATTTCTTGCATTTTGACCCCCTTATATTTACCATCAAGGGCTCTAGGACTTATACCCACTTTGCCAAGTCCCCGAACACTTCCGGTTAACCCGAAAAGCCTTAACTTTCAATGTTTGCACTTTAACCCCTCGCACACGAATTTGGTCATAACTTTCTCATACGATAACGAAACTTTATGAAATTTTAATCGTGCATTCTAGTGAGCATAATTAACATTTACAAAGCTTCGGGTTTATCAAGAGGTCACTCAGAGGTATATCTTTAAACATGTTGACACATTTAACCCCTGTAGTTTGTAATTACTCACTTTTGCTTCGTATGATCCATGATTTATTCGTTTGAGGTTATAAACATCATGTAAGGTTATTATGAAGTATATTTATTCACTGTTGACATTTAGAACCCGTATAATCACGTACTTTCCATGTTTGTCAACTTTAGTCCTTTTATAACATATATCCATTATGATGTCATATGTATGCTAATCCCAATTATTTGTGTCGTTATGATAAATTGTGATATTTGAATCTATAGTTGTTTGAAAGTAAAAGTAAGATCCGTCATAAACTGGTCGTGAGGAATGAATAAATTACGAAAGATAATGCATCATATCCGGTTCCTTCTAGTCGAACCGGGTATGGGAGGTTAAGTATGTAACGAATGTAAGTCTACTCGATCCGTCTTCTCGGATTGGAATGTAAGTGTAAGAATGTAAAGAATATGATTGTTCGTCATGAACGAATCGAATGAAAGATATGTTAAAGATACAAGTATGCGTTATTAGCGGGTATGTTAAGAAAGGTATATTTAGTCTCTATTATGAAGCAAGCAAGTAATGAACCGTTTAACGGTTAGTAATGTAATGGAATGATGCAAAACCGTGATAAATACTAACTTATTTGTTTATGTTGAATGTAGGTAAATCCTCAATTTGGGCGACTTGGCAATTTGGAGCGAGCACATGCACACATTATGACCATCAAGCGCTTCCGCTATTTCGTATTAATGTTTTGGGTCAAAATGCTTGTTTTGTATAACCTTGTTAGTAGTTACACTTTTTAACACTTGATGTTATGGTTTTTAGTCGTGTCTAGTCGAACGGGTTGTAGACTTATTTGTTTTGATGATGGTTAAAACAGGGATACACTCGTCTTATGGACGGGTAATGCCCAAATTTTGTTAAAAATTGTGCATTAATGATATTAGTATCGTTACCTTATTTTGTGAAAAGATTAGGCGAATTTGAAAGTTCAAAATTATAGTGCCTAAGCTCGCCATTTTTATTAGTCACATAAGCGGACCTTACAAGTTGGTATCAAAGCCAAGGTTTGAGGGATTTGAGCATATGATGTGATGCTTGAAATCAAACCGACGGCTCGTTCGAAAGTGTGCTCGCTCCAAGATCACCCATGAGGTAACAATTTAAGTTTTTGATAAAATGCTAGTATGTGTAATGTGCTTGGGATATAAAATTTAAGTTAAGTACGTAAAGGAGTAAGTATGGGGGCCATACGGGGAGTTTCAGGGACCGTATGGCTGAAAACGAACCCGGAAAATGGTCGAATCAGCCCAAAATATCACAGCAGCGTTTCAGCAAATCGGGAGGCCGTCGCAGACGGGCTTCCAGCCGTCGCCGACGCCCCCCCTTTGGGCCGACGCCCTAAGTTGCTGCTTACAGACAAGTGGCCGACGCCACATTTAGGGAGCCCGTCGCCGACGGGGTGTGAGGCCGTCGCCGATGGCTAGCGGAAATCAAGTCCGCTGAGAATTTTTGTTTTGTTTTGTTTTTCGTATTTTGAGTTTCCAAATTGTCCGAAGGCCTATTAAATGTTCGTGTAGGGTCTATATAAGGCCTTATAAGATATATGTAACCACGATTAGTGGTTACGATAGAAATAAATTTATAAAAGTCGAAAGTAATGTGTCGAATGACACAAATGAATGATGAAATTTTAAAAGGCGAGTAAAGTTTAAAATGTAAGAATGTGAATGAAGTAAATACGGACTAATGAACTATGATGTATTGAAAGCTTGTGATTTGTATTAAACGTTAACATGACAATGTGTAGATGGCCGATGCAAGAAACGTTAATGAGGATGACGATGATACGACTAGACAAGAAGCATTTAATAGCAAAGTCACGAAAGTGGCGGAAGGGGTTATGCAAGCTAATCTTCCACGATTAGCTCAAGAAGTGGAGAGTCGGGTATTGGGAGTTGTGGATGCAATGATGACCAGCAAGATAGAAGAATTGAAGGAACTGATTGAGGATTCTAAAGTTAAAAGCAAGGAACGACGATGCACATATAAAGATTTCATGGCATGCAATCCTGCAACGTATGATGGTAAAATTGACCCAATCGCATGCCAAAGATGGATTTCCAATATAGAAGCCGTATTTATACGAAGTAGGTGTGAAAAGGAAGACCAGGTGATGTTCGCTACTGGTCAACTCTCTTTCCAGGCGAAAGATTGGTGGGATGTGCATAACAAGGAAATAGGTGAGGATAAACTCCAAATGATGACTTGGCAAGAAATTAAGGAACCTTTCATGAGATATCATTGTCCTCAGTCGGCCATTGATAAGATTCAGGAGGATTTCTTACGCCTCCGACAGAAAAACGAGATGATAAACGAGATATCAAACACTTTCATGGATAAGATGAAGTTTTGTGGAGATTTTGTGAAGACTGAAAGAATGAAGATCAATCGCTTTTATGGTATATTGAAGGCAGAATTCAGGGAGTTCATTACTCCCTCAAAATGTGAAACCCTTGACGAGCTTATCAATTTGGCACGAGATAGAGACATTGAGATAAAAAGATAGGAGGAACGTGGTGAAAAGAGGTCGGCAGAAAAGGGGACAAATGCAAGTCCATCTAAAAAGGCGAGGTTCCAAGATCAGGGAAGGAAAGATAAGTCGAAGGGTGATATTACTCCTTGCAAGACATGTGGAAAACTTCACACTGGGGAATGCCTTTTGGGTAAGAAAGGATGCTATAAATGCGGTGAAGAAGGGCATACATCCTACAAGTGCCCTAGCAACCCGAAGACATGTTTCAACTGTTTCCAGAAAGGGCATGTTAAGTTGGAGTGTCCTAAACTCCAACCAGGATCAAAGAAGGAGGGAAAGAATGAAGAAAGCTCTAAGGCAAAAGGGAGGATGTTTCAAATCACATCCGAAGAAGCCAAGTCCCATCCGAATGTGGTCTCAGGTATCTATCTATTAAACTCCATACCGGTTTATGTTTTGTTCGATACCGGAGCCACTATGTCGTTTATTTCAAATGAAATCGTACAACATCCTTCATTTAAGATTGAACAAATGCCGATACCTTTAGAAGTAGAAATAGCCGATAGTAAGAACTATGTGTTACGCGAGATTTGTAGAAATTGCAAATTCATTATAGAAGATGAAGAATTCGATATCGACCTCATACCTATGGTTTTAGGGGAATTCAAAATGATAGTAGGTATGGATTGGATGGCACGACACCGTGTAGAGATTAATTATGAAAATAAGGTAATGCTTGTCCACTCTCCAAGTGGAAGGCAAATGAGTATTCAAGGGGAGAGAAATGTGGAAACAAAATTGTGCACCCTTGTTCAAGCCGTTAAATACGTAGTTAACGGGAGTAGAGCATACCTAGCTTATGTAGTAGACGCTCGACAAAGCCTCCCGAAGCTTGAAAATGTTGAGGCCGTGAACAAATTTCCGGATGTATTTCCGAAGGAATTGCCGGGACTCCCTCCTGAACGAGAAATAGAGTTTCGCATCGAACTGAATCCGGGTGCGAAACCGATTGCGAAGGCTCCCTATAGATTGGCTCCCACCGAGATGCGGGAGTTAATGACACAATTACAAGATCTACTAGATAAGGGCTTTATACGCCCGAGTGTGTCGCCTTGAGGAGCGCCTGTCTTATTTGTTAATAAGAAAGACGGGTCGATGCGCATGTGCATCGATTACAGAGAATTAAATAAGCTGACCGTGAAGAACCGCTACCCTTTACCTAGAATTGACGATCTTTTTGATCAATTACAAGGGGCGAGTTGGTTCTCTAAAATAGACCTGCGTTCGGGGTATCATCAAGTTAGAATACGGGAATAAGATATTCCAAAGACCGCGTTCAGAACCCGATATGGGCATTATGATTTTTTAGTCATGTCATTTGGATTGACGAACGCATCGGCTGCGTTTATGGATCTTATGAACCGGGTATGCCGACCCATGTTAGATAAATCTGTGATCGTGTTCATAGATGATATTCTAGTCTACTCGCGAAGCAAGACTGAACATGCGAGACACTTGCGTGAAGTACTTGAAGTTCTCCGTAAGGAGAAACTTTACGCAAAATTCTCAAGATGCGCCTTTTGGCTCAGAGAGGTACAGTTTCTCGGCCACGTGATAAACTCGAAAGGTGTCTTGGTTGATCCATCGAAGATTGAGGCAGTAATGAAGTGGGTTTCCCCAAAAACTCCAACTGAAGTAAGGAACTTTCTAGGCCTTGCTGGTTATTACAGGAGGTTTATACAAGACTTTTCAAAAATAGCGTTACCCTTAACGAAGTTGACGAGGAAGAATGAGAGGTTTGTGTGGGGCAAAGATCAAGAAGAAGCCTTTCACGTGTTAAAAGAAAAGTTGTCTAGTTCTCCGGTCTTAACACTCCCAGATGGAACGGAAGATTTGGTTGTCTATTCAGATGCTTCACATCAAGGTTTAGGGTGTGTTTTAATGCAAAGGGGAAAGGTTATCGCGTATGCATCAAGACAACTTAAACCGCATGAAGGAAACTACCCAACTCACGACTTAGAGTTGGCGGCAGTAGTTTTCGCCTTGAAGATCTGGAGGCACTATCTCTACGGTGCAAAATGTGCAATTTACTCGGATCACAAAAGCCTCAAGTATTTCTTCGAGCAGAAAGACTTAAATATGAGGCAGCGGAGATGGTTAGAACTTATCAAAGATTACGATTGCGATATCCTTTATCACCCGAGAAAGGCGAACGTGGTAGCTGATGCGTTAAGCCGAAAAGAGTATCCATCTCCCATTTGAGTAAAATCCATGAAGATGATAGTTACGCCACGTTTACTTGATATGATACGAGATTCCCAAATAAAGTCGCTTGGAGCAGAAGACCCAAAGAAAGAAAGAATGAAAGGTATAGCTGATAAATTAGAAGAAAATTCGACCGGACTCAAAACAAGATTCGGTCGAATTTGGATACCACGATTTTGCGAAGTAAAGACCGCTCTACTCGACGAGGCTCATAAGTCACGATACTCAATCCATCCCGGAGCAACCAAGATGTACCGGGACTTGAAAACCAATTATTGGTGGCCGGGTATGAAACGCGATATTGTAAAGTATGTCTCAAAATGCTTAACATGCTCCCAAGTGAAAGTAGAACATCAAAAACCATACGGGGAGTTACAACCCTTGGAAATTCCAGTCTGGAAATGGGAGGAGTTAACTATGGATCTGGTAACCAAGCTTCCTAGAACGAAAAAGGGGTACGATGCAATATGGGTAATCGTAGACCGACTCACAAAAAATGCCCACTTTTTACCTATTCGGGAAGCTTACTCTTCTGAGAGGATGGCGGAAATTTATATGAATGAGTTCGTATCTCGACACGGGGTGCCTGTGTCAATCGTTTTAGATCGGGATACTAGATTTACCTCTCGTTACTGGCAGAAATTCCATTAAAGTATGGGCACGAAGCTACACATAAGCACAACCTATCACCCTTAGACTGCGAACCATCCAAACGCTTGTTGATATGTTAAGGGCTTGTGCCTTAGATTTTGGCGGGAATTGGGATGACCATTTACCACTAGCGGAATTTTCTTATAATAATAGCTATCATAGTGGTATTCAAATGGCCCCCTATGAACTATTATACGGGAGGAAATGTAGAACTCCGGTGTATTGGGGTGAAGTTGGACAGAGAGAACTTGCGCCAAGTGATTTAATAGCAGTGACTAATGAAAAGATTGATTTGATTAGAGCCCGACTGAAAGCAGCCCAGGATCGGCAAAAAGCTTATGCGGACAAGAGGAGGCGTCCTATCGAATTGCAAGTCGGAGATTATGTCCTGCTGAAAGTATCTCCATGGAAGGGTATAATCCGTTTCCGCAAACGGGGTAAGTTAGGCCCTCGTTATATTGGACCGTTTAAAATCTTGGCTCGAGTTGGAAGGGTTGCATATCGATTAGAATTATCGTCTACACTAGACGGGATCCACAATACCTTCCACGTATCGCAGTTGAGGAAATGTCTTGCGGATGAAACCGCATTAGTGCCTCTCGATGACATCGAGTTGGATGAGGGGTTAAATTATGTTGAAAGACCAATAGCCATTAAAGACGTTAAGGTGAAGAATCTTCGCAACAAAGCCGTTAGACAAGTTTTGGTTTAATGGCAACACCGAAAGGGGTTGGAACTTACATGGGAAGCGGAAGATGAAATGAGGAAGCACTACCCTTTTCTCTTTGGTATGTAAATGTTTGAATTTGTTATGTGCCCAGGTTTCGGGGACGAAACCTCTTTTAAAGGGGTAGACTTGTAACATCCCAAAAAGATTTATTAGACACATGAGTTAAATAAATTAAAGATTTAATATAGTTAATGGAAAATGTTATAAGTACTAGTAATAAAATGAGTTGTGAGTAAGTTGTATAAAAGAAGTAAACAAAAAGGGACATTTGTGAAAATTTAAAGTAATGAGGGGATTAAAGAAATAAAAACCCAAAATTTCACCCCCTGGGGTGCTGGGTTCGATCAGAGCAAAGGGGAACAAGGGGGAACCCTTGTTCTTGCTAAATTCAAACAATTGACAACGAAATTCAGAGATAATCAGTTGCATGTCTCAAAATTTTCGATCATCTAAGCATACATAGTGAAGTGGTAAGTCGAATTTCTTGATTTTGTGAATTGTAGAAAAAGGGTTTCAACCCAATCATGAGTTTGTGGTATGATTTGTGTAAATTGGATGTTAGGGTTGCTCCCTAGGGTAGAAATCATGTGTGATTTTAGGTCAATTGAAAGATAATTGTATAAAACCACTTGATGAAAAATTAGCATGAAAAGAATGATCAAGTAGAAGTAATTATGAGTAATCTTGATATATGATCTTGCTTGTAATACATGAATGCTAGATAAATTGAAGTAGAATAAAATAATTGTATGAACATGATTGATTATTGATGATATATAAGAGGAACTAGTAAAGTCATGCTTTGAATACTTGTACAATATGCTTTATTAATGTGACACACACCAAGTGTTTGATGAAATGCTTAAGAGAATAAATGTGTGAAATTCTGAAAATTAGTGATAATGTTCGTCACTTGAAAATGAGAAATTTATGTAAATAATGGAATGAAAGTGTTGGGCTAAATGAATGAATGCGTTTAATGTAGGCGTGAAAGAAGAAGGCTCAAACACTAAAAAAACGGGAGACTCACAAGACCGAGGTACGTTCGTGTACACCATATATCCATTATGATGTCATATGTATGCTAATCCCAATTATTTGTGTCGTTATGATAAATTGTGATATTTGAATCTATAGTTGTTTGAAAGTAAAAGTAAGATCCGTCATAAACGGGTCGTGAGGAATGAATAAATTACGAAAGATAATGCATCATATCCGGTTCCTTCTAGTCGAACCGGGTATGGGAGGTTAAGTATGTAACGAATGTAAGTCTACTCGATCCGTCTTCTCGGATTGGAATGTAAGTGTAAGAATGTAAAGAATATGATTGTTCGTCATGAACGAATCGAATGAAAGATATGTTAAAGATACAAGTATGCGTTATTAGCGGGTATGTTAAGAAAGGTATATTTAGTCTCTATTATGAAGCAAGCAAGTAATGAACCCGTTTAACGGTTAGTAATGTAATGGAATGATGCAAAACCGTGATAAATACTAACTTATTTGTTTATGTTGAATGTAGGTAAATCCTCAATTTGGGCGACTTGGCAATTTGGAGCGAGCACATGCACACATTATGACCATCAAGCGCTTCCGCTATTTCGTATTAATGTTTTGGGTCAAAATGCTTGTTTTGTATAACCTTGTTAGTAGTTACACTTTTTAAGACTTGATGTTATGGTTTTTAGTCGTGTCTAGTCGAACGGGTTGTAGACTTATTTGTTTTGATGATGGTTAAAACAGGGATACACTCGTCTTATGGACGGGTCATGCCCAAATTTTGTTAAAAATTGTGCATTAATGATATTAGTATCGTTACCTTATTTTGTGAAAAGATTAGGCGAATTTGAAAGTTCAAAATTATAGTGCCTAAGCTCGCCATTTTTATTAGTCACATAAGCGGACCTTCCAAGAACGAGTCACAAGTAGTGACTGATGAGTTGAAGCTCAGTGGGAGCTTCAACGAGCCTTCAGGTTAGTTGGTGAGAAGGCCGCTCACAACTAGTGAAGATGAAGTGTTTACAGAGGTACTTATGAAGATGAAGTTTTAAGGAGAGCAGTTTGAAGTCTTCAAAGCCTCCAAGTGGGAGATTGTTGGGTTATGGAGGATTTGAGTAGAGCAGAGGATTATTCTTCTAGTCTGATGACTATTCCTCTAGGCAGAGGATTGTTCCTCTAGGAAGATGATTAGTCCTTTTGTCTGTCTGATGAAGATATATTATTATTATATTCAGTAACCTAATTTGTACCCTATAAGTACTTCTTATTCTTGTACCTGTACACTTTGAGCACCCAATACAAAGAAAGAACTAGTTTTGAAGAGTGGATGTAGGTCAGATTAGACCGAACCACTATAAATCATGTGCTTTTGTTCTTGTGATTTAGAGCGTGACAGTGTGTGAGCTTCCTGTGTTTGTTCTAGTGTTCGTGTGATATCGTGTTCTGACCCTAACAACAAGTTACAACTCACACCAAATTGAAATGTTACAAGCCCATAAGGCCGACTCAATAGCTTTAAATAAAAACCTTAGGCTTTATCTTTAGGCCTCTTTTATGTTGTAGATCCAAGTAGAGAGACCCTTATACACACGACAAAAACCATCGGCCTCACTATCTCCACCATAAGAGCGAGGATGTTGATTTATTTTAACGCAATGTGTCATGAGAATACTAACGAGCTTTGATACTCATTATGCACAACAAAGTGAATATGCAACGCAGAAGCGAAAAAGAGAAACTACTCTTTGAGAGCAAATTGATACATTATTGAATGAGAAAAACCAATACATGAGGATCCGTTTATAGAAAATTCTAGTATTTATCATCAAACTAACAACTAAGAAATTAAATTCCATGATTACAAAAATTAATACGACAACTAATAAATTGCATGAGTTGGTGACAACTCAAGATGTACGTGTAAATGAAAAATCAAGATAAACTTTCAAATTCAAAATGAGCGAAAGTTATACACCAATATTGAAATGTTACAAGACCTTCTTGACCTTCACATTGTCCAGTGATTGTTTCCTCTTGTTCCAAAAGCCTACTATTAAAGAGTCAATGATAACCTACACAAAAATGTTCAAATGTTAGTTATGTTTGTGGGTACATAACACACTAGTTCAACTAAAAACATATATAGACAGAAGATAAACCTGGCTTATATGTGCTGCAACACAGGGAAGAACAAGTAAACCAGCTTCACCAAACGTACCACCAAGTTGTTCCACAACGGCAACCAGCACCGACACAGTTTTCTACAAATAACTTAAACAGATCAAGCCTTGTCTAAAGCGAAGTAATAATAAAACTATTTGCCGATGAATGCTACCTGGCTCGCAACAAGCAAGAGTGTCTTATGATTTTCCTCTTTTGCAAATATTGATTTGCTGCCACCAGATACAGCACATAGGAGTTGTATCGCGATGGCATTGAAACATAACAGCACAAGGTGAAGAATCCTGCAGTTAATCGTAAAATTATATGAGATAACAATAATGTGGACAATATCAAAGGAAATTTATAAGAACATACGCGCCCATTAAGACAGCCACAAGAACAACTTGAGGTTTAACCCCTAAAAGCAGTGGCCTTGATTTGCTAACTTGTACCCAAGGGATCTGAATAAGATTATAATCATATATAAAACACAATATAGTCAGGTTCAGTTCCTCAAGGCACAGCAATGCCAGAAATGCAGAATAAATTGATCACTAAAGTCTAAAACTTTGTTACCAATTTGTACAAGATGAGCAACAAGAGACATGAACCAAGCACCTCATTGGTAGGGGGTGTAAGCGAGCCAAGCTGAGTCTGAGCATAGGCCCAAGCATGACTCGTGAGTAGTTTTTTAATCTCGAGCTTTGCTCATTTATTATTCATTAATTAATTTATATACATTTATAAGAATCATGTGTATATTATAATATAGAGTAATTTACTTTTTGAGTCCTTGTGTTTTAGTGATTTTAACCATTTGAGTACAAAATCAAAATGTTTAACGCCCTGAGTCCCTAGAAGCTTTTTTTATAACCATTTGAGTCCAAATTTTAACCTTTTGAGTCCAATTTTTTTAACAAATTGGACTCAAAACGTTATAAAATTAAGGGTTATTGGATTTTAATAATCCTAAGTTTCACCCGTTAGCCGATAATAATCCCAACTTTAAAAATTCCCTCCAATAATTCCAACTTGTAAAAGTTTGGCCGCCATTGATCCTTTTCAAACATATACGAATTTGGTTTCCTCAATAGATTCAATTACACCTAGAGACTACTTAATTTGTTTAAGTTCACCTATGTTAGAAAAGGATCAATGACGGCCAAACTTTTACAAGTTGAGATTATTGAAGGGAATTTTTAAAGTTGGGATTATTATCGGCCAACAGGTGAAACTTAGGATTATTAAAATCCAATAACCCTAAAATTAATGGCTAGGGACTCAGGGCGTTAAAGTTTTTAATTTTGGACTCAAGTGGTTAAAACCACTAAAACACAGGGACTCGAAAAGTAATTTACTCTATAATATATATTACTTAGTTATGTGTATCATAATTTTGTAAATAATGATAATTATTATATAAAAATATATTGAATTGATAAAAAAAAACTATATAGATAATAAGCTAGTTGATATTTGCGAGCTAGCTCAAGCTTGACAAGTGAACCTCGGGCTTGTTTATTAAATAAACTTATTATTATGTTCAAGCTCGTTTAAGCTTTGCTTGGTTTGACTCGAGCTTTTAGCCAACCAATCTCGAGTAGCTCACGAGCGGCTTGGCTCGTTCACACCCCTACAGCGACATATAGCAAGTTAGCAACCACAAAATTTATCCTCACCAGACTCAGCAAAATCGCACCCAGTGTAGATAAGTGCTTACGATTATTGTCAACAATATCTGACATGCCTGCAAAGAATATGAACTTGAAGTGTAAAGAAAAAAACCAAGTACAATGATGTAGTTTAAGATGCAAAGTATTCGAAGATGTGTGCATAGTAGTACAATTTTTCACATCTTAGACAAATATAATTTCAAAGTACAAGGCAAGCTGCTTCAGATTATAGGTCAAAATATGAGGCTAAATATATGTGGTTTAAATCTAAAAAAAACCACCAAGAAATTAGAGGTGGTAAAATGGACGGGTTGGTAAGCTTACCTAGAGGGTCAAAGCCTTTGATGGGTCAACAAGGCTTGACCCAAAGAACTTTTTACCCAAACCTTTTAATCATTTTAAATAACGTTAATTAACATGTCTAGTATTATTTAGAAAACTCGGCCTTACGAAAAGTTTTTTCAAATTTTTTTTACCAAAAATCCTAAAAAAATCAACTTTTCCAAAAAAAAAACTTGTTTTTTCTTCATTTACAACAGTCGTAAATGCTGTAAAAAGTGATGTCATGCTTATGTCATCAGTTTTTTACAGCTGTTGTAAGGGGCCAGAAAACACCACTTCGAATTTTTTATGAAAGTCCTTCTAAACATCTTAATCTAGGAGTGTGAAAAAAATGGGGGCAAACTCGCACAGGAATGCCGAGTTCTCTAAGTTGTCACAACTCGAGAGGGTTTTCCCTTGATCTTGATCCTAAATATATATACATATATATACACACTCTGGGTATCTACTATCTACCCAACATCCATGTTTCCTTTTAAGCTATATCTTATTTTACCCGTTAGAGATAAAACATAGTTCGAATCAACTATTTGTAAACAGGTTGAAATTGTCACTTCTAACGCAAACCAAAGAGGAAGAGGAATGTGGTAATCATCTTTTGGAAACAATAAAAACCATCAACTATATGTTTTGATGAGGCTTGCTAGGGGCTCTGATTTCTCATCTAAACATCAAACAGTTTATGAATCTGGAAAGTATGTAGAGTAGGAAAATCACCTTTAATAGATTCCCGAAAAACCTGTTGAACGAAAAAAAAAAAAAAGAAAAAAACTGTTAAACTTGTGAGGCGTATGAGACGACAAGTGATCCGAACAAGTTAAACAAGATAAGTAGCATGTTACCTTTCCCAAAATCAGAGGTATCAAAACCGTGCCGATAAGGCTTCTGAACATCTCATCAGCTGGAACAGATGCACCAACTCCACCAGCAATTAGTTTTGATATAGAAAAAGGAACCTACAAAGCTACAGCTAGTGATGATAATGTACATAATGTAGATATTAAATCCAGAATAAGTACTTCTAGTTCTATAGGATTCTAACTATTATCTGCTCTACCCCCCCCCCCCCCCCCCCCCCCCCCCCCCAAAAAAAAAAAAAAAAAAAAAAAACTAGAACTGTTGTTTATTGAACTTACAATCAGAATTCCCAACAGACTAGATATCACGGTCATTGCGAGAGCCAAAGCCGGATTTCCTCCAGCAAGCTGCATCACAGGATTTGATATAATGGTCATAATTCATAAATAAACTTTTTTTATTTACATAATTAATAAAGATTGCTTGAGCAATTAACTAACTGTGGTTAGAGCAACTCCACTAGAAATTGCTGTAGGCATGCAGTTATATAGAGCAAGACCTGTATGGTCAGATATATAGAAAAAATAATAAAGATGTGGAAAACACAATATATAACTATACCATCAATTTGTTGTGGTGTTATTGTTACACAATCATTTTTCAGCTGGCCAGACCTGTTACAAATTCTTGCGGTTGTAAGCGAACTTGCACCATAATTTTCGAAAGGAGGGGTGTAAGCAGTAAAATTGAAGTCTGCAATGACATGAATAATATAGTATAACAAATCGGTCACTAATTCGAAGACAAATAAATATTTTTTAGCTGTTAGCTAATTTGACTACAATAATAATAGTAAATGTTTCGAATAAAATGATTTAAGAGGCTGTATGCGTTATAAATAAATCATAATGACAGTAATAAGATTTCAGGTTCATACTAGCCCAAAGAGCCCAACGGGCCATGCTTCAGCAGCCTCACCAACTTCTGCGCTACGCAGCGTTAATCCTGTAGGAGAATAATTATCAATATTCAATCCGTTAGATCTTGCATACATGGAATACGACTGAATGGAGACGTAGATATTAAATTGACCGAAATGTATAATGTGTTGTGTTTATGAATTTAAGTAAGACAAATTTGCTAAGTACATACATTAAATTTATAAAAGTTGTTACCTGATATGAGGAATATTCCAATAATGCTAAACTTGGATACTTGATATCTATGAGCAAAACAACCAGGACTAGGATTAATGAGGGCAAATGCTACCCCTCCAATAAGAGCTGCAACAAGTTGATTAATAAATCAAGCATCCATAAGTTGTAAACTAATTAGATACGTCGCAAAAATATAAAATCCGTCGGTAATAACGATATTAAAACATGGTCTTATTTTGAAAGCAGGTAAAAAGATGAACACAATAGTGACAATATGAACTTTCTCACACATTGCTTGATTCATCTACTTGAAATATTCTAAAACTAATGTGAGAAAATATTGATACCCAGAAATCTATTTTTAATGTGAGAAAATATTGATACCCTTTTCTTGATTCGACTAATTAGTCCCTTAAAGTAAGAAAAAAAATTTAAATTATTTATATACCATTAATTAGCAACATTTTTATGCATAGGGTGTTAAGCAATGATTTTGAATTATTTTATACCTCATGTTTGGGTTTTTCTAAATATATTTTTAATTTAAACCCAAACAAATCGATCATTTGCAATTTTAACCCCACAAGATTTGTTTTTTAATTTTAACCCAAAATTTTTCATTATTTACAATTTAACCTTACAACTTTTTTACTTTCAGCTTTGATCCCCTATACTTTTCATATTTCGCAAATTTTCGTTTTACGTTTAGTTCTAAATTTTGGGAGTTAACATGGCGCAACGTGCGTGTGTGGTTCAACGTTTTTACGTTTCGTTTAAAATTTATTGAGTTAACACAGTGCAACGTGAATGTGTGGTTCAATGTTTTTACGTCTATTTTTTCTCGTTTGACAAGTTCGTTGCAACGCGCATGTCCTAAGTCGACTCAATGTCGGTGGTTGCTAGCGGATACATATGCATGGGCATGCGTGCACCCACGCATATAGTGGAGCACGTTTAATTTGAAAGAAAAAAAAATGTGTTGATAAATGTTATACATAGTTAATTAACTTTTGCCCCTTACATTATAGCATAGTGACATCTTAGGGGTGATATAAGGCTTGGGGACCAATAGGTTCTGGGTTCGATTCCCACAAAGGGGTTTTCGCATATTTATTAGGTTTCCTCCTGAATTAGCGTATAGGCATTATTGCTTAGTGGAGATGGATATGATCGAGTGGTTCCGTTGATTGCATGATGATACCTTAGTAGTTCATTAGTGATCCAAATTTGTCGTAAAAAAGTTAATTAACTTTTATTGAACAAAAAAGCTAAA
The DNA here is from genome assembly GCA_030545235.1 of Helianthus tuberosus. Taxonomy (NCBI): domain Eukaryota; kingdom Viridiplantae; phylum Streptophyta; class Magnoliopsida; order Asterales; family Asteraceae; genus Helianthus; species Helianthus tuberosus. The sequence continues at coordinate 47,501,893 of CM060394.1, forward strand.
AACGTAAGGCCATAACACGAGTATGATGTTATGGAACATATGCATGTGTTGTTGGATATATTTGCACATAAAATCCAATTAAAACAAACAAGGTGCATATGTGTGCATGTAATAAAATGCATAGTTATACACATGTGCATCAAACAATACATATGTGCATATATATATGCGCATGGGTGCCTAGGCCAAATATCGACGATGTTACTACACATGGCACCGTTGATGGTGCTAAGGTGATGCGTGTGTCAAGATGTCATGAGGCTCATTTCAAGGCGGAGGTATCAAAACGCTTAAGGTTTTGACGTTGCTAGTTAGTGATTTGTCATAAGCCATATATGGTCGCCGCTTCAGTTGTGCAACACCAATATGTGATGGAGAGAGGTTGAGTTCAAGGGAGAGAAGGTGTTTTGTGGGTGAATGGTATTTACAGATAACGTAACGAAATAAACTGATACCAGCTGAATTCTTGTCACGACGCGTGACAGAATTTCAGTAGTTTGTTTGTAAAATTGATGATCCTTCTAGAGAGAGGGAGGCTTATATTTGTTCATTGCTCATGTGTTTCGTCCACTAGCATCCATTCACTCCTAGAAATCATTTCTTACAACTTACAAGTGTATCTTAGAGCAGTCATATCCCATCCCCATCCCCATTTCCCCATTTCCAACTACATTCATAAATTTGAGGGAACATGAATATTCATTCCCCATATATTTTATTTTTTATTTTGAATGGGTGGATGTGAGCGTAGAAAAAGAAAAATAATAAAAAGAAGAGTAAACAAGTATCATTTAGTTGAATAGATAAAAATATCATGAATGAGATATAAGATGTTATAAAAAATTGAGAAACAATTTAAAAAATATGATTTTTAATTAAATTATTAAATTATATGGTTAGGGATAGAAAATGGAATGTGAATGCTATTTAGCACTTTATCACATTCAGTTTCTTAAACTGTACGAGGGTGAATCACTGGTATGACTTTTGAGGTGTTAATTAATTACATGTGTCATGTATCGTGTATCATACATGTATATCACATGTCTTTAGATTATTATAGTATTTAAAAGATTATTTAAAAGATATCAGCAAGAAATGATATTGATTGAAGAAAAACTTATATTTGAGGTCAATATACTTATATTTAAAAGATTATTTAAAAGATATCAGCAAGAAATGATATTGATTGAAGAAAAACTTATATTTGAGGTCAATATACTTATTAATTATTCCCCTTGTGAAAAGATAGGATTTGTTAATATTCTACTCTATAATTTAATAAACAAGCACATTATTTTTTGGATTGCAATTTTGAAATATAGACTTTTATTAATTGTTACAGTGATTATTGCTTTAGTATAGAAATATGGTTTTCAAAACGGAAGTTAATAAAATTTAAATCTCAATTAAGTTATACAATGTCACAAGAAAGAGCTTACTTAATTATTTACTATTTCGATATCCTAAGGTAACACACAAAACTTAATCACGTATACAGATTTTTTTTAAACTATGTCAATTATCAATAAATAAATATTAAAATTGAAATGAACAATAATAATTGTGAGAGTATCAGTGAAATCCATTTAGCTAAACTAACTGAAAGATTTATATAAATAAATAAATAAATACTGTAAGGATGAAACTTTTTAGTGATCTAGTTCAAGGTTTTTAGAAAGATCACATTTTTCCATTAATCTTTAAATTTTACGTCTTCATTTTTGATAATCACATAAGCAAATAACATTAGTACATTACCTGTTGGTAGAAAATTGGAGGCAGCAAATTTCAACAAATGTTCTACAGATCCCATAAATTTTGGTAAACCCGAATCTTGAAGAAGGTGATCTCGACCGCTATGTTCCTAAAACTCGAGTGAAAAATGTGTTTTATGCTATTTTTACAAACGATGCTCTTAAACACACTAAGTTCTATATTGGAAAGAAGTCATATAAACGAATGAAAAAACTAACTAAAATACCTGATCATAATTCTGGCATTTTCGGATGATTTTAGTTTTATCAACAGAATGGAGTTTTGGTGGAATGATCAATGGAGTTTTACTAATGATGGAACCAAAACAGTGATCATCGCGGGTATTGAGGTGTGACGACGGACATAAGTTGTTCCTTGATTGAAAATGAGTCGTTCTGATAATTGTAGGAGAGGGTTTAGCAATCATTTGAAGCATTCTGGACAACTACTCCACCTGAGATCACACTCAAATTGTATTATTGGTAGTGGTTTCAATTCTCATGGTTAGCTAGGTACATATACATTGTTTTTATAGGCATCTATAAATCACAATGTCAACTTATCTCCCCAATCTCTTCCTCTTTTTTTTATTCCGTGGCCATCCTCTCTTTAAATTGGTCTTGGCACCCCCAATTAAATGAGACAGAATGATTTCTTTCAAGATCATTCACAATTGATTCTTCATCTATATCTTTTTCACCTTATGTTACATCATATATATCGGTTACGTTACGACACACACAAAAAAAATGATTGATATAGCATTCAAATCTCTATCTCTATGATAATTATATTAAAAATTACTATATTTTCTTTATTCTTTTCGATTAAATAATGTTTTTTTATACTTTTATCATATCTTTTTGAGTTAAATGCTTGGTTGGTCCCTGTGGTTTGCAAAAATTGCAGACTTGGTCCTAAATGTTTACTAATTACACGCGTGGTCCCTGTGGTTTTCAAAAATGCACTCGGTTGGTCCCTAGCCCTAACATCAGTTAAATTTCTCAGTTAAGTCCATGTTAAATGACCAAAATACCCTTGCTTATTAACTCTCTTTATAATCATCTTCATCACCATCATCATCCCCAGGTCTCTGCTCTCTCTCTCTCTCTCTAAAACAATATATCTTCTGCCCTACACCACCACCACTACAAGCACCACCACCATCTTCCCTCCTCCACCACTACTGAACACCCACATCCACCGTCTCCCCTTCGCCACCGTACACCCACCACCACCGGACACCTAACCAGTCGATTTCCCAATTTTAATAGCAAATCCATTAACCACCGGACACCGGCATCGTCCTCACTGCAGCTGCTGCGTCTCCGAGGTGAATTTGTACCTTCGTCGGCGATAAACCCTAATTGGTCTAACCTGTCGGTGCCGGTAGTGGAATTGGCGTGAAAATTGGTGTGATCGGAGGGTGAAGTTGAAGTGATGCTTGAGATTGCTTGTTCGAGGTTCCAGTTATGAGCGGAGAGGAACCTCTGGTGCGTAGCCAAGAACAACGCTGAAGATTCCACCCTTCAATCCGCCATCGATTGATTAGGTTATCAGTTTTTAATCTATTATTGCTGCTGGAACTGTTGGTAACCATCGGTTAATTAGGTTTTTAGTTGTTTAATATAATATTGCTGCTGAAACAGGTGGAAATGGTCGATTGATTAGGTTATCTATTGTTTAGTGTAATATTGCCGCTGAAACAGGTGCAATGATCGATTGATTAGGTTATCAATTGTTGTGCCGAAACAGGTGGATATGAATTTCTGACTACTGTTGATATGCTAACTCATAGGGAGCCTCAGTCGATGCTTGCTGCCATGTTCAGTGGTCGCCACACCGTTCACAAGGACTGTGAGAAGGTTAGCATATGTTTTTGGTTAAGTTTGATAGTAATACTCGGATTATACCGATTTTCTTAGAACAGTGTGTATAAAGGGTTTCTTCTGCTCAAAAGGAACATGTTTTGACCATGTTGTGTTTCTGCAGGGGTATGTGTTTGTTGACCGGGATGGGATGCACTTTTGGCATATTTTAAATTGGTTGAGGGACGGTGTGGTTCCCATTTCCAACTTATCAGAAGGTCTTGTTTTGTGATGGGTTGTTACAGATTTGCGAAGACTGTCGATGCAGGGTTCGATTGTTGTTTTGTGATGGGTTGTTACAGATTTGCGAAGGTGGTGGTGGTGGGTGTTCAGTGGTGGTGAAGGTGAGATGGTGGTGGGTGTTCGGTGGTGTTGCAGGAGAGATGGTAGTGGTGGTTTAGGGTAGAAGGAGGAGGCAGGATGATGAAGAAGATGATGGGGTGGGCCCTTTGTTTTATTTTTTCCTTTTTAATTGCTTTATTTTAATCTTAGGGGTAATTTGGTCATTTAACATTGACTTAACTGAGAAATTTAACTGATGTTAGGGCTAGGGACCAACCGAGTGCATTTTTGAAAACCACAGGGACCACGCGTGTAATTAGTAAACATTTGGGACCAAGTCTGCAATTTTTGCAAACCACAGGGACCAACCAAGCATTTAACTCTATCTTTTTTCTTTCTCCCCTACATACAACCATTTTTTAAAATATTAAAAAATTATAAAGGGCATAAAGAGTGTTTTCTCTAAATTTACTGATTAACGAAAACATTTTCTCTCTCCTCCACTCACAACCACTTTATATAATATAGAGAATTCACTCACATAAATACAGAGAATCGAATGTGAATGATGTCACATGTTATAAGGCTAAGTGTTACGTTTCACAATTTTTCACTGTCACATTATAAAGTTCCCACCACATAAGTGTCACGTAGTCATGAGTTCTTATTTACTTTTTTTCACCTTTGTGCATAATGGTTTCACAAGTTATTATCATATACCACCAATTAAAATATTATTTAAGTTAAATAAATTAAAGATAAAATCCCCACACCATCTTTCAGACTTTCACGCCCCTTGGCGTGGTGTTTAACCCCTCTTCCACACTCACCCAATTTTTGCTACATCAATTGGGGCGTTGTATCATAATATCAAACCTAATTGCACAGTATATATGTATGATAATAGCTGGTGTTTTTTATATAATTAGTTAATTACACACTATTATATTATAACACACACTTATATATAATTATGCATAGTTATACGCACGGTATATTAACTCTTTAAGAAAAATGTAGTTTTTTTAATATATAGCAACATTATACTCGTAGAAAATAAAATGTTTTTTAAAAAAGTAATAATGAAGCAGTTAAAATTTGTTTACGTTTAATAGATGGTGAAAGTAAATAAAAATGTTAACAATTGTTGTTGTTTATTGCCTTTTCACTTAAAACTATGATTGTAGAAGTCGACAGAAGCTCTTAACTAGGGAGACGGAGAGTAGTCGGGCATGTTAAATTATAAAGAAACTTGTTTTTGGGAAATTATATATGTGTCAGATAACAACATAGGTTTACTAATATTTATAACAAAATACGTGAATATCAATATAAATAAAAAAATACATGTTCAAATAATAAAATATTTCAAAATTTGATATTCATTCCTTGAAAATAATATTTATTCTTTAATATAATAGACAAAGGAATAATGTTTTATTTCTTTTTAAAGTCAAACTTGGCACAAGATCCGATTGTTGCCGAGGTTGAGCGTGTTTGATTCCAAGTGATTATGAGAAGTTGAAGAAAATCGTCTCGACAACCTATCTTATAACGATTACAGATTACCTGGTGAGTACTCGACCTTCTAGATTGTGTTTTACAACGTTGCTTAAATGTAACACTTTAAAATTATGAAATTATTACAACCTTAATTTAGTCATTACTTTGTATTGAATATTAACAATCTCTATCACTTCCAAGACTTCTCACTAAAGTTTCTCTTTTTATTTAATTTAGACCGTGGGGTATGGTGGGTGGGGGTTTGGGGCATGGGTTGACACGTGGAGTTCGAGCCCCCCTGTTGGTGAGTGACGTGTTCGTGGGGTATGGCGGGGCGTGACTAGCCCGGCGTGGCTTGGCCATGTGTATTAAAATAAAAAAAAAATTAAAATTAAAAAATACACACAACATTTAAAAAAATCCTAAAATTTTATTAAAATTTCCTAAATATTACAAAAGTCTACAAAAAAAAAGGATTACAAAATGGCCCCCTATGCCCTAGCCAACAAGCCAATAATAGCCGGCCACATAGGATCGCTAGCATGCCCCACGCCCGGCCTTAAACTCCCGACCAAGGGGCCACGCCCAATCCCAAGCCCACCCGGGGTGGTGACTTGGGCGTTTATGGCCAACCCACGCCCCATACCCCATAATCTTAGCGTGTGCGTGTGCTGTGTCTTTGTTTTTTTTTTAAATAGAGTTTTGACTTAAAAATTCATGTGTATCGCATGTCTGCTTCGCGCCCCGCGAGAGCCCCCCTGACTTTTGTTTTATTTGATTTTTGTAAATTTTAAGGTATTTCGGGACCGGTTTTCATATACAGAGTATATTTTAGGACGTAAAGGGGTATTATAAATATTTTAGGAGGGTTGTTATAATCTTAGACTCTTAATAGTTTGGTAGAACCATATATCCCAGATTGTGTAATCTGGTGGAAGTTTTGTAATATCAGACTAGGCTTAGTTTAACCAGATGTTGTATTTCAGATTTCAAACCTTGTACAGTAAGTTGTTATAAATAAAATAAGCACACTTTGTATCTAATGTGTTACAAAGCATCCTTATTGGGTGAGGTGTCACAGTTGGTATCAAAGCCAAAGGTTTTAACGAATTAGGCTCGGCTTCAACCTTTGTGTTTAGGCCTGCTTAAAACAAGTTACATACTTTTATAAGTAGTTTATAGATAGGGATGCAGAATTATCAGGCACTATTTACAGTGATAACTATAACCTATGAACCCTCAGTTAGTTACCTTTCTACACCTATTGCCCTAAATAACAATTACTCGTAAATGTAGTCCAGTTAAAGAGCAATAGATTCCTGTTTCAATGTGATATATTTGGAAACGTGTTGTACTATGTGAAATAGTTATTGTAACCGCTTGCTAATGATAAAAATACTGAAGTAGTGTGATGTATTGCAAAATACATCTGGTTTCCATGTACAGTTTGTATAATTTTCGTTATGTTTTGTATAGGATCTTGCATTGTACTTAATCGTTTGCGATTTGCAGGGCTTCAGAGTAGAAAGGAAGCTAAAACGGGCGAAAACGAGCTAAATTGGTTAAAACCCAACCTACGGACGAGCTACGATTGATCGACTAGTTAAACGAAGCGAAAATCTGGAAAAAACACCCTATCGTGCCACGCGATAGGGAATGGAAGGCCACCTCGCGTGACACGAGGGGGAAAAGTCAAGATTTATGAAAATTAGCCTGTCGCATCGCGCCAGAGGAGAAGGATATGCCCGACGCGTCGCGCGACGGGGGTTTAGTTCGCAAAAAGTTGATTGCTGATTTATCCCATATAAACAAATTTAGAGGTTCATGATAACGGCAACTGGAACGGATTTGTAGCAGACAAGGGACAAATTTTGGTGCTTATAGCATAGTAATTTCACAAGATACGACAAAAGCTTACTTTTATCCCCTTTCGGTATATATTCCGTTTTTTCAAGTTTACCTTCGATTTGGAAAAAAAAAACCATACTTGAAAACTAATTAAAACTTATAACAAATATAAAAAGTATATAGTTACTTTATTCTTGTAGACTTAAAAAGTATATAGTTACTTTATTCTTGTAGATTATGTGTTGGGTAACCACGTCAAGGGTGTGACCATCATCACGGTAGAGCTACATCGATCAAACTTGCCACGCCCTCCCCTTTCAAGTTTCACCCCTTCAAGTGTGGGCTAATGCCGAATCCTTCACGCCCCAGGAACACCCATAAACCTGCAAAAATTGTGTCATCTAAGCGTGACTAAGATGGTTCACACCTCTGAGCGTGGAATCATCACATATACTCTTATAACTAATTAAAAAAGGATTATCAATCCACGAATTCCAAATTCTTGTATATCAATTTAAAAGATGGCGGTAGATGTGGCTGCCTAAACATCAAGGATGTAGGAAAATAATTTTTACTTTTCATAAATAAAATAAATAGGTAGTAACCATTAGCTGTGTGTACACATGATAACGATTTATATTAATTTTTATTGTTTTTTTATCATTGTCAACCCAAATCTTTGATTTTGTTCTTATTTTATGTATTAGTTGTTTTGTTTTATTGTTTACGTTCTGTCAAAGACCTGTGGGGCATGTTCTTGAATTTTAATGCATTATTTTATATCTTTTTAGAATAATGGGTTAGTTCATATTTCAAGGAGGATATAAATATAAATATTTTGAATAATAATTCTTATATAAATATAAATAAATAATATATAAATAATAGCATGCACAGCACGAGGAGTATCACTTCGCGACACCTTCAAGATTCAAGATCCGTAATCGCGTGATTGTTTTTCTTACTTTATTTTCCCTGTTATAATAAAAATAATAATGTATAAAAATATTAATGTATATTTAATTAAAACCTCTTATCTCTTGTTCAACCACACTCACCTGTTTCTCTTTTTTGGGAAACAATAATAAACTAAAGAACCTAGAAATTAGAAATTAGAGTAAACTGCAATTTTACCTTTTGAGATTTAAGCCAATTGACACTCTGACCCCCTCCCAGGAAAATATTGCTATCTAACCCCCCAACGGTGTTGATCTATCGCAAGATTACCCCCTGGCCTATGTTTCCATTAGATTCCAACGTTTTCTTTAAACGGTCAAAGGGCAAAATGGTAATTTCACCCTAATCCTTACTTGCATCCTTTTATCTTTCACATTTCATCGGTATGAAACCCTCAACTTAACCTAGTTCTAAAATCATCACTCTGTACATGGCGATCCTGCACATTTGAACAATTACAAGCGATTGGAACTCTGTTACGAGTATGGTCTTCGATTATGGAAGATTAGAGCTGAAGATCAGTATTTCGAACCAGACGAGATGTACCGTAAGTGACATGCAAGCTCATAGGGTCTGATTTAGGTAAAATTTGAACTTTTTGCTGTGTTAATATGTTGTTGATGTTTGTTTATAGGTGAAACTCAGAGTCAATTTACAATTAAATTACACCATGGAGGTAATTTTGTAGAAAACCCAAATAGGGAATACTTAGATGGAAAGATGAACTATATTGATCATGTAGATTTTCGTGTGTTGACTACGGATGTTTTAGAGGAGATGATTAAGAAAATAGGCTACAATAATAGTCTCTTTTTCTGCATTCATTACAAGGACATTAAAATGTGATGTTGATTTAGAATCTATGTTTGATCATGTGTGTCAAGGAGTCAACCTGATAGAGATGTATGTTGAACACCGGAGGTCAACAATCTTGATGGAATGTAGTTCCTGCAGGGCCATGTAAAGAAATTGTTCCAGCATCATTGTTAATACAAAATGAAAATGAAAGTCTGAATAAAGATGAGGAAGAAAGTGAATATCAGAATGAAGAGGATGAAGAAAGTGATCCTGATTATGAGTATGTTAAGGAAGATAATATGGTTTATGAAATAGAAGTCGATATGCAGAGGTTCAGGGCTAATGTAGAATTTACTAGGGAAGAACTGGATGGTTCAAGTGATGGGGATCATAATGATGAGAGAAATGAAGAAGGTCATCTTCCTGTAGACCTGGAGGACTTTGAAAGTAGGTCTGATGACAATACAACACTTAGAGATAGGGTTGCCCGGAAGATAAAGAGGAAAAGGAAAGCTGCTATCAAAGAGAGGGGTGCAGATGATGTGCCCTTCTTTGTTGGTCAGCTTATCGATGACAAGAGTAAGATGAACGATATGGTCAAAAACTATGCTCTTAAGGCTAGGAGGGATGTTTTTATCCTAAAAAATGAGTTGTTAAGGTATAGAGTAGTGTGTTTCGGTAGTAATCCACCACTACTTGGTGCTCCAAAAAAAAGAGATGGGGGGGGGGGGTGTTGGTGCACTTATGTCTGTACTTTGTCTGTATTTCGTCATGATACAAAACGATGTCTTGTGTTAGTCTGGGTTACGTCTTAGGTTTGTTATTATGTGTGTTCGATGTAAGTTTGACCAAGTCAACCATCCTCCTGGTTTGACTTGGCCAAACTGTTAACACATGTTTTGTAAGGTGTGTGTGTCGAAGGATGAGTCATCGAAGGATTGTTTAGATCCTTCGATGAGCTCGAAAGATAACCTTCGATGGATGTTGTCGGACTTCGAAGGATATCATCCTTCGAGGTATATGTGGATCCTTCGATAGGTTTCAGATCGAAAGATGATCCTTCGATCAGTCTATCTGATCCTTCGACCATACAAGCTGAAATGGGTATATATACTCATGTAGTGTGTTCACATCTTTCTAGACAAGAGAGGTGAAAGGTGTGTGAGAAGTCTGGTAGAGAGCATTCTGCTGAGAGCACACATACACGAGAGAGAGAGTTTGCAAAACACATTTGTAAACATTGAGCTTGTAACCGAACCTTTCATACGTATTAATACAAGTGGTGTTAATCGGTGAAGATTGTGTGTTGTGTTTGTTCTTGTTCTATCTCGGTTTGCATGCTAGCTTGGATTCCGCACTTGCTAGTGTGTTAGACATAACAAGGATTAGGTTGAACCTCAACCTCCGATACAAGTGGTATCAGAGCTTTGGCTCTTTTCCTTGTTAAAAACCGAGTTTATACAAGACTTTGGAGTGTTTGGCTCACTGTTTTTGCACCAGTTTTTTGGTGTTTTTCTCGCATTTCTTGACGTTAAAACGTGTTCTAAACTAACCGGGTGTGTTAAAGGACGGTTTGGGTAACTTAAAAACTTATTTTTAAGAAGTTTGGTCATTTCCGGCCAAATTCCGGCTTACTCCGGTGACCGGTTTCTGGATAAGAACCTTCTTTTAAGGCAATTTTTTATTGGTCAAATCTGGGTTGGCAGAAAGTATGGTCTGAACATACCTTCTGCCGAAAACTTTCTACCAACCAATCACCTTTTCACCAACCTGTCAACTTTTGTCAACTGTGTCAGTGCAGATCGAAGGATATCCTTCGAAGTCGAAAGATCATCTTTCGATCAAAGGAGGTTCGATAGATAATCATCCTTCGAACATCCTTCGAAGTCTGTGACTTATCCTTCGTTCCAAGGAATCTTTTCGAAGCATACATCTTTCGATCTACAGCTCTTTTTCGAAAGATAAGGATCCTACGATTGGAGAATCTTTCGAAATCATTGTTCGAAAATCAACAGTGATCTTTCGAACACTGTTGATCCTTCGAACAAGTTCTGTTCCTTCGATTCTTGTCTGTTTAAGTTTAACAAGTTTGTGTTTTTCAGGTCTTTCGATCAAGGATCTTTCGGCTGGGTGTTTATCTTTCGAAATATTAACATAGTTTGTGAAAAATAAATTTTTGAGTAAACTGCCATTTTGGTCCCTGTGGTTTGGGCACTTTTGCCATTTTAGTCCAAATCTCAAACTTTTTAAATCTGGATCCCTGTGGTTTCACTTTTATTGCCATTTTAGTCCAAAATTAAGAGTAAACTGCCATTTTGGTCCCTGTGGTTTCACTTTTATTGCCATTTTAGTCCAAATCTCAAACTTTTTGGAACAGTAAAAAAAGGAGGGATTTTGAATTTTGGACTAAAATGGCAATAAAGATGAAACCACAGGGACCCAGATTTAAAAAGTTTGAGATTTGGACTAAAATGGCAAAAATGCCCAAACCACAGGGACCAAAATGGCAGTTTACTCTAAATTTTTAAAAGGGGAAAACTTGTTTTCATTTTTTAAATCAATTTTCACTTAATATATTAATTTTTATAAAATGGGAACAAACGGTCAGTGGGATCCAACCGCGTGGACTCAAACAACTTTGGCTCCAAAATCATCAGCTATGCAATCTGCGTCAGATTTCAACAAAACTGCATGGATGCAGGCTATTGCCCCACCTCAAGCTGCAATGATAACTGCAAATCAATGGGCCTTGGTCACAAATCAAAGCAGCAGCATTCAAGCTATGATGCAGAACGACAGTGAAACTGGTACAAGCACAAAACCACCAAAGCTTAATCACATCAATGATTGGGGATGGTGGAAAGAAAGGCTGAGAACTTATGTTCAGGGGCAAGGTCAAGATCTATGGATGTGCTTCTTCACTGCATTTGACAATGATTTGGAAGTTGCAGGATCTAATCCAGAAACTTACAGCACTATGTCTGATGATGATAAGAAGAAATTTGAGTTAGAAAAGAAAGCATTCATGATTCTCACACAAGCTCTTCACAGAGACATTTACCACCAGTTTGTTTACTGCACGACTACTAAAAGCTTGTGGGATATGCTCACGTTACGATGTGAAGGAAATGCTCAATCTAGAAAGATCAAGCAAGAATTACTGAAGAAAGAGTTTGAAGGATTCACGTGTATGGAGAATGAGACTTTGGCGGAGTTATCTACAAGGTTCCATCACTTGTTGAGTGAGATGTTTGTTTTTAGAGTCACTGCCAGTCCACAAGAAATGGTGAAGAGATTCGCTGATAGCTTACCAGCAAAGTGGAGCGGTTATCTTGAAATTCTCAAAGAAAATGGTGTTCTAGACACAATCACAGTTTATGAGTTAATTCAAAAATTGGAGAATAAGGATGTAGAAGAAAAGATTAAGGCAAAAAGAACACTAACTCCTCAAAATCCAGAGATGTACTTTGGGATTGCAGGAGGTATCAGTGGAGAAAAACCAGCCTCTCAACATGCGAAGCTTCAAACAGCCTTCATCTCAAACACCGGACCTTCCACAACAGATCAGTTTGATCCTTCAGCATACACGATGTATTCAAGACCAGTTTCTTCTCCTCTACAACAGGGTGTGCAACCGACAGCTCAGCAGCAACAGTCGCAACAGCAAGGGTTTTATGGACGCTCTTCAAATCTTCAAGCCACTTCCAATCCGAACACAGTCAGATTAGACACTTCCAACTTTTCCAAAGTCAGTGTCGAAATAGCCAAGGAGCATATGGAGATGTTGAACACCTTGGTTAGTGCTTATTGTGGATTGGTCGCAGGTCAGATTGGGAATATCAATCTAACCAATGAAGATTATCAGCAAGTGGATAGAGAAGAGTTTGAAATGATGGATATCAAATGGGCTCTTGCTAGTGCAATTCGAAGAGCAAAGGAGTTTATGGAAAGAACGGGGAGAACCAACTTGAATAGCAACAACAACACCAAGTATGGTTTTGATAAGAATGCTGTCACTTGCTTCAATTGTGGTGAAAAGGGTCACTTCAAGCGGGAGTGTCAGAAGCCACCTAAGCAAGGAAATCAGAATCCCTTCAAGAATCAAGGACAGCCACAACAGCAACAGAACAACAATTCTGACAGATCAATAGTTCCCGTTGGAGGAAATGCATCTGGAACCACAAACACTAATTCCCACAGAGGATTGGTTGTTCAAGCTGATGAAATCTGCAATTGGAACCTTCAGCTTGGAGAAGGAGGAAATGGTGGAACAGCATGTTATGCTAAAGTGATTGAGAAGGTAGTAGAACCCGGGTCTGCTGGTGAATCTTCAGAAGATGAAGATAGTTCGGGTTATAGTGGGAGCATGGATGGGGAATCACTTGATGCTGGTGATTTATCAAGTGATGCTTTAGATTTGGAAGTTGATGAGCTTTTGGCTGAAGCTGAAGCATTATGCAAGAGGAGATCTATTCTCTGCCAGAAATCTGCTGGAACTTCCAAGAAGCTTGCTCGTTTCTTCTCTGAAGATGGATCTTTTTCTTTTCATACAGCCTTTATGGCTCACGTAGAAGGTCAAACTTCTCAGGTATGTGATATAAATTCTGACTCTGCTTCTGTTCCTATTGAATGTGCAAAGTGTTTAAAATATGCTGAAAAGGAAAGTCAGTTTGAAATCACACACAAACACAATCAAGAATTGATTGTAGATCTTTCTAAAGCAACTGAAGCTAACTTGTTTTTAACCAGAAATGAAAAGGAATTTAAAGCAACAATTGCGTCATTAAGACATGATGTTTCAGAATTACAAAAGCCTGTTTTGCGAAAACAACATGCTAATAATAATCTTATTGACACAATTGAAAAGCAAATGGTAGAGTTGGCAACAGCTCGATGTGAATGTGAGACAATTAAGCAGAAATTGGAAAGCTATTCCAATTCCCGCTATGTATTGGATCACATCATTGACGCTCAAAAGATAAAGAAAAAGGGGAATGCAAAATGTATTGGTATTGGATTCAAATCATGTCCCCCCCCCCCCCAATGAATCACAATTACTCCAAATTGCCTGATGACGAGGATATGCCCCGTTTTGAACCTACTGTGCCACTCGGTCTAGATGACTTTGCAGCAGGCCTCGGGTTCACAACTGGTGCATCATCCTCGGGTCAATCAGAATCTGAAAATGAGACAGATTCATCGTGTGTTAAGGAACAGAGTCCTCCCATTGTTGAGGATGCTGATTCTTCGGATGATGAATCTGAAGAAATTGTGAAACAACAGTCTAACTCGGTTACAACAGATATTCCAATCGAGAATCACATCCTGTGTGATCCACCAGTGAAACCGAGTAAGACTAAAATGTCAAAAGCAATGGAGTCCCTTGTATCTAGCCGTGAAGAGAATAACTTGTTGTACACGCTCAAAGGAGATAACAAAATCTACTCTAACAAAGATTTTCCAATTAAAAATGTAAATCAAGATTTAATTGAGCAAATTTTTGAAGGATGCACTGATAAGTTTTTGGGGAACAAAAGTGGCAAAGTTACCGTCACTCAATGTGATTCAATTCCGTGTGAACAAATTAGAAAACAATACGGAAACCAAAAACTACCAATTGAGCGAAAACAACAAGTCAACTCCAGAAAGGGTAAGGTACAGGGAAAGAAGGCTCAGAACAAGAATGTTCAAGCACCTAAAGTTCAACAGTCTAAGGCTACTCAACCTAAGGCTGCACAACCTAAAATTCAACAATCAAAGGTTGAGCAACCTAAGGTTCAACAACAAAAGGTGCAAAACAAAATAGCTCCTGTTGAGAAACGAGAACCGAAAATGAACTTTGTTGGATCCACGGGTTCAGACAAACTTGAAACATTTCAGGATAAATCTAACATTGAGTTCATTAGAATTTTAAAACGAAATGATCAGAATAATTACACCCAACACACCAACGGATGTAATTTAGGTCCAAGCACATCTAGATCACAAAGTTCATTGTCTGGTTCTCCGTCTGGTCATCAACATGTTTCTCCGAAGTTCGTAGAGCGGAGAACATGTTTTGAATGTGGGACAGTTGGGCATATTGTAAGATATTGCCCACACGTGCAAAAGCTGAAGTCAAAAATGAGTGCTCCCCAAGAAATCGATTACCGAAAACGATTAGTTTCCCCGAAACAAGACCCACGTGTCTTGAAAGAAAGGGAAAAGAAGTTAAAGCAAAAGAATCAAAAGGTAATTGAAAAGGCCTTAAAATCAGAGGTCAAAGAAGAAAAACCTGTACAAGCACAATCTGAAACTGTAAAACCAGTAAATGTTAAAACAATAAATTCAAATACTGGTAAAGGACAAACAGCTTGGAAGCAAAAGCAGGTAATTCAATCAGGGGGAGCACCACAGGTTCTTTTTCCTAATCATCAAGTGATTGAAATCACTTTCCTTGATGATCAAGGACGACCCAAGTCCACAAAGGCTTGGGTCCCCCTCTCAAACTGATATGTTAATTGCATGTGCAGGCGGCTCCAGGAGGAACTATTAATAGTCATTGGATTGTTGATAGTGGGGCTTCCAGGCACATGACGGGTGACTATCGTCTTCTTTTCGATGTGCGAAGTATAAGAGGAGGATATGTTGCGTTTGCTGGAGACAAAGGAGGGTATATCACCGGCGAGGGAATGATCTCAAATGGAGTTGTGAGTTTCGACAAAATCAATTATGTGCAACAGTTGGATCACAATCTCCTGAGTGTTTCTCAGATCTGCGACAAGAAGTTCACCGTGCATTTTGATGATGCCGATTGTTTTGTGCTGAAGCCAGGATTCAAGATTCCCGAAGAATGGATTCTCTTATCAGCACCAAGAGTTAATGATTTGTATGTCCTCGATATGAGCCAAGCAATAACCAAGTCCAAACAAGTTACTTGCTTTATTTCAAAAGCCACTGAAAAGGAGACGATCTCTTGACACAGACGAATGGGTCATATTCACCTCAGAAAAATGAATCACCTTGTCAAAAACAATCTGGTGAGAGATGTCAATGTGAAGAATTTTCAACTTCAAGATGTCTGTGTGCCGTGTCAGAAAGGGAAGCAGATCAAGAAATCACATCCATTAAAGAAGGTTAACACTGTAAACATGCCACTCGAACGTCTGCATATGGACCTTTTCGGCCCAGTCAAACACAAGAGTGTGCATGGGGAAGTTTTCTGCTTGGTAGTCACTGATGACTATTCAAGATTTTCATGGGTTGCTTTCATGGTCCACAAGAGCGAGACTCCAGAAATTCTAAAGAATTTGATCACATTGTTGGAAAATCTTTATAATCTAAAGGTGAGGCGAATTCGAAGCGACAATGGAACCGAGTTCAAAAACAGGGTTATGGATGAATTTTGCACTGCAAAAGGAATCCTTCATGAATGCAGCTCTCGGTACACGCCACAACAAAACGGAGTCGCTGAAAGAAAGAACAGAACCTTAATTGAGACTGCAAGAACCATGTTGGTTGAGTCTCAGCTTCCAGTTCGATTCTGGACTGAAGCTGTTGCCTCGGCTTGCTACACGTTAAACAGGGTTCTCACAGTGAAAAGACATGGCAAAACGTGCTTCGAACTCCTACACAAGAAGACTCCTGACTTGGAATATCTAGAACCTTTTGGTGCACCATGTACCATGATTGAGCCTGACGGGAAGTTTGGTGCCAAAGCTATCGAAGGATACTTCCTTGGGTATGCTACTCCTAATCTGCGAGTATGGAACTTGACTACCAAGAAGATTGAAGAGTGGGGTGAAGTAAAAGTTCAAAGATATTCTAATCCACCGAAGCCTTCTGGAGATCCATGGATGTTCGATTATGATGGTCTTTTCGACTCATTCAATCTGCCGACATTTGATGATAACAATGCAATTGCTCAAATGTTGTCTGAAAGCGAGAATGCGACTGGCTCTCAGTTAGCTCGCCCAATCATTGTTGACTCACAAGCATCTTCTTCTGTCAACAATCTCGTTTCAAATGAGGTGTTTAATGATGCTGTCGACTACAATTTGTCATCGGAAGATGAGGAGTATGTTGATGCAAATGATGGTGAAGCACGGGGTCCGGTTCAAGGTACTTCAGAAGCAACGGATCCAGTGTCTGCGCCAATTGTCCAAGAAGAAAATGCATCATCTTCTTCAACTCAACAGCTTCAGAATGATATCGGGAATTTAAATATCAATAACTTGAGGACCAATGTTGACATTCCTCTAGTTCCTGAAACCCGAATTCATAACATTCATCCTCAGCAGAATATTATAGGTGATGTTCTCAGTGGTGTAAGGACAAGGAATCAAATCAGAAACAACGAAAATGCTGGCTTGTATGCTGAGATACGAGAATCGGGACAACAAAATGATTGGTCTTTCGCCTGCTATGTTAGCCAAGAAGAGCCTAGATCTTGGAAGGAGGCATTGAAAGATGATTCCTGGGTGGAAGCCATGCAAGAAGAACTTCAGGAGTTCGAGAAGTTGGGCGTATGGAAATTGGTTGATAGGCCCGAACACTACAAGAAGATCGGAACTCGTTGGGTGTTTAAGTGCAAGAAGGACGACCGTGGGATTGTTGTCCGAAACAAAGCAAGGTTAGTTGTTCAAGGCTTCAGTCAGATAGAAGGTATTGACTACAATGAAGTGTATGCACCTGTTGCACGTCTGGAGGCTATTAGAATCTTTCTAGCCTACGCATCCTTCAAGAAATTCAAGGTGTACCAGATGGATGTTAAAAGTGCCTTTCTTCACGAAGTAGTCGAAGAGGAAGTATATGTCGAGCAACCACCGGGGTTTGAAGATCCATTACATCCTGACAGAGTTTTACTACTTAACAAAGCGTTATATGGTCTTCATCAAGCACCTCGAGCCTGGTATGAGACACTGTCTACCTACCTGCTGAACAACGGGTTTAGACGGGGTTTGATCGATTGTACCCTCTTCATCAAAGAAAAAGGTGAAGATCTTCTGTTGGTACAGGTATACGTCGATGACATTATCTTTGGTTCTACCGATGATAAGTTATGCAAGGAATTTGAGAAGGTGATGCAAGATCGATTCGAGATGAGTGCGATGGGTGAAATGACGTTCTTCTTGGGTTTGCAAGTTAATCAGTCCGAATCTGGAATTTTTATCCATCAAACCAAGTATGTCGGAGACATCTTGAGCCGGTTCCAGATGTCCGATTCAAAGCCAATTTCTACTCCTCTTCCGCAGAATCACGGGATTACTCCGGATGAAAAAGGGGAAGCTGTGGATTCTTCACTTTATCGTGCTATGATTGGATCCTTAATGTATCTCACCGCATCAAGACCCGACATTATGTATCCAACGTGCCTTCTCGCCAGATACCAAGCGAATCCGAAGGTCTCTCACTATGCTGCTGTCAAAAGGATTTTTCGTTATCTGAAGGGTTGCCCTGACACCGGGTTATGGTACCCTAAGGATGATAACTTCGATCTCAAGGCTTACAGTGATTCTGATTTCGGCGGCTGCAAGAAAGATGGAAAATCAACTACAGCAGGATGTCAGTTCTTAGGCAATCGCCTAGTCACTTGGCAGTGCAAGAAGCAGACATGTGTGGCTATGTCTACATGTGAAGCGGAATACATTGCTGCGTCTAGTTGTTGCTCCCAGGTTCTATGGATCCAACAACAGATGCGGGACTACGGTTTTGAATTCTTAACTACTCCTATTTATGTTGATAATTCTGCTGCCTTACAGATCACTAGAAATCCTGTGCAGCATTCAAAGACTAAGCACATCGAAATTAAGTATCACTTCATACGTGATTGCTTTGAGAAAAGGCTAATCGATGTTGCTTACGTCCACACTGATGACCAACGTGCCGACCTTTTTACCAAAGCATTTGACAAATCAAGATTTGACTATTTATTATTGGTAAACGGCATTAAGGTCAAGCAAGAGTAAAACCAACATCGGAAAATCATTTTTGTAAATACCTTTGTGTTTTAAATTTATCTTAGTTTGTTGATTTTAGGGGGAGTAAAATTTGAAAAATCCAAAAACATTGAAACATTTAAAAAAAAAAACAAAAACAAAAACAATAGAAAAACAAAAATGAGTTTCCTGGCGAGCAAAAGAGAAAATGATAGTACATCAGTGGTATGTCTAAACCTCTTTAAACCTTAAATGAAAAACGATAAGCAGCTCTATATATGATGTATCGGTAGGCTCACAATCATTTTAAAGTGTGCAGGGTGATATAAACTTAAATCGACTGAAGACCAGGTGGGAACCACTCATTGGCATATGGTCTTAGTACCGAAATTTCGTTTGATAGATTGCCGAGGTTCTGAGATATTTGGTCTTTATGCTGCTTATCATCTGGGTATCATGGTTGTATCTTTTACCGAAAAATAACGGGGACGCAAGTCTAGATCTTCCATGATACCATACATACGTGTACATACTGCATACGACCTCAATAAGTGATCAACAATCACATGTCCACAAAATAAGTGATAAAATATCACATTCATCCGGGAGTCAAGTTCGTCTCTCTGCTGTACGAAAGTACTGACCTGTTCACGGACTTACTCCTGTGCCCTCATGCATCTGAAAATCAAGTTCCTCATCAATAAGTGATTATATCACATAGGGCTTGTTTTCAAATTCAAATAAGTGACTTGTTCACATTTTATATACGGTCAAACAGATGATAATCGGTATACTCACCGGTAAGATGAACCCTCGTGCATACCTTGATACGGGAATGTGTCGTGATGTGGATGAACACCGGTCGGTAAGTATAAATCCTACCTTAACGTATCCCCTCGCCATGATTACAAATGATAAGTTGAGCTTAAGTGGATAACAATACCGATAATCGTTATAGGATGCTTATCTAAATGTTAACTAATTGAACAAAGAGAGCGTTTTTACATGACCATACACTGATTTGATTCTCTTACCCTCGAAACTCGCAAAAAGAATGTCTGTAAATATTTATTTAATGCTTTCAGTTTCTGCATCTTTGTATATATTTATTTACTGCTTTCAGTCGTTACATTTGAAATACTTTCTAAAAACCAAAAAGATTTTATTTCTATTTTATTTTAGATCGGACGATGTTGGTACTCGATCAGATACCTGGCAAGCCGAGATACTTCATAAAACTGACCTTTGCAGAACTTCATAACGGGCAATTTTTTAAAAACGGTCGTTTCTGAAAACTTTTAAGAATTTGAAGGGTTTGATTTGCAAATTCCCAAAATCCAAAGCGACTAAATCTTCATAAATGGTCAGAATTTGCAAGTTTTTGAAAGTTAAAAACTAAAATTGATAAATTTGTTAAACTTTCAAACTGTCGGACGGTGATTGATTGAACAATGGTCACATGCGTGTCGCTTGCTTATGATATTCCAGGCAGTTGTTCTCATTACGCGTTTAGATTTCTTGCATGTGCAGATTCTAAAGGCAAGGAGAACATGGTCGATGACAAGCTTTGGAATGAAGACACGACGTGAAGGCACTCAAGTGATGAAGATGATCGAGTTGCCGCTGACCATCATCAACACCACAAGGATCTCAACTTGTAAAGATCAAGACTTTCACGAGCATAACTCAAGGGGGAGCTTATGTTAAGGGGGAGTTTGTCAACACACTTCCTACATGCAACGGGGAGTTTGTTGATACACTTTCTGCTTTGAAGGCGTGAAGACTTTAAAGATTCTCCGACATTGAAGACTTAAAAGGACGTCAAAGACTTGAAGACACGAAGATCGAGACAAAGCTATAGCCAAGGGGGAGTTTGTTGGTGCACTTATGTCTGTACTTTGTCTGTATTTCGTCATGATACAAAACGATGTCTTGTGTTAGTCTGGGTTACGTCTTAGGTTTGTTATTATGTGTGTTCGATGTAAGTTTGACCAAGTCAACCATCCTCCTGGTTTGACTTGGCCAAACTGTTAACACATGTTTTGTAAGGTGTGTGTGTCGAAGGATGAGTCATCGAAGGATTGTTTAGATCCTTCGATGAGCTCGAAAGATAACCTTCGATGGATGTTGTCGGACTTCGAAGGATATCATCCTTCGAGGTATATGTGGATCCTTCGATAGGTTTCAGATCGAAAGATGATCCTTCGATCAGTCTATCTGATCCTTCGACCATACGAGCTGAAATGGGTATATATACTCATGTAGTGTGTTTACTTCTTTCTAGACAAGAGAGGTGAAAGGTGTGTGAGAAGTCTGGTAGAGAGCATTCTGCTGAGAGCACACATACACGAGAGAGAGAGTTTGCAAAACACATTTGTAAACATTGAGCTTGTAACCGAACCTTTCATACGTATTAATACAAGTGGTGTTAATCGGTGAAGATTGTGTGTTGTGTTTATGCTTGTTCTATCTCGGTTTGCATGCTAGCTTGGATTCCGCACTTGCTAGTGTGTTAGACATAACAAGGATTAGGTTGAACCTCAACCTCCGAGGGACCTACAGGGGGGAATAGTAAAATCAACAAGGTAGGGCAAAAATACAGACACCTTAAAAGGCATACAAAGCCCACCTGCCCTTGGGCAGTTCACATCTCAAGGAAGACGGCTAAGGAGAAGTGGTGTGTGAAGACAATTCATAATCATCATAATTGTTTGACAACAAGGGACGTATCATTGTACACAATGAGTTCGATTGTCAAGGAGATCCAACCTATGATTAAAAGCAATCCAGATATGCCAATTCAAGCAATTCAAAGTCAACTTCTTAGGAAGCATCAGCTAGAAATATCACTACATAAGGTGTTCAGAGCCAAGAGGATAGCAACTACCAGGATTTTTGGTGATTACCAAGAACAGTATGGTCTTCTAAGGTCGTACTGTGATGAACTTCTCAAAGCCAACCCAGGTAGTACAATTAAGATAGATGTGGAGCCATGTGGGAACCCAGGTAGTCCTACAAGGCAGTTTCGCAGGATATATGTTTGTTTTGCATCTATGATGAGAGGATTTACGATGATTGGAAGACCACTGCTGGGTGTCGATGGTTGTTTTATGAAAGGTCTTTTCCTGGGCAGATCTTGAGTGTTCTTGGTATAGATGGGAACAATAGCATATATCCAGTTTGTTATGCTCTTATTGAGGCAGAAACAACACAAAGTTGGAAATGGTTTTTACAACTTTTGAGAGATGACCTAAGGTGCATGGTTGATTCTTGTTTCACTTTCATCAGCGACAGACAGAAGGTAATCCATTATTACATGTTAATTCCTAACTTTCCTTTAACTTTGCTTGAAAAATAATAGGAATATTTGCAATTTGTATTACAGGGTCTGATTCCAGCAATGCTAGCAGTTTTTCCTAATGCTGAGCACATGTTTTGTTTGAGGCACATTCATGAGAACATGAAATCCAAGTTGCGAGGAGATGTTCACAAGAATTTGCTTTGGTCAGCCGGTAGGAAGACCTCCATTCCATATTTTAACAAGGCTATGGAAGAAATTAAGACAACAGAACGGGCTATGTATGACTGGCTGAATGAGATCCCACACACCGCTTGGTCAAGAACATATTTTTCTGGAAGAGTTAAATGTGATATGTTGCTGAACAACATATATGAAGTTTTTAACAGAGAAATCATAGGTGCAAGGGACAAGCCGATTATCACATGCTTAGAGTTCATTAGGGAGTACATGACCAAGAGGATAGTGAATGTAAAGAAATTGCAAGCAAAGTGTATAGGGCCACTGACACCTCATGCCACTGAGGTCTTCGATGGGATCAAGAAACAGGCATCTGAAATGTCTGTTTTAATGGTTGACACAGACAAGTATCAAGTAACAGGTCCGAGATCACAGTGTGTTGTGAATGTTAAAAATAAAACTTGTGCATGCAAGAAGTGGGACTTGACAGGGATGCCTTGCAAACATGTTGTTGTAGCCATAGGGATATGTCAAGGAATAGCATTAATGATGGTATACCAGAAGAGTGGGTTTCAGATGTGTATTGGTTGTCAACATGGAAGAAAGTTTATGAGAATGTCATAGAGCCAATCAATGGGCCGGAGATGTGGACTCCTTCTCAGTGTCCAACAACACTCATCCCACCAAAGCATCATACACAGGTTGGAAGGCCTAAGAAGAAGCGAAATAAGGCATTTGGTGAAAATGAGCTTGAGAAGGAGTTCGACAAAGGAGGTAAATTGACCAGAAAGGGAACCGCCAACAAGTGTGGTAAATGTGGAAACTTGGGACACAACGTCAGGAGCTGCAAAGGACAAGGGGGTGAACAATCTGCTGCTTCACAAGAATCACACACTGCCACTCAAGGTGCTGACGTGACCGTGTCGTCCCGATCAGTCAAAAACCCAATTAACCTAGGTAGCTAGGGTAAGTCGAGTATCGTATCCACGAAGAGCATGTGGTCAGTATTGCACGACCTATTCGATTAGTTAGACTATTTACAAAAATGTACAAAGTAATTATGAAGCTTGCTAGTTTTCTTTGAAATTGTGTTTGAAAGTGTGAACTAACAATGTGATTCCAATTGGTTTGTAGAAAATGATTTAATTATGTTATTTAGAATGACGAATATCAAAACGGTAATTAAAATGGATTTGTGAACACTATTTAGAAAATAATTACACCCGGGTTTTGGATTATTAAGTATCTAGAGCTATCCAACATGAATGGTTTGATTATGTTATGAACACCAATGATTTCTTGAGTTTGTTAATTTGAAATCCTAATCTTAGACATCAACAATCGTCTATCATATGCAACCGGTGCAAGATAACCATCACAATATGAGACAATAGTATGCTTTATTAATCAAGAACAAAAACCAAACCCTAGCACAAATCACAACTTAATGGTAGCAATCATCTCTCAATGTCAATGTTGCAAGAAAACTTAACAATTTCGAGTTCAAAGCAATACCAACAAATAATTCATACAATTTTAATCAACGGTTAACAAATGTTTGTATCAAACCAAAACATGAAAAACAAACCCTAGAAACTCACAATCTTTCACCCGGGGATGATCTTGGGGAAATTAGCCACTCATAGTTGATGATTAATCTTCAAAACTTGATGGAATATGATAAAGGATCAAATGGAACCTTCAAATATATCTCCAATTCGCCTCTGGAAGTCCAGAATGGAGTCCCCCCCGCTAGGTATTCGAAATTGGGTTTTAACTAAAGTTTTCCCCAAATTCACGCTGGGGACCAGCGTCTGGGACGCTGGTCTGGGCGTCTGGGACGCCGGTATCAGAAGTCTTTGTCCGGTTTTCGCCGTTTAGCTCCGTTTTTCGCTCCCGTTCTTCCTAACTTCATTCCCAAGCTCCATTAAGCTTCCAAAATACACCTTAAACATGTCAAGGCCTGCAAAATACAAACCATCTCAAAGTAGTGTATTCTAAAACTCAATTTCACATAAATCGGTAAAATTAAACACGTTAAGCTTTGGAAATTTACCAACCCATCACATCCCCACACTTGTCATTTGCTTGCCCTCAAGCAAATCTGCTTTTCACTTTCACGTGGGTCGAACGAGAAACACACGTCCCATTCCCGAGACTAAGGTTAAGGTCTAAAGTCATACCCGGTTCGAACTTTTTACAATTTACAAAATATCTAACGGTAAAGTGAATAATCACATATAAAATGGTTATCCAAGATTAACCCGCCCTTGAACCAATAAATCATGCACATCCCTCACAATGTTCTCTCCACTCGGTTTAAAATTGGCTAATAATTGATGCATTAGCGCTTTTGAAATAATCACTCAAACCGATTAGAACACGTATCCGCATAGGCTTGCAACTCAATCATTCTCCACCACCGAACACGAATACTAAGCACAAGTTAAAAGGTCTTTGGAGGGTTGTAACGAGGCTAGGTTAAGGGTATGGAATAGGATGTTTTTTTTTAATGGCTAAGGTGATGAAAAATTCGATTTTTATTACAAACGACTACTCTAAACTAAACTAAACTATAAACATCAAATACAAGGCAACAACTTTAGCCTTTTATTCAACAACTACTAACTTCATATTTTTGTATTTTTCTCAACAATTTTCCTTTTCTTTTTTTTTCGCAACATTTTCTGATTGATTTTTTTTTTTTTTTGCAAACATAACTATACAAAGAAATAATCCTACAATCGAATTTTCATCACACGGGTTTAAAAGAAAAGGTTTAACGGTTATGGGCTAAACGGGTTGGTCAAACGAAATGATTAGGCTCAAAGTGGGCGACTAGGGGATTTATTTAGGTAAAGGTAAGAAAATGGTGTAAAAGGAAAAGGTTTACCTAAAGCCTTAATCATTCTCGTGCTTGTATTCGGTCTATGGTCTCAAACGTATCAAAAGTCGCAAGTTCTACAATACATAACTAATGATCCACTCAAACAAAGAAACATGTATATGTAAATCTATGATATAAAAGTGGCTCAAAACCTCACGTATAAGGGTATGGTATGTGATATGCATGATGTGCTAGTTTCTTAGGCGAATTATTCCCAAATAACCACCCGCTAAATACCCGTCATGCTAATTATTTGAACTTGACCATGACAATAGACCAAATAGGTTGTGCCATCCCTCGTTAACTTAGTTACTTGTGCTTTTTTAGATCGCTTTAAACAAAGACATTTTTGAAAAATTTTAGAAAATTTTCCCCCATCCCCACACTTGAGGTAAACATTGTCCTCAATGTGTAGTGTTTAAATGAACGGGTCAAAATCGAAAACTTTTACTACTCCCCCATCCCCACACTTGAGGTGAACATTGTCCTCAATGTGTAAGAACTAGAGTTTTTGAAATGCACACGGGATGTGACACGGCTAACCTCCCCAAAATTTCACCCCGAAAATAAAATACAATTTACAATCCACTTATTTGCTAACTAAAAATCAAAAGTAAAAAGAAACGTATGCACCTGATTTTTGAGCTCATTCCTCGTGTGCTCTTCTTCTCTTCAAGAAAGCGGTTGTCCCATGAACACCATGTACCTACAAATCTTAACCCTTGTGTAGAAGCATGCTTCTCACAACCATCAAAATTTGTTAGTTACCTAGTTCTACCACTTTTATGAAAATTTTACCAAGCCATACGTTATTTCACTTTGATTTATGTGGAAAATAATTTACAATAACAAAAAACCTAACTCACTTTCGTAGGAATCACGGTTGCATTTAGCTTATGCAACAAGCCCTTTTAAACCTCCCGATAGCTCGGGAGGACGAGAGGTCTCGTGAGGGTTATATAGGGAACACACCCACAACGTTCATTTAACTATGAAAATAAAATAAACGAATACTAGTACAAACTCTACAACAATCATACCTGATTTACCTCTCATGGTGGTCGAAGTGCACATTTGCCTACCGAGTTTCCAACATACGCTCGGTAGTTGGCATGCCGGATCCATTCTCTTTTTATTTTACGCGGCATGCGTATTAAGCTACTTTGGGGTCGTTTCTTGACGAATTGGCCAATGTCTTGCAACGCCACCTTTCGAATCCTTATACCCGAACCCGCATCCCCAACTTTTTTGGTTGGAGTGATAAGTATGGGAGAAGGATGGATATGAACGTGGGCATCTTTCGGATCCGACTCGTCTCGCGGTGTGATGTCTTCCGCTAGGTTCAAACATTCATTTTCTTGCTCGGGTAGATCGATAACCTCTTCCACCATCTCACCATCTACTATTGTACCACTAGCCAACACCTCTCGGTCTCGTCTAAGTTGAGCCAATTCTTCGGCGAGTTGACCCACTTTCTTTGCCAAGGCTTCATGAGCTTTATCTCTCGCCTCAAATTCCATCTTAATCTCTTGATTTGAAGTGGTGATGGCATTCATGATGGCATCGAGCTTGGAACTTATTGAGTCTTGAGGTTCCTCGTATGCCGGTTGAGGGTATTCATTATAATAATCATCATACACCTCCCGGTAACTTGAGAAATGTGGCAATTCGGGTTCATAGTAGTACTCTTGATAATATGGTGGTGGTGGATTATCGTATGGATAATATGAGGATGGACCATTGAAATCTTCATAATCCGCCCTCCTATATTCAAACAATCCGCTGAGGTAGTCTTCCCGTTCCTTGTTGGCTTGAACTTTTTCGTAGAAAACAGAGCAATCCTCTAAATAATGCTCTCCGCTTCCGCAATACTCACAGGGATCATCATCTACCCAGTTCATATTGAAAAGTAATTCCTGCAAAACATGTACCTGCACACACAAGCTCGACAACCCAAAGTAAAATCACAAATATACAAGAAAAAGGAAAGAAAATAAACTAAACTAAAATCGAACAAGCAATGAAATACTAAGCGCACTAGCTCCCCGGCAGCGGCGCCATTTTGACGTGACCGTGTCGTCCCGATCAGTCAAAAACCCAATTAACCTAGGTAGCTAGGGTAAGTCGAGTATCGTATCCACGAAGAGCATGTGGTCAGTATTGCACGACCTGTTCGATTAGTTAGACTATTTACAAAAATGTACAAAGTAATTATGAAGCTTGCTAGTTTTCTTTGAAATTGTGTTTGAAAGTGTGAACTAACAATGTGATTCCAATTGGTTTGTAGAAAATGATTTAATTATGTTATTTAGAATGACGAATATCAAAACGGTAATTAAAATGGATTTGTGAACACTATTTAGAAAATAATCACACCCGGGTTTTGGATTATTAAGTATCTAGAGCTATCCAACATGAATGGTTTGATTATGTTATGAACACCAATGATTTCTTGAGTTTGTTAATTTGAAATCCTAATCTTAGACATCAACAATCGTCTATCATATGCAACCGGTGCAAGATAACCATCACAATATGAGACAATAGTATGCTTTATTAATCAAGAACAAAAACCAAACCCTAGCACAAATCACAACTTAATGGTAGCAATCATCTCTCAATGTCAATGTTGCAAGAAAACTTAACAATTTTGAGTTCAAAGCAATACCAACAAATAATTCATACAATTTCAATCAACGGTTAACAAATGTTTGTATCAAACCAAAACATGAAAAACAAACCCTAGAAACTCACAATCTTTCACCCGGGGATGATCTTGGGGAAATTAGCCACTCATGGTTGATGATTAATCTTCAAAACTTGATGGAATATGATAAAGGATCAAATGGAACCTTCAAATATATCTCCAATTCGCCTCTGGAAGTCCAGAATGGAGTCCCCCCCCCGCTAGGTATTCGAAATTGGGTTTTAACTAAAGTTTTCCCCAAATTCACGCTGGGGACCAGCGTCTGGGACGCTGGTCTGGGCGTCTGGGACGCCGGTATCAGAAGTCTTTGTCCGGTTTTCGCCGTTTAGCTCCGTTTTTCGCTCCCATTCTTCCTAACTTCATTCCCAAGCTCCATTAAGCTTCCAAAATACACCTTAAACATGTCAAGGCCTGCAAAAATACAAACCATCTCAAAGTAGTGTATTCTAAAACTCAATTTCACATAAATCGGTAAAATTAAACACGTTAAGATTTGGAAATTTACCAACCCATCAGGTGCCCCAATTGACAATCTTTATGATTGATGGAAGTTCTTTATGGTTTCTAATATCTGTAGTTGTATGGATGTTTGTCGAGTTTGTTAAAGACAATGTTTGTTTTCATTTCTGCACTTATGACTATGTTTGTAACTTTATTATGTTGTCATGAAAATGTTTGGTTGTTTTTCATATGGATGCATTTCAGAAAATTCACATTTGTGTCCAAACATAATTTCGACAGAAAGTAATTCGATTACATTGCAAGATTTAGTACAAATTCCATAATTTAGTGGTCCAAAATACAACATACAACAAATTTAGATGATGCTTTCTACCCTATTTCCAGTGATAATCATCCAAACAAGACCAATCCGAATCAGAACCATGCTCCACTTCATATGGATTGTGGTACCAATCATCCTCTTCATCCCAATAAGTGTAATCCCATGCATGTTCCAGCACTTCAGGGTTATAATATTTTGTCGGATCTTCGAATGTCTTTTCATTCTCTGTTTGTTGCTCCAAGTAAGGTCTGAGTACCTTAGAGTCTTGATCCTCAAAGTATACGGTTCTTCAGCTGTAACGACATCTTCATCATTATCATTCTCTTTCTCATTCTCAGCAATAACTACGGGATTACATTCAGGCTACCAATATAAACAAACAGTAAGAACTTGAAAAAGGAAAATTTACCATTGGAATAACTGGAAAAGTCAATTACAAGTGGGGTGAAAATACAAATACTAATCCAATCTCTACATTTAACTACTTAAGCAAATAAACTAGCACAATCAAGACCCAAGTAATCCCTAAGTACATCTTCCATTTGAACACATTGTCATTCTTGTACTGAGCCAATTGGTCTTTACACTTAGCCAACTCATCCTTATATTTGATACTTTGAATTAAAGCAGGCATTACCTCACGACAAATTGGACATCCCTGTTCTTCACCAACATCAGCCCATCTGAGGAATCCACATCCTCCAATCTATAATCGGACATCAATATCAACACCATAACTCAGTAAATAATCAGACAACTACTTTCAATATGCATAAAACAGAATTCACTTACACATCGAAGATACCATCTTCTAGGATTAGCCTTCGTTTCTGACTGTTTGTACATAGTTTGCCCACCACACGGACAGATAATGTCTGAGGGTTGGGTTTTCCCCATTGTTTCTTTCGATCGAAGCATAGTGGAAGAAGAGCTAGACATTTTCACCAACAAGGAATTAAAGAGCGATTGAAGAATTAGGTGAGCGATTGAAGATTTGGGGGAGCACGATTGAAGATTTGGGGGTGGAAGAAGAGCACACAGCGAGCAGCGATTGAAGAACCAAGTGAGGAAGCTAGGTTTTTATTTGATGAGGAAGGAGATGGAGAGGGTAAAATGGACATTTCAACAAAGACAAACGGTCATAATAACGTTGGATGGACTGAGGGGGTAATCTTGCGACAGATCAACACCGTTGGGGGGTCAGATAGCAATATTTTCCTGGGAGGGGGTCAGAGTGCCAATTGGCTTAAACCCCAGAGGGTAAAATTGCAGTTTACTCTAGAAATTATGGTAAAATCTTTTTAAAATGCTTATTAAAATTCATGTTTACATGTAAAAAGTTAATTTTAACCCAATTTATTTTCATAGTTTTTCATATAAATAAATGTTAAAGTCGTTTTAAAAAAATTAAAATAATCAAAAAACAGCTTTAAAAGGTAAAATAAAAACTACAAGTGCAAAAGCTCTGTAGAAATTATGTTAATATGATTTTATTTCTATGTAAAAATATTTTAATGAGTTTTTTACATGTAAATTAAGCGAGGAGTTTTTCATGTCAGTTTGTTCGAGTTTGGCTAGAAAAAAAGTGACCCGATAATCAAGCCAATTAAAGTTCGGATCAACTGGGTTCGGGTTAGTTCAGGTCTGGTTGTTTGATTTTCGGATTAAATGTAAAATGAAAAAAGGTGTTTTTTTACAAAATATCATAAAAATTCATTATTCTACTAAAACATCTCATCTAAATTTGTTATCCTAACAAAATAATATCACCAAAATTCAAATATTATTTGACAATATGATATTGTAATGTTCAAAAGTTCTAAAACTTAGGGTTTGTTTGGTATGGCGTAATGGAATAGATGAGGAAATGGAATGGACTAGGTAATAGAATGGACAAAGGAATGAAACAATGATTAAAAGTGAATGAATCTTGTTAACATTGTCGATTGTGTAAACCGGACGGCAGAGCTCTGTCCGACTGTTTCTAGGATCTGTAACGTTGAGACTATTAATGAAACAGTGATTAAAAGTGAATGAATCTTGTTAATATTGTCGCTAATCTAAAACATGGATTCCGCACGTGTTTGGACTAGTTAATCAGATTAGGACCTGAGCTATTGGATCCGAACAGACCTACAATTTATACCACCATACTTTATTTATGATTAAGTTTGAGGTAAATTATACTTTTCGTCCTTTATGTTTGTACCAGATTGCAATGGATAACCTTTAACATCAATAATTATAGTCACAATCCTTTTTTTTTTGTAAAACTCATTACACTCTACATCATTTTGCACTAACCAGGTTAAAATTTTAAGTTAAATCTATCCACTTAAGGGTATTCTGGTCATTCTCATAATTTTATTTAAAATGTTTCTTAATAAAAAAATTAAAAAAAGTTACATATATGCAATGCATCATCTTCCCCAATTCCCCCAAAACCCTACAACACCATCATCCTACTCCCGGT
Organism: Helianthus tuberosus; assembly: GCA_030545235.1. NCBI lineage: Eukaryota > Viridiplantae > Streptophyta > Magnoliopsida > Asterales > Asteraceae > Helianthus > Helianthus tuberosus. The sequence goes on from CM060394.1 coordinate 47,533,153, forward strand.
CGCAACCAAACCCCCACCACCACTCTCTCTTTCTTTACACCATAACAAATTTGGTATCGGCGTCTTCCTCTTGTATCATCTTTATTTAGTTTCATTTTTATATTTGTATATTCTTTAATAATAGTTGAAATCATAAATTGGGTAAGACCTGATTAGTATTTGATTCCCAAATTAACTCATGAAACCCAAATCAACAAATCTCTCTTAAAAGCTTAAAACCCTTCAATATTTTCAGAATCCTGCCCCTTCTACCCACACACTACAAAAACCTTCAACTTTGACTGCATAATAAGAACATGATCTTTAATTAGCATACTATAACACGCTACGCACCACCATCGCGTTTCAGTTCTGTGAAGAGGCATCGTCGTTGGTGCTTCGTGGGAGACTAGCATCACGTTTCAGATCTTGCGAAGAATCCGACGATTCGGATTTTGGGTCGCAACTATGTAATAGATAATGTATTTATGGTTATTATTCTGTCAAATATTATCTTTGTAAATATCCCTTAACTTACGGGATTGTATGTTCTATATATTGGAAACCCTTTCAAGGGAGAGGATCAAGGATCCTATTGTTTCATGGTATCAGAGCATACCAGGAACCCTAATCCCTTTCCTTCTTTCGGCCGCCGATCATCACCCTCTCACCATTCTTTGTTTTTCGGCAGCCTCCCACCACCTTCGATCACTTCCCCTGCTTCTTTCTTTCTCACACCCTCTCCCTCATGGACACCAAGTTACACCCGGCCGTCACGGTCTCGAACATCAAAACCGCTATACCCGTTACCCTTGAGATGGAAACCGGCCACTGGTCTACGTGGTCGGAACTTTTCAAACTACACTGCAAAGCCTTTCAAGTATACGATCACCTTCTTCCCCCTGCCGATGAAACACCCAAGCCGACAACTGATAAAAACAAAACTACTGGCGACTCGTCTTCTACCAAGGAAGTCTGGGAACGTCTTGATTCCATAGTCCTTCAATGGATTTATGGAACAATCTCCCAAGACCTTGTCCACACGATTATCAAGCCCGGTACCACTGCCCATCAAGCATGGACTACCCTCGAAAACTTGTTTCAAGACAACAAGAGTGCCCGTGCTCTTCACCTTCGTCATCGCTTCACCACTACCCGTCTTGAAAATTTTGCTAATGTCCCAGCGTATTGCCAGGAACTGAAGATTCTGTCCGATCAGCTAGCGGGTGTCGGCCACCCGGTTGACAATGATGCCCTTGTCTTACAACTTATTTCCGGCCTTACTAAACAATACGAAGGCATAGGCACGGTCCTTCAGGGTCAGGACCCGCTGCCATCATTCTCTAAGGCTCGGTCTAAACTGTGCATCATCGAGTCACACAAGCAGGAGCAGGCCCTGCATGCCTCCAAAACAGCCGGCACTGCCCTCACTACCTCCACTCGGTCCGCACCTACTGCACCAGCGGACTCCTCTTCGTCTTCCGAGCGCGGACGCGGTCGTGGCAGATCTCGTGGTCGCGGGCGCGGTAGGAATGGTTTTGGCAGGGGCCGCTCGTCACACAACTTTTGGCCCAACCCATATCCACCATATACCTACTGGCCGCCCACTCCATATGGTTGGCCTGCACATGGGCCGGCCCAGCAGTTCCCTCCACAATGGGCCTCGCCACCTTGCCCCTATCCTACTACTAGCACGCGGCCCAACACTCATAATGGATCAGGCATCTTGGGCTCCAAACCATCTCAGGCTCACATCACGGCTTATGTACCTACTGACATTGATCAAGCACTTAATGCAATGTCCTTGAATCAACAGGAGCCGACCTACTTTATGGACACCGGGGCGACAGGTAATATGTCTAACACCTCTGTTGATTTTCATTCTTTTTCTAATAACAGCATGGGACAACAAATTCTCGTCGGCGATGGTTCCACCATCCCGGTACTTGGACATGGCACCAAAACCCTACCTACACCATTCCCTCCCCTCGCCCTTAAAAACGTCCTTTATGCTCCCAAATTACTTAAAAATTTAATCTCTGTTCGTCGGTTCACTACTGACAACTCTGTCTCTGTCGAATTTGACCCTTTTGGTTTTCTTGTGAAGGATTACAGGAGCCGGATCCCTATCCTCCGGTGCAACAGCAGCGGTGACCTCTACCCACTCGTACTAGGACCTGGAACTACCACTTTTCCAGCCACCTTTGCTGCTGTTACCTCCACTCTATGGCACCAACGTCTTGGCCACCCAAGACGTGCACCTTTACAGTCTTTAAAGTCGTCTTGTTCTGTTGATTTTTCAAATTTAAAAAATAACATTTGTCATTCTTGTGTGCTTGGCAAAAGTATTCGATTACCTTTCGCCAATTCATACACTCGTATTATTTATCCTTTTGATCTTATTCATAGTGATTTATGGACATCCCCTGTCTTAAGTTCTGATGGTCATAGATATTATATTTTATTTATTGACGATGTCACTAATTTTCTATGGACGTACCCCTTAACAAACAAATCTCAAGTATACAATGTTTTCTGTCAATTTCACAAATTAATTGCCACCCAGTTTGAGCGACCTATCAAAACTTTTCAATGTGACAACGGCACGGAATATGTAAATTCCTCGTTCAAAACATTTTTTGCCACCCATGGCATCCTTTTCCGCCACTCGTGTCCCCACACCTCCTCCCAAAACGGAAAAGCGGAACGTATGATCCGTACAATCAATAATATGATTCGCACCATCCTTACCCACGCCTCCTTACCCAACACCTTCTGGCATCATGCCCTCGCCACCGCAACATACCTTCTAAATATCTTACCCATCAAACATCTTCATGACCAAACACCAACCGAAGCATTATATCACCGTGTACCCTCCTACGAGCACTTACGTGTTTTCGGTTGCCTTTGTTACCCTTTATTCCCACTAACCACGATTCACAAACTTGACCCACGCTCCACCCCTTGCGTTTTTTTGGGGTACCCACTAAACCACCGTGGTTACAAATGCTTCAACCTTAAAACTAAACAAATCATTTTATCTAGACATGTGGCTTTTGACGAGACTACTGATGTGTGTAAAATGCAACATATAAATTACATCAAATGAGGCATAAAACTAACCCTTTTTTAGTACTAATATTGGAAAAAGAGTGTTTTTGTCTTCCTTTTGTATTTTCAGGATTAAATGAGCTAAAAAACGCAAAAGAAGCAAAAAGACAGCTAAATCCAACATAAATACAAGAAAAGGAACATTAGTGGACTGCCCGAACCCTCAACGGCACCTTCCAAAGCAAAATAGAGAAAACAGAAGGCTGAACACGCCCCGTGCTCAGCCAGCACGGGGCCATGCCCAAGAAGCAGTAGAAAAGACAAATCTATAGAAGCTTCTATTGCCCATCATGGGGCCGTGCTCAGCGGACACGGGGGCGTGTCGAAAGTACAGCAGGCGCATTTATTGTAATTGCGAATTACAATTAATGAGGAGAGAGAGTGTCAGACGGACACGGGGCCGTGCCCAGCGGACACGGGGCCGTGTCCAGCTCTCTGTTCAGCCTATAAATAGGAGTGCTTGGATTCATTTCATCTCATCCCTTGGCACACCACCTCTCTCACACTTCATCCACCACCCACCACCATCACAACACCATCATCCACCACCATCATCCATTGTCCATCATAGAGTGTGTGAGTCGTCTCGGGATCCAAGATTGATCGTAAGAGTTCTTGACAATCAAGGCCATGTTTGCCTAAGTCTCTTACATCACTTGGTGAAGACAAAGTGTCTAGTATAATACTTTTTATTTCTAATCTTTTGCACTTTTTATTTGGTTTTGTATTAATGACTTTAATAACTAGTTACTTATGTTGAAGGTGATCTTTCCTTATCGTTTGTCCGTGGTGTCTTGGCATTATTTTACTGTCTATATAAAATAAAGGATTTTCACCATTCATATCTCCACGGTCTATATGGAGGTATGTTGGCTACCTGGTAGGGGGTTAAGGGAACGGTTTGGTAAAGGTCTTGCCATTGTTCAGCGTTTAGAGGTCCTGCAATTGACCTGGGTCAAATTTAGTAGGACCTCCTTCAATACTTCACGGTATTGGATGGCGGGGGTCCAAACTCTTTGATCCCCTCATAAGTTAACTACTATTAATACTATAACCCGGCTATTTAGGACTGTATCCCTGCTGACTCAGACTACTTAGCTGAGGGTAACGTCACCGCCAAAAGCGGGGCCTACCACAATACTGCATTAATAACTTAATTCATTATCTTCCAATAATCCACCCCTTTAGGATTGTAACCCTGCTGACTCAAACTACTGGGGTGAGGGTAACGTCACCTTCAAAAGAGGGGCCTACTACAATAACTAAGATAATCTCTTAATTATGTGCAAAAGTGCGGAAATAATCAAAGGTTATACTAGATACGAGTCGGAACCAAGTGATTCATCTTGTCTATCTGTTTTTTACTTTTATTTTTATTTTCAGCATTTTAGTTAGTTTTATTTTTCTTAGTTTAAAACATTTTTCTAAACTTTTGTTTTGGTTAGACGTTGAGGATAAACCGGTACTAAAAGCTCTTGTGTCCTTGGATGACCTCGGTATCTTACCAACGCTATACTACACTCAACGATGGGTGCACTTGCCCACATGTGTGTTTAGTGTTAGTGAAATATCGTGTTTTATAAATTTAAAACTTGGCTAAAATAAGTGTTAAAAGGGGCTTAAAATATACACCTAAAATATACGACACTTCGCACGCATCAAGCTTTTGGCGCCGTTGCCGGGGAAACAAGGATTTTGAGAAAGTTTAAAATCGACGGCCTAATCAGTTTTTCAAAACCTTTTTAAAACGCGCGCACATTTTTCTGCATTTTAGTTTAGTTTGCATTTACAGTAGCCTGAACACGGGGCCGTGCTCAATGAACACGCCCCCGTGCTGCATATTTCTAGTTAGATACCCAGATACAGAGTCTGAACACGGGGTCGTGCTCGCTGAACACGCCCCCGTGCTCAACGTGACCAGTAACTTTAATTAAAACGCCCAGATACAGATCCTGTACACGGGGCCGTGTTCACCAGACACGGGGCCGTGTCCAGCCTTCTGTTTCAATCTTTGTTTCATTTTCTGGTCCCGAGACTCAGTTGTGGTCTGCTGAGTGATTCTTATGGATCAATACTCAGGAGGTTACAACTACACCTATGATGAGGATGATTATAGGGGTAATTATTGCACAAATTGTCGTAATACACGTTCGATTCAAAATAATCACTCGTATCAAACATCCAATTCATACACTTACTATGAGGAGCCCAGGTACGAGCCATCAACTTCATACACATCCTATGAAGACCAAAGGTATGAACCTCCTCCCTCATACTCGTATTTTGACGAACCAAGGTATGAGCCTTCTTACTCATACTTTGAGGAACCAAGATATGAGCCACCACCTTCATATGCTTATTATGAGGAGCCTTGGCGTGAACAACCCACCTCATATGAGTATTATGAAGAACAAAATTACGAACCTTATCCATCATATGCTCACAATGAAGGACCATGGTGTGAACCATCAACTTCATATGGGTATTATGAGGAACAAAGGGTCGAACATCCGGATTCAAACTTAGAGAATAATGATTCTTTTTCTATAACCGAAGTGACCGATAGGATATTAGAACACATTAGAGTTATCGATCGATGTATAAAAGAAGCTCGCGCAAGGGAAGAGGAGTCCCGCGCAAGAGAAGAATTAAAAAAGGAAGAGATAACTAAAAATGAAAAAATGGAAGAACAAATAAGTGAAAAACCGACACATGAGCTAAACAACGAAAAAGGTGAGTCCAATAACGTTAAAATCCAAGAAGAGTCTAATTTTGAAAAAATTAATCTCTTGACACCTTCTTTCGAAAATCATTGTTTAGTACCCACTCATGCTAAGTTTTTAAAAGAGTTAAACACTAACACTAAAATTGACGAAACGGTAAGTGTTAAGTTAACTAATGATCAAACTTCACTAATAAAAGAAGACCCATTTGAAATTAACATCACACCGGTTCCATGTTTCTTTCAAAATTCGTTTATTAGTAATGTCACAATCGATAAAGATCTCTGTGTTAACATAATGCCTAACTACATTTTCGAAAAATTAAGTATTAGTGATTTTTCTCCACTTCAAATACCCATTTTTCTATCCAATCGGAAAGTAATAAAATCAATCGGTATACTTGAAGATGTCTTGGTTCAAACAAATCAAATGGTAATCCCAACCGACTTTGTCATCCTCGATGATGCTCCTCTTGTCTTGGGACGACCATTTGTAAAAACTCACGAAGCTTTGAAAAACCGGAAGTTCAACAATTTACCTCTTCAATTAGGGGCATTTAAAAGAAGTGTCGATCTCGAAAGATCAATGAAATATCCATTCGGCAATAATGACCCCCTAATTGAAGATGAAGATGAACCACCCGATACAAGTGAAGAGATTGACCACTTTGTTGAAGAAGAGGTCGCCATAGAACAAACTTTTAAAGTTCTTGATCGAAACGAGCAACCAAATAAGGAGTCTCCTAAAGACCCACCACTTGAGCTCAAAGAACTTCCAAAAGGTTTGGAATATGCTTTTCTAGACAAAGATGGTAATTTACCTGTAATTATTTCGTCTAAATTAAATAACTTAGAAAAAGAAAAACTAATTAGCCTTTTGAAAAAACACAAAAATGCAATAGCTTGAAAACTTGTTGACATAAAAGGAATTAGTCCTTCTATGTGCACACACAAAATTTTGATGAATGATGACTACAAATCTGTCATACAACCACAACGTCGAGTAAATCCAAATGTTCAAGAAGTGGTTAAAAATGAAGTCATCAAATTACTTGACGCTGGACTTATCTATCCTATTTCCGATAGTCCTTGGGTAAGTCCCGTCCAAGTAGTTCCAAAGAAAGGAGGTATGACGGTAATTACTAACGAAAAGAATGAATTAATACCAACAAGAACCGTCACAGGATGGAGAGTATGTATAGATTATAGAGGATTAAATGAAGCAACAAGAAAGGATCATTTTCCTTTACCCTTCATTGATCAAATGTTAGAAAGATTATCCGGTCATAAATTTTACTGTTTCTTGGATGGTTTTTCAGGTTACTTTCAAATCCCGATAGCACCCGAAGACCAAGAAAAGACAACTTTCACATGTCCCTATGGAACTTTTGCTTATCGACGCATGTCGTTCGGTCTATGTAATGCCCCCGCAACATTCCAACGTTGCATGGTAGCCATTTTCCATGATATGATAGAAAAGACAATGGAAGTCTTCATGGACGACTTTTCTATCTTTGGGGATTCATACGACCAATGCCTCGATAACCTTGAACGAATGCTATCCCGATGTGAGGAAACTAACCTCGCCCTTAATTGGGAAAAATGCCATTTCATGGTAACGGAGGTAATAGTACTCGGTCACAAGATCTCAAGCGAAGGAATGGAGGTGGATCGAGCCAAAATAGATACCATTTCTAGATTACCTCCTCCATCCTCCGTAAGAGCTATAAGAAGTTTCCTAGGGCATGCCGGATTCTATAGGCGGTTTATCAAAGACTTTTCAAAAATCTCAAGGCCTCTAACAAAATTACTTGAAAAAGATGCTCCTTTCATCTTTGACAAGGAATGCAATCAAGCATTTCTAACCCTAAAGGAAATGCTAGTCAATGCACCTATCATGATAGCACCTGATTGGAAGTTTCCTTTCGAAATCATGTGCGATGCTAGTGACTTTGCAGTTGGAGCTGTCTTGGGACAGAGAAAAGAAAAGCATTTCCACCCAATATATTATGCTAGTAAAACACTTAACGATGCACAAGAAAATTACACAACAACTGAAAAAGAATTACTAGCTGTGGTATTTGCTTTTGATAAATTTCGTTCTTATCTTGTTCTTTCTAAAACTATAGTCTATACAGACCATGCAGCCATTCGATATCTCTTTAAGAAGCAAGACGCAAAACCACGTTTGATTAGGTGGATTCTACTTCTCCAAGAATTTGACATTGAAATCAAAGACAAAAGAGGAGCAGAAAATACCGCAGCAGATCATCTTTCGCGCTTAGAAGACCCAGCTTTGGAGGCAACCAGGGACGAGCAAATCAACGAAAAATTTCCAACTGAATCCCTGGAAATGGTGGAATTTAAGGAAGAACCATGGTACGCCGACTTTGCTAACTACCTAGCGAGCGGAATAGTCGCAAAAGGATGGCCACATCATCAAAGAAAAAAATTCTTTGCCAATGTGAAACACTATTTTTGGGAAGATCCATATCTTTTCAAAATGTGTGCCGACCAACTTGTCAGACGATGCGTACATGGCAGTGAATCACGAAGAATTCTCCGCCATTGTCACGAAGGTCCTTACGGAGGACATCATGGTGCTGCCAGTACCGCACGAAAGGTATTTGATTCAGGATTTTATTGGCCAACCATTTACAAAGATACCCAAAATCTTGTAAAGACATGTGATGCTTGCCAAAGAACAGGTAATATTTCTTCCAAAAACGAAATGCCACAAAATGGCATTCTTGTTTGTGAAATTTTTGATGTGTGGGGACTCGACTTTATGGGACCTTTCCCACCATCGAAAGGAAACAAATACATACTTGTGGCAGTAGATTACTTGTCTAAATGGGCCGAGGCCGAGGCACTTCCAACAAATGATGGAAGAGTAGTGGTAAGATTTCTGAAAAAATTATTCTCTCGTTTTGGCACACCTAAAGCTTTAATAAGTGATAGAGGTACCCATTTTTGTAATCATCAACTTGAAAAAGTTTTAACAAGATATGGGGTCTATCACCGGGTTTCGACAGCTTATCAACCTCAAACAAACGGACAAGCCGAAGTGACCAATAGAGGGTTAAAACAAATACTCGAAAAAACCGTAGGGTTAAATAGAAAGGAATGGGCTGATAAATTAGATGATGCTTTATGGGCTTTTCGAACTGCTTATAAAACAACGATAGGAACAACCCCATATAAGCTAGTCTATGGAAAAAGTTGTCACTTGCCAGTAGAAATTGCACACAAAGCCTACTGGGCAATCAAAAATGTAAACCTAGATCTAGAATTTGCTGGTAAAAATCGATTTTGTCAAATAAATGAATTAGACGAACTTAGGAATTATGCATACTCAAACTCTGAAACTTATAAGGAAAGAATGAAAAATTGGCATGACAAACATATTAAACCTAATGAATTTCGGGTAGGAGATTTAGTTCTTTTGTTTAATTCACGACTTCGATTGTTTCCTGGTAAATTAAAGTCTAGGTGGTCAGGACGTTTTTCCGTCACCCATATTTTTCCACACGGTGCAGTAGAAATTAAACCTCGAAATGGGCCACCTTTTAAAGTCAATGGCCAACGGCTGAAACTCTATCAAGGATTTATTGAGGATGAGGAAGAAGAGATCTCGCTTCAAACCGTGGAAGAATAAAAACATCATGCCTGGTAAGTTATGAACGATTGAGGCGGCAAAATAAAGCGGTAAGTTTTCTAAACCATAGCTTATGGGAAAAAGGGGCACTTACACGCGCACGAAAAAAAAAAAAAAAAAAAAAGCTCGGCACGAGGCCGTGTCCGCTGGACACGGGGCAGTGTTCGCGCTGCAGACGGGATAAAACCCCTTTTTCAAAACAGTTTCTTCATTCCACACGCCCCGTTTCCCCACAAAAGCTCTGGTTCCAGGCGATTTTTCGCGAAATTCCAACGTCTCTTACCGATCTAACAGCGTCAAGGTATGATTCTGTCACTCTTAGTAGTTAGATTAGTTACTTGCATGTAGTTAATACACCACAAATTTGGGGAAAAATCTAGGGTTCTTGATGTTCATCCGGATCGAACCTAAAATTTTTGCCTAAATCTGTTTGCATTTAGTTAGATTAGTGTTAAGGGAAGTAAATACACTTGTATTGTTCATAGATTCACCCGATTTCTTACAAAAACCCCAAACCCTTGTTCTTGAACCGAAAAAGATAAAATTGATAGGGTAAACGGGTTATTTTGGGAAAAACGGCACTTAGGGTTTCATTTTCGGGAGAAACCGCACCTATTGGTTCAAAAATTTTCAAGTTTTCGAAACCGGGTCGAAAAATGGGATTTTTGAGTAACAGACCCCTGGACACGGGGCCGTGTCCGCTGGGCACGGGGTCGTGTCCAGCCCGCTGTTTGCAGTTTTGTCAGAAAATATTTCTGTTTCATGCTAACTTTTGGTGTATTCTTGCAGATGGCCAGGAAGTTCACTAGATTCAACGCCAATGAGCTAGATGCAAGAGCTCGATACGAGCTTCTTCAAACAAGGCCGGAGGAATACCCGAGGCAGGCGTGCACAGAACTACTAACCATGGTGAATCAAATTGACCGTTTCAACAACATTGTCACGGGACCACTCAGAGTCGCGCTAACAACCCGACTCCGTTCCGTCCATGAATGCACCTTGGAATTCTACAGCACCTTTGCATTCACTTCAAGGTGCGACCCGTTCGATAATGACGGGGTGTCATTCAGGTGTGGCGGAACGAGGTATTCGATCTCCATGGCACAATTCGGATCGATTATAGGGTTGTATGCGGAGGAGGATGCGGGAAACGAAGAAAATACAGGGGGATTGAGAGAGATCGAAGACAACGAGCGCCAAGCCATGTGGGCTCAGATTGGGGAAGGGTTCTACAATCCGAGCAGCACTAAGAGTACCAAGCTGAGGGATCCGCTTTACAGATACATTCATAGGCTCCTCGGCTACTCTCTTAGCCAAAGGCATGACAGTGGTGGCGTCGTTGGGTTAAGAGATTTGCTTGTCCTCCATTGCATTCACAACCGCAGGCCGATCGATGTTCCGTTCCTCATGCTCCGAAACATGCATCACAACCGCCTTGCTAGTGCACCAACTCCTATTTTCTTCGGGGGATGGGTGTACCGTCTCTTCAAGCACTTCGCCCACATTCCGAGGTCATTTGAAAGGAGCCCATGGTCGGGTACGGTGGATATTCACATATGCCGCTCGATGAACCTGGTTTATGAGGCAGAAGACGGGACGGTAACCTTTCAAAGGATGCAAGGTCATGCATGGAACCCGCAAGAAGCACTTGTCCTCCCAGCTCCGCAACATCATCAGTACCAATACCCACCCCACGGTGATCCGGGCCAATCGTCCTCCTCGGGAGGCAGTTTTCCTAATTTTCAAAGTTTGCATGATTTGTTGCAGGAAAACCTCATGTGTACTCGGAACACCTATAACATGGCGAGCAACACCTACCACCAGGTCGGAGCTATCGAGAGAAACCTATCCGAGATACAAGACGATGTCGGATACATACGAGACCACATTGCACGCCGTGGAGGGGATGACGATGATGATGATGATGATGATGATGATGATGATGATGCCATGGAGTAGGCGGGAGGAGCATAGGAGGAAGCGGTTGATTGATGACTCCCCAGGTTAACCCTTTGCAATCTTGAACAATTGATGGCCTGCGTGCCAAGTGTTAGACAATTTACCTTTCCTAACTATTTTCTGCATTTTACTTTTCTTACTTTATGCTTGGGACAATTAACTTTGGTAATGTAGGATGTTTGTATTGCTTGGTGTGGTATTAAGTGTTGAAACAGGTACAAACCAAGGCTTAGGGTGTTAAGCCTCAACACTTATAGGGCTAGGATGGAAAAACCGGAGGAAGAAACCTGTTTTTCAGGCTTTCAGACTGTCCACACGGGGACGTGTCCAGCCAACACGCCCCCGTGCTCACCTCCCAGACCTGCTGTTCGGCATAAATTTTGTTAAACACGTGGTCGTGTTCAGTGGACACGGGGCCGTGTCCACCTTCTGTAAGTTCTTGTTACTGGCACCTGAACACGGGGTCGTGCCCACTCAACACGGGGCCGTGTTCAGTGCCCAGTAACACAAATTTTTGCTTTTTAAACACTATTTTACACATCTAATCAACCTAAAAATTTATTTTTGGGACACATTGAGGACAATGTGTAATTTAAGTGTGGGGGGGATGCTAAAACCTTGAATTTTGCAAGTCCTAAATACAAGCCTTACACAAAACTCTATTGGAACCGCTAATCACCCCAAATTTTTTTCAAAAATTTCATTTTTTTTTACTAGTCTAAGTTTAACTCGGGAAATTCAAGTTCTCAAAAAGGTTATATTTTTACAAATTTACAACCGATAGCGTAGTGATAAAAAGAACCAACATAAGAAAATTATGAAAAGGCATGACAAACTTATTTAAAATTTGATTATATATACTTGATCACATAAAATCCCATTCCCACAAAAGTGAGTTTTGAGCCTTTATTGAGCACACAATTACATATCATTTGACTAAATGCTCATTTTTCGTTTCTTGTGTGAATAGCCGCTTGGTTCTTACGACTCTAGAACTTGCCATGACAATACATTCCCGGTCCTTATCAACTTAAACCTGAGTAAGTAAATGATGGAGGCATTAGGACTAACCTTTTTCATCTCTACACCATTATTTTTCTTTTTCTTTTACCACCTACCCAAAAACCCCCCTAGTTAGCCCCTTTGAGCCTAAACCTTTTCATTTCATCACCCAAACAAAAAAACCCTTTTACCCACCAAAACCTTTTTCATTTTTTTTCCTTTATTTTAGTAACAAGTTCGGTTCTTCGCGAAAAAAAAATTGATAATAATGAAGCAAAAAGAAAATAAACAAACAAAGTAATCAAAAAAATAACTTTGTTTGAATAAAAGCTTCATTAAAAATAAAAAGTTGCAAAAATGCGAAAACCGACACTTGTTACGCTTTTAGCCCTTTTTCTACTAACCACTAACCCAACCACCTACCTTTAACCCTAGCCAACCCTTAACCCACAAAGTCCTCTTGATATCTACAAAGGTATAAAAGTTAAAAAGGAGGAGGATTGATTTCTTGGCAAGCCTATGGTAGGAATAAGTTCCGTGCCGCTCTCGAGTGATTCACTAAAAATACACCTTCGGCCGAGTGTGAGTGATTTCCCCGCGAGGTATGTGAACTTGTATATAAATAGAATTTTAAAAAAAGGCATGTTATGCCCAAATAAGTAATTTCTTTTATAAACAGTTCTAAATAAATCATTACGAATAGGAGTGTAAATAAATAAAAATAAAACCCAAAAAGATCTTGGAAATCCCGACACTCTATGACAAGCCCAAAACCTTCTCTTCTACCTATTCCATTTGGGAGTGTAAGCCACATATTAAAGAGTTTTGCTTGAGGACAAGCAAAAGTTCAAGTGTGGGGGTATTTGATGTGTGTAAAATGCAACATATAAATTACATCAAATGAGACATAAAACTAACCCTTTTTTAGTACTAATATTGGAAAAAGAGTGTTTTTGTCTTCCTTTTGTATTTTCAGGATTAAATGAGCTCAAAAACGCAAAAGAAGCAAAAAGACAGCTAAATCCAACATAAATACAAGAAAAGGAACATTAGTGGACTGCCCGAACCCTCAACGGCACCTTCCAAAGCAAAATAGAGAAAACAGAAGGCTGAACACGCCCCGTGCTCAGCCAGCACGGGGCCGTGCCCAAGAAGCAGCAGAAAAGACAAATCTATAGAAGCTTCTATTGCCCATCACGGGGCCGTGCTCAGCGGACACGGGGGCGTGTCGAAAGTACAGCAGGCGCATTTATTGTAATTGCGAATTACAATTAATGAGGAGAGAGAGTGTCAGACGGACACGGGGCCGTGTCCAGCTCTCTGTTCAGCCTATAAATAGGAGTGCTTGGATTCATTTCATCTCATCCCTTGGCACACCACCTCTCTCACACTTCATCCACCACCCACCACCATCACAACACCATCATCCACCACCATCATCCATTGTCCATCATAGAGTGTGTGAGTCGTCTCGGGATCCAAGATTGATCGTAAGAGTTCTTGACAATCAAGGCCATGTTTGCCTAAGTCTCTTACATCACTTGGTGAAGACAAAGTGTCTAGTATAATACTTTTTATTTCTAATCTTTTGCACTTTTTATTTGGTTTTGTATTAATGACTTTAATAACTAGTTACTTACGTTGAAGGTGATCTTTCCTTATCGTTTGTCCGTGGTGTCTTGGCATTATTTTACTGTCTATATAAAATAAAGGATTTTCACCATTCATATCTCCACGGTCTATATGGAGGTATGTTGGCTACCTGGTAGGGGGTTAAGGGAACGGTTTGGTAAAGGTCTTGCCATTGTTCAGCGTTTAGAGGTCCTGCAATGGACCTGGGTCAAATTTAGTAGGACCTCCTTCAATACTTCACGGTATTGGATGGCGGGGGTCCAAACTCTTTGATCCCCTCATAAGTTAACTACTATTAATACTATAACCCGGCTATTTAGGACTGTATCCCTGCTGACTCAGACTACTTAGCCGAGGGTAACGTCACCGCCAAAAGCGGGGCCTACCACAATACTGCATTAATAACTTAATTCATTATCTTCCAATAATCCACCCCTTTAGGATTGTATCCCTGCTGACTCAAACTACTGGGGTGAGGGTAACGTCACCTTCAAAAGAGGGGCCTACTACAATAACTAAGATAATCTCTTAATTATGTGCAAAAGTGCGGAAATAATCAAAGGTTATACTAGATACGAGTCGGAACCAAGTGATTCATCTTGTCTATCTGTTTTTTACTTTTATTTTTATTTTCAGCATTTTAGTTAGTTTTATTTTTCTTAGTTTAAAACATTTTTCTAAACTTTTGTTTTGGTTAGACGTTGAGGATAAACCGGTACTAAAAGCTCTTGTGTCCTTGGACGACCTCGGTATCTTACCAACGCTATACTACACTCAACGATGGGTGCACTTGCCCACATGTGTGTTTAGTGTTAGTGAAATATCGTGTTTTATAAATTTAAAACTTGGCTAAAATAAGTGTTAAAAAGGGCTTAAAATATACACCTAAAATATACGACACTTCGCACGCATCAACTACCTTTCCGTTCGCCAACACAATTAAACCACCCCCAACCTATGATTTTCTCACCACTTTTCCATCTCTCCTTTGGCCACATGTTCAGTCGCCTACTACCCCAACCCCACTACCCAATCTTACCTCTCAGCCCAACCTTACCTCTCAGCCCAACACCTCTCACCCGCCCCACACCCCTCCACCTACCCCGGCCCACTCCCACAACTCCCCTCCTCCCAATTCTCCTTCGGCCCACTACAGTCCTCCCCCTCCTTCCTCCCCAGCTCACTCCTCTCCACTGACCCAACCAATAAGCCCAACCGGCCCACCCACCTCACCCACATCACCCCACACTTCACCTACTGCCTCGCCTACTTCCCCACCCATATCAGCCTATACTACGAATCCCTCTCCCATCCTAGCTTCTACCCAGCCACCTCCGCCCACAACCACCGCCCGCACCATGCGTACCCGCGCCATGGACGGTATTGTTAAACCAACCAATCGCCTTAATTTAAATGTTTCCACCATCGTTCCACTACCCAAAAGTCCCACCGCTGCCTTGTCCAATCCGGTTTGGCACAAAGCCATGACCGACGAGTACCATGCTCTTATCAAGAATGAGACGTGGGAATTAACACCGAGGTTGCCGGACATGCACATTATCCGGAGCATGTGGTTATTTAAACATAAATTTAAATCCGACGGGTCATTGGAGAGGTATAAGGCACGACTAGTTTGTGATGGTCGTCTTCAACAAGTTGGGGTTGATTGTGGTGATACTTTCAGTCCGGTAGTCAAGCCGAGCACTATCCGTACAGTCTTATCTATTGCTCTTTCTCAGTCATGGCAGGTACACCAGCTCGACGTCACCAATGCATTTCTTCACGGAAATTTACAAGAAACAGTTTACATGTACCAACCAATGGGGTTTCGGGACACAAACTTTCCCGATCACGTCTGTCGCCTCAAGAAATCATTATACGGACTGAAACAGGCTCCTCGGGCGTGGTATCAACGTTTTACCGACTTTGTGCTCACCTTAGGGTTCGCACAAAGTAAATGTGATGCCTCTTTGTTCACTTTTCATCAGGGTTCACATGTTGCTTATCTTCTCCTTTATGTTGATGACATCTTACTGGTCACTTCTTCTACCAGTCTTCGTGCAACTATCATGTCTCATCTGGCAAAGGAATTCGCCATGAAGGACCTCGGCCCCCTTAGCTTCTTCCTTGGTATCTCCGTCAAGCGTCACAAGGACACTATGTTTCTTTCTCAACAGGCCTATGCTCAGGAGATTATTGAACGAGCTGGTATGTCTTCTTGCAAACCTGTGCACACCCCAGTTGACACGCATGCTAAACTTAGTGTCAGTGCTGGGGATGATTTTCATGACCCTACCTTATACCGTAGTCTCGCCGGTGCTCTTCAGTATCTCACCTTCACGCGACCTGACATTACCTATGCAGTGCAACAAATTTGTATTCATATGCATGCTCCAAAATCGGATCATTGGAATGCATTAAAGCGCATTATACGTTACATTCAAGGTACAACTTCGCTTGGTCTCACCATCGGTCCGTCTTCTACTCCTCAGCCGACTGCCTATACGGACGCAGACTGGGCCGGGTGCCCTGACACTCGTCGGTCCACTAGTGGATATTGTGTGTATTATGGTGACAATCTTATCTCTTGGTCTTCCAAAAGACAAGCTACAATTTCACGTTCAAGTGCGGAAGCTGAGTATCGGGGAGTTGCTAACGTAGTTGCAGAGGTTTGCTGGCTTCGTAATCTCCTTTTGGAATTACAACGCCCTCTTTCGCGTGCCACTCTTGTTTATTGTGATAATGTTAGCGCCATTTATCTTTCGGGCAACCCCGTTCAACATCAACGCACTAAACATATCGAGCTAGACATCCACTTCGTGCGTGAAAAGGTTCAACGGGGTGAGATTCGCGTTCATCATGTTCCTTCTCGATATCAGATTGCGGACATTTTCACCAAAGGCTTACCACGGGTTCTGTTTGAAGATTTTCGGTCCAGTCTCAGCTTACGGCCTCCTCTCGCTTCGACTGCGGGGGTGTAATAGATAATGTATTTATGGTTATTATTCTGTCAAATATTATCTTTGTAAATATCCCTTAACTTACGGGATTGTATGTTCTATATATTGGAAACCCTTTCAAGGGAGAGGATCAAGGATCCTATTGTTTCACTATGTTTTAAATACGTTTCTGCTGACAACGTTGTTTGGGTTCACGGCCACAATTGTGATAAAAAAACCCTGCCGTTTATGACTGAGTTAGTGCTTTTACTCATAGATTTATTTGGCTGATTGTGATTTTATGTTTCTTCACGTGTGGGTTTGTAAAGACTGGGTTAGGGGAACAGATTGCGACTTATGGTGGTTGTGAGAGTTATGGTGGTTGTGAGGAAGAGAGAGAGAGAGAGGTGGGGTGGGTGGTGGTGGTGGGTGGCTGATGGTGGAAAACAAGGTTGATAGCCTCCAGCATCAGGCTTTGTGTGTTTCTGGCAGAAGGTGGAACAATCATGCTAAGACATGAAAAAAAAAGTTAATAGCACGACAAACATCCGAAACAAGCACGCTGCACACAACACGAATAAGTTGTGCCGGTACATTTTGTGTCCAAAGAAGCTCTCAAAATGTTCTTAGATCCAGAGAGGATGTGAACAGGACACACACATATCAGTCTGATTGCATTGAACTTTGTACAAACAAATCCATGAATTAGAGAAAATGATGAGCAGCCAAATGTGACCTTGTTTACTCCCTCATCATTAAATTAACTCAAAGTTTCCATTTAGTATTATCTCTCACTGAAACGGTATAAAAAGATAACACTAGGTACTATTGTTCAAACTATATATTCTTCCTAGAGCTTTGGAGACCACTTTGTCTCTCTTTCCTTAAACATCCCATGAATTAATATCAAATTATCAATGAGATCTGATACGATCTAAAAAAAATAAAAGAAAACTGTTGATTGCAATGCCACTTACATTACTTTGCACGTACTCAGAGCTTGAACCTAAGACTTTTTCTCTATATGCACCAAGTTCACCCCTGATTAGTCCTGAGCTGGCACCATAAAATGGATTCCCAAAAGGAGTTTATGGCGTATTTGATTGTGGTCTGCCCCCTCCAGGTGGATTTCCAAGAGGATCATACATATTCAAGGACCTAAAAAAAGAGAAAATGTTGTTACAGCAGATTATACAAAAACTAAATAAAATAAGTCAAATATATACTTCCCCCTACAATACAGTTGACTAAATACCTAAAAGACCATGGTAAAGCTATGATTATGCTAATCAACTAATCTAATTCTAAGACCACCCGTAGTGGTAAACAAGAATAATGCCCCCAACATGGGGCATTATACGACACGTGGCATCCTAGTCATACATGGGGCATTATAGCAAAAGAGGCGTAGTGGGGCATTATTCCAATAACCCCCATTCAATCATTTGACAATTATTTTTTTTTAATTTAAAACATAAAGTCTTCATTAATTTAAAATAAAAATTACAATACTTGAAAAAAAAAACTGAAAACTAAAAAACAGGAAAAAAAATAGAAAAAAAAACAGAAAACTAAAAAAACCGAAAAAAAAAAGGAAAAAACAAACAGAAAAAAAGGAAAAAAAAACAGAAAAAAAGTACACATTTGACACTTTTAAAATAAAAAAGCAAGGCCCCCACTCTCTTTTCCCCTTTCTTCTTCTTCTTCCTTTCTTCTTCCCCACAACTGCAACTTCCATTATCTCCTTCCTTTTCTTTTGTTTTTTTAAATAAAACTAATTATAAAAGACACACAAATATTATACACACATGGCAAGGTTTCATTGGACAACCAAATCAAGTTCGGGCGTGGTTTAAACAACGCCAAACCCATTTTTTTTCAAAAATAACGCCGGAAAACGCCGGCCGTAATGGGGCTCGGGCGTTTCCGGGCGTTTTTTTTCCAATTTTTAAAAAAAAAAACGCCCCACTACGGGCAGTCTAAAATCAACTTCTGATATTATATGTATAAAAGTATCCCGAGCATCAATAAAGATGTTTTCTATCTTGCTAAGATCTTGATTCACTATTATTCACTTCTTTCTTGCACATTGGGCGTATATAATCATACATAGCCAAAAACATATGCTGCCACTGCTACAGCATCCACTCAAGTGTTCAATTCCGAAATCATTGACGATAAATATACTTCGTTATCAACTTAGGTGACTTAGGGTTCATAACGGCACGTGTACGTCATTCTACTTGGACTAAACATGTGGCAAACTCAGTAGCACTGTGATATTAATCCTGTTAAAAAACTATGTTCACAAATCATCCAAAAACAACTACAAACCCTCCTTTACCCGGCTTGGGACCGACAATTATAAACTAAAAATTTTATAATTAGCGAAGTTATTTTTTTTTAAAAGTTATATGTTTTCTATAGATATAGTATATGTTTAAATCTTAATTCTCTAAAAACAACTTGAAATGAGCAAATAAATCCTAATTCCCTAAACAAGAACTTGAGGTCATCAAATAATGAAACAAGTATAAGCCTTGAACAACAAATTCAAATATGCAATTATGCAAATACACCCTAAGAAACAAATGAGAATATCTTACCTGAGTCAGTGCCACTGTCTTCCAAGTTCCAAGCCATCCACAAGATTAAATCGCAAAACTGAGTGCCACTGTTTCAAGTTCCAAATAATCAAATCGACAAATCGCAAAATCGATTCAAGCTTATGTTTGAGCAATATAAAAATATGCATACTAATTTCTCCCATAATTAGTATATAAAAAACTAAAAAATAGCCATTGATAATTGTGCAATGTAAAAATATGCATACTAATTTCTCCCATAATTAGTATATAAAAAACTAAAAAATAGCCATTGATAATTGTTGCCTGTGTGTTCTCCGGTTGAGATGATTACCCCCAAATCTGAAATCCCTAAAGACGGCTCTACCGCCCAAATCGACGATGATTCGATATCGGTAACCAAAAGACGCTGCAATTTACGAGAATCATCATTTCATTCACACGTCTGAACTTTGATAATTCGCCGCTCTTTCGGTCTTTTCATGTTTCACCATTCACATTTCTCTATTTCCTGGATCTGGTTTAGTGCCTTAAGGGTTATAGCATATGTGATATTGAGCCTATGATATTTCGTGTATTAGTGTTTACATATATGTGCCTATTGTGTAGATAACATATCGAAAATTTGTGGCCCTAGGCCGCCCAGGGTCTTATGCCTGTTGGGCCGGCCTTGCTCCTATATGGGACAAAGTGTCACTTTCCCATAATATTTCAGCATTTAAAGTTTCAAACACCAGTCTTTGAGCATCGATATCTCATTCATCTTAGCTCCGTTTTGGATGCGGTTTAGTTCGTTGCGAAGCTCTTCCAACATAGAATACAAACTCACAAAGAAATATATTTATTAACCACAGTTTATAATATATATTTGTAGTCCAAAATTAGGAAATATGCATTTTTTATATTTCTGAAAAATGTTATTTTCACAAAATTTCCAACAGTCTATTTATCTACAGATAAGAGTATTCACGGGTATGTTAGTTTGCCGTTAAAATTTATTTTGAAGTAAGTATACTTATCTACAGATAAGAGTACGGAGGACCAAATTTGAAGGAAATACATATACAAGGACCATTTGTGCAACTTACCAATACATTAAGTGTTAAACCCTACGGCATCCGGAATTTCCCTTTATATACACAAGTCCGCTAGGGTTTCACTTTCACCACAATTCCAATAGCGCCGTTTGTTTCAAGCGTAAGTTGATATTACCTCTTTTCATCCGTAGATTGATTGATTCATATACACAAAACCCCCGATTTTTTATACAATTTCAACAACTCTATTTGTTAGAAGATTTTGAGACTGAGATGATGATGGAAATTGTTTTCCCTATTGGTTTGATTGCCGATATGATGGCGACAATGTATTAGCTCTATCTGATCAATTTCCTTTTAATATATTTGTAGATTATTTTGTTTTAATTGAATTTTGAATATTTTGTTAAAGAGTTAACACCATGATGTGATGATTAATAGATTCCCTATTGGTTTGATTTGTCAGAATGATGGCCAAATTAGTATTAGCTCTGTCTGACATTTTTAGTGATTTATAAATGTGGTTTTTTCTACAATTTAGCCTTTACATACTTTAAACTAAATATATGAATAATAATTTTTGGTTTTTGTAACTAGAATAAAGTCATTTGACAAATGTAATTTTTAATATAGTTGCAAGAAAAATATAATTTTGAATAAACATTAAAATCTTTAAAATTTATTTAAATGGTTTTAATAGAGAATAAATAATTATTGTATATTATTTGACAAAATGTTTTGACAAGTTGTCTTCGAAGTCATTTGAATGAACGCAATAAGTTCTGATAATAAACTTGAGTGTGTGGTATATCAAGAAAAACAAACAGTTTGCAGATGGCAATGTCTGTGCGTAATCTATGTCACGCAGACAGAAGAGGCTGCATAGATTTTTTTTATAAAAACAAACACCGCCAAGTAACTAAGTTCTTAACAAAGTAGATAGTAAATGGATAGATGGTTGTTTCTTCCAGTGACGGATTTCGAAGAAAATTGCATGGGTAGCGACAAGAAGATTCTTTTGCTTAGAGGAATCTGATACTCGGCCATAGCCATGAAAGTTGAGGTGTAGCAAATGCTACCTCGGCCATAGCCATGAAGCTAGATAAACATAGTGGTGAAATATAAGTAGCCATGAAGTTAGATAAAACGAAGTGGTGATATATCGAAGATTAAAGATAATAAGAAGCGAGTTAAAACTTGTATACGAAATATTGATGTTTGATGATAATAAGTAATCCCAATCACAAAGCTAGTTAAGCTTACTGGTAATATATTGATGGCTTACTATGCTAATTAGCCATGTAGCTTGATAAATTTAGTTGGTAAATACTTTCAAGTTATACATTTTATGAAATTAGTAGCCAAGGACATGTTTAATATCTTTGGTGAGACAATGTTGAATGAATTAGTAATTTACTTCCTTAACTAGGGTAACAATAGCAACACAGTGAATTTAGAAACGATGATGACTTAAAAATAAATAAAACTATACAAGAACACATAAAAGATTAACCATGAGTTTGTTGTTAAAAAGAAGTTTGAGTAAGTTTCATGTGCTGATCCAACACAATTTATTGTGGCCTAGCTGGTGGACCAGAGTTTTACCATAGTAGGTCTTTTGACGACGAGTTTCCTTTGGCATGACTACAAGCGTTGTCTGTGTTAGCAGGGCCATGGGTGCAGCTTAAGTAGGGCGGGAGGTGGCGGCCGACCCCCCGAACTTTTCGCTCAGTAGTGGAGAATATGTAGTTTCCGTATAGAAATTTTTGGGTATATACGTTTTCGACCACTCGGTTTTATAGAAATTGTTAGGTCCGATGACTTCCGCCCCCGGATGACTAGGTTTGTATAGTATTCGTTTGCCTTAAAAAACAATTTATTGTGGCTCATAGAAATTTACAAGATAGATGTTGATGCTTCTTGTATGATATTAAGAAACAACTTAAACAAACAATAAATAATCGATTATGATATAAACTTTATCCCTCTTTGTGATAATGGCTTGATTAGTTGATTCACTTGTTGACTGGTGTTTGGATACTATTGAATGCTCGTTTATTGTTCAGTTTGGTCACTAGTGGAGGAAAAAAGTCAGAAAAACTCTTTGCTTTGCTGAAAAAAGTCTGGAAAACACTTTTGATACTGCTAGACTAAAGACATGTTGGTCCTATTGCGTTAGAAACTATGGTTAAGTTTGGCTGTCATTTAAAAACATAAAAATGTAAAGCGTAGGAATGGTGTCTTGCACCAAAACTTCATGTGTTCAGTAGACTGATTACCCTCAAAGCTGGCATAAAAGTTCCGGAAGTGGATGTAAGAATCTCTCCATGCGTTTCAATTTCTTTTTTGACCATTTTTCTCGGTCTTCATCGTCATTCTATGAGTCCATCTTCATTTACTTTCATATTATAGTATAATATGCAATTCGTTCATGCGACTAAATCCGAGCCTTTTTTAAAACAGACGAAACATGTCGTTATGGCAATGTTGCTCTTCCAGGCTTAGGTGGCATTGGTAGCTATCTCGGTGCCATTTTGTTGGTAAATAACCACATTTTTGTGCCACTTGTTAGAATTGATATTGTTTGCCTTAGGGTTGTAAGAATAAATAAATAATATATTTATTTATATATGGCTATTATAATCATTTATATAATAAAAGATCAAAATATATAACAACCTATTAAATAATTAGTTGGTAATTGTTGATAGACCAAATTACCCTTATTAACTAATTAGGGTTTCCTCTTGGGTGCATATATAAGGAGACTAATGTAGAGGTTTCAAGGTTAGACAACTTGATTAAACACATAACTGTAGGAACCGTTCGCGTAATTTAAATAAAATAAACAAATTTTATTAACTGATTACAATACACATGAATAAAGAAAGCAAAAAAAAATACAGTACAATTACAACTGAAATAAATAAAATACAAGATCTTAGATGAAGAAGAAGGCTGAGGCACGTGTTCAACACGCTTCCCTTAAAACAAATTCCGAGTCTCCCAAGAGTACTCGTTTTGTTTCCCAGGGTACAACAGCCAAAGCAGCGTACTGCCGGAGATAGCCTACAACCTGAAGGTTACCTTGAAAGCTGCAAGAAAAGAACAGAAGAATGTAGAGAGAAAGTTGTAGTAGCTGTTGTGTTGCTGGTGTCCTTCTGAAGTGGGTATGGAGCTGTATTTATACAGCTCCTAAGTCGAAACAGTCAAAACGAATTAAAGAGAGGTTTAAATTGCATTAAACGTCTTCAATGCAATTTAATACGTCATTTAATTCTCAGTCAAAGCCAGTTAACTCGTCAGTTACAAAGGTGGACTGAAACTGCTCTGTTATTCAATGTTGGAAGCTTTCTGCGCGCGCGCGCGCCCATGCGCGGTGCGGCCTCTTGGCTCACAGCCGTGCGTCGCGCGCCCATGCGCGGTGTGGCCTCTTGGCTCACAACCGTGCGCTCATGCGCCACATCACCATGCGCGGTGCGTCCTCTTGGGTCAAGTCCATGCGGGCGTGCGCCACGTCACCTGTGAGCCTATACGAGCGCGTCACACAGTCGCGCCGTATTGGCTCACTCTGGTGCGCCGCGCACGACACAGCAGAACCCATGCACCATGCGTGCACCCGCGCGCGCATGCGCATGACTGCCACGTCATGCGCCGCATCACCTACCACTTGGTCCTTGCAACCCTTGTGCTCCACCACGCGCACGTGGTCAAAAATACAAAGGCGACTCTCAAGCGGCTCGCGGCGATGCGAAGTGCAAAGTGCGCCATCAAAGCGCCACATTGCGCCTCATCGCCCACGCCACGCGCGAGCGTGTGCGAGTGCGAGTTAGGGTGCTCCGCACCCTTCGCGAGGACACTAGTGTGTGCTTCCATGAAACAATAAGGATGGAGAGTTCCCACTTAAATACCCCTTTAAGTTCCATCTCTCATCCGATGTGGGACAAGGTGCTACTTTCCCTTTTGTTTCAGCATTGAATGTTCCAAACACCCAACTTTGAGCATCGATATCTCATTCATCTTAGCTCGGTTTTGGACGTGGTTTAGTTCGTTGCGAAGCTCTTCCAACATAGAACACAAACCCACAAATAAATATATAAAACCCGCTCATTTTATTATATTTATTTCTAGTCCAAAATAGGAAAAAATCATTTTCCTATATTTGTGAAAAATGCTATTTTCACCTATTTTTCCAACAATCCCCCACATGAAAAATGCTATTTTCATCAAATTTCCAACAATCCCCCACATGTATGGAAATGGATCTTTTCCTTACACTTTTCAACGATAAACTTCGATAGTTGAGTATTGCAAGATAGGTAGGTTGAAGCCTTTGAACCTTCTTTTGTGAAGCGCACTTAGCTTACTAGCGGTGTGTAGACGCGATGTCCTTGAACATACCCCCATTTGTGTAAACGACAATACACTTCACACAATACTCTCCCTGGTTTGGCCAACTCCTCATTGTCGTGTCCTATTATGGTCCTGGAACACTAGCCTGGTTCTGCGAGAGCTCTAGGATTTGCGCACCCCACAAATCCATTTGAAGCGACCCTACTTCACTCTAACATAGGTGATTCCTCTGAATCATTAAAAGCATCATGGTTATTTGATTTCCCGTAATCGTTAACCTTAATATGCTTAGCCTCACTTCAATGTCACTGATTGGAATGGACTAGGAAGTATAAATAACTCCCTTTTTAATTAGTTTGGGGTACTCCCCCACAGTGACTCCGTTTGGTAATATGATTAAGTTGTCCTATTGAACTTAGATCTTGGGATCTCCAGTCAACTAAGTTAGGTTTCCCTCATATTCCCATTTACCACGGGCTTTAGTCCCATTCCTCTTGACGACGTTTCTACTAACTCTCTGCTTAAGCCTTTTGTAAACGGGTCCGCATGCAATGTTATCCGCTGATCTCACATAATCAATTGTGATAACACCCGTTGAGAGTAGTTGTCGTATCGTGTTATGCCTACGTCGCATATGCCTTGATCTGCCATTGTACATCAAGCTTTGAGCTCTACCAATCGCTGATTGGCTATCACAATGTACACATATGGCTGGCAAAGGCTTTGGCCATCTTGGAATATCTTCCACGAATTGACGTAGCCATTCCGCCTACTCGCCTGACTTATCCAAGGCGATAAATTCAGATTCCATTGTGGATCTTGCTATGACCGTTTGCTTAGAAGACTTCCAAGCAATAGCAGCTCCTCCAAGTGTAAACACGTAACCACTTGTTGATTTGGAATCTTTATTATCCGATATCCAGTTTGCATCAGTGTATCCTTCTATCACTGCTGCGCACGGATTACTGGTGTATCTACTTAGCCTACTCACCGCGTAAGCCAAGTCGGGTCTAGTACATGTCATTAGATACATTAGACTGCCAATAATTCTTGAATACTCTAACTGAGCAACTCCATCTCCTTTATTTTTCTTGAGATGTTAAGAGGTATCAACTGGAGTTCGAGCTACACTCTTATCTTCCGAGTTGAATTTTTCAAGAATTTTATCCACATAGTGAGATTGACTTAACACAAGACCATCTTGGGTTCTTATGATCTTTACCCCAAGAATCACATCCGCTAAACCCATGTCTTTCATGTCAAATCTCGCTTTCAACATGCTTTTAGTAGCTTTGATAATTTTATCATTACTCCCAATGATAAGCATATCGTCTACATAAAGGCATAAAATCACATAACCTTCATTTGTGTCTTTGAAATAAACACATTTGTCGCACTCATTTATTTTGAATCCATTGTCAATCATGACATGATCAAACTTGGTGCCATTGTTTTGGTGCTTGCTTCAAACCATACAAAGATTTGATGAGTTTACATACTTTACCCTCTTGACCAGGGGCGGAGAAACCTTCAGGTTGCTCCATGTAAATCTCTTCTTCTAAATCGCCATTTAGAAATGCGGTTTTAACATCCATTTGGTGAACTTCCAAATTTCTTAAAGCCGCTATAGCAAGAACCAATCTAATCAAGGTTATGCGCGTCACAGGCGAGTAGGTATCAAAATAATCTAGACCTTCCTTTTGTCTAAATCCTTTAATCACCAACCTAGCCTTGTATTTATCAATACTTCCATCAGTTTTCATCTTCCTTTTGAATATCCAACGATATCCAAGTGGTTTGCAACCAGGTGGAAGATCTACTAACTCCCAAAGATGATTTTGCAATATAGAATCTATTTCATTTCTTATTGCTTCTTTCCATTGAGGTCCTTCTGAAGAAGAAACTGCTTCGCGATATGTATTGGGCTCGCCCTCAACCATATAGCTAACGAAGTCTGGACCGAAAGCTTTTTCAACCCTTGGCCTTTTGCTTCGCCTACGGTCACTTTCTTCAACCTCAGGTTGTTCATGTGTCTTATCATGAACTACCTCATCAACTCGTCTAGATGAGCTTTCACCTACTTCAAAATTAGGTGTTGGTGACGTTGCATGTGTTTGTCTTCTCAAAGGAAACACATTTTCAAAGTAAGACACAACGTTAGGATTCACCTCCATGATAGTGTTTACGTGTACATCATGATTCTTGGACTCATGTACAAGAAAACGATGTGCACTACTTTGATGCGCATACCCAATAAATATGCAATCAACAGTTTTGGGTCCTATCCTAAGAGCCTTAGGAGGTGGTACAATCACCTTTGCTAGGCACCCCCACACTTTCAAGTATTTATATGAAGGCTTTTTCTTTTTCCATAACTCATATGGAGTCTCGTCTCTCTTTTTCAATGGTATCTTGTTCAAAAGATAATTGGCCGAGAGAATGGCCTCCCCCCACATTTCCTGGCTCACCCCAGAACTTATCAACATGGCGTTCATCATTTCTTTCAATGTGCGGTTCTTTCGTTCCGCCACGCCATTTGATTGTGGAGAATAAGGAGGTGTACACTCATGTACAATGCCACTTTTTGCGCATAAATCGGCAAAAGGTGCAACATATTCGCCTCCTCGGTCGCTTCGCAAAGCTTTTATCTTCTTTTGAAGTTGATTCTCAACTTCATTTTTGTACAAGATAAATTTACTTATTGCTTCATCTTTACTTTTTAGTAAATATACATAGCAATATTTGGTACTATCGTCAATAAACGTGATGAAGTACTTATTTCCACCTCTTGTGGGTACCGCTTTTAAATCACAAATATCAGTGTGAATTAAATCAAGGGGTTCGGTTATTCGTTCAACCGATTTCGATGATGTTCTTGTAAGTTTGGATTCTACGCAAGTTTCACATTTATAGTGTGAATCAATATGGAATGTTGGTATACTATTTAAATTGATTAAACGGCGTATTGAACTAAAATTAACGTGACCTAATCTACCATGCCATTTATTCGAATCAGAAAACTCAAGCATATAAGTAGAAGTAGTAGCAATTTTATTCATGTTTTTCTTGACTGCCATTACATTCAATTTAAACATACCATTTTGGGCATAGCCCTTGCCTACATACATTCCTCATTTAGTTAGTACAAATTGATCGCTCTCAAAAACTAAACGAAATCCAAACATATTAAGCAACCAACCCGAGACTAGGCTCTTGCGCAAGTCTGGGACATATAACACGTTGCTTAAAGTGAGCTCCTTCCCTGAAGTCAACTTCAAAATCACCGTTCCTTCACCCTTGATGTCCGCGGTGGCTGCATTTCCCATGTACAGCTTCTCATCTCCCGCAAGCTCCTTGAAGGTGGTAAAAAGGCTCCTATCTGGGCACACATGACGGGTCGCTCACGTATCAATCCACCATCCTTTTGGAGTGTTGGTCACAGCATTGACCTCATCCAACATTGCGGTTTTGTCGGAAATCATTGCCACCAAAGGCATTCCGTCTTCATCCACCATGTGCGCGCGCTCACGCTTTGGTTTCTTGCATTGGTTATCCCGATGCCCCGGCTCGTCACAGTTGTAACAAGTCCCTTGGAACGTCTGAGGTTTCTTTTTCAGAACCCCTTTCTTTGGTCCAAGGTTGCTAGCATTTGCTTTCCCTTTGTCCTTTTTCCCCTTACCCTTCGCGCCTTTAGAGGATTGCCCATGCTCAACCAAATTTGCGCTAGCACTAGACTGCGCAAGGCTGCCTTTTTGGGCAATTCTATTGTCCTCTTCAATCCGAAGACGAACAATAAGGTCCTCTATAGTCATCTCCTTTCGTTTGTGTTTAAGATAATTCTTAAAATCAACCCAACTAGGAGGTAACTTTTCAATCATCGCTGCCACTTGAAATGTCTCGCTAAGTGTCATGCCTTCCGCAAAGATGTCATGAAGTATAATTTGGAATTCTTGGACTTGATTCATAACCGTTTTAGAATCAACCATTTTGAAATCCAAAAAACGGGCTACCACAAATTTCTTTGTGCCAGCATCCTCCGTTTTATACTTCTTGTCCAAGGCATCCCAAAGGTCTTTGGAAGTCTTGACATTGTAGTACACGTTATACAATGCATCCGAAAGCCCGTTTAACACATAGCCTCGACAAAAAAAATCCGAGTGCTTCCAAGCCTCTACCGCGCTCAGAGCCTGAGCGCTGGTCTCCCCTTCCGCAGGTTGGGGAGCGGATTCAGTTAAGAACCTCGCAAGGTTCATGGTGGTAAGGTAGAAGAACATCTTCTGTTGCCACCTCTTATTGTGTAGACCCGAGAACTTCTCGGGCCGTTCAGCGTGATTGGCCACTGTGGACGCTCCCACAGTGGTGGCGTTAAGGGGGGTTCCCGTCACAACATTTGTGGTGTTGTTGACGTTGACATTCTCGGTCGACATGCTGAAAAAATTAAAATTAAAATTTTAGTCAAAAATTCTGATTTACGCACAAACCAGAAGGAAACTACTAAATTTTAATTTTACCACAATTTACTGTTTCGGCTTCTAAGTCCAACTTTGAAGACCAAAAACAGAAAATTTATAATTTTTAGAACTTACTAATTGGCTTCTAAGTCCAACTTTGAAAACCAAATCAGAAAGTTTTAGCAATATTAGGACAAAAAACTGAAAGTAACCAGAAAGGTTTTCAACCAAAGTCGCCCCTTTGAAGATGAAAACCAAAAAAAAAATCTGTTTTTAAACACAAACTGAGTGAAAACAAAACTGGTTTGAATCACTTAACAGAATGGTTTTGATTACACGAACGGTGTTAAAAAATTTGTTTTAAGATTGTAGGAACCGTTCGCGTAATTTAAATAAAATAAACAAATTTTATTAACTGATTACAATACACATGAATAAAGAAAGCAAAAAAAATACAGTACAATTACAACTGAAATAAATAAAATACAAGAACTTAGATGAAGAAGAAGGCTGAGGCACGTGTTCAACACGCTTCCCTTAAAACAAATTCCGAGCCTCCCAAGAGTACTCGTTTTGTTTCCCAGGGTACAACAGCCAAAGCAGCGTACTGCCGGAGATAGCCTACAACCCGAAGGTTACCTTGAAAGCTGCAAGAAAAGAACAGAAGAATGTAGAGAGAAAGTTGTAGTAGCTGTTGTGTTGCTGGTGTCCTTCTGAAGTGGGTATGGAGCTGTATTTATACAGCTCCTAAGTCGAAACAGTCAAAACAAATTAAAGAGAGGTTTAAATTGCATTAAACGTCTTCAATGCAATTTAATACGTCATTTAATTCTCAGTCAAAGCCAGTTAACTCGTCAGTTACAAAGCTGGACTGAAACTGCTCTGTTATTCAATGCTGGAAGCTTTCTGCGCGCGCGCGCGCCCATGCGCGGTGCGGCCTCTTGGCTCACAGCCGTGCGCCGCGCGCCCATGCGCGGTACGGCCTCTTGGCTCACAGCCGTGCGCTCATGCGCCACATCACCATGCGCGGTGCGTCCTCTTGGCTCAAGTCCATGCGGGCGTGCGCCACGTCACCTGTGAGCCTATACGAGCGCGTCACACAGTCGCGCCGTATTGGCTCACTCTGGTGCGCCGCGCACAACATAGCAGAACCCATGCACCATGCGTGCACCCGCGCGCGCATGCGCATGACTGACACGTCATGCGCCGCATCACCTACCACTTGGTCCTTGCAACCCTTGTGCTCCACCACGCGCACGTGGTCAAAAATACAAAGGCGGCTCTCAAGCGTGCGAAGTGCAAAGTGCGCCATCAAAGCGCCACATTGCGCCTCATCGCCCACGCCACGCGCTCGCGCGCGCGCGCGAGCGTGTGCGAGTGCGAGTGCGAGTTAGGGTGCTCCGCACCCTTCGCGAGGACACTAGTGTGTGCTTCCATGAAACAATAAGGATGGAGAGTTCCCACTTAAATACCCCTTTAAGTTCCATCTCTCATCCGATGTGGGACAAGGTGCTACTTTCCCTTTTGTTTCAGCATTGAATGTTCCAAACACCCAACTTTGAGCATCGATATCTCATTCATCTTAGCTCGGTTTTGGACGTGGTTTAGTTCGTTGCGAAGCTCTTCCAACATAGAACACAAACCCACAAATAAATATATAAAACCCGCTCATTTTATTATATTTATTTCTAGTCCAAAATAGGAAAAAATCATTTTCCTATATTTGTGAAAAATGCTATTTTCACCTATTTTTCCAACAATAACATCAAATTGCCTCATCTCCTAACCGATTCCCCTTTATCGGTTTCTTCATCACCATCATAAGATTGCACCCTAAGGAGGAACTCGACCAATCTGACGAACATGACGTCTATTTCATTCTCTAGTGTGGTTACTGGCTAATCAGGTACACACATCTTATTTTATTGTTCATGATTGAATTTACATAATTAGGGTTTATGTTTTACCCATGTTCTTTTGATATAATCCAACATGTGGTATCAGAGCGATGTTGATTATATCAATTCAATCATGAAATTCGTTTTTTGATAACCTATTATTATGATTGATTTAAGTTCCTGAATCATAAATAATAATAACAAACTGATTCTGTAAAATTTCTTTTTCATTAGTTTCATCATATCCCAACATTAATTGATTTGCAATTGATGATGAAAAGAATCTCTCGTATCATAAATAAAGTTTGCGGCAAATCCTTAACCAAGTTTTGTCCATTGTATTATAAATTAATTGAATTGAATGGAAAACACTTTTATTAATATTATATTTATGATATCGGAATGTGTACTTAAATTAGTTGATTTAAGTACCTTTAATCCAATGATTTTTTTGTTGGTAATAATGTAAATAACATTTAAATTTAAAGAAATCCCCTTATTTAGGGATAACTTAGATTTTGATTATATTTCCTAAAGGTGTGTAACTTTATCTCCAAGTTTCAAATAAAATATTATTTTAATTTAAAATCGAATAATTAACTTGGATAGATACACATGAGATATTTCGAAATTATGATCAAAATCCCTTAAAATTAGCTGATTCAACCTTATCACACTAACAACTGTTTACAGAAGGTTCGAGATCATCCTTAACTACTCGAGAGCATAAGGTTACGACTCGAAATCATAAAGGGTTTCAATCTTTACAACTCAAGACCATGATTTCGACTCGAGACCATAAGGTTTCGACTCGAGACCACTGAGGTTTCGACTGGCATTAGTGACTCGCAATCTGATGGTTGCGACTCGAGACCTTAGTGACTCGAAACCTCATAATGATTCAAGATGAGTCGAGACCTCACTCGAGACCTCATAACTGAGTCGAGAACTCATAACTGAGTGATGGGTTGGTAAATTTCCAAAGCTTAACGTGTTTAATTTTACCGATTTATGTGAAATTGAGTTTTAGAATACACTACTTTGAGATGGTTTGTATTTTGAAGGCCTTGACATGTTTAAGGTGTATTTTGGAAGCTTAATGGAGCTTGGGAATGAAGTTAGGAAGAACGGGAGCGAAAAACGGAGCTAAACGGCGAAAACCGGACAAAGACTTCTGATACCGGCGTCCCAGACGCCCAGACCAGCGTCCCAGACGCTGGTCCCCAGCGTGAATTTGGGGAAAACTTTAGTTAAACCCCAATTTCGAATACCTAGCGAGGGGGACTCCATTCTGGACTTCCAGAGGCGAATTGGAGATATATTTGAAGGTTCCATTTGATCCTTTATCATATTCCATCAAGTTTTGAAGATTAATCATCAACCATGAGTGGCTAATTTCCCCAAGATCATCCCCGGGTGAAAGATTGTGAGTTTCTAGGGTTTGTTTTTCATGTTTTGGTTTGATACAAACATTTGTTAACCGTTGATTGAAATTGTATGAATTATTTGTTGGTATTGCTTTGAACTCGAAATTGTTAAGTTTTCTTGCAACATTGACATTGAGAGATGATTGCTACCATTAAGTTGTGATTTGTGCTAGGGTTTGGTTTTTGTTCTTGATTAATAAAGCATACTATTGTCTCATATTGTGATGGTTATCTTGCACCGGTTGCATATGATAGACGATTGTTGATGTCTAAGATTAGGATTTCAAATTAACAAACTCAAGAAATCATTGGTGTTCATAACATAATCAAACCATTCATGTTGGATAGCTCTAGATACTTAATAATCCAAAACCCGGGTGTGATTATTTTCTAAATAGTGTTCACAAATCCATTTTAATTACCGTTTTGATATTCGTCATTCTAAATAACATAATTAAATCATTTTCTACAAACCAATTGGAATCACATTGTTAGTTCACAATTTCAAAGAAAACTAGCAAGCTTCATAATTACTTTGTACATTTTTGTAAATAGTCTAACTAATCGAACAGGTCGTGCAATACTGACCACATGCTCTTCGTGGATACGATACTCGACTTACCCTAGCTACCTAGGTTAATTGGGTTTTTGACTGATCGGGACGACACGGTCACGTCAAAATGGCGCCGTTGCCGGGGAGCTAGTGCGCTTAGTATTTCATTACTTGTTCGATTTTAGTGTTAGTTTTCTTTCTTGTATTTTTGTGATTTTACTTTGGGTGGTCGAGCTTGTTTGTGCAGGTACATGTTTTGCAGGAATTACTTTTCAATATGAACTGGGTAGATGATGATCCCTGTGAGTGTTGCGGAAGCGGAGATCATTATTTAGAGGATTGCTCTGTTTTCTACGAAAAAGTTCAAGCCAACAAGGAACGGGAAGACTACCTCAGCGGATTGTTTGAATATAGGAGGGCGGATTATGAAGATTTCAATGGTCCATCCTCATATTATCCATACAATAATCCTCCACCACCATATTATCAAGAGTACTACTATGAACCCGAATTGCCACATTTCTCAAGTTACCGGGAGGTGTATGATGATTATTATAATGAATACCCTCAACCGGCATATGAGGAACCTCAAGACTCAATAAGTTCCAAGCTCGATGCCATCATGAATGCCATCACCACTTCAAATCAAGAGATTAAGATGGAATTTGAGGCGAGAGATAAAGCTCATGAAGCCTTGGCAAAGAAAGTGGGTCAACTCGCCGAAGAATTGGCTCAACTTAGACGAGACCGAGAGGTGTTGGCTAGTGGTACAATAGTAGATGGTGAGATGGTGGAAGAGGTTATCGATCTACCCGAGCAAGAAAATGAATGTTTGAACCTAGCGGAAGACATCACACCGCGAGACGAGTCGGATCCGAAAGATGCCCACGTTCATATCCATCCTTCTCCCATACTTATCACTCCAACCAAAAAAGTTGGGGATGCGGGTTCGGGTATAAGGATTCGAAGAGTGGCGTTGCAAGACATTGGCCAATTCGTCAAGAAACGACCCCAAAGTAGCTTAATACGCATGCCGCGTAAAATAAAAAGAGAATGGATCCGGCATGCCAACTACCGAGCGTATGTTGGAAACTCGGTAGGCAAATGTGCACTTCGACCACCATGAGAGGTAAATCAGGTATGATTGTTGTAGAGTTTGTACTAGTATTCGTTTATTTTATTTTCATAGTTAAATGAACGTTGTGGGTGTGTTCCCTATATAACCCTCACGAGACCTCTCGTCCTCCCGAGCTATCGGGAGGTTTAAAAGGGCTTGTTGCATAAGCTAAATGCAACCGTGATTCCTACGAAAGTGAGTTAGGTTTTTTGTTATTGTAAATTATTTTCCACATAAATCAAAGTGAAATAACGTATGGCTTGGTAAAATTTTCATAAAAGTGGTAGAACTAGGTAACTAACAAATTTTGATGGTTGTGAGAAACATGCTTCTACACAAGGGTTAAGATTTGTAGGTACATTGTGTTCATGGGACAACCGCTTTCTTGAAGAGAAGAAGAGCACACGAGGAATGAGCTCAAAAAATCAAGTGCATACGTTTCTTTTTACTTTTGATTTTTAGTTAGCAAATAAGTGGATTGTAAATTGTATTTTATTTTCGGGGTGAAATTTTGGGGAGGTTAGCCGTGTCACATCCCGTGTGCATTTCAAAAACTCTAGTTCTTACACATTGAGGACAATGTTCACCTCAAGTGTGGGGATGGAGGAGTAGTAAAAGTTTTCGATTTTGACCCGTTCATTTAAACACTACACATTGAGGACAATGTTTACCTCAAGTGTGGGGATGGGGGAAAATTTTCTAAAATTTTTCAAAAATGTCTTTGTTTAAAACGATCTAAAAAAGCACAAGTAACTAAGTCAACGAGGGATGGCACAACCCATTTGGTCTATTGTCATGGTCAAGTTCAAATAATTAGCATGACGGGTATTTAGCGGGTGGTTATTTGGGAATAATTCGCCTAAGAAACTAGCACATCATGCATATCACATACCATACCCTTATACGTGAGGTTTTGAGCCACTTTTATATCATAGATTTACATATACATGTTTCTTTGTTTGAGTGGACCATTAGTTAT